>CM036239.1:8543928-9190595 GCA_020698575.1 Bostrychus sinensis
CACATATCTTTATCTAATCAGCCCTATCTTAGCTACAGCATGATATATTTCAGTCTGCAGGATAAAAGAACAAAGCCCAAAGAGAACTGTTTGTGTTCTGAATAACTAAAATGACAGGGGGACATGTTTTACTTTTTGTATGAATCAAAGACAGTGGACTTTTTTGTAACTGGAGACATTATGTGCATTGTATCATAGTTTATTGCAGTTTGTTTGTCAGAAACACACATGCAGAGGTGTTTTTAGGGTCTGTAGAGACTGGGGGCTCAGCCCAGTCTTAACATAGTTTACTATATAATGTAAGCTAGGGGGCTTTGGGGGTTCTCCCCCAGAAAATCTTTAATAGAACAAAAAATATTGTATTGTATTATGGATTCTACTTGCAACCTAATTGTGTTCACAGTAAAATCGTGTGAGGTAGAGCCAACTATGGCTATGGATTTTTTTGAGACATGTTGTTTACTGACACAAAGTGTTGCATAGTTTTGCTCTAACAAACAGCCACTTTGCAGTGATACCTTTTACTAAAAATAATCTATGAGTGAAACTTCATTTGAGGGAGAACAAGAGGGAACATGTTCCCACCTCCAGGCCTGTCGACAGAGGGGGCAAAGGGTTCAGAGGGGCCCAGAAATGTTCCCTCTTTTTATATTTTCTACAATAATGGGTCCATGTGAAGCCTTCTTGTCCTGGGTCGATGGGCCTGCCCACCTCACAAACTGGGACTAAGACACATATGACAACATAATAAGATATATGAAACACCAAAAACCCACTAAATAAAAGCAGTAAGAGCATTTTGCCAATTTGAAGGCTTTATGTGTTTCCTGACCTTTTCATCCTGCCCAGTGGTGAGGGAACAAACCAAAAAATCCTCTGTGTTCCCTGAGCTCTGGCTTTACAAATGCACTTAAACCTTCTATACAGACCATTTCTTCATCTAAATAACAATTCATTTCAAATAAATGACCAAAGGCAAAAAAATAAAAAAAAAAAAAGCTACAGCCTCATTCCTTAAAAAAAAAGATATTATTAAGTTATTATATATATATATATATGTATTTAGGCTATATATTTGCTATACCAGCAGAGAGAGAGAGAGCATCAGCAACAAACTCCACAGTAAAAATATTTCTCTTTCTTAGTTTTTTTTTTTTTTCTTAGTTTTTTTTTTGTTTTGTTTTTTTTACATTTACACTTAAACATTCCTGTTTTCAGGGCTGGTGACACTTTATTATTAATAATCAGCTGCAGGTCTAGCCCTGGTCAGCGCCTTCAGAGGCTTTTATTTTGCAGGGGCCACAGGAAGTGTTGCTGTTTACAGTACATTGACATCGCAACAGCGGAGGAACTTGTGCTTAGTTTTGCCGCGGCTTTACTTTTTACTTTTATACACATCTCTCTGAATGAACTAACTCTGTGTTGCAGTGGAGACTCCAGCTTCTTCTCATCGTCCTGGGACATGTATGTGTTAGGTGACTTGGTAAATTGCCCCTACAGTGAATAAATGTGAGAGTGAATAGTTGTTTTTCAGTCAGTGCTGCGTCTGTGTCGGCCCTGTGGCTGACTGGCCAGGTCATGTTCCAGTCACCCATGAACATGAATGAATGAATGTTATTGTGTTGCATCATTTTATGTAATTAAAAGTGTATTCAGACTTTAATTAAGCTGAACATCATAGCTATAAGCCTCCCTCCTCCTCACTTTTATTTTTTTATTTTTCTTAATTAAGTATGATTCAGTTTCAAATCCAATATTTCATTGACACCAATGACATATTTAACTAAGTCAGCAGTGTAGCCGAACATCACAGTGAAACTGTCTCAATAACAACTTTTCTTTGAGAGTTTAGATTAAAAAAAAAAAAAAGGCCTTGTGGAGAGGAAGGATCTGTGCTAAGAGCACTGACCCATGACAGAAGTCTGCCCTCTCTGACTCCAGCTCTCCCACTTCCTCACACAGCTCTTGGTTTGTTACTGCAGGGTCAGTAGTAATTGTCTACACACAACAGTGTGATAGCAGACAGTGCCCTTGGACTGCATTTGATAGTGTCAGACACGTACTGATATGACCTCTGATTAATAAAGTAAAACTAGCCCATGGCCACTCTTTACTGGAGTGTAACAATGAAAACCATTGTTTTTATTTTTTATAAAAGTCTCTATTTGCACAAAAAGATGACAGTCAGCTTATGAAGCAGCTGCTAATCTAGAGCTATAAATCAAAATGGCAATGCCACCGCTCTTCTTCCATCACATAAAGGCGGGATAGCTGAGTGTAGCACACTGATCCAGCCTCTGGAGTCCAGCGGCGACTCTCCAGCTGGACACACGCCTGGTAGTGCTTCTGCTCACTTCCTGCCATCCCAGGCACACAACGCTTAGCAGCGGTTTATCAAACTCAGTGTGCCATGAAAGAGCGACAGCATGAGGCCTGCAGATTAAAACCACTCAGGGCTCTGTCACTGCAAGAGGAAACATGCTGCACTAAATAACAATATATTTAAAAAAGTCATAACACAAGGATGAAAGCAGATTGAATTGTCACATTCATTCAGGTTGCCTTTGAGGAAATAAAGTAAAAAATACTTCCTGAAAAGAAACAGTTCATCCAATTTTGTTGGGTTCACTGCTTGTTCATCTCATCCTCATAAAACCAGGTACACATGAGGCACACATCAATTAATTAGAATATTGTGGAAAAGTAAAATTACTGTATTTCAGTAGCTCAGTTCATATATTATGTAGTCACTACACACAATAAAATATTAAAATTACTTTAATTTATATTTATTATTATTTTGAATCGTGAAAATTGCAGTTGTATGGTGTTTAGGTAATCTTCTTTCCTTATGACAACTCTGTCCATTTACCTGGGCTTGGGCTTGGGACAAGGAATATCTTGTGTTGTGTCTGCTGTGATTATGATGATTAGGTAATATAAAAAGCATTTAAAGAATAATTTTTCTTTTTTTTTTTCAACTATAAGCTAAAATCATTGCAATAAACATTTAAAATATTCCAATCAGTGTGTACTGAATCTATAATGTTTAACTTTGAAATGAAATAACTTTTTCCACATTATTGGCATTTACTGGAATTACTGCTGGTAAAAGTATTCATCATCAAGGCGGTATCTAGCTGTACTTAGTGCCAGTTTTGTTCTCTTGCCAAAGAAAGTGCTAATTCTTCCCTCTGGAGCCGGAGTGAGGACGTTACTCAACAGTCCTTTAGAATAAGACCACACTCTTAGCTCCTAACTCAGTCCCTGCAGCTCATCTGGGAGTAAACAGATCGATGCACTCACCTGAGAGATGGATGCTCAGCTCCCCTGCGCCGGAGTGATCAAGCAGATTTCACAAAGCTCTCCTTTCAGCTGCAGCCCTAATGACTGTAATGGGCAGTGATGCTCTCAGAGACCCTTTATTACACTGATTAGGCCAACAACCTCAAATATAATCAGATTAGGAGATGGACACAGCTGAGCAGGAGACGTGCAGAGTACAACGGGAAACTCCGCATTGCCCAGAACTGGCACGATGTTGCTTAAATGTTATGTGTAAGAGGTTTTAGAGCTTGTCAATACATTCAAATAATGTAGAGAAGAAGAAGAAAATCAGTATTTTAATTCAAAGTGAGCAGAGATTCAGCACTCTTGGTTCAAGCATTTGTTTATTTTAGTTGTGAGTGTGGCTTACAGTTAATTAAAAGCACAAAACATGACATAATCACCATAATAATCACACTTAAAACAAATAAATGCTAGGAATATTTCACACTCTGTACTAATATATTCTTTTAACTGAACTATATAAATTAACCTCTTCTCTCATGTCGCTCTCACTCAATATATAGACATAATCATGCGCTTCGGATGTGAAAGTCATGTAATTTTGGATAAACTGCATCAGTAATTTCCTGCGGGATGACTTCTGTGGAGACGGATGCCACCCCCCACCTTGTATTTTGGGTGTGTGTCTGTAGTCCACACTTCATTTAGCACCGCACAGCAGGGGAGGCTCAGGGAATCACACAGAGAGAATAAACACACAAATCAGACGCCTTAAACTAAGCAACAAAAAAGAAAAAAAAGGAAAAAAAAAGCTTTTTTAAGGGCAGTTAAACTTCTCAATTTAAATTAAACGCCTTTTTTTGGTAGAGTCCTTTTGTTCTCGGGGGAGGTATAACATGTTAGAGCTGCAAAGGGAGAACAAACAAACTGACTGCCAATAGCTGTGGATAAAGACAAGTGGATATTACATTTAAAGCTTGTTTTAGTCTTTTAAACCTCTTTCAAATTGTGAGTACGCAAATAAAATGTTGCCCAAAAAACAAAAAACAAAAAAAAACTTCCCTGTATTCCCATTCACCAAGTATTTTGCATCGTTCATAGGCACAAACAGTACCATAGATGACCAAATTTATTATTATTATTTTGTTGTTGCTGTTTGGGAAGTGCAAAAAAGATTATATGTAAGAAGTCATTTTTATTTGATCTTCACTTTCCCATCCACAGTTTCCAGAAATGTACGAACCAGAACTGTCTTGTCCACTTCCTGTGCGGAGATCCAGAGTTTTCAGTGCAATACTCATTTTAGCCAGCTTCCTGCTTTTATATAAATTCATGCTCTATGTATTTTTTTTTTCTCTGCTTCAAAAATAGATTTGCAAATAAAGAAAGTCAGCAGAACAGCTCACATGTTGGTGATATAAAGCTTAATGTCAATAGTTTATTTTATAGGGATATTTTTTTTTTTTTTATCAGTATCAGTAGAGTAGTTTTAATAAAATGAATTTATTGAAGACCATGATCAATTTGTATTCCTATGAGAGGTTTGATCCCATCACTGTTATTATTATATTATTGTCTCATTGTGGCTGTCTAGCTTGATGAGAAAATAATTTGCTTTGTGATAGGAGTTTAGTGGCCAAAAGTAGTTTTACAGTAATATTACACTGAGAAGAGCATCTCTAGATTTTTTTTTTCCTGCTTGCCTCTCAGGGGTCCTAAAGTGAAGAGATAAAAAAAGAGTCTTAGAAAACTGGAAAACTGATTTTATTTTTATTTTTTATTTTATTTATTTATATTTTGATTGCCTATCTGGAGTCATACATTGACAGGGAAAAAAAAACACAAAACATGTTTGTACTTGCCTTTCTGGGGTCATTAACTGGAAAGAAAATCAATTGGTACTCAATTTTTTTCTTATATTCATACTTATATTTGTTTATAGAGCCAAATATTTCATTTTGTGTATTAAACCACTGAAATAATCTCACTTCCACAGTATGCTACTCCATTTTGTGGCTTGTGTATGAAATAAACTTTTCACATTTCACGTTTTCTTTGCTTCACTGAAACCTAATAAATTTATAATCCGCTTTCTTATTCTCATTATCTAAGTGTTCGTGTATTGTGAACCTCTTTCAGTAGAGATGGGGGATAATAATCCAGGTTGACATTTGGATTGAATAGGTAAAAATGGCTATAGAAAATTGTGAAGGTTAGAGTTCTAAAAATAGACAAAAGCCCTGGGTGCATTCATTGTGGCGGTGTAGAAATGGAGAATTAGACAGTGAACGCTGATAAAGATGAACATAGTCATTTAGTTTGTGAATTACAACTTTCACAGAGAGAGTCTTCAGCTTCAAACTATTAAGCACAAAAAAACATAGAGTGTGCTTCTATCTGTTTAAGTAGCACGACAATCGCTCATCTGTCAATTCCCTGTGCCAAAATTAGTATTTGTATCAGTATATTGTATTCATAAATTGAAGTTTGATAAAAAAGAAGTGCATTTAATGAAGGCTGAGCCATTCGTCTCCATTCATATTAGACAGTCTTAGTGTGAAGTCACTGAAGTGCTATATCTCTTTATGACAGACACCTTTATAACTGAATAATGTTAAAGATGAGACATTTGATTTTCCGGAGACAAGGTTCGTACCCTTTTACTCTGGTCAATTATTCTTTTTGTACAACTGGTAGTCATCTGAATGAAATTACAGCAATAGGATAAAAATTGCTTGCTGTAAATTATAGATTGCGACAAAGTTAAAGCAGAAAAACTGAAGTAATCTGTCTCTTTGCAGTCGTTGTGACATTTTGTTCAATTTGTAACAGGAACAGAGCTTGAATGGGTTTCCTCTGAGGCGTTTGGCATTGGATTCAACAGCCCAGCTAAAAGGTGAGGGCTTTATCAAGAAGGGCATGTTCCAAATAAATATCCAAATGACTCCAGTGAAAACCCGAAAGGACGAATCAAACCTGTGGAAAGCCATTGTTTTAACTCCGTATGCTGTTTACAAAAGCCATTCTACACAAAAAAGGCTTTGTGGCATCGGTTTTGTTCCCATTTTGTGTTACTCTACGATCGGTTTCCTTGATGCCTTAATTAAAAAGGTTCCTATCACAACCGTGAAGAATAGCAATTAAGTGCAAAAAACAGCTTGTTATTCTTCCTTTTACATAATTTATTGGTAATAAATTATTTGTCTGATAGAAAAGTGCATTCAGAACAGGCTTAGTTTAAATGCAGTGCAGCAGGTATTGTTAATAGTGTTGTCATTAACCAGCTGCTAGCCACTCCAAAGCAAATCCCATTTAAGATAAATTGCAAATGTCCTGTTTCTTAGTGTTTGCTTGTAGTCTGAGCTTCCTTTTTTTCCCCATTTTTGGCAAATGATTTTAAACATTCTTTCTGGTTTCACTAACTTAACATTTGTTATCAGGAAAACTGAAATTGCAAAGGGGAAACAAAACAATACCAATAAACAAAGGATTACAAAAAGCCTGTTCTGGCAGTTTCATTATTGCAGGCTAAGCTTACCATTTACCAATTTAGTTTATGACCATGGGCTGCTTTGTTATCAGTAGGAAACACTGCTCTGGAAAAATTACAACACTTTCTCTGTCTCACCAAAGAGCGGGATCTTATTGTTATCTTCTGGGGTGCATTAAAACATCCACCATTTGCACAAAAAGGCAAAATTCAGTGGTTGTCCTGCCCGCTTTTATGTGACTGAATAAAAAAGTGGCTTAGAGTAAACATTATAAAATATCAAACCACCAAAGCTATTTTGCGTTGGAATAGAGGACGTTACCTCGGCTGCCGACAGATTGCTTTGTGTGCACCATGTTCTAGTCAGACAGCTAATCAAGATGAGTGACAAGTGGTGAATAAGGCGGGAGTCTGACCGGGACACTGGGAGGTACAGCAGATGGGGCTCTCCAATTCTCTCTGCTGACTTAAAATTAAAAGTGCTACAGCAGCTCTAATGTCATTCCGCTCAAACTTTGACAATAATTGCATTAAATCTCCAGATACCAATGGGTTAGAAATACAGCGGTGAGGTTGCCAGGGTTAAAGTTCAGGTTAATGAAAGCTGTCTTGTGTATGTCCCGCTCAAATCAAACCATTGCAGTGGGAGATCTTTAACACATGGGCTGTTCATAAAGTTGTCAACACTATTTGGTTTTGTAGAGGGTTTGCATTATTTTTAACTTTCTTCAGGATCTCAGTATGGTGTTTATTGGAATATAGTGGGGATGCTCATGATGTATGCTCATGATAACAAAACATTTAAAAAATCCCCTGCCAAGCCCTAGGTGCAATAATTATTGTCATATTCCATGTTTTATCTGCTCTAAATTGTGATGGATAACCAAGTTTTCAACTAGATCACATTAGTATAGTCTGACATCAAAAAGCTTTGAACAGCAGCTCAAACAGGTGCCATGATGCTCTTGTAAACAAATAGCACGTCTCTCAGACAGCACTGCTCAGTAGTCAGCTCTCCCCTTCCTCTGCTGGACACTGTGGAGCGCAACTTCAGCCCATGGTCCACTCCTCTGAGCGCTATCGGAGCGTACGGAGACTGGGAGAGAGAGGAAATGAAGGAGCGGAGCTGCTCAGTGAATGCATATGGTTGCCATAATTTATTAATAGTAACAATTAGTGTTTTATTTACTAATCCTTTGAATCCTCAGCAACATAAAACAGCTGTAAGTCTAGATATTTGATGATTCAGAGCAAATGAAATAGAGCAAAGGATCGTGGCTGATGTAGTTCTCTCTGCTTTTTACAATGTTGCTGCAACAGAACTGTGCTTTTTTTTTTTTTTTTTTTTTTTTGGAGAGCCTACCATTTGATACAAGTTCACAACGATATATAGAGACTTTCACTTTTGTGCTATTGCAGTATTGCCATTACAACTGAGCACATGATACCTGATATCTTCTTCTTTTGCTCTCTGCTGATTCCTTTCAAGGGTTGTCACAGGGAATAATCAACCTGCATCTGACCCTATCCTCTGCATCCTCTCACTCCCTCTAGCTCTATCTCCTCTTTCACTTGTTCCATAAATCTCCTTTTTGGTCTTCTGCTACACCATCTGGCAGTTCTAATCACAGCACCCTTTCCTCAGATATATACCACCATTACTCCTTTGTCCACACTATTTCATTTGGGCCTTTCTGATTCTCACTTGATCTCCAAAATCCCCAAGATGAGCTGTCCCTCAGCCTCAACAATTAGTGGATTTGCTCAAAACAGAGCTCAGGTTACATATATTGATTTCAGGAGGAACATTAATTCTCTGCATTTAACCCATTCATCTTCCATTGCCTCTGGGGAAACCTTTTGGAAGTGTTGGCTGGCCATTAAGTGCCCTGGGACCGTTTATAGGTCTTGGACTTATTGAAGGACTAACCTATTGTGTGTGTTTCTTGTACTATTATACATGCTTATACTGTAATATATATTATCACAACTAGAAAAGGGCAAAGCATTCAATGAGTAAATATAAACATGTTACATAATTATATTCAATGATGAAGGCAATTGCTGTAGTCAAGATTAATTGCTAAATGGTGCTTTCCACGCTTTAAAGAAAAGTGTGGAATTAGGTCAAAGATGGACCTTTCCATAATTTTTGCCTATAGGGTGAAAAGCTTTAAATTTTTCCAGTTAAGAGAATCAGAAATGACAGGACATTTCCTTGGGCTCAGTTTCTTTGCATGCTCGACAAACTATCTGTCAGGTCTGCTAACGAAGGCTTAGTCCGAGCAATGTGACAGCTTTCGGCGCTGTGTTTTGATGACATGTTCAGCAGTGTTGTTTCTTCATAAATAATGGAAAACACCAATTAGCATTATTTTAGTGGCAAGGTTTTTGAGCGCAACAGTCCAGCAGTGTGCCTCTTCCTAATAACGTAACAACTGTCAGTCAGAGCATAAGGAATTGAGACACAAATCAAGGGAACAAGCAAGTACAGAGGCTTCATTACGTGGAGTTTGGAATGGTAGAAGTGTACATGTATAAGTATGACAGTGGGGAGTAGTGCTGTAGGTGTGCCAGAGGAGTTCAAGGCGGAGGTGGGACTGCATCAAGGATCAACTCTGGGTCCTTTCTTGTTTGCTGTGGTGATGGACAGGCTGACAGATGAGGTTAGACAGGAAGTTTCATCAGAGTCAGCCGGTGATAGGTGATATTAGCAAATACTAAGGGTGCAGAGTGACTGGGGGCCGCCTGCCACTGCCCCGTGCTTCAGCGCACAATAAGGTTTAATGAGCCATCAATAACAGTGCATACCTAGAAATTATGGAAACTGGGGAGAGTTTTGAGTCCATAGATGTGTTCTATACTCGTCAAGCTTTAAGTTGATGACAATCGACCTCTTACTCATGAAGATACACAGATAAACAGCTCATGAAGTAATCTGTGCAGCAATGAAAGATGCGAGCCGAGGCACTTGTTACCGTGGCGGTGCATGAGGACTTTCTCGTAATATTTTAGCTTGACCCTAGTGAATGAATGTGAGAGTGAAAGGTTGTCTGTCTGTGTTCGTCTCTGTGTTAGCCCTGCGACAAGCTGGCCCCTGTCCAGGGTGTAGCCCGCCTACGGCCCAAAGTTACTGGGATAGGCTCCAGTCACCCGCGACCCCTAACAGGAATAAGCGGTACAAAATGAATGAATGAATGAATGAATATTATATAAGCAACATCCTATGGACTTCCTCAACCTATCTCACCCACTCTCGTCTGGCTGAATCCTTACAGAGCTGATCTATGGTCCTATAGATGAACTAAAGGACTAGCAGTCCTAGATGCATTGCTTGTCCGTCCTGGGAGAGGATCTCTCCTTCAATATGGGCTCCATAAGGTTTCTTCTTTTTTCCCATAGCTGGGTTTTTTTTAGGAGTTTTTCCTTACCGAGAAGGAGGGTCTAAGGACAGGAGTGTCCTGGGTCTGTTTAGTTTATTGTAGTTATTGTTTGTGCTGATTGTGTGTTAAGTCTGATTGTGTGTTTATGTTTGATCAACTGTTTGTGAAGCCCTTTGAGGCGACTTTTGTTGTGATATTGGGCTATACAAATAAATCTGAATTGAATTTAATTGAATTGAACATAAAACATTAGTCCAGATGTCCTGACAAAAGCTTTTGTAGCCTGTGGTGTTCTCTGGAGCCTCTGTCCAGGCTCAGTGATGAGACTGAAGACTGTGTGACCCTGTGCTGCAGGGGCAGAGCAGAGCTGGGCTAGAACCATTTTTCAGAAAGGGTTCTATAGGTGCAGCAATAGAACCTTTGAAACATATAGAACCCTTTTTTGGCCCCAAAGAACCTTTTGTTTTAAGAGTATGGGGAACCACTATAGAGGATTTCAACACAAGTCATAAGAAGAAGTATGTATAAAACCATGCTAAAATTCAACTATGCTCCTGTCTGTGTAGAGAAGCAGCTCATGTTTAAAATGTGAGCATTGTTATAAAAAACAATGTCTTGCCTTGAAACTTGAGAGAAGTAAAATCATAATTAGCCTCCCTTTTTTACTATTACAGCTGCTGAAAATCATGTTTGATCATCTAAAATGCATCAGATTACAATTTTCCTGGGGGAGAGGGGGGGCCTTGCCTTCTAATGTACCTGGAAAAACTACTACAAATACTACAAGGGCACATTTCAGGGAGTGGCACGGACATGATGTTAATGCAAAAGTAGCCTATATTCAGTTTTTAGTGGTGTGATGGGGGTAGAAGGGGTAAAACTAAAAATCCTGCCTAGGGTGCAAGCAGAGCTAGGGCCAGCTCCATGGATGTTTGGGGATGACATTGTGATCTGTAGTGAGCACAAGACGCATGAGGAGGGAAATCAAGGGAGGTGGAGGTATGCTCTGGAGAGGAGATGAATGAAGGTTAGCCACAGTAAGACACAATACATGTGTGTAAATGAGAGGAATCCAAGTGGAGCAGTGAAGTTGCAGGGTGTGGGGGTAAAAATGAGCAGAATTTCGAGTACTTATAGGGTCAACAGTCCAGACCAACAGAGAGGTGAAGAGGCATGTGCAAGAGCGAAAGGAAAGATGTTGAGGTTCTCCTTGGGAATAGTGAGGATGCATGGGATTGGGAAGGAGCAACCCAGAGGCACAGCTCATGTCAGAGAGGCCACACTGAGATGGTATGGAAATGTACAGAGGGATAGGGACTATAGATGTTGGTAGAAACATGCTGAGGAACACCAAAGAGGGGATTTGTGCATGTCATGAAAAGAGGGCATTGTTTTAGTTGGTGTAGAAGAAGACAGCACAGATTATAGGGATAGGCAGCTGATTCTCTGTGCCGTCTCCAGAAAAGAAACATAAAAAGCAATAAAGAGGACTGTCATTTTACAATCCAGCTTCATTCAGTTTGACAATTTGTGCTTTTTGCTTGTTTGTTGTGGTGTTACATTATTTCCAATTCTATATCTGTCAAAATGCTTATATACCCCTTGAGCTCTCACAAAGTGACAGATGGTATAAATATATTACAAACGATGCAGAAGTATGGCCCTTGTCTTTCACAATGCTTCATGAATTCTGAAACAGCAGATCCTTATGGCTCTGTCAGAACCCCGCCATTTTCTGTGCAGTCTTGTCGTTCATAAAATTCAATCCAATAACCATTATTTTTTATCGTGTTAACTTTGCCTACATCATTTAACTAAAGACTTGCCATTATGGATGGTTATTCCAGGCGGGACAGACTCTTAAGGCAATGCAAATAAGGCAAAGGCAGAGTGCAAATTACACAACATGTATAATTGATGATAACGGCTAGAAAATGTAGAGGAGGTTTCAAGAGTTGAAATTGATTATCATCCATTTGCTGGCAGACAAAAGAGGAGACAGGCTGTAAAACAAAATGTATTTAAATGTCTATAAATTCAGGACTCTAATGTCATAACCTTTAGTTGTAGGAAATCTAGAAATGTCACCAAGGTCAGACATCACATTACATCAATAGTAATCTCTTCAGTAATGGCTTTATCAACAGATACGGGAGACAAAGAGCCTGCTACTTGTGTTTTGACAGCACATCAGGTTGTAGAGCTTTTAGTTTTGGTCCTGGTTTGTGTGTTAGTTGGCTCAGTGTTGACTCACGGATTAGCATCTGTCAGTTTTATTTTGAGCCCCCATCGTAGGGCCTCAAAGAGCAGATTATTGCCAAGGACACTGATGGCCACTTGTGACTGACTGCGGCACATTGCGATCCTGTCTTATCTGAGCTGGAGTTTCAAGTGTTGGACAGTGTAAGACAGAGGCGTGATAAAGTGGTTCAGAGGAGCTTCTTTAGAGTTTGTTAGTTGTATGCATATGAGTAAACTGCAGTGCTGGAAAGTAACTAAATACTTTATACATACATAGGGGTGAAGATGGGTAAAGTGGGACAGTTAAGTTTATTAATGATTATCTTTTAATGATTATTTTTTTCATTTACTAAAAAAATGCACTGAGCTGATAATAAGAATGCGCAGAATTAAAAATCATAGGTTCTGTGGGTATGGCACCACTTCCTGAGGTGTGGCAAATCAAAATCTACAGGACAAAAAGTGAAGGTTTGTACAATCACATTTTGGGATGAATTAATTTTTATAATCTAAAACACTTTTTTTTTTGTACAATGATTATTTATTAGAATATATTTATGAATGAAATCTCTAAAATGTACATGTTTTTTCTTTTGAATTTTCTTAATATAAGTGATTTTGACATTTTACCAACAGTGTATTGGTAAATTGGGACAGTGTGCTTTTCACTGTTATTTATTATGTTAATGTGGTGTTTCTTTTGATAGTTCCTTTAAATATGAGCAATTTAACTAGAATTTAAACATTTACTTAAATATCAGGTTTTTCTAGTGACTTGTCAGTGACTAGTGAGTTTTTCAGTGCGGTTTGTAGTTTGTAGTTGCGATATATTGATGTTTAGCCATATTGTTCATATAAATTCAATTATTATATTAAATTTGTCTTCCTTAATGATGATTGTTATTTGCAGCCTATTTATAATTGTTGTTTATGCTTAAGTGTGTTTTCATACCAAATTTTCCATGTGTTGCCAATACTGCCTCTAAAAACAATGTTTATGGTCAGCCTGTGTTTGAGGAAGAATCTTCAGTTGTGTTTAAGATTTCACTTTATTCCCATCTGTAATGTGTAGCTGAGATCTTAAGCTGTTTTAAAATGTATTACATCAAATGTTCTAGCATTTGAATTGAATTTTACATAACATGGAAAATGCATTTTCTAAAATTGTCCCACTTTACCCATATTCACCCACTTGTTGTATGTAAACATGTAATTATCTAAAACTGACATTATCCTCAGTGGTGCTGATTAAGAACTGAAATACTGCGCTGTTCAATGTGAAATTACAGTAGGTGCTGTAAATAGAACAACCTGTCCAAGGGCAGCATTTTTATCATTAAACTCAAATCACAGAAGGAATCGTGCATGGGTGCTGGGCACTGAAATATAGAAACAATGAAGTAGAACAAATCCAGGCACCACATGTTTTATCTCACCTTTTTCCATTTTTTGCTATCTTTCTCTATCTTAATGAGCCCCACAGCTTTCTATGGAGAGACAGTGCCAGTGTGATACATCACAGGCAGAGGAGTGAGGACAGAAGAGTAGCCGGGTGACAGTGATGCTGGCACAGCGATTACAAGTGCTTAGATAGGTATGTTGATTCATGGGGAAAAGCAAAAGACTAGAGCACCATTATGCTCAGGCATGTGGCAGGCTCTCATGTCCTCGCTTCACTCTAAAAAATTATTCTGACGCCTTATGTGTCTTTGGAAGCTCTTTTGGCAGCAAAGTGGGGTATGATGCTTAATAAGCGTGGCTGTTAGCAACATGAAGCTAACAGATGAGCATAGATCTTCACAGCAATGGAGATATATTTAGCAAAATCCACTTTTTTGAGTTATAATGTTGTCATCAAAAATGTACCTGGAATTTCTGTCGCTGAGTTTCTGAGGCCTCAAAACGCTGGGTTCCACAAGCCTCTTCCATGAACCCCCGCCCACTCCTGGAAACACTAACCAATCAACAAACCTTCTACAACCAGTCTGCTCGCATTCATTTATTCAAAAAATGACGTACAGGTTCCTGTTTCCACTGATTTGTCAAAGATATTTTGAATTTGAAGAAAAATTACATCATACAAAAAGTTTAAGAAAGTAAAAAGCTTTTTTCTCAGTTTCTGTTTTGTGCAGCTCTCTTCTGATCTATTCACCTGTATCTTTACGTTAGTAGTAAAGTAATTATTAGAAACACTTGCTTTTAGTCACATAATGTTTTTAAAGTTTATAAAAGGTGCAGTGACCAATATTGGTTTAAAAAGATAAATAAAAGCATAATATTTAAGCACTGAAATTATCACCAAATGTATTGGAACATATGCACAAAATAACTGAACTTAGAAAGTAAAGCACAAACAAGTGAAGCATACAAGGCTTTAACCCTGTGCATCACCTGCATTCATAAATGCATAATGCATGCATCATTGGCAGTGTCATGCCACGCCTCACAGTGGTGCTCAGGGAGAGAGACCACCTCATACTGGGCATCAGGTCCAGAGGATAAAGAAAAGGGGACTGTGTTTAAACAATGAGGTGCTCCTTAACATTTCAGGACAGGGTCAGTAGGCTCTGTGAAGGTCTTAAAAACAGTTTGGTTCTAAATTTCTTTAAAGTTAGAATCTCTTTACACCGACGGATCAGTCATTACATTTAAGCCACTTCATGGTCTTCTCATGTGGCAAATTTAAACCATGAGGGAATGGACTCAAGTACAGTGTAGGTCTCTGAAGATGCAGTGTGGTATCTGGCACTGTGATGTTACTTACTTTAGCTATTTACTGGTCAGAGCACATTTACTCTCCAATGTACAAGAGTAAGAGTGTGCTTAATATCCTATGACATAGCCACTGCTCACAAACTGCACACTAAAAGTGCTTGATGCCTCTCCGGAGTATAGTGTAGTTAAACTACTAACAGCAGCATTATGAAGCTTATGTTCATGATCATCAGCTAAACTCACAGACAAAGGTTTACGTATATGTCTGGACATAAAAATAGACCACTGTGAGAATCAGTGGCATAACGGTCCCATCCTGAGCAGGGATTGAACTCAGGAACAATTTGCTGTGTGATAGAGCTAAGATCCTCATTTGGTGATGATGTCCTTGGTAATGGAACATAAAAATATGTATCTTTTAGTGATATTTACAAGTATATGTCCATATTTTAATGCTCTATATACAAAATACAGTATAGTCTTTCCACAGTGGCTGTAAGAGCAGGGTTTAATTAAACAGTTTGTGAGAGGAGGCCCAGAGCAACATTATGGGGCTGTACTTCACCTGCGTGAGGTGATTACTGAACCTCACCCTGAATGAAGAGGACTGGGGGAGAGTGCATCCATGCCCATGCTTCATGTGAAATCAGTAATGAGCCAGCAGCTGACAGCGAGAGTAGCAGACCAGTTCATTGCCATGCATAGTATGGGGAATCAAGAACAGCAGGGGAGTCCCAGAGGCAAAATGGAAAAGGAAACGGGCTATAAAAACACTCTTACTGGGGTTACATTACAGGGGAGATGCTCTTACATGATAGCAACAAGGTAAAGGTACTATACTGCTAGAATAGTAGTATATGAAGATCTCTGATTTCTTGTAATGTTTTTTGTTTTAAATCAGACCTATACTCTCTTTGAAAAGAACATGTGTTTTATCCACCATCTGATACCAGCACACACACTTACATCCACAGAATTATTTTAGACTTTCTGTAAAGCACGTCATTTTAAATTAATTTTACTTCTGTAAGTTTGATTACTTTTCAAATGTAAGTGTTATTGAGGTAATTGTATAATTCAGTTACATTTGTTGAGGAAATTTAACATAGCAATGTTATGTCATAGAACTTTCCAGTAGCACTTCAGTCTGCCATACTGTAATTGAGAATCTGATCATAATTATTACTAGGAGAATAGGAATAAACAGAGCATTTTCAGCAGTTCATAAACTGTTTTCAGTGTGATGGTTAAATGAGTTGTTGTGGGGCGAATAAAGCGTCCAGCAGCTCCCTGGTGTCTCTGGGACAAAAACTACACTTGCACATATGAGTGCGGCCGACCTTGTGTTACTGAAGTCTTGATTCTCGCTAGAAAGTGGCACATTGTGGTTAGCAAAACAACAAGATTTTCATCATGGCAGAGCAGCCAAATGGCATAAAAAGCTTTGTATGGATAGGCAGAGGGGGAACCAAAAGTAAAGGCAAACGAGTGATTTGTTAGTGCTGTACTCCAAAATATAGGGGGAGCTCCACAGACAAAAATAAAGCAACAATAGCGAAGCACCAAACACAATCATTAAAAACTGAGGCCAAATTCACGAAACACTTTTGAGTCAAAAGTTCAGTTTGTTGTCATAGTGTTGACTTTGTCGTCAAAACTCACAGAGAGAGAGAGAGAGAGAGAGAGGGAGAGAGCAGACTTAACACACTACACAACAAGGTGCTAAACACTGTCCTCTGAATGTGTTAAACTTAAATATGAAAATGCTCCAGATGCTCATCTGTTTTAAATATGCAGCTCTTAAATCTCCTGTGTGTTATTCTCACTCCACTTATGGCACAGTGACGAAGGAGCACCTGCTTCTCAGGAAGTCTCCTGGTAGTTGGCCGTTGGCAGAATATTATGGCTTCTTTTTTCCACTGTTCAGATGTGATTTTTTTGCTTGTTAACTATTAGTTAACATCTTGTCCACTTAACACAAGCACCAACAGAAACACCTGTGTCTTTGCATCCTCTCGTCAGGATTGCATTTGTCTTTTTTAATGAGACGTCTCCAAAGGATTACTTGTGACGAATAACAAGATGACATTAAGATTAAGACGTGATCACAGTTTTCTGTTAATCCACCTGCTGTGAATGTCTAAGGTCTGAGAGTCCCCAATGTGTATTCAGCATACTTTGTCCTAAAACCCCGAAAGAACTGCTTGGGTTACTCAAAGTGTGTGTGTGTGTGTGTGTGTGTGTGTGTGTGTGTGTGTGTGTGTGTGTGTGTGTGTGTGTGTGTGTGTGTGGGTGTTTGTAAGCTTCTCTGTCAAAATAGCATCTCCACTCAAAATTCACTGAATGTTCCCATATGAAATAATAAAATACTGACAATGCAAGTGCAGTGTAAGGTAATATATTGTATGTCTACCTAGCGATGTTTGGTTCTTTAATTTTGCAGTTTGCCGTCACTATGAACTTACTCATATCCATAACTGTATTACTATGGAAAAAGTGTTGAAAGGATGAGCACCCCCTGTGGCAAAGCTCTGCTGCACCAAGGTTAGTTTGCATTCTGTTTATGCTTCTCAGCAAACAGCAGTAAATGAAAGTTAACCCTGCACACTCCCTTGGAGAGGCCAGTGGAGAAATGCATGTAATCACTGAAAGCAGGGGGCCAGGTGCCCTGGCTTACCTCAGATCAATGCTCAAAGAGGGGAATAGTAAGCTGCACACCAGAGAGCCAGCCAAATGCATCGCTGTAAGCGCGCACCAGCACAAAACAACATGTGTGCGTACCCATTTAGGCCTCTCTAACCCAAACAAATGAATACTAATCCTATAGACCCTTCTTGTGTTTGTAAACAGAACGTTTGTTTTACAAAGACTGGTACCAGAAGTGAAAAAAGATGATAATACTTTTTTAATGGAGAAATTAGCGCTAGCCACCAAACATTGCAAATTATGAATAATTAAGACAGGTTTAGTAACTGACAACCACTCTGCCACATGTGAGTAATATCAGAGCTTGGTTTAATAACATTAGCAAGTGTGTCAACATTTAGCTGCTTAATGTAACAATTAGCGTCTATAATGAGCATATAAGCTAAAGGACAAATAGTAACATAAATGTGTCAGAGAACAATAGTCTGACATTGTAACATGACATAAGTTAACTTGAGCAGCTGGTACTGACACTCGATCTGGATTTTATTGATTCTGAGTAATTTTTAATAAAAATATAAACAACAACCATTTGTTCCCGCTGCCCAAAAACATCTAAATTAATATTTTTAATTTGTTCCCTCGTAGAAATAAATGGGGTAGAACGGTAATCTTGGTACCAGGCTGCGTGCGCAACTTTTTAAAACACATTAGGGTCTATTTTATTAAATTGTATTATCTATCATCTTGGAAATACTCACAGTGTAATTTTGAGATCAGGGAACAGAGCAATAGTCCCAATTTTGGTGTCCCAGTTCATTTAAAACAGATTTAAGAACCTGCTTGTGCTAAATTGTCAAAGAATATCTCTTTGCTCTTAATAAAGTTTCATGGTGTTAGTGATGTCTAACTTAAAACAGATCCTTCCGTTCCTCTTTTTCAGAATCAGCATCTGGAGGCACACATACTTCACAGACTTTAGCCAGACTGCCCTCTTTATAAAAATCTGAATTGCTATTGTCAGAAAACTACTGATCTTTGTAAGTAGTTAATTAATTCAAAAGCAAAACATATTGCAGCTTAAGGAAAGTGCAATGTAGTTTTTCCATGTGTATTCTTATTTAGTCTCAAACAGTGGGGAGGTGAACCTGAAGTAAACACATCGGATCAAGTGAGGACAACATTTTGGGAAAAGAGTGAGTTTGCCCCCTTTTGCCTCCCAAAGGGCACAAGCAATTTTGAGCTCGAGTGAGTAAGCTCCACGAATACATAAGTAACACAAGACGCTTCTCGGGCTTATTTGTCCATGTCGCCTCGGCAGCAACTGAATGTCTCACTTTTATCTTCCCCGGAATAAATAAACAAGTGTTATTTATAATTAACCCTCTCATTTGAGAATAAATATACAGTCACTACGCCTGACAAACTGGACATATCCGGATGTAGGAGGTGCAGAGTGTTCATCTGGTTAAAGTTAGTTGTTTGAAATCAAGACACATTGAACTGTCTCCCTATTGATCTTAAAGGAACATCCTGTAGAAAGTTAAAGAGTTTGTACTGTCTGTACTGGTCTCAACCTACTATCGTCTATGTCTATGTGGTTAGTCTAATTTAACACAGTAAAACAAAGTAATAATATGTTGAATAATATCTTATTGTCTTTGTAAAATACTAGCTCTTGATGTGTGAAAATATGGATGATCTTGCCATTCTTAGTCGTTTTATTTAATAAAAGTAATTTGAGAACTTGGTTAATAACCGCAAATGACCATAATACAGCAAAACTGCACATTTTACGTTGTCTGTTGCTTGACCTGAGTTTTCTTTGAGCTGTAAATTTCAGGTGTGGGTGAAATTCATGGCAGTAACCGGGGTAGCCAGGGGACTTAACTGTGTCCACTCACCATCTACTAATCCTCTGTACTTTTCCTAATCCACTTGTCTCAAGTGAGCCACAAGTGTGTCCCATAAGTCATTTTGAATATGAATCGGTCAACTTAAACATTTTGTGGGGATTAGGCCAGCTTAGCTCCATGCCTAATGCAATGATCAGGGATTTCTGGACCAGTAGATAAGTCAATGTTCACTGGTTACTCAGCATTTAAAGACCTGCAATGAATGGCAAAATCTTGGACAGATGGCACTCAAGTCACCACTTGATTTTTTTTTTTTTTTTTACTCTTGGCACAAAGTTGTAATTGTTTCTTCATTAAAAACAATGTTATATAACGTTAATATTGTAAAGTGAGAATATGCCATTGTGTCTGACAGTTACTCCTACATAGTATTTTTGCCACAGAATATAACATTTGTGGAGTTGTGGTCCAGTTCAAGAAACAAAGCAGATAGAGCCTATTACTACAGATCATTATTCAAAGACGTAAAGACCAAAACACAACTTTGTATAAATCAAAGCAGCTTCTACAAAGGCCAGAGTTTAAGGTTAAAAGTGGGAAGTGGAGTGTCACTCGAGGATCAAAAGTATTTTAGTGCTGCATGAAGAGAAATTTTATGTGAAACTTGGAAATTGACCTTTGAAGATAAAATATTGCTTTCATTTTTTGGGAATTCCTTTAATAAAGGGTTTCATTGAACTTTGTTAAAAATGACTTCAACTTTTATAACATTTTAAAAACACACTAAAAATATGCACAGACACAATCCCAAAATGTGTGCCTTCCAAAGGCAGGGGTTAAATGCACACTTCATTCACTGTAGATACTAAATTATCATGTGTTTGTTTTAATATGGATGGTTTGTGTTTTGATTGTATAATGATCCTGAGGTCCAGTGGGATAATTACCAATGCTCACATATCTGCCACATGCTTTATCCATAGTATATAGATTAATAGTCAGCTATGTAATTGGTTAAAGTAGCCGCCATCATGAGGCAAGATTCCCTTTTGGCTAAAAGCAGACCGACCAGTGAACGGCTCTACAGTTATTTGCAGAAAAATAACATGTTTTTATGCTACATTACATAATTATGTGCAACAATACACTGGCATTTTTGGCATGGAAACTAATTGTTGCTGTAGTTGTTTGTTACCATCTCTATTCAATATCGGAGTCATGTTTTGTCATTAAAAGGGTATCTTTGTTTTTTTCTCTTTATAGGTTCCATCTGAGTAGGAGGTGGCAACAAAAGACCAAATGCCATGGATGTGTTTAATTTCACCTACTGGAACGCCTCTGAGGGCAATGAGACTGACGCTGTGGAGGAGAGTGGAAGCCCGTACAAGACTGTGGAGGTGGTGTTCATTGTGCTGGTGGCCGGCTCTCTCAGTTTGGTGACAATTATTGGAAATATCTTGGTTATGCTTTCAATCAAAGTGAATAGGAACTTACAGACTGTCAACAACTATTTTTTATTCAGTCTTGCATGTGCTGACCTCATTATCGGACTGTGCTCCATGAACTTGTATACGGTCTACATTGTGATAGGATACTGGCCTCTGGGACCAGTGGTATGTGACCTCTGGTTAGCCTTGGACTACGTGGTCAGCAATGCGTCTGTCATGAATCTACTCATTATCAGTTTTGATAGATACTTCTGTGTCACCAAGCCTCTGAGCTATCCTGTCAAACGGACCACTAAGATGGCGGGAATGATGATCGCAGCAGCTTGGGTTCTCTCTTTCATCCTGTGGGCTCCAGCCATTCTCTTCTGGCAGTTTATTGTTGGTGGACGAACAGTTCCTGAGAAGGAGTGCTACATCCAGTTCTTCTCAAATGCCGCTGTCACATTTGGGACAGCAATTGCAGCCTTTTACCTGCCTGTCATTATTATGATTCAGCTTTACTGGCAGATTTCCAGAGCTAGCAAGAGTCGTGTAAAAAAAGATAACCACAAAGCAACAGGGACAACCCCAGAGCCCGTGTCGCCAGGTCAAAGAACAAACAATGCACCAAAACCCACCAATAACAACGTTCCCGGGGAAGACACAGGACACTGCCAGACCCAGACTACAGACGATGGAGGCCACCAGCACGATGGTAAACTGCAGAATGGCAAAGGGCCGTCTAGTACAGCCGAGGGAGAGCAGGCAGAGGCTGATGACTCAGCCCGGGAGAACTGTGCTCCAGGAGAAGAGAAAGAGAGCTCCAATGACTCAACTTCTGGCAGCGCGGCTGTATCTAACCAGAAGGAAGAGGAGGTGACACCCTGTGCACCTAACTCCTCTGCAGAACCCAGCCAGGCACTGCCACGTCAGCGAGCCAAGGCAGGTGGCTCCAAGCTGACATGCATCAAGATCAAGACAAAATCCCCGAAAGGTGACTTCTACACTCCCTCCAACGCCACTGTTGAGATTGTCCCAGCCGCAGAGCGCCAGAACCATGTGGCACGTAAGATTGTCAAGATGACAAAGCAACCACCAAACAAGAAGAAGAAAGCTGCCCCATCGCGGGAGAAAAAAGTCACCCGCACGATAATGGCCATCCTGGTGGCGTTTGTAGCCACCTGGACTCCCTACAATGTCATGGTGCTGATCAACACCTTCTGCTCCAGCTGCATTCCCAGCACAGTGTGGACGATCGGCTACTGGCTGTGCTACATCAACAGCACCATCAACCCGGCCTGTTACGCTCTGTGCAATGTCACGTTCAAAAAGACATTCAAGCATCTTCTTCTCTGCCAATATAAAAATATTAGGTCAGGCAGATAAATATGGGCCACCGGGGAGGATGGTTTTGGCTTAAGGCCAATGTGTGTCATCCATGTGTGAATGGAGAATGATTGTGAGCATGAGAAAGGGCGCAAGGGTACATTTAAAATTATGTTTCATTAATTTCTTTCTTTTCTCTCTCAATAACTGGTTGTAGCACTTTATATATATTTAACTGATTCTTTTCAGATGTGGTGCGAAATGCGCCTCTGAAAAAGTGTCATGTTATTTAAAGGTGTAGGCTCCAAACACGAGGACGTGGAAAGAAGGGGGAGGTGACATGGAGATGTGAAAAATCAAAAGAATAAAGAGTGGAGGAAGTTCTACCCTGTATGAAAACACAAGAAATCTTCAACATGGGAAAATAGGGCTGGCTGAATTTACAAACCTTACACGTAAGGTTGAAGTTCGGTTAAGATATCTGTATATAAATGTACATATTAGTGTATACGCTGTGTGGGTGCACCCTCGCCAATCTGGGCCTACCATCTTTTTCTGTTTTTGGTTTTGTTTTGATTTTTTGTTTCTTCATTGCACTTCAAACCAGCAACATGTAGGCTATATCGATACAGAGGTCATCCTCACTCAAGTATGAGCTGCCAGCAATACGTCGATACAATATGTTAAAACTTCACTACTCAGCTCCAAAATAACACAATGTTGTGGTTCACTCAAAGCACTCTCTTTTTGTTTATCCAAATTCATTGTTACATAACTGTTAAAATATTCATACATATATATTGATACTGCAATAATAAGAATTGTTTTGCAAGCATGTCCAAAGTCTGGCCCAGGTCCAATCATTACTATCAAACTAAGCAGTTGTCTTACTTGTTACATGTCAATAGATACAAACAACAAACTATACAAATCCATTAATAACAATAAGTGAACATACAAATAATTTTAAACAGTAAGCTATCTTCTTCCTTATATTATTGTACTTTGGTGCTGGTAAAACATTCAGTTTGCTGAGTGCTACAGATGGATGACACCTTGATGTAACCCAACGACATGTGGTTTACTTGTTTTTGTAACTCACAGAAGATAACATGGTAATATTTTTTCAGGCGTCAAACTCTTGCTCTTGGGTTGAGTTCAGGAGGTTAATTATTATTTCATGGTGGTTTCGAAGATATTCATGCTAAACCTATCCTCGTCACTGTGACACAGGTATTGGGAGCTCAGTGCTAAAGATGATGACTGACTGTGGTTTTTTTATTTTCTCTTTTGTATGTGATGGGCGTTGTGTCTAGAGACGTAGTGCTAATTTCCTACTGATAATGCCGTGGTGTTGTGTGTGTGCATGTTTGCTGAAGACTGGGTGTGTCTGTGCGCTCCAAGACTGGAGTTTACTTCAGATCACAGGTCACAGCCTTGTGATTTCAAAAAGGGCTATTTTTGTGTCTTTACACATTCCCTCTCGCGTTTTCCTTATGGGAAAATTAATACATTTGAATTTGTGGTTTTCTCACATTTGAAAATATCCTGTTACTACCTATTACCATCACATCCATGTCATCATCATAAAATCGTGCTTTAGATCCATTAATAAATACTTGAAAGTGATGAATATGTAGCAGAGTGGCAGCATGAAGTGCCTGAAGGCTGTCTACTTAAAGAGAGATGTAGGACAGATTCTATAATGAAAACTCACCATGCGGCTGATCAGATTATGGGACGCCATGGAACACCTACATTTGAGATTAAAGAACAGCTAATTACATGCTCCTCTTGTGCTAGTGTTGTCTGTGTTCATGCATAACTCTGAAGCAACAACTGAAACGGACATAGTCTCTGTCTCCAACATGAAGTCATGAATGTAAAGTAAATATCACACATTGTACGCTCTTAAGCTTCATTCCCTTATTTCTCCTGCAGTTAATCTTACCACATTCAGTGCTCACATGTAGAGATGTGAAAATACAATATTTAAATCTAATTATGCATATTTAGGCAATTATTGTAGGTAATGCTTGTAGGTAAAACTAGGACCAGTGCTGTATGCCAGCCCTTCATCAAATTACATTCCTGTGACAGAGTACTCAAAATGTAACTTGTTTCAACTGTAGTGGTTTTTATTTTTTTATTGTAAAAGCAAACATTAATACAATCACTGAGTTAAATTAGGACATGGTAATTTTATGAATTTGTGTGTGATTCACTGTCTCAAGTGATAATTTTGACATTTGCAAATCAAGATAGCTCTTATCTGAAATATACTTAAAATGAAAAATAACTACTAAACAAAAGCTTTTTATTTTATTTACCTGATATAGGCCTATCCAATCCTTAATGTGCAAACAAGTTTTGATGCTTTTTTAAATATTATACTACCACAACACAACGGTCTATCCTAAGAACTTGCTTAGAGTAACCTTATTTGACTTTAGACTGCTGTCTGTCTACAATAAGTAGAGTATTTATTAATAGAAGAAGATTTTGCATGTGCACTACAGTACAGTATACTCATGGTCCATGTTTATCTGTGGTAGCAGCTTCAGGAGAAACTGAGGCATCCATCCAAGTTCAACATCCAAGCATCCGTCACGGTGATAAGTGGAGCCATGTCTGTCTGAGATCTGTCACACATCTCAGTAGTGGGTAAAGAGCCTTCCAGAATATCTGATTAATCTTTGCTAAGCTGCTGCCTGAGTGATACCAGCAGGGGAGTAAGTGGCTCGCTGCTCTACGGTGGTCCCGGTCTGAGCTGCCACATGGGTGTTGTTTGATGGAGGGTGATGGCGGTTTATCACCTCAAAAGGCCAAGATGCAGCTGACAAACGCAGATGTTCTTCCACTCGTTCTTCTATCATGCTCATTTGATATCAGGAGTAAAGTGCAAATATCACTTAAGGCTGGAACACACCGGGATGATAATCGGGCCGGTGAACAGTTTGGTGCGGTCGGTGACGTGAGTCTGTTTGTTTTGTTCTGCACCATCATAGTAGGAGACAGTCAGATCTAGTTTTGGCTGATTTAACATTTTGACCTGATGTCATGTGTCGGCCTCAGTGGAGGCCTCTGATTGGTGGTGGGCATCATTCACAATCTGTCAGCTCCCAGTAAACATTTAGTTATTACCTTAGCTTGCAGCCTTGTACAGACACAAATATAATATCATCCTTCCAAAGGCAAGCATCAATCAAGTCTGTTTTATTCATTATGTGATATGTTTAATGTAACATGGATGATTATTATTCATTGATATACCTGAGTGAGCCACTTGAGCCTTGCACAGTTTATTTATAGAAGCCCGTTCTTACTGGAGTTTAGAGACTAGCACCACCTGCTGTTACAGAGCAGTCATCCTCTGATGATGGCCAGGTGTTGGGTTGGTGTGTCCCAGCCTTTTCCTTTCCCCAGCTGCTGTCAAATTGAACTTACATATTGGATTTGTTGACTTGTGTGAGGGAATCTGCAGATCTTTTATTAAAAAAGTGTTAAATGACGATGAGTAGTCATGCGTGCAATCAGCATTATAAGTGAGATGATAGCCCTAAACCTAACGGTGTCGCATTCATGCAGGAAACCAGACCAGATAAGCATGCCTTTTAAGCCATTGTCGCTTCTGGAGAAAGGAAAGAGAATGGGAATTTTGGAGCCAATGAGTGGGAAGTTGTCAGTGACATTTCCCACAGCACAGACCTCGGTGCATGTACACCATGTTTGGAGATGTCACACACGTTCAGGGCAGGTCAGCCAAAGGTTTTGGCAACTGAAATCCGGGCTTCCCAGAAGAAACTCACAGTACATTCTGCATAAATATGGAGCAATATGACTCTGTTTACCATTCTCTGTGCAGTTTTATTACATCTCATTTTCACAGTGCAAAGATCATCTTCCTTTGCTCTCCATACGGATATGATAATAACCAGCTCTTTTTATGAGTCCACCCACATGTCTTTATGCTCCACACTGTCTCAGCATGCACATCTGTGTAGTAAGACCAGAGTAAACATTGTCACTGTTGTGATCAACAGATCATAATGTGCCGTCAGAGCTAACGGGGCTCGTCTTCATACGGCTAATGTCAAAGGGCTGAACTCCTTTTACGGAGGAGACACCATACAATACATCGATCAAAGAGAACTTCCATTGTAAGGGTTTCCTGGCTTCGCTCTTGAAGCCCTTGCCAAGAATAATTTCTGTTTAGTTGGAACATGTCATGTAGAGGTGAAAAGTGGCATGTTCCCACTATCAGTATTTTATCTCTCATCAGAGGTGGGTAGAGTTGC
The DNA here is from genome assembly GCA_020698575.1 of Bostrychus sinensis. NCBI lineage: Eukaryota > Metazoa > Chordata > Actinopteri > Gobiiformes > Eleotridae > Bostrychus > Bostrychus sinensis. The sequence continues at coordinate 8,570,602 of CM036239.1, forward strand.
TAAAAATTTTCCTCAAGTAAGAGTATTGTTACTTCAACCTAATATTACTCAAGAAGAAATAAAAAAGTATTTGGTGGAAAAAACTACTAAGTAACTATTTGGCCATGCCTAATTTACGTTTTATTGTTGATGTAATCATTCACACAAAACATAAGTATAATTAGATAAAACTTTAAAAGTACAATTTATTCAAGAAATTACTCAAATAAATGCAAGAGAGTAAATGTTACTCATTACTACCCACCTCTGTCTCTCACACAACTATATCGCCAGATTGTACAGAGCAATTGAAAGTGCCTTACTCAGAGTGACACAAACAAATGGCTCTTTTATCTTCGAATCCCTGTTGTCTGAGCTGAAAGGTTGAGATCCTGTTACATTGTGAGTCCTATTAAGGAGCTTGTCATTCTGCCTTTCTTTTTGTGTGACTGTACTGTGTGTGTATTTGAGCAGGAGTGTGTATTTCAGCTCTGAGCTCCCAAGCCTGTGGCTTACATTCGACATCCCTTGACAGATTTTGAAGGCAATAAAAATTGCAGATCGAACAATCTAAACCATCATTTTTGCTTATCTAAAATAAAAATAAAAAAATACAAAATGCAGTGACAGAAACATATTTCAGCACACGCCTGGAAGTGCAGCACCGTTTTGCTTGATTTTGGTTTCGTTTTCCATCTTATTTGAACACATTGTATGTGTATGTGCATACATAGTGGTAACATTTTGTAGGTCATCATCTGAGTGAGTGTGTATGTGTGCATGCAGTTTGCCCTTAGATAGCTTCCTGAGCATGAGTCGGAGTTGGACAAATATGGCGTACATCAGGGATGACACCACACATTGTGTGAATATCCATCACCACTCCTTAACAGTCAATAGCAACAGGCTTCCAAAGACTCATATGGACAAACATATGAAGATATGATATTGTACATTTTTTATCACCTTTTATAAAATGTGTTTGCTTTATCATTGTACAGAGTACAAATGTAGTATTACAAATTAGATTATGTGCAGTGTACGTACAGATGGTTTAAATTTTTGTCTGAATTTTTAATTAACTACCATCTAGACAGATGCAGTATATTGGCTTATGATGGAGTTTATGAGAGTATAACAATAATAGTAAAATATATACTATGTGTGCATTTCTCAACATATGCCTTTTTACAGATGGTCCAGAATTGGATTAGTTACTTGTGGATGGAAAGGAAAAGAAGCAAATGAAATCTAAAACCATTTTTAGAGTTTGACCCCGAGGCTCACTGCTTCTGTTTCATCTCAAATGAAACTCTACAAGGTTTCATGTTTGCTATGGAAAGAGGCTGGGGCGCCTAAACAGGCACATTTTAATTAAGTTTCTGACCCAAACTTAGATCTTTTAGTCAGATTTGTGAATTACACAGCAAACTGTAACAAACTGAATCAGCAGTTTGTTGTGGTTGTTTAGTGTACATACTGTACATTACATTAGATTTTTATTTGCTTCTGTATGTAGATGTCCATGTTGTATTCACTTACTGTGGCTTATTGTGGCTTCTCTTGCAATAGCAAAATAAATTTAACAAGTCTATTGTTTAGATTGTATATAACTATATGAGATACAGTACATTTTATGTAATGGAGATGCAAGCCCTTTGTATATACATGTGTTAAATAGCTACTATTTGAATGTGTTCCCCTGATTTTCCCTTAATGATCCCAACCCTCTACCTTCACTAACTCTGGCTGTACAGTAATGACGATATTGATTTCCTTTATGATGCATTGACTGATTATCTGTCCTGGACAAGTGTTAATATCACTGCTACCACCTATGACACCATAAAATGAGCTGCATCAGTGGTTACATGTGCCATAATCTCCCTAATAAAATATATCTAATGTGTTTGAAATAAGGCTTGACTGCAATGAAAACCAGGATGACATGGTCATGTCTTTACTTTTTTTATTAGATTTATTTTGGAACCACAGGCAATAGTGACAAGGCTACAGCAAGGCACATTTCCACTGGGGTGAGGGTATGGCACAGATCGGGTTGGTATGGAGGTGTTTCAGTACCCAAACCATTCCCAAAAAGCGTACTGTATATCTCCACTTTTGGCCCCACCTTAGAGAGGGATGTCAGCTCTGGGTACGCTCTGGACTGCTTTGGAAAAGGTGGAGCTACACACTGTTACGTGTTGATTGGATGAACTGAAAGCAAACGAGACCAGAAATAACAGGGAAAATGTTATTAAATGTTATTAATCAAAGGCGATAAACAGCCATTAGGCGTACGGCTCTCGCTTTAAATATTGCATTTGTAGTTTAGACACAAGTCAAACTCATGTCATCATAGGATGAGTTGTTAAAATGAGGTAAAGTGGAGCAGAGAAGTGAATTTAATGCACAGAAAGCTGGTTGTAAACAGGAAGCATTCTACTGTTTATTAATATAGCTTTACCTCCTGCTTGACACCGCCACACACCAGGATTTACGCTTGTCTTTTTATTAAATATTGGCAACACCTTCATCTTCTAAAGTTCAGCTTCAAAAACAATTCATATCTCTTTTATTACATCAACCTTTGTCGGGCTTTTGTTCAGTCAGTGTTTACATAACTTCCCCAGGACCTGGAGTGATGGAAACCCAAGCCTGTTTTAGGGTTACCTGTACCAAACTGTCCCGCACTCACATGACTCGTGCTGTACCCCTGGTGGAAATGCGCCTTATGTGGAGAGCTACAATGATACACACTTTAATGATTTACACCTGGGTGTGAAGACTGACATCAGTACAGAAAAAACTGAGGTACAATAATGCAGTGGCAGCAAAAGAGCAAAACGTTAAAAAGTTAAATCATGCAACTTGTTCAAGACTACTCTTTGTTTTGAGGTTCTTATTGAGTTGAACAACGAGAAATGCAACTGAATAACATTTCTGCACAAAATAAACAAAGGTATTTATTTTATTTTTTCAATTTTAACAAACTGCCTCATTAAGTTGGGCCGTGGAACAAAGTTTACACTGAATTAGAGTCAGGCAGCGGTAAAACAAATCCAATTGGTTGTACAGAAAAGGAGCACAATTAGCACATTCTCTCATGTAGTAACTATTTGTATTGCTGAGTATTATATTTTCTATTACAACATGTGAGCTGCTTCTTATAATGTGCACACACTACTTTATTTCAAATCTCTATAAACTTATATTGTCACACTAAAGAATATACAAAGAGGAGAGTTTAACTGGGGCCTATCTACAGTGGTGTTAGTCCATTTGAGTGCGCTCTCGCTTCTTGCCATCCTTCTTTTGCTTCTTGGCATCTGTAAAAAAATATAAAAAATAAAATATAGTTTAAAAAAAGTTGCAATCTAATGACCGTGTTTACACCCACATCTCTGCCAGGTATGATCAACATTACTGTCAGCATGAAGAGCACCTATTTGTTTTCCGTTTGTAAATTATCTGGTAACTGTTTTGGGAGGCTCTCGTAGAAGTAATTTGGTGGACAGGTGTTTGCCCTGTAAAAAAAATACTTTATCATTTAGCCATTAAAGTGAACTGGAGCCTGGCAGCCATGAGCAAAGACATAGACCACAGCTTCACTGGATCAGAGCACGTCCTGCACTGAGTACACTGCAGAGAGCGCCTGTCCTTTGTTTATATGTCTCTTAAAGCTAAACTACCACCATTTTTTTTCTTGCATTTTAGTAAAACAGCATATAGTAATAGGATAATTCTGTGAAAAAAATAACACTTTATTATTCATGATTATAATATGCTGCTGCACATCAGCAGGAGGCGCTGTTTAAATAGAAAAAGAAAGTTGGAGAAAGTCTTTTAGTGCTGGGTATGGCTGTTTACACAGAGAAACATTGCAAAAAGACCTAACAGACAAAGAAAATATATAAAATAAATTAACAAAATAGAAAAAGAGGATGCAAACATAATTGCTGATAAATTTTGCCAGTAGCCCTAATGTTCAACAAGGCAGAGATAATCTGGGTCACATGTTTTAAAGATAAATTAGAAGTTTAAGGAAAGCTCCAAACTTTAATTTGATGTCATATATTTTGAAGCTAGTTTTAGAGTTTTATTAGTAACACTTTAGAATAACTCACATTATAAAGAATTATTTAAGCATTGGTTAAGGTAAGCATTGGTAAGCATTCATTTGCACAGTTGCATTATAATTTATTGCTATTAATGTGTTCTTAAAAAATAAGCTTATGTAAATCATTGCATAATTATAAACATCAAAGTTAAACTCAGTATGTTTATGATAATTACTGTTAATTATAATAATAAATATTTATTAATGATTTATTACTGCTTAATAGTGGGGATTTATTCTAAAGGTGTACATTTTTTTAATTAAAATAAAAGCAGAAAGTGCAGCTCTGTTGTTGGTGCAGATCGAAACATTAGCTCAGGTTTTAACGCCAGGCAGCAACAAGAAGAAAACCAGAGCACTATAACTTGTTTCAGCTCAGATTTAGCATTAATCATAATTTATTATTACTGCCAAAGCAAAGCCTTTGTGATGATGGCTAAACAATACATCACACATTGATTGTTATCACAGTTTCAACAATAGCAATATCCGTATCCTAATTGCTTTTTCACAGCAATAACTTTATGGTAATCCACATCACAGACAATAACACTTTACAAAGATGGACAGTCACAGCCTTAGATCCAATTGTGGTGCAACTTTATCTAAATGTAAGTGTCAGCTGAGTAGCCAGAAGAGGTTAGTTCAGAGACTGGGGTTTTTCTTTATATATTTGAATAAATGTAATTTGTGTTGTGCTTTAGGGTATAGCAGGGGATACAGTTGTTGCAATATTAAACATAGTTATCATCATATTCCTATGAAGAGCTGCCATATTTTACATTTGTATCTTTCAAGTATGAAACAAAGATGCCACCCAGACTTTTTTTTGTTCATAAATCTCTTTCATCTTCCAGGATTCCAAGATTTTTTATATTCCATGAAATACACGTTCTGGCTGAGCTTTTCTGCAAACAAAAAACACTCTATGGAAATAATCGCAAGCAAAGAATGTCAAGACATTTTCAGCACAATGTATATAAAAACATAAAGTATGAAAAACACTTAAAAACACCTTCACTACTTGCAAATCCTTTAATGACATTCTGCCAGGGAGTTCAGAGAGGAAACAAGGTATGCTTAGCCAATGAGATTTCAACTGAGTCCAAGCCATTTAATATTCTGACTGTGCAGACAAAGTAACTCTTCTAAATCAGTTCCTGTTGTCACCGCGGATGCTCACTTCCACAGCCCTCAGACTTTGACATGCATAGCTCTCCCGTCCATGCAAATCTATAAAACTGCTCTTCCATCCCATTTGTTTGCTTGTTTTCATTTGAGTCAGTCATCTCTCTCTTTTGTTTTTTTGTTTTTTCTCCCTCACCAGGGACAGGGCAAAGGAAAGATTCACTCATTTGCTTTATTTCTGTTGTGTTCCTGTCTCATGTATGGGATTGGGACATTGTCTGCTGTGCTTTCATTAGCACGTTACATGACACTGGGGTTTCTCCAACATGACAGGGATGGAAGAAACACAACACCACGCCATTGTTCAAGGCAAAATTTTATTGGATTTGTTAGGATTTGCAGAGATTCTGACATCTTTGAGGGTTTCCCCATTGGTGAAGTGGTTACTTTTTGGTGCAGGAGGTGTTCATCTATGATCAAGTATGTGTTTAAAATTTTAATAAGAAGAAGAAGCAGCAAATAACTTTGATACAGAAGAGAGTTTTTAACATTAATTCAGTTTTAAATCCTGTTAACTTCTGTAAATACTCCTCCTGTTCATAAGAAAGAGAAAAATAACTAAAATATTGTTGTTTTTTAAGTTAAATACACAAATTGTTATAAAAATACAAAACAAATTCAGTTTCACAAAATTGTCTCTATATATTAATGAATAAGCACTTGTTTTGTTTTTTTTGTATCAAACTTCAGTAAAACAGCAACATTTATAATGTAAAAAGCTTAATGCATGAACCTGTAGTATTGGATGTGCTTCATTAAATTAGGGCCCATTATGAAATCCTGCACTGGGGCCCCACAAGTTATGCCACTGAAGTCAGGGGATCAGTCAGCTAATAACTCCAGCTACAACATGTGCCGGTCCCAAGCCTGGATAAATAGATAGGAAGGGTCAGGAAGGACATCTGGCATAAGAACACAAAGTACAAACAGAAATGGTTCACTGTGGGGAAACCTGGGACAAACACTTAATATTATAGCTTACATTATACTTTTGTAGTGATAATCTCATTTAGCAAATATCCAGATTAGGGTTATTTACATCAAAATATAATTTAGGTCTACGCTCTGTTTGACGCTTAATATGTTTAATACAGATCCAGTAAAGCACTATCCTGGATTTTTATTTGTACAATGAATCTATTTTATACCTTCTTTAATACAATTTATTACTTAAAATTTGAAATATGTAAAAATTAAGCTTTAACTATTAGCTAGATAAAATACCAGTTTCAAAAGAAGGTCATTTAATAGCCTAAGATTGTTACTGCATTTGCCAGATAAACTTTATGTCTCTGCTTGTTTCCTGACTCATTGTCACCTGTCTTTTTTTTTGTTTTACTTGCTCATGTATTAGTCATTAACATTCCCTCATCAAAAATGTCACACTTAATTGGACTGTGGTCTGCTTCAGGGAGATCTTTATCACTAGGTGTTATATTTTATCTATCACTCAACCTTTGACTGCACAGTAAAAAGATGATTGCCTTTTAAAGCACTATCCCAAGACCCTGAATTTATCAAACTCAAGCCCCAGCTTCAGTTACATCACTAATCTTTGATGATTTCACTGCTGGAAAATTGAATTAAAAACACATCTGGCTCTGATTACATGTTTGTGAAGAAAGAAATGATTTTGTCTAAAGATTATGAACTACAGATGCAAGAATGGTCTCAACAAACCATTTTATTTAACCTGAGATCAAGCTGGCACCTGGTAGAGACGTCCCTGTGCACTTGTCCCGATCCAGAGACAGAGGAGGTGGGGACCCTGAAGCATATATAATGTTTCATTTCTGTCGCTCTTTGTTCTCCACAGGGCCCGGGTTTTTACTTGGCCTAGACAGCCAAGACATGCAATTCTGAGTCTTCTGAGTCCTTCCCAGGACACCTCTTAGCATTGTCTCCTCTCCTGAATCTGCAAATGACAGATGCTACCTCCATCACGGCAGCCCACCACAGTCAGGGGAAACCTATCTTCCAAAGCCAAGGTGTTCAGAATTGCAGATTGGGTTTGTGCGGATCCACAGTAGCAGCCTGGGGGTTAGATCGCCTCTCATCTCCATCTCACTCTCTCCGTAGCCAAACACTTCTTTCTGTATATTTTTATAGAAGCCCTGTGATCTGTGTTGGACTGTAGCTCTGCCATACACAACAGCGTCGACAATTCAGTCTCCCTCATCGTACGCTGCACCCCATCTTTGGTTTTCCCCAGTAACCCTCGCGCTTTCCAGGGCTTATCTTCCAACTGGCAGACATGGGAAATAACACCTAGCTCAGATAGCGATGCTCTCTTTCCCCCGACTGCCGGGCTTCATCTCTGCCAGTGTCATGCTCGCTCAGCTTCTCTCGGGCCCCCCAGCACTCACGGCTCTCAGGCTGTCACTCCACATCCTCGCTTCTGGCTTCCATTAGAATAGATGCAACACAGGTACGCACTGGCAACCAAACGTTTCATTTGTGCAGACTGCTATACTACTACTGCTGCAGTGTGTAAGCATAGTTCACTGTAAAAGATTAAAAATACATTACGATGAACGCAAAGCTTTCATTTACGAGTATGTTAAAAATGAAGAAATACTAAAGAATAAAAATCATTCTTAGCTATAATTAAAATCAATATGCCAATTTGATCTCACTGCAACAATGTGAGTGATATGAAACTAACCAATGTGTATAACCTATACTACAAAGTGTTATTAATATGTAATAAGCTTTAGGGAGCCACAAGTGTATCAACATAACAAAAATATGTGCAGTACAACATATTGTATGTGTTTTGTTTAGGATTTTTATCTGGAGCCTATAAAGACAAGAACATTTAAACATTTCCAGTACAATCAACAACAGATTTGAGTAAAGACGAGCACAATATTTGTCTCATAAAACAGTAATGCTTTATATAATTATTCAGTGGCGTAACATGGTAATGTGGGGCCCCAGTGCAGGATTTCAGAATGGGCCCTAAAGTTATCAAGCATATTCAGTCCTTTAGGTTCTTGTTTTAAGCTTTTTAATTGCTGCTTTACCTGAGTTTGATACAAAAAACAAAACAAAAAAAAAAAAACAGCTGCTTATTCATGAATATTTTACAGAAGAGTATTAGGGCCATTGTATAACAAATATATATTTTTGAAGATTAAGTTCTGAGATTAAAGTCAGAATTCTGAGAAAGAAAAAAGTCAGAAGTATGGGTGCCTGAAAGGACAGAAAAAAAAAAAAGAGTACAAAATCCCTTCAATAAACTATATAAATGCAATTGTTGATGTTGTCTTTTTTTTTATTTTTTTCCCCTAACTTAAGTATTCTGAAATTTTTTTAGTAGTAGACGGACCATCACCATGGCAACATTAAACAACGCACAAATCCTAAAATCAGGGAACTTCATGAATAAAAATGACTATTTCCAAGAGTACAGTTGCCTCTTCTATGACCTCTCGAGCACCCCCTCACCCCCCCAAGAGTCTGTCCTTACAGGCACCCATACTTCTGACTTTATTCTCAGAATTCTGACTTTAATCTCAGAACTCAACCCTCAAAAATATTTTTTTTTCTTACAGTGGCCCTAATACTCTTCCTTAATATTTAGTGACAATTATATAAAACAATTTTTTTGATTCAATTTGTGTTTTGTTCTTTGTGTTTTAAGTTTACAAATTTAACAGGATTTATAATTGAAATAATGCTAACAGTTCACTTCTGTAACAGTGTGCTGCTCCAAATTATTATGAAAATCTTAAACACAGACATTACCATAGATGAACAAGGGCCCACACTAATGGAGCCCCTAAACCTCCCGGACCCCAGTACAAGATATTTTAAATATTTTGTGTGATAGTTGATAGATATTTAACACTGGGGAATATTGTGTGGTTCAGTATAAAAAAGGGCTAATTTATTCTTTCTTTTTGTCAATTTATCCGGGCTTGAGAACGGCACAAGGAGTGCTCTGGCTTGTGACTTCATGTGGCTGAATTCTGATTGGACAAAATTTTTAGCACTGAATAAAATTAAAGAGAAAAAAGAGATTAGAGACCATTTGCATAGCAGAACAGAGCATGCGGCTGATGCAAATGTGTACAGTGTGAATGGAATGAATACATTGGTGGCACAATAAACCACTGACAGAACCTTATTTACCTTGTATATTTACTTTGGTGTCTGTCCATGTTCATACAGGTGTGTTATTTGAAAAGAACGGATCACAAATGACTGAATGAAGCCTTGCCATGATTCATTAATTATGTGCTATGGTAGAAAATAAACAACTTCGTCCCTTAAATGTCAAACAGACTTTAGCATAAGATCTAAACACAAACACTGGGTTTGGCAGAAGTGTTGGTGTTGGAGTTGGAGTTGGCGCCGGCGGCTCACATCCTGTTGTAACAGACATGGCGTTGTCTTATCATGTCATTTGAGCTCTCACCTGCCACTGTGTGTTTGCTGTGTGACGCTAAGGTTAAGCAAACTACATCTGAATACTGTGAGCTCACATGGCATCTGTGGAGCTTGATAATAGCGCACTTGTGATCATTGGCAGCCATTCACACTCATAATCCTGTTTGAACAGCGCAAAACTCACTGTGGGTCAATTGTGTCCACATTTATAGCATTTTTAAAGGTCAATGACTCACTTGACATAACTGGATGGCTGCTTCCTCATCCTTTGCTCTTTGTCAGCCTCGCCGTGCAGATTTAGTTATTTTCTTATAATTTTGTCCTCCCTAAGTTGTCCTGATAACTGAGGATCTCCTATAATTATCAGAAAGGGAACACAAAATCTTTCTGACTAAAGACATGTAATTAGACTTGAATAGCGAGTTAACCTTTTCACCTTTACCTCAACGCTGTTATTAACAACTTCATGTGAGCTCTTTACCAGCTGGATTTCCATTGGGTCGGGGGTGGGCTAATCTAAATGTGGCTCACTGCTGCTTTGATTACAAACTGCGTCATTTGTAATTGTTCGTGAGATGTTTAAAAGATACAAGCATTCAGATGGATAGAGCGCAACAAAAGAATGAATGTCTATTGATCTCACAATAATTACACTGTTGCCCATACAGTTGGAATAAATTTGTTTTCAGATGAATTCCTCTTTTTCTTTCTTTTCTTCTACACATCAGTAATCACCTTTGACCAGGTGCAGTGATTACAAACTGAGTCCCAGTTACCCAGATGAAACAATACCATGCCTAACAACGGTTTGCATTTCATGAGCAGCGGTAGAAAACATTTTATTCCAACTTTATGGGCAACAGTGTATATTAGAATACAAAGAAAGAAAATTGTTGTCTTTGCTGGATTTGGTGGATGTAAAATAAATACAAAGGAAAAACACACAATAGTTTTTTTCTAATTTAATAATTTGTTATGAAAACATTATTTTTTTAGCACAAAAGTTGCATTATGTTCTGTCTTTCACATGACTTGGTTAAAATCAGACCATGCCATTTCCCACTGAAATGTAATTTGCTTTATTTTTTTATATTGTTTAAAGGAGTTAGAATACATTTTACATTTTTGTTAGTTACAGCAGCACTACCCACATTTTCCTGATGACACCATAATTTGTTACCTATGTTTCCAACCCCACTGCTCACAAACAACAAAAGTGCAGCTTTTTTCTGATTTTATTTCATCTTAAAAATGTACAATTCAACCAATTTGCTTCAGATTCTACTGAATGACATCAAACTGATATTTGAAGCTTACTTCAGACTATTTTTAGAGCTGGTTTAGACTGATGCAAACCAACATCTTTGCCTTGTTAAACAAGTCTTGCATTGTAAATTTTTTATCTTGCTTTCACTTTGCTCTCTCTTTCTTTTTAGCACTGTTTTTTTTGTTTTTTGTTTTGTTATATCGAGCACTGAAATACAGACTTTAAATGACATAATAATGAAGTTCTTTTTTTCACAAATGAGTCCTCTAACTAGATAACAAAAGAGCATTAAAATAAAAATAGTAGTAGTTTGTATTTGAGTGCTAACTGGACAACCAAATTATTTCTTTTACAGACGCGTCAGGAAAACCCAAACAAAAGCACTGTGTGAGTCTAATGCAGCTTGTCATTCAAAATTATTCCCATCTGCCAGATTTTTTTGCTGAACTTTCTTTCTGACAGCTCTTTAATTACAATTTCATACTGCCTCTGCTTCTAAAACAGTAAAATGTCATAACTCGTATTTGTGATCAAAGATTGTTTGTATTTTTGCAGACAGAGTGATCCATCAGCGGGACGTCGGTGTACGCCTGTGTTGCTGACAAGCCTAACGTGTCTCTGCCGATGATTAATCCCTCCCAGCTTACCTTGCAGCTTGGTCTTGGGGATTTTCCCGCAAGGCTTGGTGGCCGTGACCGTATCAGCGCAGGTGGCATCCATGAGCGCCCTCTTGAGCTTCCCTGTCCTGTTCTTCTTCCCCGTCGCCAGATCGCACTCCCCCCAAGCGTCAAATTCGTACTTGCATTCCCCTGCAGAGCAAACAAAGCAATCAGATACTTAATTAGATGCTTTTGTGCACTGGAGTAGCTCTAAGAAGTCATCACGCTGCTGACGACGCGCAGGCAGGAAAAAACAGGTAAAATTACACATTTCTGCGTCTATATTTGCTTTTTAAATGCTGCCAATTGCAATCTTTCAATAAAATAATCCCCTTGAGCCTGAGGAGGTGTGAGTCATGCACTGAATAGCCATGATGAGCGTTTTTCATTTACCTCACTATTACCTTCTTCCCATTAAAGGAACCAAGTTACTTAGAGTACCTTTGTGTTCGCCCTGTATATTCTTCCCACAACAGCTAAAAATAACATACTTTACTTATAGCTTAGGACTAACAGATAGCATTTTATTTCAATCCTGAATATAATGGACACACTTTTGCCGCATCTTGGCAGCAAAGTAATTGACTTCTTTAGTTATATCTCAAAAACCTTTCAGATGTGTGGTTTTCTTAATCAAGAATCTGTCCCTCCCTAAATTTAGCCTCAAAGGATACATCATTTAAGATTGCTCCGGAAAGAAAACTTATTGCATGCCCAAGCAAAGGAGACTAGTATATTTATTAAGTTTTTCTCAGTGTTTTATATTTGTATTGCATTTTGCCATAAGCCAAAACAAGAGGGCTAATTAAGGGCAGTTGCTTATTTAATGAAATCAACACAGACAACATTAACTAATCTCTTAAGATTACAGATTCTTGCATTTGGCCAAAGGAAAATAAGCCTTTCCTGATAGTTTTGTGTGTTTGTTTGTTTGTTTTTTCTTTCCCAATATTTGAAACTTCATATATAAAAAGACAGACCTTTTGCCTAGTTCTTTTTTCAATGACAATGCAGTATCACATTATGCATTCCTTGTTTGATGCAAATGCAGACTGATATACTGCTTTGTGGATGTAAAGAAACACAGTAGGGCAGTGTAATATTAGAAAAACATTCAATAAGCAATATGTTGAATATCGCAATAACAATATTATTGGAAAGCTATTAAAACTTTTCAAGAAACTCTTGACTTATGGCTTTATTAAGTTTTTCAAGTTAAAGTTTAATTTATTAAGAGACACAAGGTCAAAACTGGGGCCAACCAGGTCAGAACTGGGACTCATGGGACTCATTTGAAATCCTGATCATGGTTTTTTATTTTGTCATAACATCATTTGATTTCAGGGACTTTTTTTGACAGTGTATATTTCTGTCAGATGGAAGACCATAACATTTATCCATCCATCCATCTTCTTCTGCTCATCCGGGACAGGGTCGCAGAGGCAGCAGTCTAAGCAAAGATGCCCACACTTCCCTCTCCATAACATTTAGTTTCTTTCAATGTATTGTGTTTTATATAGGTAAATATTACATTTGTGATAATTATAGTGTAAAGCCTTGATTTACAGTAATGTTTGTGTATACAGTATAACCATAACCACAGTATAGGTGCATATTTTTCCTGCGTATGTCCCTGTAGTTACCTTGTCACATAGAGAAGTCTCCTGATGCAGAGGTGCCAGGACAGGTGAGGAGACACAGACAGTTGTTACTACTACACTACAGCGACTTCATGAACATCCAATTTTCAAACCCAGCACCTTCATACCTATAATTTGTCTGGAAGAAACAGCTTCCTCACAGACTCTTGAGAACAGAGCAGACAGTCTGTGTCCTCTCTAAGGCGTCAAACAAATGGTTGTTTACAGCGGCCACCATCACTTATCCAGCAGAGGCCTAGCGTAGACAGCACTGGCCTATGAAATTCTTACACAGTAGATTGTTTAACCCTTGCACTGTTTTCATCCACTAGGGGTCATTTTTCCCTTCTATTACTTACTCATCACTCTTTTTAGCCACTATCAACCATGCACAGTATTTAGATATTTAACTGGGGGGCAGCTACATTAGTGTAGAGGCCGTTTACACAACAACGCTGGTTCGGAAAAAAAACAACAGCGAAGCCACCGCCAAGTTACATCAACACAGATACGCCAGGTGTAAAAACAGAAGGAGGTGTGAAAATCTGTGGTAACCCTGTGAGTCCAGCAAAATAACAAAGCCACTGCATAAGAAGCCATAACTCTTCTCTGTTACTATCTACAAGTTTTCGATCCAGTGGTTTTGTAAGGTAGTGCTGATAAACTTTAAAACTAATTTGCATTTATTGCTGCAGTCTGCGCCAAAACATCTCCTCAACCGTTTTCAAAAATGTGTCTGTTCCCTAGACGAAAGTCCCAAACCTGTAAGGCCAATACGCAACAAAATCTGTGCGTTTTCAACAAAACACATTGTCAAGTAAATGTCCCCTTAGTAGTTTTGGTTTACTGCTCAGAGTACTTTTCTTTTTTGTGTCTGCATTGATATTTTTAGCAGTGTGATTAGGTTTGACTGGTCTGTTCATTCACATTTCAAACGCACTGCATATTTTTACAGGAATATGTCATTTTTGAAGTACATAAAACAGTTGTGTGCCTTTCCCTTTGTCATGACAGATGACAACTTATTTCTTTTTAAATGAAAGGCCTGAGGCTTGTACCGTAGCCACTTGCCCACAACTTTTTGTGCTGTAATCTATATAAGCAGTTAGCAGGCCCATTATTTGCCGCAGTGTGTTCATCACTCCTGACAGGCTCATTGGCTAGCAGCAAGCCACTGCCTGAAAGCCTTTAGAGAGAAAACAAAAGTCCCCCAGGCTTGTCACTGAGAGACAGTTCAGCATTCACAGCTACACAGTCTCCAACCTGAACAGACAATGGAAACAATGAGGATTCCTTTGCTTTCTAAGCCTACTTTTAATGGCTTTTACCTCTAATTAACTTTTGCTACCTAAGTGATATCAATAAACAGTGATGTGAACAGTAAGTTGTACAAATTAAAAGTTGAATTTTCTTTGGTGGGATGTTTGGCTCTGTCTCTCACCTCCGAACTTCTTCTTCCAGTTGCAGGGGATCTTGCAGCGCTGGGTCTTGATGGTCTGCTTGCAGTCGGTGCCGGTCCGCGTGCCCTCCCTGGTGCCCAGTCCACAGTCGCCCTCGTTGGCCACACACACGCTCCACTGCCACTCTCCGCAGTCAGATTTACGCTCCTTCTTTACTGCAGAGGACAGCAACACATCCAACAAATGCATTTATACCAGTCGAGTTACAGGTTTCAGTGTTTGAGTCCATGTCCGAGGCATGGCCGTACACACCATAGAGGTTGTTTTTTTTTAATACTAGACTAAACCGGATCTAAACCAGGAATAAACCAAAGCTAAACCAGGACTAAAACAAGACCAAATCAGGTCTAAGCCAGGACTAAACCAGGACTAAACAGCTAAACCAGAACAAAAAAACAGTCTGAACCAGGATTAAACCAAGACCAAACTAGGTCTAAACCAGGACTAAGAGGGCTAAACCAGGTCTAAACCAGGACTAAGAGGGCTAAACCAGGGCAAAACCAGCACTCATCCAGAACTACACTAGGGCTAAACCAGGACATAAAAAACATCAGGATTTATCAGGATGAAACCAAGTCAAAGCAAGGTCTAAACCAGGACTAAACCAGGACTAAACCAGGAGTAAACGAGGTCTAAGCTAGGTCTAAACCAGGACTAAACCAGGAGTAAACCAGGTCTAAACCAGGTCTAAACCAGGTCTAAACCAGGTCTAAACCAGGACTAAACCAGGAGTAAACGAGGTCTAAGCTAGGTCTAAACCAGGTCTAAACCAGGTCTAAACCAGGAGTAAACCAGGTCTAAGCCAGGTCTAAACCAGGTCTAAACCAGGTCTAAACCAGGACTAAACCAGGAGTAAACCAGGTCTAAGCCAGGTCTAAACCAGGTCTAAACCAGGAGTAAACGAGGTCTAAGCTAGGTCTAAACCAGGACTAAACCAGGAGTAAACCAGGTCTAAGCCAGGTCTAAACCAGGTCTAAACCAGGTCTAAACCAGGACTAAACCAGGAGTAAACGAGGTCTAAGCTAGGTCTAAACCAGGTCTAAACCAGGAGTAAACCAGGTCTAAGCCAGGTCTAAACCAGGTCTAAACCAGGTCTAAACCAGGACTAAACCAGGAGTAAACGAGGTCTAAGCTAGGTCTAAACCAGGACTAAACCAGGAGTAAACCAGGTCTAAGCCAGGTCTAAACCAGGTCTAAACCAGGTCTAAACCAGGACTAAACCAGGAGTAAACGAGGTCTAAGCTAGGTCTAAACCAGGACTAAACCAGGAGTAAACCAGGTCTAAGCCAGGTCTAAACCAGGTCTAAACCAGGACTAAACCAGGAGTAAACCAGGTCTAAGCCAGGTCTAAACCAGGTCTAAACCAGGAGTAAACCAGGTCTAAACCAGGTCTAAACCAGGTCTAAACCAGGTCTAAACAAAAAGAAAACTGATCATCAACATGATGGACCTCAGTATTTCAAAAATCCTGCATACATCCCTGGTCCAAGCCACTAAAAACTAGATCAGCAAGCACTTAAAGTGGGATTTAGAACATTTTGAGTCCAAGTTGAGTCACTAACATTGGTTATATGAGGATTCAGCACTCACATGTTGATTGGGATTTTTGTTTAGTATAAACCTTTTCAGAACAATAAATGTGTTTTTTTTTGCTCAACACAGTCTGTGCTTTAATTAAAATAAGTCAAATTTAGCCAAATGGTGGTGTCTATCAGAGGCACACAGTCAGGGAACACACTGCCAGCTCATGTTAGGAAATATGACAATTATTTAACCTTAAAAAAAAACTTAAGCAATGGTTGAAATCAAACCAGCAATGTACCAAATGTAAAATAACTTTCCCATCTGTTGTCTGTTCATGAAAGCCTTTTAACTTTTATGTATGACTACTGTTTATGTACCTGGTCTTTGTTGTTCTGTGTAATATGTCTTCATGTCTGTAGGTAATCTGTATTTTGTCTGAGAGTTTTTATGGTAGGACAACAGATGAAATTTAGCTTTTGTGCTAATTCTGGCATATTTACATTGATGCTCACTGCTGATTTGTTGATGAATGTGCACTGTCCTAATTCAAATAAAAATAAAATGAAAATGAGACTCGCGCAAGGGTCCGAGTTCAAGGCCAAGTCTGAGTCTGAGTTCAAGTCTGAGACGTTGAAACCATGACTTGTCGATGGGATTTAAAAGTGGAATAGTGGACCATTTAGTTTTGAAATGTGTGTTCTCATTTGTGTGCGAGTTAGTCAAAATTATGTGTAAAGTGTAAATTAGTCTCCCTTGCGGACTTATTAATGAACCTTCTGGCTGAGTGTAATTGTTTCTTCCAATGTTAAACTTGTACTCCCTCTCCTCTAATTTGAGATCCTTTGGTTTTCACCCAGAAGAGAGCTACAATTTAGGATCTTATCAACATATTTCTGTCTTTATTGTAATCTTAGGGGAAACATTTTTACCCAAAGGATTTTGTTTCAGACACAAGCCAAACCAAACTCTCTTTAATAAATAAACTTTTAACAATTCAAACCTCACTTTTAGGCTAAAAAGTTGTGCAGTGACAATCTTATCTTAGGCTACCATACAATGTAATTACAGAGAGGCAGCTTTCCTTTCCCACAGCAGATCAATCTTTCTTTGGCTCAGGCCCAATAGCTTGTCTAAGTTATAGACGTGTGCTCCCGTCTAGGACAACAGTCATCATTGTACAGTGTAAAGCTTGTAGTTAATCAGCGTTAATCACCTGGTTTGTCTGCTTTGCCGCCCTCCGCTGCCGTCACCGTCAGCACCAGCAGAGTCATGACAGCCAGCAGCACCCACAGTTTCTGTCCGCTCATCCTGAAACACAACAACACTGATCAGGGAGAGCACGCAAAACACATTGTTTGCACGTACTGTTTTCAAAGGATCTTTTACTTTCCTTTGTGCACAAGCAGAACTCAAAGTACTTAAGTTAATGTTTTGTAAGAAATAGTATGTACAGTGAGTAAAAGTACACCGCAGGACAATTACTTGGGCAAGTAAAAAGTACTAAATGTAAAGTTTACTTAAAGGGGCGATGAACAGTATATATTTTTTCATCTTTCATAAAAATTACCCACAAGTGTCAAGATATTAGGTAAACATGTTCAAATCAAATATTAGTTTTACACATAACAATAGTACAGAGTTAAAAGGTCAAGTTGTTTTTGTTTACATTTTTTTGTTTTGGTTCTAAAACTGCATTGTCCAGTCAGAAAAGAGACCATTGTTTTGATTTAGACTGCTGAACCGTTTTCAAACCTTTAAGTAAATAGTACTTACTGTATCCATTTTCCAGGAAAATTGTTAAAATTGTAAAATTGTTTTGTTCATTTTAGTATACTAAGTTTTTATTATTATCAAGAATAATACTTTTTTTCTGAACAATGGAGTCAGTGGACAGTAAGATAAGTCAAAAAATAAAATAAAATAATGATAGTGAGTAAAACTTCAAGCTGAAAGTTTTTTAGACATGAACATCAAATTAGGGGAACAAAAAATATAAATTATTGAAAACTTAAGATTTTGAGTTGGCCCCATAACTCAAAAATCTTGAGAGATCGTGTTGCCTTGAGCTTTTGAGTTTTCACAACTTTATTTTTTTAGTGTATGAGCACCCTTACACAGTGAAATGATCCAGTTTTATAATATGATCAGACTATTTTTGCAACAAAATAGCAAATTATGTCTTTAAAAATAATATTACTTAATAGAACAACAACCTCAGTCTCTATCTCTGCCCCAGTCCCCTCTCTATAAACTACTATATTCAGCTTGTTCTTAGGATTTGCTCTTCCAGAAAAAAACATTTTCCAGTTAAGAAAAGAAATACTGTGGCACTACTAATACTGCTCCTACTCCTATTACTATTACAACTGTTATGACTGTATTTCTATTGATGCTACTACAACTACTGTCACCTCTACAACACATTTGACCCAGTTTACAAATTTACTCATGCAAAAGAACCATTATGGTAAAAAGTATGTTTTAGAAAATGTATTACTTGCAAATCTGCCTTCGACTGTGCAGTAATTCACTGATTTATTTGGCCAGTGGTGAAATGTAACAAAGTAAAAGTACTTCATTACTTTATTTAAGTACAGTTTTTATGTATCTGTACTTCACTTAAGTGTTGAGTCAAAATACTTTTAATACTTGAACTCACAAGTACATTTAAAAGTGAGTACTTTTATACTTTTATTTAAGTAGAAATGCTAGGGTGATACTTTCACTTTTCCTGAAGTACATATTTGCTCCTTTATCTGCCCACGAGTTAATATAAAACATGAAGGCTGCTACTGTATAGAAAAGAAAATGCTAACTCTAGGCCTTTATTTCATTGGCATTATTGTCTAGTCTGCTAAAAAGCTATAGGTAAACATAGCCTGTAACAAAGTTTTTAGCCTATAATTCATTTTTATTAACTGAACCTAAAGCACTAATAGTCTATAACGTCAAAACGACTTAACATTTTTGCTCTTTTATCTGTAAGAAATGGAGTACTTCTTCTAGGTTTTATGTCCTCTCCATTTATCTAGGCTTGGGAGCGGCGCAAGAAGGTTTGACTGCCCCAGCTGGATTAAGTTATACTGACATGCATAATATATACAGCACTGAGGTTGACTCCCAGAAATGTGTGTGAAGCTAAAACAATCATCTGTTTGGCTGCACAGGAGTGCAGTAAGACAAGCTGTGGTTGTTAGAGTCTTCTGGGAACACAGCGCTAGCCGCAGGTCTTTTCTTCCTTCTTTGCTCTCCTTTTTTTGTCACTTCCACTGTGAAGGAGCCCAGTGCCAACGCGGTGATTGGCTGCGGCACCACTCTGCTGTCAGTCTCCCGTGTGTCCCCAGTGCGTGTGAAGTCCGGTGACACATGTTGTTACTGTGTTAAATATGATTGATACGACTGGTCAAAACGTCTTTATAATGAATGATTTAAAAGATGACAATTGCTGAGGACTGATGAGGGGAAAACGTTTCAAAAGCTTAAGATGTAGTTTCAAAATTGACAGGCTTGCTAAAAAAAAAACAAAGAAAACAATAGTGTGTAGAAAAATGTACTAACAATTACATGTATTAGCACTGACAGGAGTTGACAGTTTTGGTTGACTCTAATCTTTTTGCAGATCGACCCCATTATAGGACAAAGCTATTGACAAAGAAAAAACACAGTGGGGCAAAATAACTGGGGAGCACCCATTCCAGGACCATGATTTGTACAAATCTGAGTCCAATCCTTTATCTGACAGCAAAACACATCATTAAACTTTTGCAATTGCTGAAAATACATGCTGTCACCACTCAAATCTATGGCTATTGTAGGATTTATTTCTTAATTCACAAGCCAGCAGTCAATGAGAGCATAACTGTACGCACCACAGAGGTCACAGAGGTCCGGACCTCTGTAGTTTTCAATTGGTAGACTAAACCAGATCTAAACCAGATCTAAACCACACAAAAACAGGACTAAACCAGGACTAAACCAGGATTAAAGCAGAAAAAAATACTCTGAATCAGGAATTATTGAAAAAGACAGGACTAAACTAGGTCTAAACCAGGACTAAACAAGGTCTAAACCAAGACTAAACCAGGATTAAACAAGGATCAAAGCAGGACCAAACCAAGACTAAACAAGGACTAAACCGGGACTGAACCAGGACTAAACCATGTCTAAACCAGGATTAAACAAGGCCCAAACAAGGACCAAACCAAGACTATACAAGGACTAAACCAGGACTAAAGTAGGACTAAACCAGGTCTAAACCAGGATTAAACAAGGACTAAACCAGGACTAAACCAGGATTAAACAAGAACCAAACTGAAAGCAAACCAGGACCAAACCAGGACTAAACAAGAACTAAACCATGGCTAAACCAGGTCAAAACCAGGATTAAACAAGGGCCAAACCAGGACCAAACCAGGAATAAACAAGGACTAAACCAGGACCAAACCAGGATTGAACAAGGACCAAACCAGGACTAAGCTAGGACAACAGTAGGACAAGGAATGAGTACACCAGAGAGACAGTTAATGCTAGATGTTTGGGAGATAAAGTCAGGGAGGACATATTGAGATTTAATCTATTTCATTTGCAATGATGACCTGGCCAAGAAGCAGCACTCTGACAGAAAAAAGAGGGAAAACATTTACAACAAACATAACATCAAGTCACTCATAACAAACTACAAAATGACATACAATATCTCTTCAAATACATGAGTTAAAAACAAGTGCACTGATCAGGAATTAGTGCTTTGATTGAGTTTTTAAAAGATAAGAGTGGTATAAATGAGCTGAGATTTAGTGTCTGTTGCATGTGATTCCAGTCATTTGCAGCAGAAAACTGAAATGGGAAGGGACCAAAAGATGTGCAGGATTTAGGGATGAGGAGGTTGATAAAGTTACTAGAATGCAGAGTGCAGCTAGAGTTATGGATGTTGAGTAAAGAGCAGAGATATGGGAGGGTTACCAATCAGAGTTTTGTAGGAGCAGGAGTGTTTTAGCGGTGGTAGAAGGATGCTGAGGTCAGAGCTGCCAGACAGGAGGCCTAAAGGAAGGCCAAGGAGGAGATTTATGGATGAGGATAGAGCTAAATGAAGGCACATCATTTCCTGTGGTGACTTCTGAAAGGGAACATCCCAAAAGAAAAGAAGAAAAAGAAGCACTCGTTAAAGTCTCACTAAGTTAAGAAACAATAAAAGACAAAAATCAGGTTATAAGGTAGCCTTTTCATTTTTTTTTAAATTTAACTCAAGACTTTGGAGATAGGTCTGTGTTGCATTGCCTGTGTGGAAAGCAATTTAAACAGTTCACATGATTGATTTTATGCACTCGTAACTGTGGCAGCTCTGGCTCCATTTTGATTAAATAACTGTTTTTGCTTCTTCTTAAGCCATTCCAAAGATTCATTGCATATCCAAAGAAAAAGTAAAAAAAAGAAAACACTTCCTACCTTAAGAAGAAATGCACACAATGAGTTCTAAGAGTTTCAGAGAGCAAACCCAATAAAGCTCAGCGATAAAGATCATTTCTAAGAAAAACCTATTGTGGCCTTTCAAAAGATAAGAAAGCGTTTTCCCTCACATGTGCTCTTCACGCAGTATGGGCATAAAAGGAAACTGGGTTGATGACTTTGAATGAGAAAAAGTCAGAGAATTAAACTTAATTAACCATTTCCTTTCTAACAGGGAATTCTCCAAGATGACAGATTCTCCTTCTCTAGAGGTCAGTAAATTACTGGCAGCATCTTCTGACTGTGTACTCTCTATTTCTGGGGCATGACAGGACTTATAATGGATGACTGGCTGGACTTGAGCATTTGACTATCATTCTGCGTGCATGTGTGCCGCTGTGTACTTTGATAAGCAGCACTGCCAGAGCCAATGGAAAGGACATCCACTTCCTTTTGCATATGGCTTCTATCCCAGATTAGGTTAAAAATATCTATAGGTTTTCATATGCACACATTCGCATTTTTTTTTTTCCAATCCGAGGTCTAAATGTTGGCAGTTCAGATTGTCAAAGTGTCCATCAGGAGGACACTTTACACCTTACCTTGCCTAAGCAGGAAGAAAACTGCTGTATAAATGCAGCCAGCAGTTTGGAGAAGATGATGTAACTGTGATAGAGAACAAAAGTTCAAGTATCAATCATTGAAACTGTTGTCTGATTACTGATGGCATGTTTACACGACAACGCTGGCCAGGAAAACGCAACAGTCCTGCCACCGTGATTCGCGTTTACATGAAAACTAAACTGTAGTATCCGTATTTGTCCAGCAAACGGCGCTGTGGGCCCCGCAAATGCTCTACAACGCACAGTGAGTAAACAGCAGAGGAAATTTAGTTGCAGTCTACAACTTCCCAACTACTTTAGGATCTTGAGGTTTTCTGGAGCCATTCTCATAAAGTCTCTCATCAAAGTGAATACTTACACAGATATTACTGATTGTTACTGGACTAAAAAATGAACGTAGACATAAACGCCTCATATTTTGCGCTTGCGGATTGGGCAGCCAATCACTGCTCATACTGTAGCTGGTACGTCATCATTTTCAGTGAGTACGATGTTTTCACAGTTTACACGAGAGCTGTAAGACCAAAACACCTTTGCCAGTGCTTTCAAAGGATTGCGGATTCGGAAATCAGAAACCCTGTCCTTGTGTAAACAAAAGGTCAAACTGCAATCAAACATTTGTGTATTTGGGAAAATGCGTTGCCGTCTAAACGGACCCTTAGTTTCTCTACCTGTCTGGTCAGGCATCTTCAAATTCACCATCCTCAAGAAAATATTTACAACTTTTTCATAGATATAGTGAATTTTCCTACTGTGGAATCAGTAAAGTTCTATCTTATCGTCTATATTATCTTATCATTATCTTCTTATCAGTTAACAGTGGGTATGTGAATACATAAATGACACCAGTAATGCTTTCTAAGATATTTCTGCTTGTTGTATGTTCAAAAATATGTAAATAGTTGTCAATATTTAATCGTAATTCTGTAAAGGGGTAGGAGTTTCCAAGTTTGCACTTCATCCTACTCCTTTTGAGCACTGTCAAAGGGCTGAGTTGTTGTGTTGCAAAAGTTTTTTTTTATATACGCTGCTCAAATAAAGAAATAAAAGCACATGAAATGAAAATGAATTAAGTGTGGTTTATTAAGTATTAAGCATGAATGGTAAAGTTAGCTCAGAAGTAATGTAAGAGAGCTGTGTATGGGTAAAACATCCTTGACAGTCTGGTCTGATCAAGTATCGTTGGCGGCTGTGCGGAGAGGTCTATATGCAGGAGCTCTATATATAAATAATGACGCACACACATTTCCAAAGTTAAGGCCTGGCAGCGAATTTGTGAAAGTTATAGGGACAGTTTCTCCTTTTTCCAGTACCTACAATAGTAATTTAATTGGTACAAGTTATCCCTGCAGAAACCTAAAATACTGAGTTCAACAGAAAGCACTTTAGAGTCGATAGTTTATTATAGTTTGAGTAGTTTGAGTGTTTTGCTATATCGTGTCTTTTGATTCCTTTTCAGATAACACCGATCTATACAGCAAGTCTGTTTTAGATTATCTGTCAGACAAATGTATTTGGCCATAAGAACATTAAGCAGAATAATCACATGATCCTGTCTCTATCCTGTTCTGTGTGTTTTGTTTTATTTTGTAGTCTTTCTATCTCCTTGTGTGTTTTTCCGGTTTACTTCCTGCCCTTCTATGTTTCCCACTTGTGTAATTGCCTGCCTTGCTCTAATGTGTTTCCCCTGTATGCTCTGAGTTTATTTATTTTGCGTTCATTATACATCGGAAACTCTGAAATTCTGACCTCCAACTCAGAAAAAAGGCCTTGAACACCCTCTCAGGTCAGGATTTAAGGAAATAATAGTTTTTTAAGCAAGAGATCTCACACTTCTGCAAAAATGTACTCTTCTTTATATGATGAATGAAGATATCTGTGCTACGGCTCTGCAAAAACATCTTTGACTGTTCAATTGTCACTAAATTACTAAAGTAGAAATAATGTTCCTCGTGTGTTTTCCAAACTGAACTCGTGAACAAACATTTTTCAGAAAGCGTCTTTTTTAAAGTCAGGACTTCTGAGATTCCGATGCATCATGAACGCAGCTTAGTCCCTGTGTTTTCCCCAGTTCTGTGTTGCGTCATTGTCTTGTCTATGCCAGTGTCTGTGTCTCCTGTGTCACTGTTCCTAGTAAATTTTGCATTTTTACACTCACAGTTATTCCTTGTTTTTTATCATTTTTGGGGGGGAATTTCAGTATTTGGCATACCTTGGGGTATAGTTTTTAGACTTTAGACTGTTTTGTTCTTATTTTTTTATGAAAACCTACCAACTGCAGTCCTGCTTTTTGGTCAGTTTTCCTCTTGTTTTCCCTGGTTATGACAATCAATGTACATTGCAGTCAAGATAAAGCTGAATCTGATCCAATTCGTTGGGGCAGCACATCTGTTATTTTGCTAAGAAGCAGTGTGGTCCCTCTACCTGAATCCCATTTGGATGAATGAGAAGACTCTGCATATTCCTGCAGGATGTGTTTTGCTGTGACGTGTCTTGTTATCTCCATAATTAACTTGATGCATTAAAACTGGCAGCTGACTGAAATGAGGAGAGCCACAATGGGCTAAGATGGTAGCAGATAAAGTTCTTGTCTGAACAACTCAAAATGGGCCCAAATGTCACTGCGGTTCATGGGCCACTGAGAATGAGTCCTTGATTTGTCCGATTCATTCTAAAACAGAAGAGTATAGCAAAGACGGGGTAAAAAAAAAGGTAGCAGCCGCAAATCGGTGGACCTTTAGTGACTTCCGTGTTGTACCGCTCTGTTCTGACATCAAATACAAAAGCATGGAGTCTTTCTTCTTCCTCATTAGGCCTGATGTAATCCCTGTCAAGGACATGAAAGAGAATCTGTTACACTGTCAGAAATGTTGCCTGTTTCTTCTGCATCGTCACTTTTGTCTGAACAATCAGGAAAAGAGTTTTAAAAGTGAGACAAAAATCATTGTGTTTGAAGTAAAAGACATTTCTACCTACAATTCAAAACAGAAAAGGATAGAGAGTATTTTTGTCTTTGTTAAGAAGTACTACTTAAGCACTGTTATCTCAAAATCAAATTACTCAAGTAGAATTAACTTGCAATTTTTACTACTATCAATGATTTTCTAGATACCCATTTGGTGCATTATTCATTCACTCCTCAGTTACAGAAGCATGGCTGCCTTTTTGTGCCTACAGCCTCAGCGACCACCACCAAACACACAATCACACACATTCACACAGGCAAGGTGGGTGAAGTGTCTTGCCCATGGACACAATGACAGTATACAATGGGAGGGGGGATCGAATCGCCAACTTTCAGGTTAGTGGGCGAGCGTCTGAGCTACTGCCGCCCCGCAGTTCCCACTAATGCAAATATTTTTACTATTTCTACTGCTGCTGCTACTATTACAACTACAACTATTACTACAGCTACTATGACCGCTATTACTGCTACTACTTCTCTTTTAGTAAACATTAACAATAACAACAATAACATTTTAAAACACACATTACTTGAGTAAAAACATCTATGCTTTCTACAACTGGTTTATTCTGATAAGCTCAAATCCTATTTACACGACAACGCTGGCCAGAAAACACAACAGTCATGCCGCCCGTGATTCGCGTTTACACGAAAACGCTAAAGAGTGAAGAAAACTAAAGTGTAGTACCCGTATTTGTCCAGCAAATGACGCTGTGGACCCCGCAAATGCTCTACACCACACAGTGAGTAAACAGCAGAAGAAAATTTAGCTCCAATCTACAACTTCCCAACTACTTTAGGATCTTGAGGTTTTCTGGAGCCATTCTCATAAAGTCTCTTCTAAAAGTAAGTACTTTTACAGATATTACTGACAGTTACTGGACTAAATATGAACATATGAGACATAAAAGCTTCATATTTTGCACTCGTGGACCAGCTGACAGCTAGTCACAGTTCAGATAATAATACAAATGACAATTACAATAAAAACAATCACAATGACAAGACAACAATAAAGACATTTAGACAATTACATGATACAAACAAAAACATTCACATGCATTCAAACAAACCATTTCATTACTCCACTTTACATAAAGAACAAACATTTAAATTTACTTTCTAGTCATTTTTTGACTCACCTGGCCCACCGCTTTTGATAAATTCAGTTTACACAGTTTACAAGAATGAGAAGCGTCTCTGAGCAGCTCCCCGCTCTAAGACCAAAACACCTCTGCCAGCATTTTCAAAAGATTGCGAATTTGGAAAACAGAAACCCCGTTTTTGTGTAAACGAAAGGCCAAACCGCAAGTAAAAGCCGCAATCAAACCTTTGCAGATTCAGCAAAACGCATGTCGTTTAATCGGCTTCTTAGTTCAATCAACAGGTATGGGCTTTTCACATTATTATCCTGCATGTTGCTTTAATAACTCTGTACGCGATAACCGTGAACGTAGCATCTATTGAGGCAAAAAAACAAAAAAAACCCTTCTATTTAAATCTCTAAATAATATGTCCTGTGAGATGCAAAGCTGAGATTTGAGACACTGGAACTGTTGCAGCCATTTGCATACATGTACATGCTCAGTCAAACACAATCAGACTGTTCATTTGTTAGATCTCCAGTGATTAATGGAAGCCAGGGTAAACCTGTTAGAGCAGTGGGCATGAAGCCGAGCTCACCATACCGAGCTCCTGTCTGCTATTGTGGAACTCATGGATCCGACTGAAACAGCACAGTGCGTTCATTTGCAAAGTAAAAGCAGGGATTACTGCCAACCACACGGCACAATGTAAGCATGACCGACTGTACAAAAGGTCAGCAGGGAAATGGCAGCTCATCATGTATAGTACGCCTTTGATGCTACATACAAGGTAACAGAGGGTCATGGGAATCCAGCCTATACTCCAGTGGCTTAATTCACGAAAACACTCTTTCATAACAGTGAAAGATAATTAAATGAATTGAATTATGTGCATTTATCATTCAAGTGGTCCAGTGAAATATTCATAAAGTCACCCACGTGTATAAGTGCAATAAAGAAGGTTTTCTATCCTCTCCTTCAGCAGCAGAAGATACTTCATATAATGTTTTGGTCTCAGTAGTGAAGCAACGTTGGTGCGCACTGAATGTCCTTGTCAATAAGATGCAGAGGATTAGCTATGTTACAGTATGAAGTATCTATTAAATCCTTACAGTCGCCTCAAGTACACACTGTATATTATTTACACCTACAGTACTGTGCAAAAAGATCTTAGACAGGATTTAAGAAAGGAAAGATTATGAACAAAGAAAGGCCAGTCAATGTACAAAAATAGTCAAAATGGCAACAGAAAAGAGGAGAAAAATCTAAGCGTACAGAGAGCTCTACAGATGTCCTCTGCTAAGGCACTGGCCCTATCTTGCAATGGTAAAGATATAGTGGCCAAATTCAAAGATCTTCCAGGATAAAAGCAACAAACCTCTTCTATCTCACAATGGTAAAAATTCAACTAAAATAATGTGTTCCTTCAGTGAGTTAGTATCCTCTGTGCGTGTCTCAACTCTCCTGGATCTAAACGTCTGGATCCACACCAGAATTCATCATTTTCTCCATGGTCCATTACTGACCTTTTCTGGCAGCACAGTGGCTTAGTGGTTAGCACTCTCGCCTTTTTTGCATGTTCTCCCAGTGGGTGGGTTTTCCTCCGGGTGCTTCAGTTTCCCCTATCAACCTAAAACATGCACCACAGGCTAAAACCTCCAGTTAGATACTCCTGACCACAATCCTGGCTCAAGATCTGGAGAAGAGTCCCAGGTTGCCCCAGCGGCATTAAGAGATGGGTTAAGTGCAGAGAACGAATTTCCCTACGGGGATCAATAAAGTATACCTTACCTTACCCTACCTAAAATTTTGATAACATAAAATTAGAATTAAAATTTAATTCTGCACTGATTAAAGCGATTTTTCACACCTCAATAAAACTTTTACACAGTTATTTCAGAAAGTATATCAATATGCATGAGTGACATTTAACATATCCTTTCAGCAGTGGTGATTAAATCATTGAAAATTCTTTTGATGAAAGCCATTTTACCGTAAATATCTGCAAAAAATGATTTGGTTGCTTTTCAAGTTATTTTTAGCCACATCAACGCCTGCCTGCGTATGTTTTTCTGATTCACAGCACAGTATAAAAATGAAAAAAAGTGATTTCAAAGCACAGCGCTCCATTGGTAATTCTGACAAAAAGCAGCCCCCTGTACCAAATCTACATGATGTGCAGGGGTTTGTTTTGTAACAGGCAGGAACACAGGTCTGTGTCCTTGAGAAAAGTCAGCCAGAAAACTCTACTCGAGAGTGGCTTACCCGTGGAGTGGACGCCTCACCTAGACATAAGACATATTGAAGGGATTTATTTGGGAGTCTCTCGGCTTCTGTTTTCATTGAACTGAAGTTCTGAGACATTCCTGCACAGATGAAATAAGTGTATTGACTAGAGGACAGACAGGTTTTTCAAAGAGACTCCACAAGCCTGTAAAGCCAAGCATTCGCCCCAATCACTGAAGCCATAAATAAGATCACAGAATAAAACCTTTATCGAGACTTACGGGGCTTACTAAAAAGACAAACAGATAAATGTATTGGAAAAAGAAAATCAAGGATAAGTGGATGCTGCTGCAGTGTGGTATATCCTGCAGGTTTGATAACGATTAGCCATTGGAGGACACTAAATCATTTCTCATGGGGCATATAGTGCCTTAATTGAGGCTCAGTACCATTTTTCATGTGTTTAGGTGCCGATGATTAGAGGAAAATGCCACACATTTTCCGACTTGTGTTGTGTAAAAGGTCAGACAGTGGGGGAGAGAGTGTGTGGAGAAGGTCCCCGCTATCTCGTAGAACAGCCCTGGAGGATCCCCCAGGGAGCCGTGCACCGGAACAAAACAGCATGTGCGGCGCTGCTGCGTGAGTCACTGTATGGGCCTACGCGTGTGTGTGTGTGTCATGTATGTGTGGACTTAGAGGGAACTGCAGTGGCATTCCTTTTATACAGAAAAAGCTGAATAACAACTAAATAATGCCTACGCTCAAGCTGAAATAATCAAAAGTCAGGACTTGTGTGTAAATGGCTCGGTTTATGCTGATCACGTACAGTCCTGCGTCAAAAAACTGAAAAATGAGAGAAAAGTCAGTGTATTTGAACAGTCATATATTTCAAACATTTGTTATTTTTAATTGTGATAGGAATACATTCAGGGCTTGACATTAACATTTTTGCTCACCGGCCATTTTGGTTAGTGTTCTTTAAAGGCTACTAGCCATTTAGGTTTTTCACCAGCCATAGTTAGATGTTGTGTTTTTTTACAATTCCTTTAAAAACTACTGAAAATGTAGTTTTAAAATTGTAATTTATCATCATCAAAAAGAAAATAACTTCATTTAGACTCTGAAAATCTGTATATTTTTGCTTCTGTCTGTCTTTTTTGCTTTGTTTTTTTTACATTGTTTCAGTGTTCAGAGCTTAATTTTGTCTCTACACTGATGATTTACTTTTAAATTATGTGGATTTATAAGCATAGCAGCAGAAAGTCAGGTGGAAAGTAGTTCAAATTCATGTAATGCAACCAGACAAAGTGGCCAGTCGGACTTAATATGTTACTGGCCAAAATGGGAATCTACCCATATTTGGCTGGTTGGTGTTAATGTCAAGCTCTGATTATATTATATTCAAATTTTCCTGGACTTTAATAATAAATTTTGGTTAACTTAATCAATCGTAAAATAAATGGTTGCAATATTTCACTCTGTGTGTACCTGATCTATATAATATATGAGTTTCACTTTGAACTGATCTACTGAAACAATTTGACTGTATATCAACCAGCCTAAACTCAGACTCCTTCTGCTTTTACTTTTAGGGACCACATAAACAAGATTTGCTATCCCTAGTGACAAATGTTTGAATTTGCTAATTCAGCCCAATATTATGCATTATTTTGACATGTTTAGCCATGTAAACTACTGTACAAAAACAGCCAGGGGGACAAAAATGGAACGAATGCATTACAAATTCAATACAGGTTTCTTTTCACTGGAGATTTTTAGCAAATGTTAGAAAATAATGAAACCCTCTTCTTCTATTTCTGTTTTGGGGTCCAACCAGTGCTTACAAAATGTACTCTGCTTTTTTTGTAGAGCACAGGTCTAAAGAACCAGCAACCTTTGTCATTTTTGAGTTGATTTTACAGAGATGACGCTCTTTACTTCCCTGACTGGTAAAAGTAAAAGTCTCACCTTAAAATTTCTACTTAGGTAAAAGTATAAAAGTACTTCATTTTAAATGTACTTGCAAATAAAAAAGTAGAGACTGAATCTGTCTCTAAGGTCTTCTGTCTTTATTGTTCTGATGTTTCTAAAGGAGTACTACTTTACTGCATCTTTTATATTAAAGTACTGTTTGTCTGCAACAAAAACAGATGATTTTAAACCAAAACTCAAAATACTTTGTACTTCAAACCATCTCAGAAATGTAGTGGAGTAAAACAACAATAACAGTGACAATGACAATGACATAAACACCACATTAGCCTGTGAAGCTACTGACTTTGGCCAGCTTCACTACAGCAGCAGCATGTTAAAGTACAGCATGTCAGAGCTTTAACGTAGTAAGTTAACTGCTGCTATTGCCTCTTCAGTTAGCAATGTTAATAATGTCTTTACTGGGAGCTATAGATTTCTTGGAAACACTTTATTTTTTGGCATTTTAGCATCACATTTTTCCTTTTTAAATAAATAAACAAACCAAAATGATTAATGCTTTGGGCACCAAGGAAACAGCTTTAGAGCGCAAATTCTTGAAGCCTTTTGGTTTTTATTATTGGAGATCATTTAGTCTGTAGTCAATTTTTCATCCATGCCATTACGCTAATATTGCACAGCTAAATCACAGTAGTAGACCATTACAGCTCCAGGAGACATCTTATCAATGTGCTTTAGCTCTCACCCTTTCCCCTTTTTTCCTTTATGTCCAGAAATAGCAGGTTTGTTCCCATTCCGACTGGCGCTGTCTGGCTACAGGACCAGTGCCGTATGTGATGCACCTGACAGCTCAAAAAACAGACCCCTGTCGTCCCTGCAGCCCTGCATTGTTTAGCATCAGCAGTCACCAGCTCCCCTTCTCGTCTCCTGGACACTTTCTATGGCTGCTCTGTGAAAGCGCCCATTCAAAGGTGTCGGTCTAATTAAATAAGAAACATTTATCTCTATGTAGCTGGTTGTGTGTGTGTGAGTGTGTGGGTACGCTCCTCTTACCCACTCAAAGCACCTTGAGTTCATTAAAGTATCCGTCAGTCTGCCCAAGGGCAGCTGTGGCTACAGAAGTAGCTCACCACCACCAAGTGTGACTGAGGAGTGAATGAATAATTGATCAATTGTAAAGCGTCTTTGAGTGTCCAAAAAAGCGCTATATAAATTCGATGAATTATATTATTATTATTATTTATGCTGGTTGGATAAAAAAAGTCTTTGCATGCAGCAGAGGAGAGTTTTGTCTACTTTTTGATTAAGCTGCCGTCCCTTTTCTCTATACATCCTTCTATCAGTAAGTCTAACAGCTACAGGGCGCAGTGAAATTACCCTGCACAGAATGTGGATTTCCCTTCACTTTAGCGATCTCTGTCTGCTTGACATTGTTTGAAAATAGAAAGACGAGAAGAAGCTTTATTTAGAAGAGGGATTCACCAACAGCTGAGAGAGTGTGGCAGATTTTCAAGTCCTACTTTACTTACTTTACTTAACAAGTAGCACTCAAGACAGCACAGACTCTCAAAGCTTTGGCCCTATCTCGAAAAGGTTAGGATAAAGAGACCTGGACTCTTTTGATTCAGGGGTAAATGTTTTATTCACTGAGCTACAAAGCCTTTCTCTTACAATGGGTAATGATGTGTTTCTTTACTGACTCCGTGTGGCTGCAGTTGGTACCTTTGGTCCTTTCTGGCACAGAATCCTTTAAAAAACTATATTCTGTAGAAGCTGACCACAAACTATGATCCCAGGACTAAAAGCTGGGCCTGGGACACACCAGGCTGATAGTAATAGTTGGCAATGTGAGTCTGTTGGTTTTCTGCACCATCAAACATTGTAGGAAACAGTTGGATCTAGTTTTAGCGTCAGACATCAGCCTCAAAGGAACGCTCTGATTGGTCGCAACCTCTAAACCAGGACTAAACCAGGACTAAACCAAGACTTAATCAGGTCCTGGGGGGTTCACAAAACCAAAACGCTTGGGAACCAATGACATAAACTCCCCATTAGTCTGTGAAGATATTGATTTTGGCATGGTTTTAAAAGGAGCTAGATTCCTTGGAAATAGTCTAACTTACTGTGCACTGTCAAAAATATTGGGAAAAAAAAAAAGGTGGAGAAAAGTATCATTGAGAACCTTGAACCCAGTGAAGGGAAAGAAATCACAGAAGGCGGTCTCATTCACTTCAAACCTGCAGTCAAGAGAAGAGAACAGACGTTTGACTGCGATCACGAAGCGCTGCAAATCAATAATGCACCTGAGTGTGCTGAGAGGAGGCCATAGACATTTCTTCCATTCAGACCATGCTGGGTGGCGTTTTTATCTGTGAGGTCCGAGCAGCCACAACTCCTTTTAGTGAAGTATGGAAGATATTTTTAGAAAACTGAATGTGCACTATATCATCTCTGAAAAGTGCTTTCAAGCTACCCCCAAAATGTTAGTATATGTATAAGAGCGTATTTGTATGAGGATATTTTCCACCCAGATATTAAATAGCTGGTATGTAGGAGGTTAACCCAAAAATCTTGAATCATTCATGAAAATGTTTTGAAGGTGACATAAAATCAATTGCCTGGAAATTCCAGACTCATCCGCTGGTCGCCATAGAATCAATTCGATTTCTAGCGCGGAGCAAACGGACAGCGGAGTTAGCCAATCAGAAAATGGCGGACGTGACGTTAACAAAGCGACAAGAAAATAAGCAACACGAAAACTTTTTTTTTTTAAATAAAGGCTTCTAGTGCTGCAAGCTACTGTGGTTTTAATGACTCGATATGTTTGTGGTAATTTAAAATTTACCGCTGAATGAAACAAACTCGGCTCCTCAGTGCTCGCGAAAAACACGTGACTTAAATAAGCAAATCAAAATGCACGGTATGGTTGGGATTTGAGTAAACCACTGCGGACTGGCGTGGTGACCAGACTGATATGTCTCTGTATAATAATACAGAGACATATCAGTCTGGATTTTCCAGGCAATAGAATCAATAGCTTACCAAAGAATTTCAACAAGAACATATTATACAGGAATGTGGTACACAATGACAGAGTGGTTAGAGTTACTGCCTCTCACCAAGGAAGTTGTGGGTTCAATCCTCAGGCCAGGCAACTCCCAATCTCTCTTATGGGTGGAGTCTGAATATCTTTTCTATGTTACTGTGGGCTCTCAACAGGTTCTCCAGCTTCCTCCCACTGTCCAAAGACTTGCACGTGTGAAATGGTGAATCTAATTTATTATTTTTTGATTATTTCTATTAAGACACACACAAAACACTAAATAAATAAATAAATAAGGAGATGTTAACTTTTTAACTTTACATGTTTCAACTGTGCTACAGTCGTCGTCAGAAGTGTTATGTGCCTGCTGTGATGTGTCCTTTATCAGCTGATCTTCCCAGGTGTAGTCAACCTGACAGGTGTAGGCCTCTCAGGTTGGCCACCTGATAGGCCTACACCTGTCAGGACCCCCGCCCCTCCTCCACTCCCTCCCCGCCGCGTGGTAGTCTCTGGAGCAGCGAGTCCCAGGTGTGAGATTGTTTGTCACATACCCGGCACTCGCTGCTCACTTCTGATGAAGACTGTAGCACAGTTGAAACATGTAAAGGTAAAAAGTTAACATCTCCTTATTTTTTTCATGTCTGAATACAAATAATCAAAAAATAATAATCTATAAGAAGACATAATGAATTTTGCAAATCTATTACGTCAGTCTAATTTGTCTTTAGTGAATGATTTGACCCTTATCGAGGATGTACCCTGCCTCAGGTCCATTGTTTGTGGATTAGGATCCACCCACTCGTGACCCCTAATGGGACTAAGCGGAAGAAGATGAGTAAAGTATTATCAAAGTGGTCCATATTTGTTAAAATATCTATCAATGGCAATGAAAAGTTTGATTTAAAGGAGACATTTAAAGGAGCACCTTTGGTCTGAGGATTGGTCAATTAATTCAGTCCCTGCTCTAGTTTCCTATCTGTCAAAAATACTTTATAATAAAGATGAAGTCTCACAGTCAGAGATGTTATGATGTATAATTAGTTTTCCTCAAATACGAGGGAAAACTTTGTGTGGTGCATCTTTATAAATACGCACTGTTTGTCTCCATAAACAAGGATAGTCCAGAATAAAGCTAAACCAATTCACAGTTATTCTTCGCTAGCCCACTCTGTATTTGCTGCGGGTTTATTTTGAGACATTTGGGGCCAATTGTGGTCAAAGGAGCTGATTTGATTTTGACGCCCTCTGGTAGATGAGAAGCAATAAATAGCCTTGGTGCACATGGGCTTGCTGACTCGATTGATAACAGTAATGAAAACAGGTTGAAGTCTTTGCCCACCGCACACTCAATTCAGGCCATCATATTGTACAGCAACATGGCACACAGCAGTCAGTCAAGATTCCTGCTATGATTCTAGTTTTAGATTAACTACCTACATTTCCTCACAGAGCCTAAACATTACTCTTACACTACACGGTTACTTTTAATCCCACGGGCTTATCCTGTACACTGCGCATTCAACACCAGAGCTGGATTACACAATATTTCATCTTTCTGTCGAGGTTTTCAGCATTCCTGGTACTTTTATCTGAAATGAATAGTCTGAGTGACAAACCACAAGATACTGAAAACATACAACATCTAACAATGTAGACAAAGAACAGAGAACTCAGTATGGCCTCCTCCATGTCCAATTCTTAAATAATGTTGGGATTTTCAAGCTAACATTGACAAATATTCCAAATGTATGAAAATGTATGAAAATGGCTATTCAGCACTAGACATAATTTGAGAATCTGTCAATTTAAGTTTGCCATTAGCACTCCACACACAAGAGACTTGCAATGTCTCTACCACTGAAAATGTGTCGAGCTGTGAATGCAAAATATTCTGCTGTACTCTGCAGTTTTGACAAAACCTATGTCATCAGTCGATTTTTTTTATTCTAAAAGCATTATTTTACAAAACCAACTGCAAAACATGTCTGATTTTGATGAAAGAATGGAAAGTCAACAGTGTGAACATCTACCGTTTTAAGCTTTGACTGTGTTGTAGTGTTTTTGAGTTGACTGACGTAAGCACAAAGTCTCATTTATGTTCATTCTTGCCATTTCTTGTAAAGCCTGCAAGTCTCACTCATCCTGTGGACAGCTATACAACATTAGCTTGTACGGGATGGTAAAAAGTCCTGCTGTGAAAAAACATGCATGCAAACTTTGCAGCACAGGACACAGAGTGTGGGCAGGGAGTTTTCACTAGTGCAGAATAAATGGTGGTGGATACTCTTGACAGCTATTCCCACTATTTTGGAAAAGCAATGTTGTTTACCGCACCTTGTCAAACTGCTGGCTGAACAATATTCTATACAGTACAGTATAGTAGGATATGACTTTTATTTATTTTTTATTTTTGCGCATAATAAAAATTACAATGTAAATTTGCAAAATGGTAATAAAAAAGGAGTATAAGTGCAGCAAAAAACAAACAAGCAAAAAAAAGGACTTATTTTTAAAGCCTCTACCTTACAATATACAAAAGTTACATAGGCAAAAATTAAAATTACAGTTAAGACAGTAAATGTGCTTCCTAAATATTATAGAACTGTTAAATGCAAAAAAAAAAAAATCTGTGAGATTTGATCAAAAACTCTCTTAAATAGTTTTTAAATGACATTAGTGATGTGTTTATGGAAAAATTCATTCCACAATTTAAAGCAAAAGCAAAATTGGGCTCTGGATGTTACAGATTTTGGCAAATGGAAGTCTTAATTTTGATGTAGCAATGAACCTTTGAATTAGTTTTAAAATAAAATATGAAATGCTCAGATATGGTACTTTGATTAAACTGGATTTTGTACCCCACATTGCTGTGAATAGTTTAATAAAAAGTACTAAAACATATCGACATAGAGGTTAATCTTCTGTGTGTAGTCTGCCCTCATGTTGTCATTTTTTCAGTTTTAACCCATAAAAGTGCCCTTATTTATGCAGTTAGGTTAGATCAAGGCTGATTCACAACCGCACTGGAGTTTGTTGTTGATGAGGCCACCTAAAAAGACTTTTAAGGTGTGAAAGCATTCTTAAAATATGCCTAAAAAAGAAGCAGAAGTATAGTCTTTCATGTCAACTAGCCAAAATCTATATGCCAATTACTGAATACAAGGAGGCAAGGGAAAACCCAAAAGAAAAAAAAAAAAAACAGATTTGAAAGACAGGTGTGATAGTCTCTGATGTAGAAAGACAAATACAGTAAAGTTGGTTTGTTTTATAGTTGTGCCCCGTGTCTCTTTTGTGTGCCAACAGAACAAATCTTGACTTTGGATTACAAACGCCACACAAAGGTAAACAGAAGTAAATTTCCCTTCAGGGCGAGGTTCACGCTGCAGCGACACAGTGAAGAATAACACTGCAGTTTAACATCAGCGAGCACTCTCCACCAACCCGCCACCACAGTCAAGTCTTTATGAGTTAAGCCTTAAATAAATATTGCTTTTAAAATGGCAATAGGCTCATGTATTGTAAAAACACAAGTTAAGACATTGCCAAAATCTCTGTGCTCGGGTCATTTATTATGTTATGCTTGTGTGAATATTGTGCTGATTAATATTCACTCAGAGCTGCTCCCGAGTGAACGACCCACAGAGGCGTGGGCTTTAAGCTACAGCGTTCAATAACATTGCTCTGTGTCTGCTTTGGTTGGGGATTTGCTCTTCCTTCTAGTTATTCTCCTTAAACACTTTGAATACAGCCAGCCAAATAAAGGCCAGACAGAGTCAAAGGGAACTCGAGAGCAAAGTGTGCTCTGGGTTGTATTTTTGTTTTTTTACTTGGCAAGAAACACTCAGGGTGTCTGCAGGAAGTAGTAGACTGACTGAAGTGTGCAAAAGCAATGATATATGAATGTCCTGTGGGAGACTTTTGAAGGTAAAATACGCTGTGTGCATGTATTCCTTATAGTCATTCATTTTTAGTTTTGTAGAAAATTAGATTTAGTCATAGGCTGCGTTCACACAGCAAGGTCTTAATGTTCAATTCAGATTTTCAGAGCGGTGGTTCACATTACACCTTAAATGTGACTCCCATCAGTCTTGTGTGTAAACCGTCTACAGCCCTGAAGTGATGCATGCACAAAAGAAGACGTGATGGAGCCAGAAGGAGCGGGATTGTGACATGAAGGGATTCACTGTCAGAGTTCATCCATAATTACAGAATGTTAAGGCAGATATATTATTACATTAGTCAGTGCCACTACTCAAAACTTTATTTCTAAATATTATTTTTATTGCGTTCAAAACCTCACTTTTCCACTGATGAGCTCTACCTCTGTTGTCTGTCAAGCTTGTTACTATTTGATCCTGGCCAGTTCTCGTCTCTTCCAGAGCAAAATTGTGGTATCTGTTGCATTTTAATGTAGTAAAAGTCAGACGAAATGTGACTTGGCCGTTCACTCTGAGGTCGCATTGCAAAAGATCAGATACGTAGCTGATTCAGGAGCACATATGAAAATGACCTGGGTCACATTTGAAAAAAAAATCAGATTTGTGCTGTTCACACTGTCACGAAAAAATCAGATACAGGTCACAGATGGGCAAAAAGTCAGAGTTGGGTCACTTTTACCTGGAGTCTGGACGTAGCCATAGAGTTTGCATTATGTAACCTCATGCTAGTTATATCTGGCTTTTATAGAGATAGTTCATTGCTGGCTGTATTTCTGTAAAAATACATGAAAACAAATGCTGAAAAAGGTTAATCAGACAGGTATATTGTGTTTTTAGTAAAAACTGTACCTCATTATGATGATACAGTGGGATGTGTATCATAATGACCAGTTTATACTTTTATGTTTTGCATTTGTTTGAACTTAAAATATGGGTCTTAGTCAGCTCACTGATAATTTGATAAGCTTTGTCTTTGCACATTGATAAAAGCATATCCAATTTGTTGAACAGAAAGTGAAACACTATTGTTGAAGCAATATCAATTTGTTTTTAATACTTTTTATCAAAGAAAATACAAAAATGTTCATGCCCAGGCTTTAGGCTCAACTCTATAATAAAATGCTGTAAAGCTGTGAGCCTTCAGCAGCGGGTCATAAGTAAAAAATAAATTAGTGGTCTTTGCTCTGGGCTCATACCATACCAGAAAATTGCTGTGTTTATCTCTCCTGGACCTTCCCTTTGATCATTAAATCATGACTTTTTTTTTTTTTTTTTTTTTCACAGCCGCAGGTGGGTGTTTGAATGATGACTTTGGAGCTAAATGATGATTGGACTTTCCCAGTTCTGCATTAAGAAATATATATGCTGTTTGTTTTCAACCACTGAAGCTAATAATGCTGTGATGTGTTGTTTTTTTTCCCATGTGAGGTAAATGTATGGGTTTATTTGAATGTAGCAGTCAGTAGAGGGCTCTCATGATCTATCCATAATGACCCTGACCTCTTGCATGTGCCACTGTGCTGCCTATAATGGCCACTCAGCTCTCGCGTCAGTATCGAACACCTCTTTTCTCTTGTTTTTTTTCACCTCTAACAATGCTCCTAATGTTTACTTTACTTCATTGTCAAACAACACGTGTGTCTTTGTTTCATTCTGCTCGATGCTGTATTGATTTCCCACAGATTCTTGCTCGAATGGACTGAATAATATCCATGATTCCCTCTTTTTACTTTGACCTCCAGATGATGGTGTTTAAAAGCTGTTTTTTCCAGTGCAATGCTGTCATATTGAGTGAATGACCTCATCAAGCAACACACTGGCCTCTACTGGGCAAAATCTGTTATTGCTCAAGGAAAAGGCACAAAATTGATGTGGTTTTAGGGTAGACGCAGCTGCTTTATTTTAAGTATTCACATTAGGAGCTTCGAAAACAATACCATATAATGTGAGGATAAGTAGTCTGGGGAAAGCAGTAGCAAAAAACAAACAAACAAAAAAACATAACAATGGAAAGTGCACTGTAAAGGGGCTGTAAAGTGTCTTCTTAAAACGTGCAAAAAAGTGTAAATTGAGCAAAATTATTTGTGGTGTACACACAATTTTCTCACAATTTCAGAAAAGCTTTACTGTACGTCGCTGGCTAACCATACACTATTACTCTAGTATTTGACTGGTAGCCCTCATTATGTGAATCTGAAGTGCTTTAATGTACAAGGAGGACAGAGCTGTCACATTAGTGTATGACCTCATCAAGCAAAATACTGGCCTCTACTGGGCAAAAAATATTATTGCTACATGAAAGGGGGAAATAAATGTGATTTTAGTCCAGACACAATTGCAAAACCTTTTTTTTTTCCAAGTTGAACGATGTCACCCACATTACGGGCTTAGCTAAAAATACCATCACTATTGTGAAGAGTAGTTTGGGGAAAGCGGCGTTGCAAAAAAAAAAAAAAAAATCTCTCTCTTTTTTTAAGCTGTAAAACCTAAGTGTCTTCTCATCCCCCAAACTGCTCCTGTGACAGCCTTTGAATTACCTGCCCTCTTCCCTGCCTAAATTGTTCAAATATGTTTGAAGCTGATCAAACAGAAAGGTTTTGGGAGGCACACGGCCAACAGCTTTCCCTGTGGGCTGTTGGGGATCAGACATAAAAACAGCCACAGAACAAAGGCTCGTCGGGATTGTTAATGACGCTTAGCCCGCAGCAGCCCAAAATAAAATTAATTCAGGGAAACCCACCAACGTGAAGCTCACTCAAACGTATAAAAATACAACTTGTGTCTCTTAGAAAATACAGTAAAAAGCCCACAAAGTGAAACAAAATCTCCAAAATATACCATGATTTTAGTATTTTGTTTAGTTTTTTTGCTTTAAGTAGTGTCAAAACTGCACAAACTCAACAAAAACAAAACAATACTACAAAGATAAAATCATATAAAGTAGGTTTCAATATTTATAGTCATAGTAATATCCATAATAATAAAAATCATTATTTCACTTTAACTTGTTTTGTTATTAGTTGCTGAGTTTTCCATTTCTCTCTCCTGAGTTGTGGATAAGACAATCATAGCTTCCAAAATGATGTACCAACCCAAACAGCGGGGTCATACTCACTGAGATGCATTACAGTGTGTGGCTCATTATTTTGACAGGCTTCATATCTTACTTCACTCACTGCCACAACAACGTGGAAGATTTGAAATTTTTATTGGAGGATGGACTGAATAAGATGGACGGATGATGAGGAATGAGGGATGTAGGATGAGGCATTCGGGATGAGACCTAGATTAGTTTTTGTTTTGTCTTAGTTTAGTTGCGGATTAGTGCTGTAATCTGGTTTAATTATAATATGAGGAATGAGGGATGTAGGTGAGCGTGTGCAGGAGATGATGGCTGGGTGAACTGAGACTCAGTTCTGTCTCGGGCGGTTCACACGGCCGACCAGGGGCGTCCCGCTCTGGTCTAGCTGTCAGAGAGGGGAGGCTGAAAAGTAGAAAGTAAACATAATAAAAGGTATGACAAGGAAAGGGAGGGTGGGGTCAAAAGAACCAAGACAAAAAGTGTTGGATGAATTTTGTGGGTTAAAATAGGGTTCCCGGGAAAATGGGAGGTTTTGTTGAGGTATGATGGAGAAGTGGTAGAGGAATACAGTATTTGAGATGTTGTTGAGGGGTAATTACTAATATGACACTTTACACATTGTAACATTATATTCCTCATCACCATCATCAGCTTTATTATCAGACTCAAGGTCCTTATAAAAAGCATCACAAGACAAACCCAACACACAACATATGCAGTTGAAAGGAAGAGAAATAAAAATGATAAAAGACACTTCTACCAGTGTTTCACAGAGAGGACTGGTAACGCACTGCACTAACACCAGCATCAGGACAAGGCCCTTCTCATAATTATTCAGGCGACAGATGAATCTGTACATCAGATTTCTCATTAATGCCTGAAAGGTACTGACATGAGCATGAGAAAACAAAAGACTGGCACTGCTGGACCTGGGAATCCTGAAGCCATCATTGTAAGCAAGTTAACTTTCTGTATCCTAGCTCTGTTATATTTACACCACAGTGGAGCAGTATTAGAGGAGCAGAATATTAGCTTGGGCATACAGAGTACAGCACTGCTGATATATATCATATTCATATAAATTTAGATTTTTTGCACAAATTAATAATAAATGCAAATGAACAAAATCTGCTACAGAAGCACCCTTGATGAGTCCCTTTATGTCTTTTTTATTTCACACTATTCAGTTAGATTAGATAAATACTTCAGTAAAATGAGCAAAATCACAGTACAGTGAATCAACTCATTTTTTCCTAGTACTATCTGGTTTGTGTGTGTTTCATGCTAACCTTTTAATAAATCATGGTCACTGAGTCAAACTATTTTTTGTGATACTCCTAATTAAACCAATTGTATAATGTTTCTTTTCTAGTACATTCTAGAGTGTCTTCACTAATGTTGCTCTCTCTGTATTATCTTTTGTCTGTTCCCTTTTATTTTGGAAGAATATAGCAAACAAACATTGCTATTTTTAACTGTCTTTCTGCAGACTGCAATGATCCTGTCACTCAGTACCACTCTGCCTGGCTCTGTGCAGCCCTCAATGAATCAAACATTGCTTGTGAAAAGACCAGATGCACTATATTCCAACACTTACTCTGAGCTGAGGCAGAACCGCATCGTAATTATTTACCGAGATTGGTCGACAGAGGAAGATTGGACTCTCCTGAACTGTCAAGGACATGACTTTAGGTCGAAGCAAATCTTTCTCTTTTATTGCATTGTCTTTGAGGCCATTTCCCCACTGCACATACACAGCTACAGTATACTTCACCTTTATCTACAGACACTATCACTAACACAATCTCCAGACATAAATAATGTCTTGTATAAAAGGAACACATCTAGACTTGACATTTTCAGCCAGTTGTTGAAGAGGGTGCTCTACCTTTTCAAAGATTATACAAGTTAAACGTGTTAAGCAATCCACTCAATCCACCTCTGTTTGAAGGTTATATGAACACCTGTTTTCAAAGACTCCTCGCAAACTCCTTGAGCCACAAGATTACCTATATGTACGTTTGGCATCACAAAGCATTCCAATATAAGGAAGGCTAGCACTGTAATAGCAATCTCAAATACAGCAATGTGATGTTTAATGCGGCATTGCTAACAAATTAGAAAAACTCCATTATTTTTGTTGTTCAATTTAAAGAGAAACTCATATTATATAGATCAGTACACAAAAAGTGAAACATTTCAAGCATTTATGGTTATATGGCCTTGCAAATGTTATGAACAAATGTTATAATGGTAGTTGATCCCTTCTGGGTTCTTACACTTCATTTTATTTCATTATTTTTT
This sequence comes from Bostrychus sinensis, assembly GCA_020698575.1. Classification (NCBI taxonomy): domain Eukaryota; kingdom Metazoa; phylum Chordata; class Actinopteri; order Gobiiformes; family Eleotridae; genus Bostrychus; species Bostrychus sinensis. The sequence goes on from CM036239.1 coordinate 8,613,477, forward strand.
TAGTTTTTCCTCACACTAATAAGATATTTCGCTCTGCGTGTCCTGAATCAATATAAATAAATATGTGGTTCTACTACTTACAAAATGTCACTTCTCCATAATACTGTAACTGATTGATGTGCCCCTTGTATAAATTCTACACGCCTTGATCATAATTTGAACATACTATAGCATAAGTTACAAATACAACAGGCTTTTTCACTGCTGAAGAACAACTCAGAGCTGCAGTGCAAATGCCAGCAGGTCTTGATAGCCCTGGCCGCGCAGTGCTGTCGGGTGAATCCAGGGTTAAGGGTGATGTTGGGTGGGGGGTGGTGAGCGCTGCAGCCCAGGGCATTAAACATGGCCTTTCAACTCGCTGCTGAGCATTAGACCTGGAGGAGGCGACACCAAGGTCTTCATATGAAAGAAAAGCAGAGATAGTGGAGAGTCATGCTACAGCCGACACAATCTTTTACTGTAAGGGGCTAAACATAAGGCTCTGCAGTCAAGATAGGTTTACCCTGTGAAGAGGCGCGTGCCTGCATTCTCAAGACTGAATGTAACATAAATGTGAATGCAACATTAGTACTGAAATAGTTTGGACAATTTTGCTTTACTAATTCATGTTTTATAACTTAAATAATGTATATGTATGAAAAACATTTTATTTTGGGGAACTGTTACATTGACTTTGCAAAGAACGCGTGGATTAGCTACTGGCAATGGTGGGGAATGAATAGAGCATAAAATGGCTATTTTGTGTCTGTAAGCAACATGACACTAACAGATAGATAAATGAGTTGACTGCTTCACAGTGACGGCAATTTAAGCACTAAAATTATCAAAACAAGTCCGGTGACAGTGTATGGACTTAAGAGATGTGCAGGACCATTCCTGGTTCGACGTGTCTATGTAGAGTAGTGAGATAGAGCATTTGCAATCTTGACAAATGGGCGGGCTCAGCAATTATTACTTATTCGGATACCTCAAACAAGCATGTATGTACAAAATACTACTCCAGGTATGCTTTTGCTGTGGAAACAACATTAGAACATAAAAACTATTATAACTCAAGAAAGCTCAAAAAAGGACCTGTAAGACTCACCGGCTTGACAAGGAACACCTCTGGCTATGCGTATAACGATGAGATTACAATGTAACCAGAACGTTCTCTGTCATCTTGAGAGTCTCTCTCCACACATTACATTAGTAGGGGGTAACTCTTTAAGACACCCTGCAAGGAGCCGATGCAGCCAAAAATTCCACTAGCACATAAGTGAACGAGCCATAGCAAATATTACTATTCACACATAAGACAGGTTAGGGCCAGCAGAAAGGCCAATCCTGAGAGGAAATGCTCACAGTAGCTTGCTAGAAGCAAGACTAAAGTAGGATACATAAGAATCCTGCAAGATGTGAAGGTCAACTCTAGTCAACACTACAGGATATGGAGACAATACAACAAGTGATATGACTGAAAAACTCAGCACCCAATCCGGGAGGAGGAGCCAAATGCTGGAAATGGAAATGAGAAAGGGGACATGGGTGACCAGGTCACAGCTAAGCAAATAGTGGCATGAGAACCCCTCGCTGCTAGGCACTCGTGGTAGCCACTCCACGTGTCAAATGCTCCCGAATACGGTCAAATGTGCAATGCTAGCCCCCCCGGTGGATACACAGCATTTCCAGAGGTGACCACATCCCAATGACACAGCCTACATTAAGACATAAGCTTGTCCTTCAGTGGATAGAACCAAATAGGCGAGGCCTCCTGAGATGCAGGAAGCACAGAGTAAAAGCACTGATAAGGCATACAGTAAATCAGTGCCCGCCCATATTTTAATTTCCAGTGATTGGAGGAACAACTGCAGCCTGTAATGCCAGTAAACCGCCAGGCACACACCAGTATAAAGGAAAGTAACCCACAAAGATGTAAGACTACAAACTGTGTGAGCCGTACAGGGCTAATGCATCAGTTTGGGGAATTAAGCTGCAACAGGAAAGACACATTGAGAGAAAACAATGTACAGACCACATGAAGGACCTGCAGATGTGCTATAGTGAATACTGATCCTCTGAGTTCCACCCTTAAAAAAACAAGAGCCCATGAAGCACTAGTTTTCAGTACACTATTGTCAGACTGAACAATTGCCACCTGTCTGTTAGGGCCACAGCAGGAGTAACTGTACTTCTGTCTGTTCCATGCTATAACTATGGAACAAACAGAGGTACAGCATCCCAAAGGCCAGGGACAGCAAATCCATGTGAACTGGGAGTGCCCATAGAGCTTTGGCAAAAAGGGCAAGCATTCAGGACCAAGAGGCCTCTATTTTCTCTGGCTGAATCCAGTAAATGAGGGGCTGGTGAAGTATAGACAGTGGAAAGCATTCTCCCAATACACCCTTGACCAGGTACTGTATGTGTCACAACAGCACATCACAACCAATGCACCCTCTCATATTGGGAGTAGCTCATTGGTACAAAGAAACAAATAGTTCTCTTGGGGAATAAATCCCATTCCTGCTGGAGGGATGAGTGATGTCATCTTCAGCTTGGTTCGGTATTCCCTCACAACTAATTTGTCGGTATAAAGGCAGCGCTACCTGTTGGTGTGTTAAACTGCAGCCACAGGTATAACACTAGCACAGGGATATGTGCTCACCAACCACTCAGTAATACGCCGAGTAAAACATCCGGTCCCATCGGCTTTCTCTGAAGCCACTGTAGTTGCTGTGTATAGTAGTGTACATTCTGTAAAAGGGAATGCTACCAATGGTGTGTATTTCTGTTGAAGGAGTTACTGTACTGTATCCTCTGCACTCCGATACCTTGGAGAACGACAAGTACAGCTTTTGTCTGCCTTAGCTATGAATCCTTCTGTTGTGTTAGTCCATAACACTTGGACAGTACATTGGTATATGAGCAATGCTATCCACCAGCTTCATAACTTGAGGACATGTAGACTCCAGTCTGAAATGAACCACTCTGCCACCTTGCACCACTTTACTTTACTTTGTACAGGAATCATCCTTCATTGAGCATGTCTAAACACCCCCAACAAAAGGAAGCCTCAATGCCAACGCAAAATACATTCACACCATGCAAGTCTCAAAGCATCACAAGGGGAAGTGTTTAGGCATAATATGCAGCTTCACACTCAAGTTGTCTCCTCTCCATATTGCCACACTGTCAGGCACACACAGAGCACATAAACACTGTCAAACTATGTCAATACAAAACACTTACAGAACTTAGCCATATCAACAAGTTCAATTTGTTTTGCTTTCCCAGAATGAGGCTTTATTCATGAAGCCGTACTATCCTGGACTCTTGTTGGAAAAAGCATGTGACCCTCTGCTTTACCAGCCCTCCAACATCCCTACTAACAACTCTGTACTCCCGCTGAGACAAAGGCCAAGGCCACAGCTCCAACCTGGTGTTTATAGTCAGTGGAATGTGATCTCTCAGTGAGAGAAGAGGTTGAACTTTTAATGAGGCTTTCCCCTCTGCTAGCTGTTTGTTTGGACAGACCGGCTGTCTCTGCACAGGCTGTTTATGGAATACTAATGGATTTGACTAATGATCCTCTACTCCTCTCTTCAGTCCCACTTCACTAATTTCTGTTCAGAGGTGGAAGAAGTATTCTAAATCTGTACTCAAGTAAAAGTACTGTTACTTCAAAATAATGAATTACTCAAGTAGAAGTCAAAGCACTCAAAACTTCAGAAGAAGTAAAAAGTATTGATATTGACTTCATATTGACATCATATAATAATTGAAGTCGAAAAGTATGTGTATGTTTGTTTCTAGCTATACATTACTACTACTACCACTACTGCTACTGCAACTAATAATTATACCGGGAATAAGGGTAATCTAAAGTGGTGCGGAGTTTACTGGATTTTTTGAGACAGAAATGTACTCAAATGGTTACAAACGGTGTTTTGAAACACTGAAGAGGATCAGATCATTTCCCTGAAGTACAATGGGACAGGTTTTCCTGAACATATTGGCTGTGCTTTCAATTGGACATTATCCAGAAACCACTGGACTTCAGTGACACAGTGATTAAGTGTTTTATTAACATATTTCCCATACAGAAAGGATGTAGGTGAAGAGTGTGCACTTTTAACAATGCATTAGCCCCTCCACCCAGAGTCACTATCAGCTGTCACTGAATATTACTACTATTACTGCTATTACAACTTCCAAGGCATTTTATTTATCTTTATTTTTCAAAAAATAACTTAATTAAAAGTTTGTAAATGTACTCAGAAAGTACATATTCTTAAAAACAAAAAAACAAAACCAAAAAAAACTTAACAACTTGAGTAAAAGTATCTAGTTACATTTCACCTCTGGTTTACTCTGTCACTAGACAGTTGCTGCATGCAGAAGCACAAGGATAAGATAGGGGCTAGAGGATTTGAGCACCCCAACCCTTCTTGGTCTTATTTGATAATCATGTTTTGATGGATGGACACAAAGCAGTCTGTGGTGTTTACAATCTTAATGTGGGCCAATCTAATCCTGACACCACTAATCATTAAGTTATTAAAATTACAGTTTTTGTGGCACCTCAAGGGAAAAACATGAAGGCATCCCAGAGCTGCAAAAACTCTGGGCCAGATTAAAACCTGCTGCGATTTACCCAAGGATTAGACACCCCTTTGGCAGTAGGAAGCTGTGTGAACTGTGTAAAATAATTTGAGTATTAAGCATTAAGCAAGATTTATCCCTTACAGCAGCCAGAATCCACTGTTTGCCCTAATAAAAAGAAGTGAAAAGGCAGAGATGATCTGTGGCAAAAATGTTTCGCATCAGATAAAGAAATTTACTCTTTTGCTGTGACTGTATCGTTTTGAAACACTGACCGTAAAGATGTGCAGACCGTTTGCACCATGCAAGTTTATCTTAATTTGTTAACACCACCATTAGCAATCCTATTAGCACAGGGATAGAAATAGACATTGTTCCACAGCATTGCCTGCAATCAATGTCAATTTCCATTGAACATCCTCACATGGCTGGAGAGGGGCCACCATGTAAATTATGTCTTTTTTTATGTCTTTTCCTCTAAAACCTGCACATTGTTTATACCAATCTTGGGCTAAAGACTCTCTGTAGACTTGCTCTAAACTTGCTCGCCCTTAGTGTCTCTAAATGAAATGAAGTTGCACTGATTGAAGCAATAGATTACATAATTATGGTTGACCTTTATAACCACATTGGCTATATGTTAGTCAACAGCACTCAAGAGATAGGAGGGAAAATGGATTGTTTTAGGTAAATGTGTAAATCTACTGTTTTATGTTATTTAATACTATAATACTACAGTATAGGGACATTCTCATGCATGTCTATAGGACTTTAATAAAGGCAGGGGGTGGGGTTTCTGATTGTACTATCAACAGGATGAAAGAAACTGCAAATACACAGCACTTGGAAACTGACTATGGAGCTGCTCTGAGTACAGTCAGTCAGTAGCTAGTTAAGGACCACTGTGCTGGTCTTTTTTTCCTTTTGACTCAGCCCTTTTCAGATATTACCTACAAACTAAACTATTTATATGGCAACGGCCAGCCAGGAAAATACAACAATCATGCCATCACACATACAAATGAAGTCAGGAAGGTGTTTATTTGAGTTCATACATGAGAGCAGCATGTCCCAGCGCTTATACTGAGCAGCAGGGGCCATTATAGTCCAAGATTTCCCCCCATAGACTTTTTACATCACTAGAAAGACCAAAATCTGAAGCTTGTATGGGTTTATATTATATTCTTTATCATCAGCCCCTTGTTAGTGAAGTGGTTAGGTTCCTGTCTGTGGTGCCAGAGGTCAAGGGTGCAATTCCCCGATGTGAAACTAAAAACTCCAGCCATTTGTCTCTATTTGTCCAGCTGGACAAATGAAGAGGGTTGTGTCAGGGAAAGCCTAGAAAAGCTGTCTTATATTCTGTATCATTCATTCCTTGTACTACTCTTAAAGGTACTGTAAGCAGAATAAGCTTGTACTGGTTTGAAAACAGTAATGCAGTCTAAATCAAAACAATGGTCTCTTTTCTGATTGGACAATCGGCGATGCAGTTTTATAAACAAAACAAAAAATGTAAATAAAAACAACTTGGCCATTATGCAGAATATATTTTTAATTGTTTATAAATCAGCTGTACCATTGTTATCAGTAAAAATAATATATGATTTAAACATGTTCCCATGATATCTTGGGACACATGCGTATTTTTTATGACATATAAAAACATATATACTGCTCATAGCACCTTTAAAGTGTGTAGTTATTATGTGAGTGTTACCCATCTGCACAACAGGACTGATGACTGATGAGTTATTAACTTTTGCTACTGGCCACACAGTCCAAGCCCAGTTTGGGTGAGTGGTATGCATTAGCTCAAGTGGTACATTCAGCATAAAATCTAAATTCATAGTCTGGCTATAGCAAGAATAATGTTTATAGTTTTAATGTTTACTACCACAGTAGCCTTCTGGTATTGTCACATCCCTCTGACAGAGTAAACAGTCTTCTCTTCCATGTATTTATGCCCATATGCAGAAGTGTTCAACCCACTTTTCTTGTAATCATTAGCAGGATGTATTCTCACTCAGCATGTCTCCCTCTTGCTGTTGCTCTGATGACATGGTGCGTGAGCGAGACAACATCATCAGTTCATTAGAGAAATACAAACAGTGCCCACTCCCCAGTGCCTCTCACTCTGAAGACTGTACACACAATCCTATTGGCAGAGAGCACCCGCAGGATCTGTATTCTCTCCATGCCATTTGCACAACACAACGTCTCAACAGTATCTCTGTACAAATCTCCTGCTGCTGGTCTACAAACCAACCAGCTACACATTAGTACCTATTATGTTTACAAATCCAACTAGTGTTATGTGGGGATATGCCTTTCAACAGAATGACTAAGCTGCATAAATATATTACGACCGACGCTACATTGTCAAGTGGCCACAACATAAAGCATTAATTGAGTCTTAGGTAATAGTTAAAAACCAGATAATTTGTTATTTATAAAGGATTACATTAACATTAATAATTAATGCATTGTAAACATTGCTATTTTTGTTTTAGTCTTGAGTAATGAGCTCAGTGCAACACACTGAATTGAAACATCATTAGTAATTAAGTATCTATGAACTTTTTATTGATTTGATTATGGTAATTACATCCATATTAATACTTAATTACTGCTTACTAGTGAGTTGTTATAACTACATAATCATGGTTTATTTTAAGGAAGCTTACATGGTTTTACATTATATTCTTTATGATTGGCTGGTTAGGTGTAGATATTATGTGAGTGTTACCTTTCTGCACAGGACACTCCAAAAGAGTAGTGAAGTTTTATGGTGTTAATCAGTGTATTAAGGTATTTTGCATAATTTTTTCTTCCTCATCCGCATTTTCTTCTCTCAACTAACTTCATGTCCTCTTGCACAAAAGTCATAAATCTTGTCTTTGGTCTTCCTCTAGGCCTCTTGCCTGGCAGCTTCAACATCAGCACCCTTCTACCTAAATCTCTCCTTTGTTCATGTCCAAACCATCGTAGTCTGGCGTCTCTGACTTTATCTCCAAAATGCCTAATGTAACTCAGTCCTATCTATCCTCATCACTTCTAAAGAGAACCTCAACATCTTCAGCTCTGCTACCGCCTGTTGTCTCTAAACCATACAGTGTTGCCGGTCTTACCACTGTCTTGTACACTTTTCCTTTCATTCATGCTGAAACTCTTTTGATCACACAACACACCTGACACTTTTCTCCATGCTCAACTGCTTATACACATCTCTTCACCTCGTTTACACATTCTCCATTGCTCTGGACCGTTGAAATACTTGCTGCACCTTCTTCACCTCTGCTCCCTGTAACCTCACCCCTCCCCTGGGGTTGCTCTTGTTTACACACATATATCCTGCATTATATTTTTGTAATAAAATGCACTTCTTCTTTCCTTTTGGCTTTACCATTCCAGAGCTGCCACAGCAAATCATCTGCCTCCAAGTATGAAGCAATTTGCACAATGTTTTGTCATAGGTTTTATGCTGGATGGCCTTCCTGATGCAACCCATTGAATTTATCCAGGCTTGGGACTGGCACAAAAGGCCAAGGGCTTCTGAGCCCTTAGGCGCTTTTCTACTAGGTCAAAACGGGGCGGGACGGGGCAATTTGGGGGTGTTCAAAGCTTTCCAAAGTGTTTCCAAAAAGCTTTCCAAACTGTTCTAGTTTTAGCACTCCTCCCTGATGGGGTCCAGCTCAATTAAGCGAGAGACGAGAGAGAATCCTCACTTTGGCAAAAATAACAAGCCAAAGAACAGAAATAAAAAAAAATGTTTTTTTATTTATTTTATCAAACACTCTTGTCCTTGTGATAAACGGCTGTATTCCAAAAGAGGAAAAGCTAATGTTGAGGCCACTTTTTCTAAAAATAAAGCTAGCGTATATTAGTAACAGCTGTTTCCGGTTTAGTGAAGTACGACTCTCGTTTCAAGAATCTAAATGTTTAATTTTTTGTTTAGACTGGATTAAACACAACTTAAACTCATGTGGTTATATGTTCAGTGGTTAAAATTTGTTCAAGTGGAGCAGAGAAGTTAATTTAATGCACAGAAAGCTGGAGGTAAACCTGAAGTAGTCTCCTGTTTACTGAAGCTAATACAGCTTTAGCTCCAACCTCACACAGACACACACCAGCCTCACACAGACACACACCGGCCTCACACAGACACACACCAGCCTCACACAGACACACACCAGCCTCACACACACACACATACACACACCGGCCTCACACAGACACACACCGGCCTCACACAGACACACACCGACCTCACACAGACACACACCAGCCTCACACAGACACACACCAGCCTCACACACCAGCCTCACACAGACACACACCAGCCTCACACAGACACACACCAGCCTCTCACAGACACACCCCAGCCTCACACAGACACACACCGGCCTCACACAGACACACACCGGCCTCCCACAGACACACACCAGCCTCACACAGACACACACCAGCCTCACACAGACACACACCAGCCTCACACAGACACACACCGGCCTCACACAGACACACACCGGCCTCACACAGACACACACCGGCCTCCCACAGACACACACCAGCCTCACACAGACACACACCGGCCTCACACAGACACACACCAGGATTTACGCTTGACTTTTTATTAAATGTTGCCAGCGCCTTTATGTTTTAAAAGTGACTTTCAAACACATTTTTAATCTCATTTATTAACACAACTTTTGTTGCGCCTGTGTGACGTCACTGTTTACATAACAGACCCAGAGTCATGTAAACACCAGCAGGTTTTGGGGCCACCTGTTCTAAGGTGACACGTCCCGTACCGTTCTGCCGAGTGGAAAAGTGCTACCTTGGCTAAAATATCTATAACCTACAATCTGATGACCTTTGCTCTCTCTCCTTTAGTGACCTCCATCATGACGAGGACGTGGTGCGTGCCTGTGTGTGTGTGTGTCTGTGTGTGTGTGCGTGTGTCTGGGTGGCTGTATGACTGAAGGGGACACTAATGAGTTCACTGATTTCTACTGCAAAGCCTCGGGATATCATTAACTCAGCGACTATGAAACATCACATCAAGCCATCAGTCAGAGGAGAGGACGCCTTTTTTCACACAGAGAATATTTGAGGAAGAAAAACTAAGCACCGTACGCTGCGAGATCCTGAGTGATCAAAAACAGATTAAGAGATTCGCACAAACACAAACCCTGACTTGCGTATTTGAATTCGTCCACAAAGGGCATTAGTGATCCATCAATGGGCTCCCTTAACACAAAGCAGGATACATAGGGACCATTCTCTCGTCAGGGGTTTACAGCTTTCACCAGATGCTTTGATTGTCTGCCTCCCCTGTAATGAGATAGTGAGCATGTCGGCGTCTGCATTAGCACTTGGTATTTCCACGTAAACCTGTAAGCCTCTGTAGCCTCAGGAGCATGTTCCCTTGCAACCATTACAATGATGCAGCTAATGTAGAGGTTTTTATATAAAATTTTTGTCTATTTTTCATGTTTTTGGAAGCAAGCAGTTCAATACTGCCATTTACTTCTTTTACTTTCTGCTATGCATGGAAAACATTGTTGGACATAGGATTTTTACATTATAATGAGTGATAGACAAGAGGTGATCTGTATTTTAGAATTACAATAAACATTTTCAAAAGATCTTATTTCCTTTCAGCTTTTGTCCTTCCGGGGTCACCGCAGCAACTCATCTGCCTCCTAGAGTGCAGTGATTTGCATAATGACCTTGCCATTTATCCAGGATTGGGACTGGCTCAAAGAGTGATCCTTATGGCTGGATTAAACACCTACAAAATGTATTTATCTAGAATTTGGTGGAATATCTTCTTTTAGACTCTTCTGGCCTTCCTTTTTTCAGTTTTACTTCTATTCCTCTTGCTATTATTGTTCTCCTTTTCTCTGGAAGCCCCCTGGACCCCATCACAACTGATTCTGCTCATTCCACATGTGAGGGGTCAGAGCGTACCCCACAAGAATAAACCAGCCACTCAATGTGAGGACTGTGGTGAGCTCACCCTCCTAGCCCTTCTTTCTTCGCAGCTTCCTAGTGGCCTATATAGCAGAAATGGCTCCATTCAAGCTCACCTCCCTCCCCCCTCTCAGAGCTGCACCCTAACAGGCCAATTCTATGCCTTATTACTTCAGGTCCGCCTTAAAGAACTGAGGACACACTAGGAAATGAACTGGCTTTGTGCTTGGCCGTGACATATAGTGGCGATCACGTGGTCAAGTCTGTGGGGTAAGTGTTTAACAAGAGAAAAGGGCAGAACGTGTAAAATGTCTCTTAAAGGGCTCCAAGTGACCATCCTGGAATGAAAATGACAATTTATGAGTTTGGCCCCACTGGCGGTCGCCCAGCCTAATCCACATTGTGTACTGTGTTTCTATAGTCCATAGCTGGTTTCTCAAGCTCATCTCCACCTCATGTTTGATCATTCCCGGGCTCTTTCATTAGGACCACACCATGTGTTGATTCTGAAGAAATGAAGCGGATACCTCATTTTGAGCAAGAATGAGCCAGGGTAAGCTTTTGTCTGATTGAGGAATGCCATAAGCCCATAAAACAGAGAAGAGCACTGTTTGGTCAGTCGAGGGTTGCTATACCAGGACTGGAGACAGCCATGGCAACGCGAGCACAGGGTCTGCCGGGGTATAGCGCTGGTACAATACCGGGTTTTGTCAGGGTTTGTCATTCCAGTCAGGCCTGACCCAAATCGCCACATCCTGAGAAAAAGTGGCCTTCAACCCACAATCATGCAACAACTAAATGGGTTTGCATATATTTGGCTGATAGCAACAACAAACAAAACATATGGATGTTTGAAGTCTAATTACTGGCAAAATGATTCTGTTAATGATTTAACACCACAGCCTGTAGCCTATGGCTGCCTCATGATTGGGATTTTTCAGTTGTTTACCCAGTATGTCTACAAGCCACTTTCCCATCTGCATATAATTCTACGCATTTTGTGCTTAATAGTCTTTTATGTTTTCATATGTTTATTATCTCCTATCAACAGCTGCAGGAAAAAAATCTGCTTAAAACGGGAAAAGCAACAAAGAAGTTATTAGGACCATGTCAACAGAAGTGTTTACTTCTACTGTTGTAATTCTTACCAAAAGGAAAACATTTAGAAAAACGCACAAATGCAAAACAGACTTTTGAACACCAAAGAAACTTGGGTGAGTGATCTTTCTCAAGAAACTCCAGAAAGTAGAACTTTTCCTCCGGCAAAGTTTAAAACAACCTATTTTGACCTTCCCACTTGTAAACATTAATGACTTGCGCATACAATCCAAAAAACATGTTCAAACAGAGCAAAGATGCCCTTACACCATACACACCTGAGTTCCTCTGGACAGAATTAGGGCTTGAAACTTTTTCCTGCTCGATTGGCCACCCAAGCATGACCTCACCACCACATAGTTTCCCTGAGAATGACATGCAGGAAAAAAATCCACTTACTTTATTTAGGAGGTCTGGTAGTTGTATATCAAAGTTTGGAGAAGTAGTTTCTGTGAGCTCTTTTCATCTGCACTTCTGCCCCACTGCCCAGCCTCTCCAAAACTATTTCTCTTTGTGGGCTGTGCAGACGATCGCTGTGTACTCCCTTTGTACCCGTGTGTGTGTTGTATGGAAGTGTGAGAGCGAGTTTGGTTGGCTGTTGAATGTTGGGTTTCCTGACTCGTGATCAAGAGCTCATTACCCCCAAGGTCACTCCTGGGACGCCCTGCCTAGCACTCAGCCTCACACCAGAGACAACATGTGAGATGATGAATGGAGAAGACAGGGTAGAACAGAGGGAGCCAAAGTGCCTGGTGAGTCCTCGGGGACGGACTGGCACCGAGACATAAAAACCCAAATGAAATCTCAATGGCAATAAAAACACAGGGTCAGGTGAACACAACTCTTAAATGATGTGTAAGGAAATAAAGCAGACCAGTCCATCAGCACAGTTATATAAAAATGTGTTGTTGAGCCATGGAAAAGTAAGTTCACTGCAATCAATATGTTATTGACACTCACCAGCTGGGCTCTGTATTTATTTTCATTTTTTCGTTTGTTGTTTGGCCAGCACAGAAAAAAACAACTTAATTTCAAAGATGGCTGTTTTTTCCACTGCTTCTCAGCTTAAGTTTATTGATAATCATCAGTTGTCTATTCGATATTTTCATCTTTTGGTTTACTTTCAGCTGTTTCCTTCTGATGTCACCATAAGAAATGATCTGCCTCCTAGTGCACATTGGTTTGCATATTAATTTGGCATAGGTTTTGCATCTGATGCCCTTCCTGATGTGACCCTCTCCATTTATCCAAGCTTAGGACTGACACAAAGGGTACACTGGCTTGTGATACCCTGTGGCTGGATTGAGTGTATGATAATTTTAGGCAAAATTCAGTGGTAGAAAGTACTTAGTTACTTTATCTATGTCCAATTTAAATTTTGAAAGGGTTACTTTTACTTTTACTTCACTCTATTTTAGAGCAAGTATCAGTACTTTTTACTCCACTACTTTTTTTTAAGTTGGTTTGAAGTGCGAAGTATTTTGAGTTTGGTTTAAAATCATGTGTTCTTGCCATGTTATTATTGTAGACACAGTACTTCAATATAACAGATGCAATAAAGTTGTACTCCTTTAGAAACATTTGAATAATAAAGACAGAAGACCTCAGCGACAGACTCAGTCTCAGTCAATTGCACCAGTTTGTTAATTTCATCTGTAATTAGCAAAATCTATCACATTTAACACATTCACGAGCTGTCGAGTCTGTGCAAAATACTTTTTAATTGCCAGTACATTTAAAAGTGAGTACTTTTATACTTTTACTTATGTAGAAATTTTAAGGTAATACTTTTACTTTGACTTGAGTAAGTTTTTGCTCCTTTATCTGTACTTTTACTTAGGTAACGAAATTGAGTACTTCTTCCACCACTGGCAAAATTACAATAACTACTATAGAGTAATATCTAGATGGGGCACATGCTAAATTGTCAAACCAATTGTTCAATCTGACCAAATGTTGCTGACCAAATGTTCTCATAACATTTTGAAAACTAAGAAATTAACATTCGTACAATTCAAAATTACCATTTAATACTCTACAAGGGGAATTAACGGAGAGAGTTCTGTTAATAAGGGCATCACAAAACTTAGGCCAAATCAATATATGAATCACACTAGGAGGCAGATGATACGCTGCGAGAGACCCAGGATAAGAAACGCCAAAATGAAGGAAGTAATGGTATAATATAATTTGATTTAAACACAGATAGGACAACTTAAACCTTTTGTAACAAGTCCCAAAGAGTGATAAACAATAAAACCTGTAAGTACAAAGTTTAAAAACAGTTTTGGATATAACAGTGTTTCATTAGCCTGGAGCTTGTACCGTCCGTATAGCTGAAAATCTTTTTAGATGTATTGTGTTAATAAAGTGAGGCTCCTCTCAGTGTGTGGAATGGCAGATGGCTGATAACCCTAGAGAATAGCTACATCTCTGTGCTGCAAAATGGACAGAATTACAACACCCACAATCAATACCATGTACCATTAGTTGAGTCCACCCAGGCCCACGCACAATACTGGTGTCAGAGAGCCCCTGTAAACTCTGTATAGTCCGCACACCCTGAAACGGCCCTGTATTTCAACCTTGTAAACCCATCTTTTCTGTTTTGGGTTATTGATTGAATGCCTGGCACACACACGTTTTCCAATAGAAAAGGCCTCATTGTAGCTCTTTAGTTAATTATTATTAGATAAGCAGCTTTAGTGCCAGAATCCATTGTGAAGGTGCTATTGAGAGTCATCGAGAATGTGATAACAATGTGCTCCTTTGGTGGTTTAATGGTGATTTACAGGTGGGAGCATATACGAAAGCCATTAGGGACAGCGGGCCAACAGAAATGAGTCATTAATGGTCATCTTTCAAAAGGGAATAGCCAGCCTATAAACGTATGCTAATGGTCAAATTAGATGACTGAACTTTCAAAATATGCTCCAGTGAGTTGCTGCAAATGTGTATGTGATGATTTTATATTTTATTTTTTCATTTGAAACCAAGACAGCTATTGGACTTCAGTAATCTAAATTCATAAAACTTGCTTTGTAATCATGTCTGTCCATCTAGACTCCAGAAATATTTGCAATTGTTAAACCAGATGAGTTTTTTAATTATTGTGATTCACTTGGGTTATTTTTTATTCAATCAGTCAATCTTTATAACACATAGATTCAGGAGTTTTGTTTTATAATTAGTTTAGACTGGTTGTACTGAGTGTGAATTATAGGAAAACAAAAGGACAATTTCAATTTACAAATTTAATGGAGCAATAGAACCAAAAAACAACCACACAGTTGTTGGGACATTTAGACTAAAACTATTTTAATTTTGCTAAAAAAAAAAATTATTAAAAATAATTAAAAAAAAGTATAAGGCTTTAAAAGGGTATATATTATATTTTTATGTATATTTATAAATCAATCTTTATCCTTTCTAGAACAGCATTGCGTGTTTTACAAACATTTCAAACTTTATCTGACTAAAAGAAAGCAGTTATAATAATCACTACTGCCAAAAAACACAGGTAAAGAGACCAGCAGATGTCAGCAGAGTGCAGAGCTGTTATGGTCTTTTGAAAAGAACTGTACAAAAAGATAGCTTTTTATTTTCTTCAACATTTTTATGATGCCATTTTACTACAAAATGAAAAATAGCTGTGAGGAATCAGTGGAAACAGAGTTGTACACAGTTTTTTTTTTTTTTTTGTTTTTTTGTTTTTGATGAAAGCAGACAGAATGTAGAAGGCTTGTTGATTGGTCAGTGCTTCCTGGATGAGTGGGTGGGGGTTCATTGGAGAGCCAGTGGTTCTTGGAACCAAGCTTTCTGAGGCCTCAGAAACTCACCTCCAGAGACTACAATTGCTTAAACATGCAAGGAATTTTTTTTGATGAGGAAACAAGAGTATAACATGGTAGAAAGCTATGAAATCTATAAAACTTATGCATAATATATTCCCTTTAAGAGAGAGAACCCCCTTGTACATTGCCAACCAACAATCTATAAAATAAAATACTATTAAGGATACAATATTTGTAAAAATCTGCCATAAGCCTTGATTCAACAGGAAAATGCATGAAATCTGTGGAATGGCTCCAGAATCACACGAATAAAAGACTTAAAGATTAATGCATCAGATTTTTCCAACTCAAACAGGCCTTTTTGCATTTTAAATAATTACCTTTTTGTTCAATCTGGTTTTAAATGTGCACGGCAGAGCCATTACCTCAGTTGGACATGTTGAGCATCATGTTGCACTCTTGGAGTGTTTTGCATCAGCTTCAGTGATGGCCGGTAATTAGTATGACTCATACCCCCCACTGATAACCATATACCATTCCACTGCTGCCATCTCATATTCAAGCCATTAATAATGAATTTCACCCATTTGCAGACCTCTTCCCTTTTTTCCAAAGCACCCTTATTGCACATAGCAGGGGCTTTTTATCAACAGCAACTTGCCCCTCGTTTGATTAAATCCAAAATGGCTAACAATTTAGTATCATGTGGGGGTAAGAAAATATAGATTCTGAAAAATATTGTGATATTTTTACTGGGCTATAACTATCATTATCAAAAAGTAGAGGTGTACAAGTATACAGTGGCAAGAAAACGTATGCACCCCCTTAGCATTTTTCCTTTGTTGTTTCCTTAAAACCTGGAATTAAAATGGATCATTGAGAGGTTGTCAGTCACTTTACATCACATGACAACAACTGTGAAAAGGCAAAAAAAGAAAAAAAAAATGCTTATTGTGAAGCAAATTAGAAATATGACAGAAAAACAGAAAACTTTAATGTGCAAAAGTATGTACCCCCTTTTTAAAGAGGCCCCTAAATGAGACCCAGTGTTACTCAGCCTCAGAAGTCACAGAGATAGTTAGATAAGGTCGGCCTGACTGCAATTCAGCTGTCATTTATGCCACAAAACACAATTTAATTCATCATTACAACATGTAAAAGATAAGGAACCACACCAAACCTGCCTAAAGGGGACCATCTAAAACTCACAAACTGGGCAAGGAGTGCATTCATCAGAGAGCCAACAATAAGACCAAAGGTTACCCTGAAAGATCTGCAGAGCTCCACAGCAGAGTTGTATCTGTCCCAGGACCACTCTGAACCATACTCTCCACAGAGCTGGGCTGGGTGGAGGAGTGGCCATTGCTTGATGAAAATAATAACAAAACATGTTTTGTGTTTGCCAAAAGGCACGTGGAAGACTCCCCAAACACGAGAAGATACTGTCAGATACAATTAAAATGAGCCATCAATGACAGATGCTATGACTAACACAAACCTAGCACCTGACTGTGGCCCCTCTCTAAAGTGAAGCCTGGTGATGGCAGTGTCCTGCTGTGGGGATATTTGTCATTGGCAGGGACTGGGAAACTGCTCAGAACTGAAAGAATGAAGGATGGAGCTAAACACTAGGAACATTTTTGAAGAAAACGACAAACTGTGCTGTTCAATACATCCAACCTGAAGGAGCTTGAGCTGTTTTTAGATGAAGAATGAGCACAAATCCCAGTGATTTTATGAACCAAGGTCATAGACACTTATCCTAGAAAAGTTGGAGCTGAAAGTCCTTCAGAAGGTGGTTCTACTAACTTGAGGGGCTACATACATTTATATGCTCAAGTCAAATTTCTAAATTGCTTCACAATAATTTTTCTTTTCCATTTTCACAGTTGTTGTCATGTGATGTAAAGTGACTGACATGAACCTCTCAATGATCCATTTTAATTCCAGGTTGTAAGGCAACAATAAAGGAAAAATGCTAAGGGGGTGCATACTTTTTCTTGCCACTGTATACTGTGGGTGTAGTTTTCCCTAAATTATATAGTTTTAAAAAAATGCAATATTTCGCCTTTGTTATAGTAATGTTATATATTTATTGATACCATTGTATTGTGTAATCGTGAAACATATTGTATTGCCATTATTTTGCCAGTACCCAGCCCAAGTTTTGAAGAAATTAGTTCTAGTCCAAAGCGCGCTGTACTAAAGAATTTAAATATAATGTGATATTTGTATGAAATCAAAGAGCTTCTGTATGATGTGGTTTCACTTTAACACTGCTTTACTTACTTTACTTTAGGCTGCTGTCACAATGAGGGTGCAGCAATAGCGCTTTTGGCTGAGTGCATGTCCATAGGTAAGTGAAATGAGAAGAGAGCAGTGACTGAGACTGTCTGCAACACCAGTCTGATGAAACCAAATGAAATCAGGCTGTCCAAAAGAGCTTCTGCTTTTAACCACACCACATCAACTCTGCCTCCCTCCATCGACAGAAACACCCAAGTCTATCTGCACTGACAAGAGCACAGTGATGGGCCAAGAAAGTCATTTTTCCACACCTATTTTTATTTTTATATTCAATTGGCGCAACATGTCTCGAGGAAATTGAGATTAAATTTATAGCAGTAGGAAAAGGAGAGAAAAGTGCAATGTTCTGGGCATCCTCTCACACCACTCTGAGATGTTTTATGTAAGCTTTTGGAAAGTAAATATGTACACCAAAGGGTCAGGCAGTTATAAATATAAACTATTTACTTTGGGTAACCTTTTATTTCAAAGCAAATGGCAGTGAGCTTTAGAGAAATAAATGTGTATGAATGTCTCAAAGACCAAATAAATAATAAAATTAGGGCTGGGAAAATTATCGCGTTAAGGCAGTGCGTTAATTTATTGATTTAATCGCGTTAATTTCAATTGACGCATTGATTAATTTGATCACAGCAAAAATATTAGACGACACTGACAGAGGCAGCAACAAGCCACGGGTCTTCCAGCGGGGCAGAAATGCACCGCGCGAGCGTAGAAGACGACACATTTCCGTTTCCATCCATCAGGCGTTCGAGATGAGCCAGACCTGCGCAGTTTGGATCAGTGTCGGTCTGTGCACAGTGCTCAGGTTAGATTTGTGTCCGACTTGTTCCCGACTTGCTCTGATGTCACTAGTGCTGTCACTAGTACTTAAACTTATTTTTGTTAAAGTTCTAAAAGAGATTACACATGCTTTTTTAGGTAAGTTTTGTGTATTTGTTGGTTGTACCTTATTTAGGCAAACTTTGTCTGAGTTACAGCTCTCAAAGAGACTATTCATTTATTTTCTTTGCAAGTTTTGTTTGCATTGCACAAGTTTACAATGAAGTATGTGAAGGTTAATTCAAAATAAACTTTCTAAATTTACAATTTTGTGTTTGTACGTGAATTCATATCATACAATAATTAGTTAATTTTTTTTTTATCGATTTCCGGCCCTAAATAAAATACAATTTCAAACTAGGGTGGGTAATATGCAGAGGCAGAAGTCGTACTTAAAAAACTGTACCTCAAGTAATAGTACTGTTACTTCAAAGAAATCTAACTCAGAAATATTACTTAAGTGAAAGTAAAAAAGTATTACATGTAAAGTCAAAATGGAAAATGAGCATAGCATGTTTAAAAAAAAAACATGAGTTGGATCAACAAACAAATCAAATCAAATAATCAGCAGTGATTTGGAGACGTTTGTGTCAGTGAGGGACAGGAGGACACTGAACAAAATGCGCTCCATCATGGACAATCCTGCTTCACCGGACTGTAGTAAACGCTACAGGACTTCATTTACTCCATCCAGCTGTACAACCACTCACCAATCTGTAACGGATAACTCCATATTACATTCACATCCACATTAAATATTACATTAGTCTCATGTCAATGTTTAAAAGTCTACTGCTACTACAAATTATACTGTTACTACTACTGCTGCTACTACAACTAAGATTACTGCTACTACATGTACCCATCCTGAGTCACTCCCACTTTGCCACCAAATAAGAGAAATGTCACTAATTTAAAAACATTCCTTCTTTAAAACTGTACTCAAGTAAAAGTATACTTTACCTACTAATACTCAGAAAGTACATACTCTTCAAAAAATGTGCTGTACAAAACTGTCAAGGGCAGTATTTTCTTGACGTATTCATCTGTCACAAGCATCACTAGTGTTGGAGGGGACGACTGCTTGGTGGGTTTAAGAGATAACAAAGTTAAAATGAGCTTAAGTGTACTAAAGATATAGTTACAAAACAATTATTTTTGTTCAAAGATGCACTTGAAGCACAGTATAGACCTAACAGTAACCTCCTTATTTGCATGAAGACCTAAACTTTCATTGCCTGCCCTAAGTTGTATTGACTAAAAAAACAAACACCTTACTCAAGTTGATTCCCATGGGTGGCAACTGTTATGAAAGCACAACTTTTACTCTCCAGATAAAATATATACTTCTTTTTTTATGCGACACAAGGGTCGAATGGCGTATTATGCCCATTTAATTTCATAAGAAGCTCAGTTTCATTAATAAACCATAAGCTCGTAGTTGAATATTAATATTTATATGGCCGTGCCCCAGCCAATAAAAGTAAAGCGAGTTTTACTTTCCCAAGACCATCTCTGGTATTCCGCCGAGTGTGATAGGTATATTTCCTTCCTCTGTTGTTGTTGGAGAGACTTTTCCACGTTGTCACTGTGGGTGATGCAATATAAAAGGACATGGTTTACTTGTGAGGCTTGTGATGTGGCGACACTTATTATTCAGTCCTTAATGCAGTATTTAATCTCCATTTAGAACCCATTTGATGCTAATTAGTAATCTTACACTTTTAGCATCAGCAATTAAATGGCAAAATTCTATTGATTAGCAAGATAATCACTTTGCACTGAATGAATACTGATTTATTAGGCTAATACTTTGGTATGAGGCTGTGGAAACCAGTGCGCCCAAGGGAGTATAGACAGAATGAAGTTTCCAGGTAAGATTCTCTTGAAGCTGCAAACAAATGGAAATATGATACAGTACTGGGTTTATTTTGGTGGGTGCAATGCTTCAGAAGTTTCCTGGGCTGAATGTTAATGCAACACAAAGCAGATAAATCAAAACTTTATTATGTTCATGTACAACCATGTCAGTGAGTCCCCCTGTCCTGTAGTCCTGTTTCAACACTGGGCAAGTTAATTTATGACTGACAATTAATCAGAAAGAGCCAAAACACTGGAGTGTGGCTGCTGGAGCATGGCAGCGTCTATGAAAAACAGCTCTGGCCCCATTCGTCTCCCTGACAACAGTCTAGCCCAGTCACCCACAGTTATCTGCCTCCATACGCTCCCCCCAAAAAACGCATTAATCTCTAATGGCTGTGTTCCCACTATGGACTGTGTATGTCCTGTTAATGGCTTTTCAGTCTTTGTGCCATAGAGCAAAAGCAAAGATTATGAAATGTCTTGTTCTTTAAAAAAGATTAGATTGGAAAGAGAAAATGTACGTGATTTCCTTGTAGTTATTTGTTGAAGGCTGCAAGATAAAACATGAGATTGTAAGGGAAGAAGAGAGTCAGAAAATGAAAATATATAAAGAGGACAGGACAAATTGTAAGAGCCTGCTTAGTTAGAAGCACCGTAAAACTGAGAGGATTTCTGTAAGGTTAACCATCAAATTCAAAGTTTTTTTTTTTAAATAGAAAAGGCATTTATGATTAAAAAACAATGTTACATAGGGTTTTAGTTAGGGCTTATTCAATAACTATGTTGAAAATTATGATAACGATATTATTGCAATATTTGAAAACAGAGCCTACTTTTCGAACATAGTTAAATTCACTACATTTCACAAAAATGTAAGTTCCTGTATTTACAGGTCAAAACAGCAACAAAATAAAAACTTAACACAGACTAAAGCAGGAATAAAACAAGGCTAAGCTGTGACTAAATTAATTAAATTACCACTAAAACTGGACTTTTTAAACATTTTTATTTATTCACAACACATGTTCTTTTAAGGCTCTGGTGGAAAATGATTCTTCAGTGTAAATCTCTGTCAGATGGAAGACCACAGCGTTATTGCGATATATTTATATTATTGCGATACGGATATTGCGTTAACGATATTGTGATAACGATAATTTTGCGATATATTGTGCAGCCTTAGTTTTAATGCTAAGTAATCCAGCCAGACTTAGTCAAAAGCCAGAGCACAGTTGCGCTGGCCCCAAGCGTGGACAAATGGAGACGACTGTATCAGGAAGGGCATTTGGCATAAAAACTGGCAAATCATTATGCAAATCACGGCACTCTAAGAAGCAGGTGCATTTGCTGTGATGAGTGCAAGGAAAGAAAAAGGGTTTTAGCGTTAGGTTTAAATTCCCTTTTAGAAAAAAAAAAGATAATAGTAGGCCGCCATAGTCTTCTGAATAAATGGGGAAGATGGTACATTTCATTCCATATATCACAAGACGTATAAATGCCTAAAATTACACAGTCTGCTGAAGCACATGAGTAGTCGTTTTCTTCAGACACTGCCAGCATTAAAGATTCTCTGTTTACCTCTGGGTATATGCTCAGTGGTGAAATAAACAGTCTACCATATCTGGTTTCATTTCCTCCTCTTCCGAAGAAAAATACTGTGCTTTCCCCCCTGATTTCCAAGGTTTCAAAAAAAAAAAAAAAAAAAGTCAGCAGTGGAAATTTTATTGTCAAAACTTCAGGATTTCTGTGCACCTCACTCCTCCGCACTCTCCTACATGAAGACAGAATCAGGGCCAGAGTCAAAGCAGTGTGGGGAAGACCAATTAAATACTGTCTGCAATGTTGAGTAAAGTATTCTTTCTTTTTCAAAATTAGACAGGAGTGTTTCTGGATCATGTGCATGTATGGGTTCTTCTTTGCATGACATGGTTATAACTTGCATTTATGCAAATTGTGTTCCCAGACAGTGACTATACTTGAAGTGTTCCTGTGTTCATGTAGTGATTTCCAGTACAGAATGATGGCTGGTTTATATATATGCAACCATTTTTTTGGTCTGGATCTAGAAGTCCCACAGGATCTAAGCTCGGTCATCCTCCATCACCTTTGGAGACGTTTCCCACCTTGACCTCGGGACTTATACCAGCACTTGGTATATAGTCTGTTGGGATTAAAATAAGGTTTTATAAGATTACAAACCATTGTTATATTACAGTATGTGTTAATTTACATTTGACCTAATGTCCCCTTTTTTAGGAATTAGATTTGTATAATCATATAGTATCTGGAGATCATCACAGAGTCACCTTTGACAATGAGCGCGAGAGAAGAGAGAAAAAAGGCAGGTGAAAGGAGACTAAAAACTGCTGGGATCAGTGTCGGCCCTGATGGAGCCTGAAGCCCTGAGGGAGCACTCTTCTTTCTGTTTGATTTGTTCTCTGTCATCTCGTCTGTAGCCAGTGAGCTGCGGGCTGTTTGCTTGGCTCTGCACAGCCCTTTTATCTGTCGATTGAGAAAGAAAAAAGACGGGAAAAGCTCAGTGTCCAAATGCTAAAGCTTCCTCACCCACATGCTTGGAGCAGGGAACGTCAAAGGATAATGATATTGACCTTGGGACAAAATGTTGCTCTACCTGAAGTTGTGACATGTGAGAAATGATGGGTTAGGAAGTTAAAGCTGAAGTTAAACTAGATACTTTTACTCAAGTAATTTACTCAAGTTTTGAATAAAAAGTGAATATATTTTATAAAACATACTTTTCCCAATGTTGTCCCATAATGTCTTTTATTAAAGTAATGTTTTTGAAAAATGCTTTTACTCGGGTAAACATTTAATCTGCAAATTAGTAGCAAGAGTAGCAAGTAATAATTTTGCCGGGTAATTCGACTTAAGTGAAATTATTTCAAAGAAAAAGTATACTTTTCCTACAGTATTTCTTCCACCCCTGTGTGTGTGTCAAAAAAAGCAAGTGAATTCAAGTAGAAGTCAATAACAAAGCATTTCTGTTTCACTCCACCACTCATCCATGTTTGGTAAAGCCTACAGTCCCAATCCATGAGAAAATAATTTATCATTAGCAACCTCACTCAAGAAATGGTTCAACCTTGCTGCAGCATAACCACTCTTTTAGCTTCTTGCTATAAAACAGAAATAGTTACAATAACGAGATAGTATCTGGCTGACAGGGACCATATGCAAAGTGATTGATTGGCCTTGATTTGTGTCTGTCTTCTGTATAGCTTTAGCCAGACAGCTAAAATGCTTGTGATTGGCACTAGACTCCTCAGCCTCATTTCTCCAGTTGAGGGCTTCTCTCTGAGTCGGCCAAGCGTGTAAACACACATCAGCTTAGCAGGCTCTGGTCCGGGCCTTTGCAAGTGCTCACTGTCAATCCAGGAGGTGCTAAAGTAAATAAAAGTCCATCTGACAACACAGCCTGGACCATCGACAATCAGAGCAGTGTCTGCGGACAGGGTTAGAGCTCACAGTTAGCTCAGCACATACAGCTCTGCAGCAGCCTATAAGTGTTTAATTAAATCTGGGGATTTGCTTCAGTCTACCTCAAGTATTTGATTTCCAAAAGTCAATTCATTAGCCCAGATTGAGAAGATTGACTCAATCTTGATTAAATGTAACTGACTTGTTTGTAAATTTGAGCTACACAAAGGCATATCTGACAATGCAGAGGAGGGCTATAAACTAAGAATGAATATTGAAGTCTAAATAAAATAACAAAAACAGCAAGGCGAACCTTTTAAATTGAAGATATAACTTTAATCCCAGCTCTCCAGCCATTTTTATTAACATTCATTTTTAATGAAGCCACATGTGGCCATCCTAAATATGCTTCCGTAGTGAATAATTCGCACTGGGTGGACACAGTTGTCCCTGGCTAACAACCAGTGTGAATGATCCCTGCAGTGGTCTGGGTTTAATGTTTCCTGATGAGTTTTCAGCCATTATATTTTATTATAAGGTCCAGCAATGCTGTGTTTTCACTACCAAGCAAAAATGTGCTGCATTACAATTCAGCCTTCTGAATGGTCCCACTTACTGTGAATGAATAAATGGCTTTTGCAAGTTATTTTACTAAACATCTACTTTCCACACGCTTTTATTCCACCAAAAACTTTTCAGAATGCCTTTTTCAAATAAGAACTATAGCATTAAAAATTTAAAAGATTGAGCCAGACTATTCACAAACAGCTGCACTGACATGTGTTTCATTTGTGTTTTATGAGGGCACTTTTAGCCGAGCACTCTTTTCACTGATGTCCGTCTAAGTGTCTTGTAGCACAGATAAGAGGTTCTGACTGACCATGGAGGACAGACGTCATTAAAGATGATTGTTTTATTGACATTATACTTGATGTTTTTGTTCCCCATTACATTAGAAATGTCATTAATGTAGGGCAAACTAATAGGAAGTGCTGGATCTCTGTTTTTGGAGATATTGATTTTATTGTCATATAGATGTATTCAAGTAATATGTACAAGAAATGGCTTCTGGGTCACTATTCAGTCAGAAAATTGTATGTGGGAGCCACTTTAAAAAGACTCGCCATGGCCACACCCAAACATTTTTGATCACTTTAACAACTTGAGTTAGCAATTAATGTCCATGTGATTTTGACAGAGTTGGGAGCCTGTAGAATGAAAATTCTTAAAGAATTTTTTTAAAAAGCCTGTGAAAAATGGACTAACATAGTGTCTTTGATTCAAAATGGCCACCTTCATGGTCGCCATAGACTTTTTTGCTCAGTGTCTCATGCTGGATGTGTTGTACCAAACTGTAATGGGCTACAATAAACTAAAGTTTTCACATTCCATTTACTTTTTCACAAATGGATCAACAAACATTTGATTAAAAATGGCTGCCTTCCTGTTGAAGACAGGGCATGGACTTCCTTGCTCAGGGTCGGATGCTGGATGTTGTGTACCAAATTGTATTTAATTATGACTAAGCTAAAATTTTGGGATCCCATTGAGTAAATCTCACATTTTCAGAGCACTATTATGATAATAGATAAATCATGGTGCCCTTGACCCTTTTGTTTCCCATCACATGAGGGTGTGTGTATCAAATTTCACATGTTTACGACAAACACACATTTTTTTTATATTATAAAATAATCCTTTTAGTGGGACACTGGAAAGCCTTAATTTACAGATCATTATGTCCAGGCCAATGTGCACAAATTCTCCAGTGGGTCTTTTCTGACCTTTTCTTAAAAAAAAAAAAAAAAAAAAAAAAAATGTCTGCGAACAAAACAAACTACTGTTGCCTGTTTTTTGCGAACCTTATATAAATTAAATTTTCACCGTGAGTTTTCATGCATGTTTACAGTGCACGAGCCCTCACCCCAGGGTTTGATAAAAAGATAAATACAGAGTGACGTAAAAAGATTTGTCCCTAATGTGCTTGAATTAAGAGCACACAGATCTGGAGTTAGTTTTTTTTCCCTAAAGTTAACTAATTAAAGTAGGATTTGTTGTAATCAAAAGATTAAATCTGAGCATACAGAAACTATTGTGGTCCGCCACATTTCTGTAGCTACCTGTCCAGCAGAAAAATAAATATTTAGAGAAGCTTGTATTATTCAGCCTTTAGCTATGTATGCTAATTATAAATGCTAAGTGCTACATTAAATAAACCAGCTCAACAGCGATACATTTGCTAATGTTTTCAGGCACTGACATTACACACACGCTGATTAATTGTCAATTGCTAAAACCATCTTGATAATTCATAGGTCACAATATTTAGTGGCTAATGCAAATTCAGCCCTCGAAAATATGTTAGTTTCTGCTTAGTGGGAACAGGAAATTTATTTTTTGTGATCTATCTGTTATTGCTGTAGCAAATACAAAGTGTTGATACTTCCACCAGATATCTATACTTTTGATACTTTTGTGATGGCATGCATAATAATGGTGCTATAGTGCTGCACTGCTTCCACAGTCAAATGTTGGCAAAGAGAACTGACTGATCATTGATTTGTTACTTTTGGAAAGATTACTTGTGGTTTCTTGTCAAATTAATTCTACAATTAAACTTGAGCTTAAATGTAAAGTAAATAATCAATACGGCTGAATCTCCAGTACTTGTTGCTCTGTATCGAATCGGGGCCAAAATATTGTGATAGTATCGTATCATTACAAAAGCGTATCGTCCCAGCCTACTGTGTAGCCCCTGGCAACATTTCTTCAAATGCACCCATATTTTTTAGAGAAAGAGAAAAGAGTTTATACCACAAAGACTTCAAACATGCTATTGTTCTACCTCGCCTACATGCAACCTGTGATTTTTCAAGCCAAGCTTCAGGATAGTCTCATTATGCAATTGCTGTTATCACTCGTATTGAGTGGAGGCTGCACTTAAAGAGTTTGCTCGGTCTCCTCTTCTTGAAAGAAACTGTGGTGTTAATAAGGTCTCTTATCGGTTTCTCAGCTCATTTCACAATATGCCATTTTTTACCCTCGCCTTTCTGCTTTAATGCACATAATAATACACAAAAATCATTAGCACTTGTAACTTGACATTTCAAGGCACTCTTTCGTAGTCATCTGGAAACAGAATTCTTATCTTGTATAAATGTCATACTAATAAGGCACAAACAGGCATCATAATCCGTCTCAGTGTAAGTGTGTAAGTGTGAGATGCAGTCACTGTATTCAGCCCTCGGTATCCCGGCAACATGCCCAGGCCTCTTTCACAATCCTCTAAATCTTTTCAGCTAACCTATACATAAGAGAGTAGGACGGGACAGCCTGGTTACCACGAGGAATGTAGGCTCATTTCCACCCAGCAGCTTTGGCAAACACTACAGTACTGTAAAAATGAAAAGAGCAGCACATTTAAGATCTGTCATTTTAGCAGGTTGTGCTCTGACAATATGACATAGGAAATCCCTGCAAAAAAAAAACAACAACAAAAAAAGGCCACAAGGTCAGTAGTGTTTCTAAGGACTTCTGAACATGATGGTGCGCTTCTGCATTGTTTCCTGAGTTGTATTTGTTGGCTTTTTCAAGGAGATAATCTGACTAAAGATGAGAATACATTCACTCTCATGCTAAGAAACCTCATATTTGTATATTAAGATCAAAGTTGTTTGAATTTAGAGTAACCTGAAGTATTAATGTTGCTTGACTTGGGTTTGTGGTACGAGTTAATCAAATTTGAACTGTTTAATAAATAGGCGATTCAATTAGTTATGCGTCTAGTTCATAGTTTAAATAGTGGCTTAAACTGTTAAATACTATCAAAAATACTAAGCGGTGGAAAATGCATTTAAAATCAATGTTGTATTAAAATTGGTGTAAAAATATATAATTGAATATAGTATTAGTTAAAACAAGTAATCCATTATGGGCAAATTACTAAAATCAGTTTATAGCTATTTTGTTTAAAATCTATACATTAATTAGATCCAAATAACCTAAAACCAATTGTAAAATCTAGTAAATTTAGCTCATAAAACTATGTTTAAAATTGGTTCAGTAGTATTTTGCACTTCTGCTCATATAGTTTGTTTGTAGTGTTAAAATATTAATGTTGTAAATTATTTGTATGGTCATTTGTATGTATTGTGTATTTTAAGTAAATTGCACTGGTGTTTTCTGTGTCACTTTGTTTTAAGGTTTTTCGGCATTCATATTACTGAAATCTAGCCTGAAAGGTGACAGCGTAACTACTTAATGTTTTTATTTCATTAACTATACAACTGGTGTCACGGTATAGCTCAGTTGGTAGAGTGTCCAGCATATACACGGTGACTGTAGCTCCCCAAATTTTCAAATTTCACTGCTCTCCTCAGTGATTATCTCTCAATACTTCCTCCCAACGGCCTCCCAACTTCCTCCTTTGTACTCAGGCTATGCTTATGCCCTGTGGTCACGTCCCAGCCCCCGGACCATGACATAGGTGATATAGGCTAAGGGCACTGGATGACTGGGGGTGCCAGCCACTGCCCCATGAATAATGAACCTGGTCAATCACAGTAAGTTTCAAGAAATCATGGATGCTAGGAACAATTTTCAGCCCATAAATGTATATTACTCCTCTCAAGCTTCAAATCTGTTTTTGTTTGATGACAATAAACCTCATATCGCAGAGATACAATCATAAGCTCACATGTAGTAGGTGATACAATCCAAAGCGCGTTACCAAGCAGGTGCACAATGTACTTCTTCAAATAAATGTATTTAGATTATCTAAAAGCATCAAAAAACAAAAGTTTGGTTGTCCTGCCTAAGGTTTTAGAAGTCGCCTGTACTGTAGAGTCTAGAGTCAACAGCCCAGTGTAATGAGACTAAATAACTCTGTCACTGTGTGTGACTCTGTGCTATAGCAGCAGCAGATCTATCAGAGCCAGGGGCTCATGCCTAATACAGGTTTGGCCACAAAAAATGATACATGGCCTGATAAAACAAAAGTATTAGAAAGACTGGGTTTATTCATGTATTTTAACTAAAATAATTATGATCAATTGGGCAATACCCTATGCAACAATGAAGTCTACCGTGTCCTATTGTTGTTATTGCTCGTGTTTACATTGCAGTAAAGATTTGTTATAATAAACAATGTATAGGGTCATCTAAAATGCATCAGAATACAGGATGGGACGGACCCCCAGGCCCTCCTGCCATGAACACAACACACATTTCACATGTGGAAACCTGTCTGTTACAAACGTGCTCATTACAGATATCTCATATAATTTGCAGATGGTTGATTGTATAAACTGACAAGTGAATAATTCAAGTTATTATTTTACACTAATGACAAGACCCCCAGATCCCTCTGCCTTATAATCCCACATAAAAACGTGTCAGCTATACATACAGTACATCAGGGGCACAACTGATTGGCTGTGGAGGGCCACTCTAGACCAAAAATCCCAGGGAAATGTTTTTCTTTTTCTCCCAATCCATCCCTGCCACAACATAATAATATACAGTATGGCAACAAACAAATGTTGGAGCTTACCCTAAACTTCTCATTCTAAGTTTAGCTTTAAACCAATGCAAACAAGCAAGCATCTATGCCTAGCTCAACATTTGAGGGAAAATATTGTACAAAATATTGCAACAAACTGAACTCAAAAACATTTTGACTACAGATCAAATGTAAAATAATGTTTTACTCTTGACTATTCCAAATGACAATTTTTAAGCGTCTGTGGATGAGGTAGAAGATGATACAGTGAGATGTGGGTGGTGGTGGTGTTGCTGGTGGCAGCTGTGGCCCTAATGGAGCTGATATAATTCTCTGCATGTCTTTTGATGTTGTATACATATGTGCTTTTTAGTGCACTGGGACCTTTTTGCAGAGCTGCTGACTGCCCAGATGATAGGATTACGCCAGTCACAGACTCCTTGGACACCTTTAAGTCAGGCCAAAGCTCCAATCCTTTCTCTGGTAACTGGGATTTATATAATTCAAATCCTCCCTGAGGGTGAGATAAGAGATATTAATATAATCTCTAAGAATTGTTACTGAGATGTGCCCCAGGAATGTTAATTAACACAGAGGTCAAAGAAAAGTCCTGTCACGAAGAGCAATATTTGAATCAGTGGAGTGTGTGGGATTTATATGCCTAAACACAATCCCCCACAAGATAAGCCAGACATCCGTCACATATTCAAAAAGCAGAACCTGATGTGCCTGGGTCATTCAACAAGCACATCACGGGTATCAGCCACTAATCATTGTGTTGTACCGAGCTGGGTGATAATGCATGTTCATATTGGCAAAATGCACACATGCAGGATCAAGGGGTCAACGAGGGATTGTGAAGCCCCATACACTAACCCGTACACCATATCTCATTTTTACCCCAACAGAGCCATCGCGGGAGGATATGTCTCCCAGATCTGCCTCGATGATGCGGTAGAGGCCTTTTGTGAGTCATACCAGCAGAAAATAAGCATTTATCTGAGCTGCAAAAAGACAGTTCAAGCAATACAGCACAATCACACCCTGGCCCTAACTTTTTAGACTATTATCATGATTAACAGCTACTACTTACGAGAACGGGTACTAGTACTGGTTCTATACTGGTTTTATTTTTGTACACTTTGTATTTATTGTAACTATCTTTTTTCTTTTTGGTTTTTCCATTCAGGGGTTGCTGCAGCAAAACAACTGCCTCATGGCGTGCAGTGATTCGCATGTTGATTTGGCAAATGTTTTACACCAGATGCCCTTCCTGATGCAAGCTTTTCCATTTATCCAGGCTTTGGACTGGAACAAAGAGTACACCAACTTGTGAGCCCTTGTGGATGAATTCTGATGACAATAATTAAAGAATATTAATTTGTGTGATACTCATTGCATTGCAAAACCATTACATTATACAGTATATTTCTAAAAGTATTCACTCACCCACCCAAATGATTGAATTGGGAATTTGGTGTGGGGTTGTTTTCAGGAGCTGGGTTTGGCTCCTTAGTTTCAGTGAAAGGAACTCTGAATGCGTCAGCACCAAGAGATTTTGGACAATTCCATGCTCCCAACTTTGTGGGAACAGTTTGGGGATGGCCACTTCCTGTTCCAACATGACTGCACCAGAGCACAAAGCACGGTCCATAAAGACATGGGTGACTGAGTTTGGTGTGGAAGAAGTTGACTGAGCTGCACAGAGTCCTGACCTCAACCCGACAGAACACCTTTGGGATGAATTAGAGCAAAGAGAGCCAGGCCTTCTCTACAACATCAGTGTCTGACATTGGACGAGAACGACAGAGACGTAGATGTCTGATGTAGATAGATGCAAAGGCTGGGCCAACGTCATATTAAACCCTATAGATTAAGAAGTAGATGTTACTTATGTTCATGTGCGTGTAAAGGCAGGTGAGCTAATACTTTTGGAAATAGTGTATAATGAAATCTAAAAGTCCTGTAAATGGCCAAGGGTAGACATTATAAAAACAACACACTGCATTACTTTCAGTTTCACAAAGTCACCATAAACAAACTTTGCATCTGTATTATTGATGTGGAGTGATGTATTTCCTCACCAGTAATAAGCATTAGTCACGTCAGATAAAAACCAGTTGGCTGTGATGGTCCTATAGGATTCAATAAAGTCACTTTGAAAGTGAGATCTCTGCTTCTGGCCTGAAGCCTATCATGTCATGCCACAGCAAATTTGACACATCAGCAGTGACAGCCAGCAACTCTGGCCTTAACTGAATCAAATGACCCACATAGCGGTGGTCAATGCATGGTCATCCTGGTCCTGCAGCTCCCTGTTGGAAGTCACCATTCTCTGCTTTGATCTAATCTTAAATGAGGATTCAAGTGTTCACTGCTCTTTTCTTACGTCAATCTTTCAGGAAAGATAACACGCACTGCCAAGAACTAAAAATGTAACACAAAATTCATTTGAGCAATTGCCTGACACTGACACTATTCCTCCACTTTCTTTTATTCAATTTTTCTTGATAGCACAGAAGTGGGAGAGAAAAAAAAAACTTTATAAAAATTTGGGTCATCACAGACAGCAGATTCATCCGGCTAAAACAAAATTGTCATCACTCTGCTTTGCTGAGCTTGGGTTTACAGAAGGGAGAGGAGGAAGCCAGGAGGGGAAATGAGTTAACAAAGATATAGAGCAAGCAGCTGTGTGGTGCTGTATTGCTCTGTCCCTGTCAGCCTGGGCTTATTGAATTGATGTCACCCCTTTAAACTACGCAGGGTTGGGATGCTGTGTACAGGCATGCGTGAGTCAGAGCATGAGGAGCATCACTGATAATTGTAGTATTCCTGTGAATGAGGAAGGCCTGGTGACCTTACAGAGACTTAAGAAGGTTTCTGAGCCTTGGGCTTTCCAGAAACACTCCAATAAGATAATAACTACGCACTTCCAATTCATTGCACATATGTTCATGGAAAATGCAGTGTTTACATGCTGGCGTTTATTATTTGTAGTTCTGGCACCTTGCTGGAAAATGGATGACAAGAAAATTGTTGAGCCATTACTAAAACTTTACATAAACAGATGAGCAAAAAAAGCATCTGCCTCATCTTGAGCGAGGATCTCTGTATAAAACTCCACAACCCTCCAGAGATGAAGTACTTAAAAGTCAAGTCATTTGTTTAATATTAGTGACTTAAGCTTAATCCTGAATAATCCAACCCGATGATCAATGACTCTGACCTAGACTCGTACTTGTGGACAAAAACTAGTACAAAACCTAGGTTTATAACATTTTTAATGCCACACTGTTGTATTCTATGAAATTAGCTTAACAAAGTGCAACTTAAGGTCAAAATCCTTTCTAAACTTAAGACTCACTTACTCAGAATAGTTTTATGACAGCACTGTGGCACTTTTATTTTATTGTCTACATGCTTTTTTTTAGTCTACAAATTCAGTATTAGTAGAAAGCACTTTGGTTCTGCCATGCCTGTTGTAAGTGATAAATAAAATTTGATTGATTGACATGGACTCATATCTCAATGCAAGATAACTTCACATAGACTTGACTTGTTTTGGTTACCTGACTTGACTCTGACCCATCTTTAATAATTTGGACTTAAGAGTGACATGGACTCGACTACAGCTCTGGCACCTTGCTCAAAAATGGATGGCAAGAAAACTGTTGAGCTATTTCAAAAACTTTACATAAACGCATAACTAAAAAACAAAAGCATCTGCCTCATCTTGAGTGAGGATCTCTGCATAAAACTCCACAATAATCCAATTTACATGGAGCAGTCAAGTCATGTGTGAAAGACTAAAAAAATGAAAGCATCCTTGCAGTACAGTTTGACAACAGTGGAGCCCGCCGCTTATGAGTCATGTTGTGAAGAGCATGAAAGTGATTTGGTGAGGTGTCAGAATTATTTTAATCTGCAAAAGATCAAAAAGCTGATATGCTGCAACATCTAATAGAGCTCTGATGTTCTTGTCACCATTTCCTTTGTATCATGGGAAGCAATTATGACTAAACTAGGAGGTTAATAACACTGCGTCTTCTCCACGCTACATGCTACCTACTGATTGTAATCTTTTTGTTCCTTATTTTCATTTGATTGTAATTATTTCATGCATAAATTTTAATGTGGATCACACACTTATTACCATACAGAACAAGAATAATTAATATGAAATCGTGATGCAGCTATAGCATGTAGTATTTTTGTATGAATATGTCAGCATGCTATATCCTCCAAGCTTAATATGTCATCAGTTTCCCTGGGAGCATATAGCCATAAAAAATAAGATGATTTTTATATGAAAAACAATGTCTTGCTCTAACCACATTAGCATACAACCTGCACCGGGTTTGTTACAATATGAATTATGAAAATATGTGATGGTTTGATTTCAGATATTGATTGCAGTTACCAAATAAAATTCCTATTTGCTGCCAACAGTAAACAGCCTTTTTTCTTTCATGCAATTATACACAACCAGCCAGACTTTTTTACCTTCATAGGGAAATTTGTTCTCTCTATTTGACCCACGTGTCTTGTATATTTTAATTTTTAAAGCCAAATGCTGTACCCGAAGCATATTTGATAATTGCAGTAATAATTGCGGTTTGATGTCAGAAGTGGCGAATTACAGTGTTAATTCTGATGGTACCATGAAAACTATAACATTGTCTATAGTGTTCTTCAAAATGTGTTATTAAAAAATAACTAGAAGTTCCATACTTGTGTAAAGTGTCTTCTGTATTTCATTTGTTATTAAAAACATGTTCACTTTAGTTAAGTTGCTATAGCTTAAATTCGAAGATTAATAATGCATCAAGACTACTAGTATGTGTTATGTTTGTAATAAAAAGTACATCACAGTTAATTAAATTGGAATAATGTAGTAGTCGTACTACATAAGTTTAAGTAAAATTATTAAACGGTAAAGAGTATACTTACTGAAAATAAAATATTAAACTTACTTGACATTTCTTTGTTAATTTACTAAAGAAAAGCTAGCATTACTTAATTACTAGTGGTGTAACAATACAGTAACTCTATCAATGAAGCGATTTTTTTCCCTATGAGACAACTACATCAATACACATTACCTTGTATCCAATCGTATTGTTTTCTAAGTAGTGTGTATCAATATACATGGGGAAAAAAAATCTAATACAGGAAATATCAATGTTAGAAATGTGCATGTTAAAATAAAACCAGATACAACTTTTTTGATGTAATTTTTGTGTTTTTAATTCCTTTGCTGTCTGTCTTGCTGGACATAATCAGCCACAGCAGTGCTATGTTTGAGAGTAAACTCTTTGTTTCTAATTTTTGGCAAAAAGTTGCTGTATCGATTATCAATATGAAGGAGTTCAATTGTAGCGAATCATATCGTTCCAAATTAGTCAATATTGCGCTTGAATCATATCAAAACAATTCTAATTGTTACATATCGTATCATTGCAAACATTTATCATTACACCTCTATTAATTATATAGGATTACTAACTACTATGTAACTTTTCTATTAAGATAACTGGGAAAAATGAGGCAATCAGTTTCCAAACTTTTTTTGAGTAAACTTATGTAATCAAGGTTTACAGCACATCCTTCCAAAGTCAGGAGCAGCACGTCTCCTGATCCTGAGGCACGACCCTGATTATTATTGTGAATGTTTGGGTTGATGGGAGAAACCAGAGCACCTGAGCAAGGGGAGAATATGCAAACTCATGCAAACACACAGAAAGATTTGTGTGTGGCCATTGTCCATAGAGTGCATCCCACCTCGGGCCCATAGTTGCTGGGATAGGTTCCCGCTGCCCAGACGCCCAAACGGAAATAAGTGGTAGAAAATGAATAAATGAATGAATATTCTTAACTCCAGCAATAACAAAAAAACAAAATAAAATAAAATAACTACCTTCATTTTCATAGGACTGTATTGTTCCATTAGTTCATTCTTTCACTGTTAAGTTTAATATCAAACTACCAAACTATTCACTGACTACTAGCTAAAACTCACATGTTTGCAAACACATACTAGCTGCAGCCTTCAGTCCTTTACTCAGATTGAATGTGCTCCATCTGTGGCCGCTCCTCACAGTTCTACTTCGTCAAAGTGACACGGGAGCGGTGCTGATGCTCCATGTGAAGTATAAGGCAGGGAGACAGCTCTGACTGGGGTTGTCTCTGCTGTGTGTTAGCCTGCCTGCGCTCATTAGATGCAGAGAGATTGACACTGCACCCCATCCCCCACCCCTTTCCCCTTTAAGCCCAGATGAACCTCCATGAACACTAGCAGGGAGTGAGCAATAATGAATCACTATTAGCCTGGGTCACACCGGCTGACAACCAATTTACAGGGGCTGCAGACTCTGACAGCCAGGTAAATGTGTTTAACCACTTTGGGCAACAGATACTATATAACCATTTGTAAGGCACTTCTTATGAGCACACACAAATAATCTAGCAGTGTGTTGATATTAATTAAAAGTCATGTGAATGAAGAACTTTTCTTATCAATGCAGCAATAAAAGTTCAGTCAGACCTAACATATAACTGAGTACACAGTGACATCTAGTGGTGTTAAGGAGACCTAACACCACACTAAGAAGATTTCTTGCAGCACTGTTCTCTGTCTATCATACAATTCATATTTTACTGCATGTACTGTCATAATTAGGACAGAAGGGTGTGGACTGTTAATGCAAAAATGGCTTCTACAGTCTCTTCATGACTATAAGCCGTCTGTGCTGCTAATTCAACTAAGTGACTACAATTTGTCTGTATGGCCAGTTGTGTTCAATTGGAAACAAGTTATTAGCAAGAATGAAAAGAAAGAAGTGCAAAAGGATGGTGCAACCAGAGATGTTGTATGGTTTAGAGACAGTGGTACTGAGGAAAAGATGAGGGGCAGAGCTGAAGGTAGCAGAGATTAGGATGTCGAGGTTCACTTTAGAATAGGGTTCAGAGTGAGTTCATCAGAGGGTCAGCTCATGTTAGACCGGTGGTGCCCAAAGTGGGGCCTGTGGGCCAATGTAGGCCCTTTAAGGGGTTTGATCTGGCCATGAGGAGGCACTGTGATCTGTAAGTGGTGTGTACTTGAATTCTATTGAACACTGTAAAGAAAGGATTGGATACACTGTCAGTTGTTGCTATACTTAGAACTCTGTCCTCCTAAATAATTTAATAATAAAGGATGTTTATTTATAGAATCACCCCAGTATTAGATGTTTTAGAAATAAAGTCAGATAAGCCAGCTTGAGAAGGCTTTGACATTTATAGAAGAGGGATAGTGACTAACGTGTATCAATAAAAGAATGCTGAGGTTAGAACTGCAAGGCAGGAGATCTAAAGGAAAACAAAAGATGCGATTTGTGGATGTGGTGGAGGAGAACAAGAAGTTAGGTAATGACAGAGACAAAGATGCCTAGGACAGAGTTAAATGGAGACAGATGATTGCAAAAGAACAGCCAAAAAACAAGGGTTTTGTTTCCGGCTTAAGCATATCCTAATTTGTATCAAACTGCAATTTCTTGTATCATAGTACTCTCTTTACTTCAGTGAAGTGTATTATTTATGTAATGAATTATGACTCAAACAAACAAAGCCTCCACAAATACACCGTGTCCCTAAATGCCAGTTAAACAAATGAAACTGTCAAACATTTGTGGCCACTAGAGAATCTGCCTTTGTTTGATTTTAATTGTATAACACAGCGCAGAGTCAGGAGATTATTAATCAATGCAGCAAGTTGTTCAAAAATGTGATTTTTGTGCTGACCTGTGATGGAGGAGAGGGCTCTAATCAGAGGTTTAAGAGGCACAAATGGGGCAAAGCAGCATGTTATCTGCCTTCATTGATGACTGAGCTCCTGGAGTGTGGCTCTCATCCAATCAAAAGTTTCTGCGACTTCTGGTAAATCTTAAAAATGCTGCAGGTTGACAGCAAAATGGGGCCAGTGTGCAGAGTCCGGACAGAATGAGAAGTAAATATTCGCACTCAGATAGTTGCAAAGAATTTGCAAAATAGATTTATCAAAGTGGAGTTAATTTTTTCTCTGTCTAGTCTAGGTCTTGTTTTATAGAGCATAAAACAGTAGCAAAAAGATGTAGAAATGAAACATAAGAAGTTGCAGCATATATGATAAAAATAAACTGTGCAGTAACTGCATTGGTATTTTAATAACACCTTCCTCGAAGCAAAATGTTTTAAAAAAAATCTGAAATAACAAAATAAAAGTCTGAGCTGAGTATAAACAAACAAGTGTATGAGGATATTTTGTGGTTGCATAGAGCACATTGTTTAACACTGGCTCTTACACTTGCTACAGACTGTTATGTTACTAAAGAGTTAAAAGGCTCAGCCTCTGTGACTCCACCCCTTTCTGTGACAACATAAACCAGGAAGTGTACAACGTAAACACAAGCTGTCTCAAGGATCTGTCAAGCTCTAGGTTTGTTTCACTTTCTCCATAATTTTGTTATGTTATGTTTTGTTTTGCTATGTTACATATTGTTAGATATGGCTGATTTTTTAGGCGATGTGTCAAACATAACACATTCAAAGTTACACTGTGACTGTGAAAATAAATAAGTGCTGTTGGCTATTGGCTCCTTTCTTCTACTTTCATGTTTAGTAACCGGAAACTCCTGGAGGGAATGGCAGGCAGACTCTCTCTTTCTGAAGTCGACATTTCGTGTCCAATATGCTGCGACATCTTTAAAAACCCTGTGGTGCTTAAGTGCAGCCACAGTTTCTGTGATTCATGTCTGCAGCAACACTGGACTCAGAACAGGCCCAGACGGGACTGCCCCATGTGCAGAAACGAGACTGTGGATGACCCAGTGCCCAGCCTGACCCTGAGGAACCTGTGTGATTCTTTCATCCAAGACAGTGAAGATGTTGGGCAGAGGACTGCAGAGCTCCAGTGTGATCCAGAAGAGGTGTGCCCTTCTCATGGAGAGAAGTTCAAACTCTTTTGTTTGGTTGACAAAGTCCCAATTTGCGTTGTGTGCCACACCTCAAGGAAGCACAAGCAACATGACTGCTGCCCCGTCAGTGAGGCCATTTTTGACATAAAGGTAGAAACTAAAATGCTGAGACACAAACACAATGGCAATCCTTAAAAAAAGCTTTTCTTGTTATTTTGATCTTTTAAGGGCAAACTGAAGTCAGCCCTTGAATCGCTGCAGGAGAAGAGGACTGATTTTGAAAACATTAAAAAGGTCTATGAGGACAGTGAGTCCCACATACAGGTAAGGAATTGTACCGTGGTCATGCAGACGTTTACAGTAAACAAGCGACTCCTACCATGTGATGTTTCAGTTTCAGGCACAGCTGGTGGAGAGGAAGACACACGAAGAGTTCCAAATACTTCACAGTTTTCTCGAAGCGGAGGAGGCAGCCAGGATGGAGGCTCTGAAGAGAGAACAGGAGCACAAGACTCGAGCAATGAGAGAGAAGACCAAAGAAATGTCCAAAAATATACACGCTATATCTGAGAGTATCCAAGCCCTCAAGGAGCAGATGGCTTTGGACGATGTTTCTATGCTCTATGTATGTATAACAAGTACAACATAATACTAAAACTAGTACTACTACTACGTGTTAGATATATATCATCCCCTAAGAATTATAGGGTTCTATCTGACATTTTCCTCAAAATTGCATTATACATATATTCTTGTTCTTCCAGGACACCTTATCTACACTATATCATGGTTTTTTTCCACAGTTTTATCCATTTTGAGGCGTTTTATCAGGGTAAATAAAAAGTTTTATCTGCAATGTCGAACCTTAATTTGGTGCTGTAAGGTTCTATCACTCTGAGCCAATCAGCTACATTGGAAAAATAAACATAGTATAAAAAAGTATAGTATGTTATTAATTAAAATATGGGCCTGTTGCTTACATGCCAACACATTAAATTAAATGTTGTTAAAGTGTATTGCATTGTACTTTCAAATGTGTGATGTAGTCTTAAAAACAATTATATGGTAAAAAAAAAATAAGTTGACATGAAATATAACTTATTAATTTTTGTATGTTTTGTAAGATAGAACTTTATAATGCCAACTACATTTTGGGTTCTCAGTATTAGAAAGTTCTAGCTGTGAAAAAACAGTTCCCAAAAGTCCCACATCAAAAGTTTCAAAGATTTTGAAACTGTATATTTACAATCTTTGCCTTTAATTCCCATGTAATAAAAAAATGTGTTGCTCCATATCAGTTTTTATTATTTTTATGGTCAAAACGTTAAACCTGAATATCCCAAAACTACTCGGAATGCAGATAGAACCTATAATTCTAAGGGGACGATATACTGTTTGTGGTTTGCTATAATACTGGATGTTTTTGTATTATTATTTTTCTATTTTCTTTTCAGAAGAGCCAGAGAACGCTTGAACAAAGGTACCAAACATCATATTCCATACAATATAATACAATACAATATTACAATATGGTAGAAAGGTTAATTTATTTCAGTAG
The DNA here is from genome assembly GCA_020698575.1 of Bostrychus sinensis. Taxonomy (NCBI): domain Eukaryota; kingdom Metazoa; phylum Chordata; class Actinopteri; order Gobiiformes; family Eleotridae; genus Bostrychus; species Bostrychus sinensis. The sequence continues at coordinate 8,653,344 of CM036239.1, forward strand.
TTCAATTTAAAAAAGTGATCAATATAGTACACACAAAGAAAAATATGCCAAGTTAAAAAGAGTGAGTGCATCAGTGGGTCAAAAAATCATAAGGCCAGAGGAGAAAAACATCAGTTTAAGACCAGAAGAGGGATCTGAGGCACTCTTTTATTGTGTACGGGACATTTAATTTCGACCCGTGCATCATCAGGGCAGACATAATGTGCAGTCAATAGCAGGTTGTCTAAGCAGTGAAACTAGATCATGTGGTGTGGTTACATGACACTGGGTTACACATTATTGAGTTCAAAAAAGAAATATATATGTTTTATTGTTTTATTTATTTTTTTTGTTGTTGTATTCATAATGTGTAACCCAGTCTGCCCTGATGAAGTCCCAGCCTGGGTCGAAATGCATTAGAGGGTCCCGTACATAATAAAGGACTATTAAGTATGTCAGAGTGCCTCGGATCTCCTAAAGTATGTCTATTTATGTCTATTTTAGTGATAGTTATGATTGTTATATAACACTGTACAGTATACAGTCATTCATTTTTTTCAGCGTATTCCCGTTAGGGGTCGCAAGTGACTGGAGCCTATTCCGGCAACTGGGCCTAAGGCGGGCACAGACAGAATATAAATGCAGTATATTATTTATTTATTTATTTTATTGTACCGTATTTTCCGCACTATAAGGCGCACCTAAAAGCCTTTAATTTTCTCAAAAACCGACAGTGCGCCTTATAATCCGATGCGCCTTATATATGGATCAATGTTGGTTAATTATGGCTACCGTATTCAGGGGGCAGTCGCCGAAGTGACAGCGGTAAAAACGGTAAAGGGGAATTCCAGTCCCAGCTGTTCATGTGTGCCATAGGCGTGTTTATGGATCCTGCCGCAAAAGAACAAGGAGGCGCGGCCTTTGCTCCATCTCAGTAGAAGAGTTGCGACATTGAGGGGACAGAAAACTGAGCGCTCGAACGCTGTTCATGTAGCTTTGAACTGTGACAAATGGAGTTGGAAATACATTGTTTTCAACGAGGGCGGCGCAAATAAGAGCTACCGGTACGTACAGTACCGTATTGTGAATGCACTAACTTGTTTTGGGAGTGAACGGAGTTGTAAGAACGCTGGTTTGTATTCTATTCATAAAGTTTGACTGACTGACTTATCTGACTGTTTTATTGACATTCCCTTTAGTGCAGCTCCATCTAGTGGATGCATAACGCAACCCCAGCCACTACAGTTTTTACAGCTTTTATTCTATGCGCCTTATAATGCGGTGCGCCCTATATATGAAAACAGTTTTAAAATAGGCCATTCATTGAAGGTGCGCCTTATAATCTGAGGTGCCTTATAGTGCGAAATATTCAGCCATCATATTTCTATTTCAGTCTGTATGTGTTTCACTTGAATGAACTTTTCCGTTATATTGTAATTGTTGACATCTGTCTGATCTATGAATCATCTAAAAACACAGCATTTACACTGTTATCCTTTGCCGCAGCGCTACCTTCCCATCCGAGAATCCAGTAATGGCTCCGGGTGCACTCATAGATGTGGCCAAATACTTGGGCTCTCTTAAATACCACGTATGGAAGAAGATGAATGAAATTATTACATATAGTAAGTAAACCGTGATTTTTATTTATTTTATTTTTTTGTGAGGTTACCATGACCTTAAACATGCACTGAGGTGAGCAGAGTAGCTGAAAAATTGTACTCAAGTAAGAATATTGTTACATCATAATATTACACAAGTAGAAGTAAAAAGTAGCCAAGAAAGAGAGAAACAAGTATTCACACTGAGTGACTGTGTAAATGAAAGTTTTGAATGTAATGTTATTTTTTATTGTTGTTTGTATTGTTATTTGTTATACAGATGTAAACGGAAAGACAAAAACTATAACCTGCAAAAAGTTTAAACACAAATCACATCAAATTAGCAAAATCTTCTCACTTTTTCACAACATAAAATTTTAACACCAATAGCTAGTGGTGGAGGAAGTACTCCATTTCTTTACTTAAATAATTGTACAGATAAAGGAGCAAAAATGTACTCAAGTAAAAGTAACACATAAAAATGTCTACTTACATAAAAGTATAAAAGTACTTACTTTGAAATGTACTTACAAGTAAAAAAAGTAAACGTATTTTGCACAATATTGAGAACTAATGAATTTGTTAAATGCGAGGGTTTTAGCTGTAAAATGATGTTGCTAACTAATGGTGAACTGGTGCAACAGAAGAGACTGAATCTGTCTTCTGTCTTTATTATTCTGATGTTTCTAAAGGAGTACTACTTTACTGCATCTGTTATATTTATATTTATATTTATATTTATATTTATATTTATATTTTGTACTGTGTGTCTACAATGAGGGCATGACAAAAACTTATGATTTTAAACCAAAACTCAAAATACTTTGTACTTCAAACCAACTCATAAATGTAGTGGAGTAAAAAGTACAGATACTTGCTCTAAAAGTAAAGTAAAAATACCTCTAATAAAGTACAGATACATGAAAATTATACTTAAGTAAAGGAACTAAGTACTTTTACTTTGTCACATTCCACCACTGCCTATAGGCTACATATAGAGATTGCTATTTGATATAAAACTACTCTTAAAAGTAGTTTGTTCTGACCATCCTCTGATCGTGCACAGTAACTTTCTTGACATTTTGATGTGGATAAAAAGTGATGTTGAAGGAGCAGTGGTCAGATTGTGTTACCTCAATCTCAGTGTCCTGACAGTGTGCCATGTTTTCCTTCAGCCCCGGTGACTCTGGACCCCAACACGGCCGCCCCATGGCTCGTCCTGTCAGATGACCTCAGCAGTGTGCAGGACAGCGAGGACAAGCAGAAACTCCCAGACAACCCGGAGCGCTTTGACCCCGACACGGGGGTGCTGGGCTCCGAGGGCTTCACCTCAGGCAAACACGGCTGGGAGGTCAGCGTGGGGGGCAACACGGCGTGGGTGGTGGGCGTCGCCAAACAATCTGTCCAGAGGAAAGAGAAAGTGTCGTCTGTGCTCAAGAATGGTTACCTGTCTGTGTATTTTTATCACAAGATGTACTTTGCAGGGACTTCTCCTTTAACGCGCCTTAACTTGAAGAGGAATCTGCAGAAAATCCGAGTGCTGCTGGATTGTGATAAAGGCCGGGTGTCTTTCTTTGACCCTCATGACAACACGCACATCTATACTTTCAAGCACGCCATCACTGAGAGAGTTTTCCCTTACCTTTGGGTGGGCTGTCAGGAGTGTCCTTTAAAGGTCGAACCTTTTGAAGTTTCCATCAGAGTTCAGGAAATAATGCCTTTCTAACAACAATGCATGACGATAGCAATTTACACTGTTCCACTTTGTTTTATGGAGCAATGTTAACATGTTCTGTATGTCAGTCTTTTAACTTTAACAAATATGAAATTAGTCTTTGCATAGGGTGACCAGATGTCCCTATTTAACCGGGACAGTCCCAGTTTTAGGCTCCTTGTCCCATGCCCCAAGACATATCTGTAAAAACACTCATATGTCACAGTTTTCAACAAACCATGTCCCAGTTGTCCCCATTTAAACCAATAGAAAAGCATAAGAAACTAAAAACACATTTGTCTAAAGACTTTTGTCACTAAAATGATTTATAATGTCATTATTTTTATTAATACATTGCCATTAAAAATTAAAATGTAAGCCCTATCGTCATGTAATTTGATTACATGACAGAGAATTGTATGGATTTCAGAAGCTTTTTTGTCACTTGGTGAGCTCAAATGCACTGTGATTAGTGAAAAAAATGTGTGTCCCAGTTTTTGGGTCTAGAAATCTGGTCACCCTATCTCTGCACCTAAGTTATAAACTATATTTGATCCTTCCCTGATTTAAATGATTTAATATTGTGGCATGGGAATGTTCTCACATACTTTTTTGACTGTGGTAACAGGTACACTATTCTAGTTTTTTGACATTTCCTTTTTCCTTATTTATTTGTCCAAATGATTTGCTGATTGCCTATAGACTTTATGTGTGGCCTCACATTGATTCATACAAAGTATTCTTTTGTAATTTATTGTAAATATCATGATTTCTGAAAATGATTTCCTCTAAACTACATGACAAATAAATTCAGCATTTCTAATTTTCATTGGGTCAATCATTGGGTCATCTCCAAACCATAATGTTAGCCCCAAACAAGTTAATGTTTCTTAAATGTTTAAACTTATCTAACATTATCCTTTCTAAATATTAAGAAGCTGTGCTAAGTAATACAAGCTCTAAATCCTCCACAGTGTAGAGGATTGTCTGTTAGAGTTTGTGCAACTATAATAAAATAGAATACACTCTAAATTGTCCTCAAACACAAAACACAACAAAATTAGTTGGGCTTCTGTAAGGAGCAATAACACACAAACATACACTAAACATGAGAAAACTCTCTGCAAAAATACCACTGCCAAAGTAGAAATTGCACTTATCTCAATAAATAGACTAAATAATCAAAATGCACAGTTGCAAATGTGAATTAAGTGTTTGAAAAAGCTGTCTCTGTATCTGTTTGCGTGTGTTTTGAGGCATCGGTAGCACCAACCTGAGGGCAGCATGTGGACAAGCATTAGTCGTTACATTCAGTTCCTTATTAAGAAATTTATATTTTTAAAAAAGTATTTATTTTGTATTTTTAGTTTTACTTTTGAATGACACTGACAATGTCTCTCAATCAACGCCAGCATGAATTCTGTCCCTCACAGGCCGGGTTATGCGTCCATAAAGCACAAAAATTAGTCCTGTCCCTTTAGCGAAGTCCTCCTGATCTCAAAGTATAAGTAAGTATAAAAACACCAGAAAGAGAATCAACCTGTTTTTGAGATTGATTGACAAAAAGAGCTGTAAAATCCCATCAGGGACAAAACTGTAGGCCTGGACAAGACTGGAACAGGCTACAAGACCATCAGCAGAAACTTAGTGAGCATGAGATCGCCGGCACACTTCTCTACTTAGACAGAGCTGCTGCAGAGTTCGCAACACTCCCAGCTTAAAATGGCTGAATCTGAAGTTTACCAATGAACACAAGAGGGCTCAGCAGAATGTGTTCACCTCCATGTTTTATAGTGATTCTCAATACGTTTTATTACAACAATGATAATAAGGCACAAGACATTCCCGTGACAAAAAAAAGGTCACAGTGGCCTCTTCACAGTAAAGATGTGGACAAAACATACATGCTCAGTTATTATTATCAATTAAATATCATTAAAAACACAATTCACCACTCTGTTATAATACAAACTTTATGCATGAGAAAATGCTCAATCTGGCCTGAGGGTGGCATCAAATGAACAATCATTTGCTCTTGTGTCACTCCCTTTTCAATCTAAAATGCAGTATCTCTATTAAATGAAAAGGTCTTGTTCTACTGCATAGCCTAAAGCCTAGATATATAAATAAATATTCAGAGGAAGTTGGCCAGCAGGAGAACACCTCTCTGAAATCTAAGCTAGAGCAGCAACTACAGGTCCACAGATACAGGCTTAATACTCCTGACATAATATTTACAGTCATATTCAGCATAATTTTACCAACTCAAAGTTAAGTGTGTCATCGTCTAACTTCTTGCAAAGATTTATTAATTAGACGAATGTAATCTGATGATGACATACATACCTCGACATGGTAGGCTCCAGATGTTGAGGAGTTAGTAGCTATTGACTGTGTTTCAAAAGCTAGGCCCAGTAGTCGAGCCACTTTGTCTTCACTTTTATCTAAAGATAAAAAGATTGAGGAAAGCACTACATGGTTTCATGGAAACTTACAAAATAAGTGGATCTGGGTAAATTGGGACACCAATGCTTCAGAATTATTATTTTCTCTTCTAACAATATATAATCCTCACATCTTTAACAACGTTTTTACAATCTCAACAAATAATATGTAGCACAGGTTAATCACAAGCAACAGAAGAAAACTTAAGTTCAATGATAAAAATAGTCCTGATATACTGTATATGGTCCCTATATTTTTGTAATGTCTATGTCAATATGCTTCTATCAACTAATAAATTATGTTTGTGGCATGTATAAGCAAAGAATAATTTACCAGTTTGGAAAAAATAAGCAATGTTTTCTTTTTTATTATTATTTTGAAATATTTCTACTGTCCTACATACCAAACCAGTGTGATAATGTGAGATGCCTTAATTTTGGTAATCTGGGACAGTCATTTAATGCCTTTAAAAGAGAAAAAGAAGCATTTTAATGTTTGCATTACAGTGTAACAGTGTGTAACAGTTACTATGTAGTTATTTTACAGGAATTGTGGTTGTGGAATACAAACATGGCCATCCCACCTCCAGCCCAAAGCTACTGGGATTGGGGCCAGTCTCAGTGATCCTTCTGAGAATAATCTGGGAAGGAAAGGTGTGATCTAAGTCTGGGCACATTAATGGCTCCTTCTTTGCACTATCACCACAGAAGTAATGCATCCAACAATGAAGCCTTCACTTTACAATGGCATTGTGCATGTACTCACTGAAATCCCCTAAAACACAGACAAGCAAAAGCACTCTATAAAAATGAGCATTGCAGAGTGCATTAATATATTTTGGAAGAAAATGTCACCAAAATAAAAAGAAATGGCCAATGCAGGCTTGCAGCAAGTAATGTTGTGATAGCCATTAATGGGTCAAATACAGGTTAAATATCAGTAATAAATATAGTGAGAGGCTGTATCCAGCAAGCATACAATAAACAAGAATGCTTTTTGCAGTTTATATGTTTAGGTATTAGTTTAAAGTTCTCTATTATTTTTAATGGAAAAATGCTATGAATAAATAAATATAAATGGGTCTCAGGTTATCCTCTGAGGTGTCCCATGTTATCAAATGTCTGGAAAAAATTTTAAATAAATGAAGGCATGAAAAACACAAAAAGTTATGACATTTAATCACAGTAGCCCTGTGATATCCTGTCAGTTGTTTTGGAAGTTGTTAGAAAACATATTTTATGATAGAAAGTGGTTAGAAAAAGGCATTAACCCATCTAATCCCATTTTTTGTCCTAACAAGGTGTACAATTATTACTTTAAGCAATAAAAGTTGTAAAGTGTATTTTTATAACAATTGCACGCTATTAAAAGCACCATCGGACCATGTATCTATACCAGTTTTCATAAAATCATGTACTGACTTTCATGAATAAAAGTATTTTAGTTTCATATGTTCAGATTATAAATAACATTTGTATTTTCAGTTTGTAATGTCACTAAATAAGTCCCGGACCTCATTCTTTGCCTGTCTGTATTGAAGATGCAGTAAGGATTTAGTGAAGATTAAGAATTTTAGTGATACTTATTGCATATGTCTCTGTCTCTAACCTGTGCTGCCCTTTATTTCCATGATAAACTGTGGTGACTGTGTTTATTCATCACAGCTGTAGCCTGTAGACTGAGGACATGAGCAGGTGAAGCGTTTAGAGCTGAGGAAAGCTCAGTTTGTATCTGTTCCACACAGAGTCAATGGGAACGTTTCATACTTTTGCAATAAAAACTTAACATAAACTTTCAGTGGCTTGAAATAAAATATGCATAAATGCAAGCTGGAGCACTAGGCCACACTCACCAAACATTCACAATCTGACTCAGGGTTAAACTCGTACAGAGAGTTGAACACTACATATAAAACAATACTTGGCCCTATACTTTAATATGGGACCTAAAGACTATGTGTGTTACACAATTGTTGCTGACCATGTTTCCACTCATCCTGTGTCCAAACCAAACAAGTTAGATGAATTATTACTACATATCTGAACACTAGACACCTGAAAGATGGTGTGTACCAAAAATCATCCTCCTAGCTTCATGTTAACACACTTTAATAAGCTTTTGTTTGAGACTCCTCTCCAGGTGAAACTTGTGAATAAACACCTGTGGCCATGTGACCTTTGACCCCAGACATGTGACCCTCACCAGACTTCTTCAGAACTCCTCAGTTGTACTATATGCACTAATAAAAGCTTATTATATCTTGTAATAACAACAGTAGAGTCTTAAAAGTGAGAGATCTTTTTTGGCCACAATTGTTGCCAGTGAGATTAAACAGGTTAAAGTCAAAATTGTATACAGTGTCTCAGATTATTACCCAGATTTGTTTTAATGGCCACGCCCAGGCTGCAGAGGGCTCCCAGGGGCCAGTGAAAGTTTTCTGCAGCATCAGTGTGGGCCTAGACGCGCTTCCAGCCTTCCAGCCTCTCTTTTATCTTTGCAGATGCGTGAGTTTAACAATTTATAACAATTTTCTACTCTGCTTCTTTGTTTACTCAAAGATGCGTCACAAAAAAGTATCGTAGCATGACTGACGTTAATAAGCTAAGCTAATAAGTTGATAAAATCATTAATTAAATCGCTTTAGCGTTATAGACTATTAGGGATTTAGGTTTAGTGGATAAAAACGTTCATGTTAAAACTGAATTATAGGCTAAAAACTTTGTTACAGGCTATGTTTAACTATAGCTCTTTAGCAGACTAGACGGTAATGCCAATGAAATAAAGGCCTAGAGTTAGCATTTTCTTTTCTATACAGTAGTAGGCTTCACGTTGTTTTATTTTTAACTCGTGAGCAGATAAAGAAGCAAAAATTCTACTTAAGTAAAAGTATAAAAGTACTTACATTCCCATGTACTCGTGAGTAAAAAAGTAAAATTATTTCGCACAGAGTCGGCAACCCATAGAAGAAGTCTCGTAGAAGAGACTGAATCTGTCGCTGAGATCTTCAGTCTTTAATATTCTGAATGTTTCTAAAGCAGTACTACTTTACTGCATCTGTTATATTTAAGCACCCTACAATGAGGGTACGAAAAAAATACACATTGAACAAATGATTTTAAACCAAAACTAAAAGTACTTTATACTTCAAACCAACTCAGAAAAGTAGTGGAGTAAAAAGTACAATTTTAAAATTATATGAAGTAAAAGAAAAAGTACTCCTTGTAAAATCTACTTAAGTAAAGTACAGATACATGAAAATTGTACCTAAGTAAAGTAACTAAGTACTTCTACTTCATTACATTCCACCACTGGTTAATGTGTTTTGATTATTTACTTGTAACCCATAGAAGTATGTATGTTTATTATTATTATTATTATTATTATTATTATTATTATTATTGTTTATTGATTTTTTTTTATTTTTTTTCTTTTTTGTTTTTTAGCCATTCCCACTAGACCCACATGGTTGGCATTACTCGTGGCAGAAGGGCAAGGAAGAGGCCCACAAATGCTGTGGAGTCGGAGCCCCCACCGAAATCACCCAAAGTCAACTTACTAAGCCCTTCTTCCCTGCTCCTGCTACAAATCCCGACTGAAACCAACACCTCAGGGCCAGTGTGGGATGCCTTCAAATCCCAACAAGTGAGTGCTGTGTGGACAGTCAGCCCTCACAACATCACTGTTTCTGTAACTCCTGCAGCCTTTAATCAAATCAAAAGTGAGGGCACGTCCTCGTCACCTCAGACAGAGGTTTGCATCCACTCTGTTTCTCGAGGTGGAGAGCCGAAAAGCCCCTGTGCTGCGCTGGCCTCGCCCCGGAGCAGCACCGAAGCTTCCAGCTCTACTCAAGTTCAGCCTTTGCTAAGCCTGGCACCAGCCTCTTCTTACATCGTGATCCTGCCCGCTCTCATCACCCAGTCTACACCTCACCCCAGCCCGCCGCCCGATACTAACCAAGCACAACAGCCGGACATCCAGAGTTCAACAATGGCCACCCCTGAGTCTCAACAGGCCCCGCCCGTTCTTCATTTTCACACGAAAAGCGCCTCCGATGTCAAAATCTGTGACAACTTCCTCATAAGTACGTGTTCCGCTGGCGAAGAGTGTCCCATGCACCACACAAAGTACCCATTTCACTGGCAGCTCAGGAGTGTGAGCACCCACGAGTGGATCGACGTCCCACCTCATGTTCAGATCTGGCTAGAAAAGAAATACTGTGATGTCAGCCAAACTAAAGTATACATCAGTGATGGGTGAGTCACAGCGTGGTGCTTCTGTACAGGGTTTCTGCAGGGCCATGAAAAGTCTAAATCTGAATCTAAGGAATAAAAAGTTTTACATTTGCAGAGATGGAGAGTATTAGGTCTTAAATATGTTTAAACATGTCTTAATTATGCATTACATTTGATGCAACTACCTGCTCACTGAAATGCTGTCACTGATATGAGATCTTCTCTTACGAAGACCAAAATTCTTTGTGGCACTTGTCGCAAATGGCGTGCTTAAGAAATAGGTCTTAATTTTTCTTTAGCAATGGTTTTAAAAAGGTCTAAAAAAAAAACTTAAATTCAGCTTACTGAACCCTGCAGAAACCCTGTCTGTAATTCAGTTCAGTTTTTAGTACAATTCAGTGCTTTTTAAATACTGCCCATGTAAATGCCTTCATGCATATATATCACAAACATGGGTAAATGCAATATTGGCATAGCAAGAAACATAATTTATTACAACTACGTTATGGTCTTTCATTACGAGAATAAGTGTCATGTGTTGATCTAATTTATTCCTAGTTTAGACCTGGGTTAGTCCTAATTTAGTCTTGGTTAAGTTGGTGTAGTCCTACTCTAGACCTGGTTTAGACCTGGTATAGTCTTAATTTAGCCTCAGTTTTAATCAGAGGTGGACAGTAGCAAAGCAAATTTACTTGAGTATTGTACTTAAGTAAAGTTTTTGAGAATCTGTACTTTACTTGAGTAGCATTTTTAGAGGTAACTTGCTACGTTTACTCCACTACATTAAAAGATAAATATAATACTTTATTACTCCACTACATTTCTAAAAAAGCAAAAGTAACTTCTGCAGAGAAATTGTCTTTAAACCGAAAGACAACTGACTTACTCCCTAAAGATAATTATTTACTACATTATACTCATATTTGCTCTCAGGAACTAAAACAAACCTCTGGACACAATCTGGAAGTGATTTAACTTTTGCCTTTGAACATTATTTGCACGATACTATAATAAACCAATTTAAAAATAATTGATTAGTATGATCATAAACCCAGCCTTATTTATAATACGTATGACAATTTTTTTTAATCTTATCTATTATGGTTTTGTAGTTGATCTTCACATTTTCTCACAAGTTTGTTTTTTTTTTCATATCTTTGGAGCTGCAAATTTGTGACTTGAATGTAGTAGACATTTTATCCAAAATTTTTGACTGCACTCATTTGAAATACTTTGTGAAAAATGTTTTTTTTTTAAGTACTTTGAATACTTTAACTCAAGTAAAAATTTGACTTAGCAACTTTTACTTGTATTGGAGTAATATTTGACCTGGAGGAGCTATACTCATGTAATGAAGTTGAGTCTCTGCAACCAGTGCCTTGTATATTTTTTATAAATTAAAAGTGAACTGAACTCTAACTATGTCTAATGCCTAATGAAGTTGCAAGTTATCAAGAGTATCCCAATATTGGCAATTGTGTTTTTCTAATATTGAGCAGCTCTATAGCAAATGTGTTAGAATAATGGCTTTATGCTTGTGTTTTTGTTGAACATTTCCCTACAGTGACGAGTTCTATACTCTCAACCTGGAGTCCATGCAGCTGAAGAACCGAGCCAAATATGATGCGGTTAGACGTCTGGTTAACTCTGATAATCCAGACAAAAATCCTCATTTTCCTGCTAAGTTGCTTATTTACTGGTGGGACAACTACAGCTGGACTCAATACAACAAGGTATATGCATTTAATAATCTGTTCATTTATTACTTCCTGTTATTGTGTGTTAATATTTTTCTATCTACTAAATGCCTGCTACATTTTTTTTTTTTTGTAGAAAACCTCTGAATATCTCCTCAGGATGCAACAGGAAGTAAAGGAGTGCTCCTTTCGTATTGGTTTAAAGTTGTACATAGTGAACTTTAAAACAATGAAGCAGACCAATGTCAAGACTGGATTTGTGAGAAGTATTTGCTGCAGACCTCAGTATTCCTCCCCTGACTTCATGCAGCCTTATCTGAAGTTAGTATCATGTCTGAATTGTCTTTCTTGTCATTCACTGATTACTCCTTACCTTTTTGTGCATTTACATTTTATTCTAACATATACTCAAATGGAAATTGTTATGTTATTCACTGCATAATTGCTAATATTCAGGACTATAACTCAAGAAGACCCTGGTTCTGAACCTCCTGCGGCCAACTTCAGTGAGGATGCCCTGAAGGGTTTCACCTCCTGGTACCCTCCAGTGTGGGTCTTTGCCCCAGAGCAGGACTACAGTCTGGTCGACGTTCCAGCAGGCACCGAGGCTTATAGGAGCATCATATCCCCTTTCTTTGAGAGCATACCAGAAACTGGAGTTGAAATCATCAGTGTCCAGCAAGTGCAGAATCTTTTTCACTGGGACATGTATCAGAGGTTTGCTTTTTTCAAACTTATTAAAATGTATTTGGACCTTAAAATAATGTTTTATTTTAGTTTTAGATCATTTCTCAAAGGGACAAACTGCCACTCCCCCAACCCTGGAGTGCTTCTTACCCTCAGCATACACTATATTTCCAAAAGTATTCACTCACCCACCAAAATAGCTGAATTGAGATTATGGTGTGTGATGGTATTATGTGTCTGAATTCTTCAGCACCAAGAGATTTTGGACAGTTTCATGCACTCATGACAAACCTGCACAGAGTCCTGACCTCAACCTGACAGCACCCTTTTGGGATGAAATAGAGCGAAGACTGCGAGCCAGGCCTTCTCGTCCAAGATCAGTGTCTGACGTTGGACAAGAACGACAGAGATGTAGATTTCTGGCGTAGATAGATGCAAAGGCTGGGCTGACTTCATATTAAAAACACTATGGATTAAGAATGGGATGTCACGTTAGTTCATATGCATGTAAAGGCAAATGAGCAAATATTTTTTGGAAATATAGAGTATTATTAAGTAACATGGGGTGGGGATGGGATTAGGGGCTAGATAGTGAAGCTAGCTGCATTTTCAGAACAAACTTGCATTTTCAAGAAAGCAAAGAGGGTTTTGTCAGAGGAGGCAAAGGAAAGAGACATAATAAAAACTGAAAATACAACCAAAATGCAAACTTAAACCCAGTTAATCTTTTTGTCATTACTTGAGTTAATTTCTGAAAACTAAACTACGAACTGACATTCACTGCCTCTCCTGTTGATACGGTTGCATAAAGTAATCTTTAGCTTGACAACAAAAGCACATTTATTGCACTGCCCATGGAGACGTTCGTACAGAGACCAAGTTACATTGTGTTGCTTTACGTCCCAGCTTTTGTTTTTGCATATGTTCAAATATAGATGGCAAGTACTTAAATGTTTATTATCATTACAGACACAAGATGTTTATGATGAAGAAATACCCCGAGTCTGAAGCCCCGTTGGAAAAACACCTCTTCCACGGGACAAGCGAAGATGCCGTCGAAGCTATTTGCCGAAACAACTTCGATCCTCGCTTGGCTGGCGTGGTAAATGGGACGTCCAGCGGTTGGGGCACCTACTTTGCAGTCAGCGCCTCATTGTCTGACAATTATGCAACTAAGTCAGGTACAGATCAACTTTGCCACATGTTTCTAGCCAAAGTCCTGGTGGGGAAGTCCAGTAGGGGAAAAAGCAGTTATCGGCGGCCCCCAGAGCTCAAGCCCAGTCCAATGCAGTGCGCACTCTACGACTCGTGTGTGGACAATCTGACCAGACCCACCTTGTTTGTAGTTTTTGATAGCTGTCAGTGCTACCCCGCCTATTTGATCAAATATAGGCATATGGACCAATGCAGTTGCTCTTTCATAAAAATGGATATATTTGTTCAAGTGGTCCAGTTATTAAATGTTACAGATATACAATATTAATAGCATTACCTCATCAGTGTAGAATGCTTATTTATCATGTTCTGCATGAAAATTGTTTGTGCCTTTATGGATATTTAAAGCATTTTTTTTTTTACATGTTTTTTTTTCTAATCAATGGAAAATGTTCACTTTTCAGGTTCAGTTATTCCGCTGTTCACAGTTATCAGGTTTCCAGAAAGGAAAATCCTGTCAAAACCATTGTATTAATTTAATCTTTTAATAAATACAATGCTTGTGGGTGCGTAAGAATTTGTTTGATCTTAGACACAAGCTCTACAAAATGAACATTAGCATAATTTGTGCAGTTAATTAAAATTAAAAATTAAAATTAACAGCCTTTCATAGCCCCTAACATTAAAATACATTACAAAAACACATGGTGATGACAGATAAGCTGCAACTTGAATTGGATTTTCACGTTGACTTAATTGCCACTAATTGGAACAGTGAAGCCAATTCCTTTATTTTAGCAGTTAACCAAGACATATTCATACATACAGTTATATAATATGTGCTTATTTATCATATATGCTTAAAGTGCAGACTCTCAGCTGTAATTTTCGAGTATTCGCATCCAAATAGGACCAAGGGTTTAGAAGTTAGCTCTTTACTGTGTGGCTGTTTCTTTTTCAGGAGCTCAAAAGTAATTGTACAGCTTCTTCAAAAGCTATTTCTTAAGCTGCCTGGGCTGTTTCCCTCATTAATCCATCATAAACTGAGCAGGTAAAAGGTCTGGACTTGATTCCAGGTGTTACATTTGCATGTGAAAGCTATTACTTTGAACCCACAACATGCTGTCTCTCAGTGGAAGTGAACCAGACCATTGTTTGGCTGGATCAAAAAATTGTGAAAAACCTCTTCACAGCGTTCACCACAAGCCTCAACAATAGAAAGGCCACATTAGACCTGGCCAAAAAACACCTAAAGAAGCCAGCCCAGGAACAGCATTCTGTGGACAGATGAGACTCAGACCAACCTGTACCAGAATGATGGGCAGAGAAAAGTCTGGAGAACCCAGGAGTTTTTTAAAGCAAAGAAGTGGAATATTCTGTAATGGTCCAGTCAATCATCAGATCTCAGCCTGATCGAGCTGCATTTCACTTGTTTAAGACAAAAGGAAAAAAGACACACAAGTACCGGTAAGCAATGACTCAAGGCAGCTGCAGTAAAGGCCTGGCAGAGCATCACAAAGGAGAAAACTCAGTGTTTGGTGACGTGCATGGGCTTCAGACCTCAGGCAGTCATCGCCTGTAAAGGATTTTTAACCAAGTATTAAAATTATTTTATTTATTTATGGTAATGTTATTGTGTCCAATTACTTCTGAGCCCTTGAAAAAGAGGCAGCTCCGCATTAAAGAGATGCAACTCCTGAACCCTTTGTCTGATTTGGACGTGAACACTCTCAAATTACAGCTGAGAGTCTGCACATTAAGCACATATGAATAATTGAATAATATAACTGTATTTTTGATTATGTTTTGATTAACTACTAAAATAAAATAAAAGGAATTGGCTTCACTGTTCCAATACTTTTGGAGGGTAATGCATATTTTATACCTAGTACAAAATAGTAGAGACCTCTAATGTTAAGTATTTATCATTTCCTTGTTTATTTTTCCCAATAGTGGCAGTAAGAATATATTTTGAAGGCAATGAAGATATGAATAATACATAATATTCCCTAATATCATATCAACAATGAATGTCACATTTTCTAAAAAAATGTAGACTCATTGCGTTAGGTTGTTTATTCTCAAAACATAAAAATTAATTGGAACATATCACATTCCTCTCACAATAAAGTACTTAAGTACTTACCTATATATCAGATAAAAGACACATCTTTGTACATACACTATACATATGTATAAACAGTATTTCTTTTTAAATGTGCAATTCTGCATTAATGTTTTTGTTTTTCATAACTTGACAATATAAACTACAATGTAAAAACACAAACATAAAAAATCTGGGTAATCCATGTCACACATAAGACAAAAAGGCAGCAATGTAAAAAGAGTTCACAGACACAGTTAATATTTGCCAAATAAGCAACAACAAAGTTACATTATAAATACTAAATAAGTCAATACAAGTTTTTGAGTCCTGACTAGCATCAAATTGTTAAATGTAAACTGCACAATTTGGACTGAGGAATGCCACCAGAAGAACAACCATGTTGCAGAAGACAGTGTGCTGTAGCCTTTAGTGTGATAAGTTTAGGCTTATTAAACTTATCTTATTAAACTTAGCTTGCCTACAAGTACGTTTTACCATTTAGAGCTGACCCTGGCATGTAATTACTCAGTTAAAACTGTTTTGAGGCAACAAAAACAGCAGATAATACCAGTCCAGAAATTATGTTTGCAGTCATACACTAAACACAATTCTTGCACTACAAGTTTTACAAGAGCACCTGCCTGCAGCACAGATAATAAGTGTTTTTTAGTTTAGTGTTTTTCCCCTTCTTGTTTATGTGTGTACATCTACAGTATTTGCTGTGAATATTGCACACAGATCATTACATTCCCTTTTAAAAATAGCCAAAAGAGGTCCGCCACATACCTCAATACATCATCGTAGGGTTGAGTTAGTGTCTTCTTTTGTCTCATTCACTAAACAACGTTACTGTTTATTTGTTAACAGGTTTCAAGTGAGCAGTGGATGTGAAAATTGTGTAACTAAAATTACTCATTCACATGCCAACTTGCTGTCAAAGCTGGAAAGGCCAATAGCAAAGGCTTGAAGAGCACACATAGGATAGTTGAAGTCCAGGGTGAAAATGTCTTCAGCTACTCTACCAAACTGCATGACAATGTAGTCAGCTGCAGGGAGACAAGCACAGAGTTTATCAATCACAATCTGGTCTCAGTGAAATACACGCAAAAATAAATAGCAGGAAATATAATGTTGATTAAATTGCACTACTCACGATCATTGTCGTGAACGATTTGGAAGTTCTTGACTGAAGCTTGAGTGACGCGGCCGTGGAAATTCAGCACATAAGACTGAGTGTCGTCATTCCACACTGGGGCTTTGTTGTGCAGCTCTATCAGATTTTCTATTGAGTGGTTTTGCCATCTGCTCAGCAGGCTCTCCTGCTCCTGTCACGATAACATGTTTAATATAGACGTTTATCTGATTTGCTTATTAAGATAACAATACACCATTACACTAAATTCTGGGTTCAGGATTTTTTACTTACATTTTGAGGCCTCACAGGGATTCTTTCAAAGCTCATATTCATGCCTGGTATGATAACAGTCATCTTGCGTGGGCCTTTAAATCCTAGTACATTAGTTTCCTAGCAAATGAAGCACGGAGTGACTCCCTAAGACTGATGTATGGACACATTAAATATACTGTATGATCATCTCTTTACTCACATAGCATATGGCAGCCAGTTCTTGTCGTTTGTTGTTCTCTTCAAGCAGAGTCCCAGGTGTTTTGCAAGGGTTTGTTCCATTGTCATAAACTGTAAATTTGGTTCCCATTAGGTTGGACCTGACACATTTCAAAACATTATTAAAATTATCATACAGTTAAGTCATTTCACCATCGAGACATGTGTATGATTTATAATAAACAGATGCATTATACTAAAGATCCTCCCCACTACTGACATAGGGGTGCAATTAGCAAAGACGTGTACCTCAGTTTACCAATGAAGCTCTCTCCCTCCCTTGACAGATCAGTGGCATCTACAGATATAAGGTAGTTGGATGTCTTACTCTTCTTCCTCTTCCTTCCCGCAAGAAGAAAAATCTACAAAGGAGGATGAAGTTAGAATATAATGTACAGATTTAGCAATATGTCTGTTGTCTCTAATTTAAAACACTCTTCACCTTTTTACCATCCTCTCTCTCCATGTGCATGAAGTATGTAGGGTACAGGCCTCGGTCCATGCCTTTCTTGTCCCGTGAGATTCGGCATTTTACAGTTGTGCCACGTGGTGCTGGTTGCAATACAAACTCCTCAAGATTGGCCACATCCATTAAAGAGCTCTCTGATAAGGGTGATCCAGGGCTTCCAACCTCCTGAGTATTGAAATAATTGGACTGGTGTCATAATATCATTTTAAACTTCTCTATCTGGTTGAAGAATTGTGCAGTACTATACTACGCACCGGGATGTCCTTGCCGCTAGCAGCAGACGCAGGCCTGTTAGCATCTGTGTTAGGCGACAGAGAACGAGTCTGTGCGTCTTCTGTGTCCTCTTCATGTTCACTGGATTCATCAAAGTTCATCGTGTCAGACAGGCCTAGTAAGAGGGAAAAGTCATTACGTTTCTAACTTATTGAGCGTTATAAATAGAGCGATTTATTTTATTTAGTCTGATTTCCCTCCTGCAGCTTTTGTCCATTTACAAGTACAAGATTGTCATTCACATATTGAGCTGCAAGTGTAGCTACGCAAGACTCGTTGAATTATATTCTTCACCTTGTCTGGAACTTGACTGCAGCTATTGCCTATTCTTAATTTGTCACTGGGATGTCGGCCCTGGCCATAAAAAAGACAATTTTTATTGCTTTACAATCCACCAAAGTACTCTCTGCGCTTTTAACTGTGTGACTCAAACTGATGTGTGTTCCATCCTCTCAGCAATATCATGACAACATTACATTGCTCTTATTTTCTGTTTGTTATGGAGACAAACAGATGGTGATTTTTCCTCAAATTACCACAGAAGAGCTTTGTTGATAGACATGTTTTTGACAGACCTTGTTTCTGCAGTAGTTCTTGGATGTTGGTCTTAGACTCCAGTAGTGTTTCTGTGTCTCCGTCTCGGTCAGGCTCCTCTGCTGAAGGCGACTGGGGCTGACACTGCACCTCAGGCTGATGCTGAGACTGACCTACTGACACTATTTGGACTTTTCTTCCTTGTTCAGTGGTTTCTGAACCCAATAATGCTGCAGGACCATCTATACCTACAACAGCAGAGAAAGTCAGTTGAAACTTTTCTTTTTTTACAGTGAGTATCAAAAAAATATACAGTATACTTAACATTATAAAACATCAGTGCAATGATCTGGTACAGAATATGTCCCTTACCATCCATGATGCCATCACTGCTTAAACCCTGGTGAGAATCTACCAAAGGAGCCTGTTCCTCACCACGCCGTGTCCTGGAGCGCCGAGGCCTAGCTTCTGTGTTGGGCTGAACCATTAGAGGTTCTTGGCGTTTCCGTCGCTGCTTTTGTTCCAGCAGTGCCCTCTGTGGGCAAAACAAAGATTGTAAATAATATTTATAATAGTATTATTAAGGTCCTCTTAAAAACACTGAAACTTGCAAAGGTTTAAAAGCCTGATCATATTGTAGCCGCTTCACAGATACAAATGAAACAATAATAAACAATAATAGAAGATAATAAGGTGGTATGCAATAAGTAGGTTTCACAAAATCCGTATGCTTTTTTTTTCTGACATTGTTGTAGTTCATCTTTATTCTACTGTGATACCCTCCCCCTCCTTTAAGCTATTTTAGGGAGGTCCATTGTAATATTCCATTCATTTGTAAAGACACATCTGCTTGGCATTTCAAGACCAGGATGTGACTTCATTCTGGGTGTACAACACATCCTGCCTCAGCCAAAACATAATTAGAAATTAAGACAAGTTTAGGGGTTTTTACTGCACATTTCAAGTCAAAATTATAAGACTAAACATTGACAATGCCATCATCTACACACAAATACACATACAACCTAGACACAGCATATTAGAAATACAAAATTTGAAACCAACCCATTCTTTGGACATCCTGAATGATTGGAAGTTTTCAAGTTTCTCTTTATAAAAAATAAAAACAAAATCACAGATCCCGTTGTCTTGATATTCCTAAAAAAGCAGCACTTCAGCTGGGCTTCACTATGGCTTCCTGTCTGTCATTTCTCATCTGCATTTGACAGTGAGTAAGTCTCCTTTAAAATACTAAGCTCTGACAGGAAAAGGTCTGCCCCTCTGCCAAAATCCAGCCACTGCTGTGTGTTTGGTCATCACTACTAACCAAATCAGAAGTCATTAGCTTTTCAGCAGGGAAAGGAGAGAGAGGGAAATAAATCAAGAGAAGGGGCGTGTTCACTTCACTATTTGAGCTGTGTTGATTAAACTGGACTTTTGTCAATATATTCACAATGCTAATTTTATTGTGCGATTGCTCATTCAAAGGTCTTTTGCAAAATTTGTAGATTAGAGGCTAGCTGATTATGTAAAACATCTGCAGTTAGAGTTAGACTAGGCATGAAAACCAAGAGGAAAAAATATGGTATTTTAGTAGTCTTTATAATAATTCTTCTGAGTGATATAAATCATTCAGTCAGTGACCTACCTGTTTTTCCAGCTTCTGCTGCATCAGACTGGCACTGTCATCTTCGATACCACTGTAGAGAATATGTCAGACAGTTTTAATAGATGTTTAATCAAACAAATTTGTTGCTGTTACTTTGTCCTACCAGCAGATGGCACTACTGGGAGTTTATTCAACAGTTTTCAGGACAGCTCAGTACTTTTATTATTTGAAACACATATTTACCAGGGCTCTTTCTCTTCCTTTTTCCTCACAGTGCAAATGATTTAAAAACGTTTCCCATTTGCCTACTATTCCCTATGAGGCAACTCTTCAATACAGGGTAGAAAGGGTTTATTTATAGAACATGTTATGTGTATAAGATTAAAAGACTTAATATTACAGCCAATTTCTCAAAGGCTAAGCTTATCTGATATATGATTTGCTCATCCTTCCATCCTATTTTGCTCCCTATCTTCCATCTTTTTAAGCTTGAGTGTGCACTGTAGGTAATGACACATGCTTGTTAAGGACCTCAACAAATTGCTGGTGAGGACAGCTGGTGACTGCTTCAGATGACAAGCACAATTGCTGGAATATGTTTTTTCAGCAGCAGCCCTCTAGCTTCTGCACCTCTACAGTATATGTTACATCACACAGCATCCTCTTAATGTTGGCAAACAAACAGTCCTTTGAGGTGAACACGCCACCTGAGAGCATGTGCTTGTGTCAGACACAAGGACTGTAAAGAGGGACTGGCAGTAGTTTTAATTTCACATCTATAACCGTGATTTTGAAGAGCTCTAGGAATAGTGTGACTTTGAAAGATTTTAAAGACACTTGTTACGTGTGATACTTGTGGCACAAACTGTAGTAGTACTGGTCATTTGTTCATAATATTAGTTTTCACAATATTTTTACTTTACCTTTTACAAAAATACTCAGACCACACTTTGTGCATTTTTTTTTTTTTACTAATAAGTTCATTCAGTTGTCATGTTTGCTGTGTGGATTGTTGTATACCTTGCCATTGAGTTAGAAGAGAAGCTGGCCGAGCTGGAGGGTCTTTAGAGAACAGGACAATATGGCGCCATTGCAACAAGGAACAACCCATGTAAAAAACACAAAGCAATTGTAAATTAGGTCCTAAGCCGACAAACCTACAAATACTAATATTTTAAAGACAAATTTGCCATAAAAGCTGTTGCTACTAAACAGAAAAAATGCATTACAAGTATTCTTGGAAAGCAAGTGCATATGCTGAAATACACAAACACACAAGTCTGCCTCATCACAGCTGTCAGTAATCAATGTTTCATTAGTCCATCACAGCTTGGGTGACAAGAAAAGGACATAGTGCTGTTGTGTCCCTTCCTTGTTTGTCAGACAAGGTAACCATGGAGACTCCAACAGCACACCTCCACCAGCATTGATTAAAACCTTTAGCCACGTCTTAAGCTTCAATGTAATAGGATACCTTAGCACTGTGATGTAAAGATTTACACATTTCCTTCAAAGAGAGGTCTTGTATAAAGCTAGTTCAAATCCATACTGGAATCAACCATATGTGAAAGTATTATTGTAAACAAGTGTGGTTTTACTGATGTGGCTATATTTAGTACAGGTTAAATAATTTACCAACAACTTAAAATGTCTGGAATCACTCTCTTTTGGGTTTTTCTCTTCTCTTGTCAATTCTTAGCAGTGGTTTATTAATTCCAATATAAAAAATAATAATAATATGTTAGCTTCAGGCTGTAAAACCACAACACTTTTAAATTAAATTTTGAATAAAAAATGTGCAAAGTAGCACTGACCAGTGTCCTGTTGTCTTTGCCACTTAGTTCTAAAAAACAACATAACAATTCTAAGAGAAATCACTCTCACAAAGTAAACTGGTGCACAGAATAAAACCACATGGACAACTCTGGTTACAACTTGGTCTGATGCTCTGAATAAGTAACGACAGGTGGCAGAAACATGAGCAAGAGGTACATCTTTGACAATAGCAGTAACGTTAAGTTATGAACCCTGTCCTGGCACATATCACTCAGTATTTTTCAATTAAGAAAGCTGAAAAAAAAATGAAACTAGACAGATGTAAAGCCAAGTGTCCCCTTGTGGAGCTACCTGTATGACCAACGACTGTAGACGGGCTGACATCCTCCATCTTTTACCGTATCCATGGTGCCTGCTCCAGAAATGCTTACAGTCCAGGGCTCTTAAAGGTGTTGCAACAATATTACTCTGAATAACTGACTCACTTCTTCACAGTCTAACCTGACAACAGACCTTGCAGCATTCAAAGATATCAGCTAGTAGTAAGTCACTGAGAAAGAGTAGCTTTGTCCCACCCAGGGGAGTGACAGCTACCAGCGTCGAGGCAGACTGAGGTCGGAGACTTGGAGTTGTTACGGTGTGTGACCACATGGGAGGCCAGCCAAAATATAAGGGAAGAGGACAGATTTTGCAAGAAAAAATATCAATATAACAGAAATGACACAAGTATAACATTCTGCGAGATTATTTAGACACAGTTTTGAGAAGCTATTTTGCCATGACTCATTACTTTCAGCCTGCCACAGTGAATCAGTTATGAGTTTTTCTTTAACGCAATGCACTTATTGCAATATGGTCAACTGTCAGCTGCATTTGAGTCACATATTCTACTTTGTCTTCGTCAACGGTCATGACTAAAGAAAAAGCTGAAGATTAGGAAGTTAAACTCAATAAAAAAGCTGTCTCCTAAACCTTGACGAGTTGCAAAGACCTTACTCTTGTTGCTAGGAGACCGGAGCATTGTAATCTTTTTTTTTTTTCCTTTGGTAAACGAAAGAAATCAAGGCAAAAAAGGAAGAGCACATCGCTGCGTGTAAGGTCCGAGCAACAGATTTAAAATGGTATACGTCAACTGAGGATAAGCTAGGGAATCGCTCACCAGTGGGAGTAATTACTGAGCTGAAAACACAACATGGAAATAAGCTACAAGAGCTGATAATAACACATTCCCCCTGTGATCACAGATATGTTTTGACTCCGGTTGTGACCGGCATTGGCTGGCTTTGATGAAATGTAAGCAGGCGGCTGCATGAGTCATGAATCACAAGCAACACTGTAAGAGAGAAATTTGGTCTACCTCTCAGCACAAGACTCGCAGGGTAGATCGCTCCAGCCAAAGGGGCCAAAAAGTTTGAAATACAAGATACTTGAAGCATCGATTAGTGTTTTTGCTTTTTTTTTTTTTACTCGCTTTGTGTTGTAAGGTCAACTGAACACAAGATGAGATAAAAAGAATCAAGCAATCCACCAATGCATGATGGGCAGTATCACAATTACAAAAAAAAAAGCATACTAAAAATAAAAGGAAGCTACAGCATGTTGTACTGGGCTATATGTCCTCATCTTAGCTGTAGTTTAGCTGTTTTCTATTTTTGGAAGCAGTCCAAGAGTTAATCAGAATATCCTGAAACCTGATAAAAGACTGGAAGTAAACAGGAAAGGGTGGGCACTGGGCACCACTCTGTTTTTGATCCCACTGCAAAGTAAAAGAGAACCTCTGCTCCCAGCTCTGATACATCAAATTGTGTAGCAGCATCACACACCCACGGTGCTCTCAGCACCTGCTTTTATGACCCAATGAGAGAGGATCACAAGGAAAATGACACACTATCCAAGCAAAGTGCTCAGTGGGACTTTATGAGTTGTCTATCAGATTTATAGTGAGGAGGATAGAGCTTGAAATGCGTCCTCCAGCCACACTGACCATCGGTCTTTATTTATTTACGTCTGTGGTTTTAACTGGTAGCTCAAATAATTTGCTTAGTCAGGCTGTGATAGGGTTCCACTTCAAACTCGCAGTAAAGCCCAATAACAACCACAAAAAGGCATCTAATGTATATATATATATATATATATATATATATATATATATATATATATATATATATATATATATATTATATTCTTGTGTGCTGTGTGATCTACTCTTGTACAATTTATTCTCTTGCTACTGGATGCAGGTACAAAAATACATTTCATTGTGCATTACTGTATATGACAATATATGCATGTGACAAATAAAACTTATCTTATATTATGTTAAAACATGACAGCCTTGGTGTTTTATGCCAAAACTATGTAATCTAAGATTGATGAGAAAGCGCCTGTAACTGATTCATTTGATGAGAACTTTAGGGTCTGTCCCATGCCCTTGAATCTATTTAGGCCAAAGTAGCCTAAATGCAGTACACGCAATATAACATATCTCTGTAGCTCAAGGACACATACACATTAATGTAACGTGTTGCAAAAGTAATCCAATATAAAGATAGGGTGACCAGGCGTCCCTATTTAACCGGGACAGTCCCCGTTTGAGGCTCTTTGTCCCATGTCCCAACACATATCTGTAAAAACACTCATATGTCCCAGTTTTCAACAAACCATGTCCCAGTTGTCCCCATTTTAACAGTAGAAAAGCATAGAAAACTAAAAACACATTTCTCTAAAAACGTTTATAATTCAAACTATCATTTTCAATTTAAATTAGATTATTATTATTATTTGTATTAATAAATTACCACTAAAAACTTAAGCCCAAGCGTCATATACTTTAATGACAGCACAGATAATTGTATGGACTTCGAAGCTTTTTTTTTATCACTTGATGTGTTCAAATACACCATGATTAGTAGAAAAAAAACATGTGTCCCAGTTTTTGGATCTAAAAATTCTGGTCACCCTAACGTTATATAAAAAGACAATGTTTGTGGAATCGAATGCAGTCCGCCTTAATACGGCTTTTTCTATTGTCCACATACAACTTTGGGTCGATTTCACCTCAGAGCTCAGACCAACACTCAGCTCTCCTCCCTAAACACGTCTCAACAAAATAAACAGAATGACCGACATTGTTTTATTGGCAAACACTGCAGCTGTTAAATGTTATAGCTAGCTCATAACCATCAGGAGCTAACATTAGCAGCGTCGCACACAGCGCTTTTCTGTGTTCAGCAGCCTCTTTATAAAAGTTGTGGGCGTCCCCCAAGTTTTTGACGAAAAGACGGTAGCCACAGAACTCAATCCTTCTGGCCATCTTAGTTCCATAAGAAATAACTATCGATATGAAGTAGAAATGTGTTTTTCTTACCTTATGCTATAGTAACTCATGTTTAACCACGGTTGCTAAGGAAGATCCTCGTGCAGTCGTACACTTTGTAGACGCCGCTGTGCAGAACCTGGTCCTTTCTCCTTAGTTACCAAACGCTCCAAGAACGAGAGCTGTCATTGGTCCTTCATTCACCCAGGTCCACGGTGATTGGCTAAGATTTGAAAGCACGGTGAGCTGGGGTCGTACAGCGATCTATCTATAGGCAGGGTATAATGTTTCTATTCTACATAATACAATATCACAAATAAGATAAATCCAAACTAGATTTTCCCACAGTTTTTCTGCACGACTGCCACATTCATCTAATTGGAGAGTGAAGCGTGTGGTTAAAATGTACTTTGGTTTAACCGTTTTTGTTGCTTTACTGCTCTGTCTTGGTAAAAAATAAAAATAAAATAAAAAACTCCTCCTCTAAGCATATGGCGTTACTAAATCAGTTGACGATTATTTCAATATGTCATTAAAATTGATTAATCCTATTAGTTGTTGCAGCACCACATTCATCACATAATTACACTCTGCAAACACAGTAGCCCTAATTTTATTTTGTACTATAGTTTGATACTATCTTTAGTAATTTGATTATAATATTATTGCCATTACAGTGTCAGTGTGTGCATGTCTCTATCACAGAATAAATAAAATGTTGATGTTAACTTTAAAATCTTTACAATAGATGCTGAAAACAATTAAAATAAGTTCACTAAAACATTTCATGTTTAAATTCAAAACATGTCTGTTTTCTTCCAGGGTCACCACAACAAATTCTCAGCTACATGTTGAAAAACATTTCTCCCAGTAGAGTGCACTGGAAGGAGTCCAGGTTTACAAATAAATCACATTTATAATTTTTTGAAGGATTATAGATGTACCATGAAAGCACTGTCTTTGTGTCAAGATTGAGTTAATTTAAATAGGTGTAAGTGACATCAAAATCTGAGAAGTATTCTTGTGTCCATTGCTTGATCAGATGTGGATTACTGTGTCTGTATCTGATAAATGTCCTTTTTCTTTCAACAACAGCATTAGCCCTCTCCTTCGTCGCCATGTCACCTTGATCCCATAGTCTCTTTCTGGTGTGTCTGGCACCAAAATATCCAGAATCCCGCTATATGATGGATTACATGGTGGAGACCGCAGCAGATTTAGAGCATGGGAAGAGGTAGAATATTCCTGTGTTACCTTTGGTGTTACTACATCAGGGAGTTGTGGTCCAGTATCAGAATTGGTGCAGTCCTTGAAGGCAGGTGATGAATGATCTTCTACTGACGATCTTTTACATTTGTTCTTGCTGCTTCTGTTATTATTTTGACTTGAACTATCTTTTGTCACAGTACCACATTTTTGTACGTTACATATTGTGCTATTTCTTTGGCTGATCCCTTGTTGATGATTAGATGCTGGAGAAACAGAAATATCGTCCTTTCTTTGTGTGTGCTTTAGATGACGAGTCTGTTCTCTTGATTTAGTTTCAAATAATAAGGTAGGGAATCCCGACACACTGCTTTTTTTGGAGAATTGACTGAAGTTGCCTTGGATGCTTGTGGACGATTTGCACTTTCTCCTTCCTCGTCTCACTGGAAGTGCAGCAGCAGCTGAAGCATCAAACTGTGGGCTTACCTATAGTTTTAGGGTAAAAGGTTAATACGTGTCAGTCAACAGTGACATTTAACAAAGCAAAAAGGAAAATTACCCATGCATTTAAAGTTGATCCATTATGTCCGCCTTGTGTCTCTGTGAAAAACTCTTTAGGATTGACAGCTGCCCGCACTTCAGGCACATTATGGTGGACTCTGGCGCTCCCCGCAGGCCGTTCCAGGAACAGCAGGGGTTGCTTTTCCGTCTTTATTTTCTTTCGGGGCATTAACGCAAACCATGCCAGCAGAATCTGGTAAAATAGGAGCAATCAGCTTTCTTATATCTCATTTAAGCGCTACATTTCCCTTGCTATTTGTGTGTGTTTTTTTTAAAGACGTGATGAATGTCGCTTTTCCCCGCGTAATCCGAACACTTACCAAATATAACACTTGACGTCAAAACAAACGTGGCGGTGCTGTATTTTCGACGTACAGTTTTTTGTCCACCAGCGTGTTGTTCATCTTAACTAACTTTTAATTTCGTACTTAACTTCTGCTTAGTGTTTTCTCGGTGTTTTGTTTTTTGTTTTTTTTTCATTTGTATCACCCATTTCCCGGTTTGGTCTGGTGTAGAACAGGGATGCCAAATCTCACTGTCCGTTTCCAGCCCAACCATAACTTAAAACCCGGCCAACACAATAAAAAAAAAAATAAAAAAAACAGCCAAAATCATAAGCACTCTAAATGAAAACCGGCATACGTAAGGAAGAACACAAAACCTAACAGTAGAACTAAAAAAAACAAAACAAAACAAAAACACAGGTTCCCCAAAAAGAGTCCAATCAGACAACCAAAACCAGGGCATCATAGAAACAAAAAAAAAATCAGTAAATAATAAATACGAAATACCAAAATAAAATGTGACAAACAAAACATGATATTTGTAAACCAGCCCAATGCTATTTTTTCCAGCCCAAGGTGGTTAAAAGAAGCCCCAAATGAGCGGAAGCCAGCACAATCTGGCAACACTGTTGTCGATCCTGATTGGTGGAGGCTTTGTGCTGAAACGCGTTTCCATTGGCGCAGTTGTACCACGTGGCCCAAAGACAAGAGCTACACCCACAGCGCCAAAATTCAAAAACCTCACGGACAGAACGGCATGTAAATAATAATCATGATAGGATATAATTTTTATGACCAATATTGATGTAAGCATATTTGCACCTTATGTAAAACCAGGGGAAAGTAGACGCCGGATCCAGACGACTACCTTTAAGAACACGATAATATGAAGGTTTGGGCTTACGTTAAACACTTGGACTGTATACGTAACGTTACTGGTTATCACGCATAGCATCGTCAACAGCTAACAAGCTAACAGCGCTAAATCATTGACACGTTATTAACCATGCACGACCACTCTGTAGCAAAAGTGTTCCTTTTGGAGAGAAGACGCTTTTTCTTATATATGTTTCTTATATTTTTGAATGCTCTCATCGTAGTATACTAAAGGGGGCCTATTGTGTTCTAATGACACTGTCACCTCAAAACAATGTGACAATGTAGCGTTTCATTTCATGTTAATGCGACATTTGCAAAATCATCAAATGCAGTCCCGTTGAACTGTAACGCTTCTTCTTGGCACTGTTATTTAACATTTAACGTTTTATAAAGCATCGAACATTAACGATCGCTGTTCTAGAAGCTCAGGTCGCCTAGCAGCCACAGTTTGTCTCGGTCTTAGAGGTGGTTTAGAAATGCATGCTCTTCGGGGCAATGTGAAGTGAAAGTTGAGATTTTGCCCGTGTAAATTTGTAGGTTAGTTTCATTTAACCCACGATCAAGCTGCTAGACTTCCCGTCTGTCAGGTAAACGCAATTTACTTAACTTTACTAAAGCAAACGTTACTGTTAAGTAAGGTATTCTATAACGGGGGTCCTTATTTGGATGCGTACTGTAAGTAGGGTGACCACCTCAAAAAGTACTCAAAGTGGGACAAGGAGGGACAGACTTGAGAAATAATTTTTTTAATATACAACTCTAGCGTTAATTTACCAACTTGCTGAGATACAAGTTGCTAAAGTTTAAGGCCTATAAAATATGTGATGTGCTGTTTTCATGCCCAAAACACACATTTTGCAAAGTAATGTCTTAACTGAGACTTTATTCATTGGAATAAAAAAGTGGGGGTGCAGGAAAAAAAATAAAATTAATTCAGTCTGCATATTCCAATCTGTCAAGATGGCATGCCCATAAATATTTATTCTGCACTTTGCACAAGGAATATTGACCTTACCTTATTGTTCTTAACTTGAATTTCTCTTTTATAAGATCCACTGAGCACCAATGAAAAAGAGGAACATTATCTTAATAGGTGGGATGGGGGTACAGATGTCAAAATGGCTGTGCAGTGCAACCAAAAGTGGGACAAGTGGTCACCCTAACAGTAAAATCATTGTTTTTATTTCCTAAATGGTTACAGGCTAGGTAATGGTCTTTCCCTTTGTTATTGTTGCACAGGATCACATTGAATACCAAGGAGCATTTTCAGTGATTTGATGACAATGAGACAGAGCCCAAGGAGACCCTTAATCCTCAAAAGGCGAAAGCTACCTTTCCAACAAAATGAGCCGAGCCCAGATTTGCATTCTGGAAAAGCAGTATCTGAAGATGCGTCACAGGCAACCGTTAGTCAGTGCCTCCCTGATGATGTCTGCATCATGGATCACCCTTCCATGTCTGGCACACAGGTGGTCGTCGTCCCAAAGACAGCAGATCTTCAGTGTGTAATTGGAGCGCTTACTGCCAAAGGCAAAGAGTGTGGTGCACAGGGACCAAATAAGTTTATTCTTCTGAGTGGGAACAATAGCAGTAGTAATGGGTCTTTTTCCTACCCTGCCTCAGAAGAAAATAATTTTTCTTCACAAAGTACTAATGGACAGATGAACTTCCAGGAAGTTAAACATCTCACGGCCATTAAACCATGTGAGCACTTTGGAATTCTTTTAGTCTTGCAGTGTAATTTTCAAGCTTTGATATAAATGTTAAACAGGTATTTTTTGCATGTTGTAACAGTCAACAAAGACTTGCAGTGTGGCCCTCTAGATGACAGTCTCACAAATATTCAGTGGTTGGGCGGAATGAGCACATGTTCCTTGGAACCCCATCCAACAAAACCGAGTGCTGAAAAGGAAAACCTACATGTGACTTCCCAGGTTAGTTTATTCTTACTTTTAGCCAAAGTGATAAAAATTAGTCATGTGAATGTTAAATTCTATTGTACATATGCTTTTTATAGAGTTGCAATACAGAAACCGATGCAGAAGCTACACCTAAGCAGCCACTGTCTGAGAGGCCGCCTTACTCTTATATGGCCATGATCCAGTTTGCAATCAACAGCAAACAGAGTAGGAGGATGACACTGAAAGAGATTTATATGTGGATTGAGGACCACTTCCCTTACTTCAGAGGGGTAGCTAAACCTGGCTGGAAGGTACATAAATTAACACACTAAATGATTTCATACAACATGCACAAAACACAGTTTGTAATGATTTTTCCCCCACTTTTTTGTTGTTGGGACAGAACTCCATTCGGCACAATCTTTCATTGCATGACATGTTCATTCGTGATACATCAACAGATGGTAAAGTTTCTTTTTGGACGATCCGACCTGAGGCAAATCGATGCCTTACTCTTGATCAAGTGTACAAGGTAAGCATTATCAAGTATCATTATATTTTACAAACTCTCCTCTACCAATTTTTGTACCTTATCACTAATTTCAGTAAAGTATTTCTTAAAATTTCTTTGTGTTTCTGATGACATGTTTCTCCACAGCCTGATTTTGACCCAGTGACAGTTTCTGGTCCCTCTACAATGCTTTTCTTACCTAATCAAGTAAGATGCTAATAGCTTTGTTTTGATTTATCTTTTTGTTTTTTGTTTGCACGCAGGAAGGAAACATCAGAACAGGGACAGAAAAGTCAGAAGATGTTATGTTTTTTTAAAGCTAAAAATGCAGATGTACTGTATGAACTTAATTATGAATTGAATATGAAGTTTTCGTTTTTTTTCAGGTGGAGATTTAACCACTGATCATAATCAAAGAAAAATATTTCCTATCAGAGTACAGAAAGTACAGGCACAGTGTTAGAAGTGTTTTATCACAGATTCAACATGTTTTATTACAGTCTTATTTATATATCTTAATCTTTTAACAGCAACAGAAAAGGATGCTACCAGATGCAAAGAAAACATTTGGCTCTGGTGAGTTCATAGATGGTGCTTCTGTAAAGTATCCCTATCATATAAAGGATTGGTAGTAGTAGTGTAATTAATTCAGTAGCAAGAGCAAAAATAAATTGTCCACTATGGCAAACATTTTATGAAAGTCTCTACATTTTACACTTTTGTTTTTTTTTTATCCAGAGAGGAAAATGAAACCTCTTCTTCCTCGAACAGATTCCTACTTGGTCCCTATTCAACTCCCTGTTCCCTCATCAGTTTACATGTCGGCCCCGTCGTCTTGTACACAGCACAAACGTAGCATTTCTCGCGGGCCCAGAAAAGTTCGGATAGCTCCAAAGGTAAGTAATAACTAAATTAAAAACAAGAGCTAGATAAAATAGATACAAACATTGCAGGCCAATTTGTTTGTGTTTATTTATGACAGGTCACACTGGATGGTGGAACTGGACAAGACATGAAAGAGGAACCAGCAGAAGTTTCAATAAAATGTGAAACTCCTAAAGCTCCTCTAAAGCGGCCAACCAGCAGCTCTCGGCGTAAGCAGCGTCTGGTGCATTCTCTGCATGAAGAGCCCGTCCTGTTGTACCACAATAACACCTTCTTTGACTCTGGGGTGGTGTTAGACACTTCTACTTCTCATGACATGCAAGATATAGAACAGAACAGTCAAGAGAAGTTCACCCCTAACCGGGACCTGTCATTTAAAACACCCATCAAAAGAAGCAAACACCTGACATCCTCAACCCCAAGTAAACCACCTTGTAATGTATTCCCTGAGCAGTGGAAGGTGACCCCCGTGAGCAAACGGAGCCAGACTGTACTGGACTGTAGTCCCATCCGGACACCAGGAGGACTGCCCGTCACCCCTCGGCAGGACTACACCACATTCAGCTTTAGTAGCACCCCATTTAAGGACTTGCCCTTGTTTAGCTCCCCCAGAGAGCTGCTGACGTCCACTACTTCCCGAATGCCAGACTCTCCTGAGGGATGCCCTCACAGTCGCTGCTCCAGAGAACTGTTGCAGGCTGGAGGTGCTACACCTAATAACCGCTCAGTCACAGAGGGGCTTGTTCTCGATACCATGAATGACAGCCTGAGTAAGATCCTGGTGGACATTAGCTTCTCAGGTTTGGATGATGAGGACCTGGGAATGGCCAACATAAGCTGGTCAGAATTCATTCCTCAATTAAAATAGATACAAATTACTCCATTAACATGACAGCATATTATACATATTTTACAACACTATGAG
This sequence comes from Bostrychus sinensis, assembly GCA_020698575.1. Lineage (NCBI taxonomy): Eukaryota > Metazoa > Chordata > Actinopteri > Gobiiformes > Eleotridae > Bostrychus > Bostrychus sinensis. The sequence goes on from CM036239.1 coordinate 8,685,714, forward strand.
TGGGGACCTAACAGGTTAAATTTAAAAAGATGCAAATATTAGCAGTATAAACAGATTCAGCTATGGGGCTATCAGATGTAATCAGAATATTAGTCTATTAGCTAACGTTTTACAAACAAGAGTTTGTTGCTCTTTCCATCCCATCTACCTTACCTTTTATCTGGGATTTTCCGTAATAAAATGACAGTCAAACTTTCATTAATTACTGAATTACCAAGCAGTATATTTGTCATCACTTGGGTAATTTTTTTTTTTTTTTTTTTTGCACTTGCAGCTCAAGCGTTTATTTGTATCTTGATTTTATTGTATGTCATGTCACCTTAATTTCTGTCTGTAATGTTAGTGGCAGCATTTTCTTGCTCTTTAATCCTGCCTATATTTCTGAGTATACTGTTGAAGGAGATGCTAGCTCAGATAAATGTATACATACATACAGTATGTCATTTGATTTGCACATTATATCATAATTTTAATTTTTTATGTAAATGTTAAACTATATTGTCCAATCTCATCTAGTATTCAGGTGTTCTGAAAAAACCTACAATGTGATAAAATAATTGTTAGTAAATCAAAATGACAATATACAACAATAAGCACCAATAGAATGTAGATTTATATTATACCTTAATAGGTAACTTTAATAGTTAAAATGTCTGTTATTGTAGTAAAATAAGGCCAGTGATGTCAGGTTTTTTTGTCTCTGCAAAGGGAAAATGCGTGCAGTAACATGCCAGCTTTTCATTTAAGATACTTAGAATTCTTATTACTTTGTAATGAGAATGTTTTATACTTAATGTAAACAATGGTTTTATTCAAAACAACAAACACAATTTTGCAGCACCATCTTGACTGCATTCAATTAAGGCTTTATATTAAAACCTTGTAATTCTGGATGTAATAATTTCTTCATTATTGCCACAGGACCCTCATCTGATTCAGTACTACAGATTATTGTGTTGTCATGGTGTGCAGGTGCCTTGTTTCAGGTTGGTGTTTCTGTCTGCAATAAATTGTTGGTGTTGGTGCCTCAAAAGAGATTGATTTCATTTGATTTGCTTGAGTGCAGCTTTGTTGACATTCTACCACCAGACTCAGCCAAAAACTACACATGCACACAGTTATTTCAAGTAGTTATAAGTGATTTTTTTTTTTATTAAATGTATTTTCATTTCTAATATTTGTTTATGTAACAAGTATTTTTTCACATGGGCTTATAAAATTGATGTAGAAACTGACAATGTTTAAGATGTACTCTGTGCAATGTTGGTGGTAGCATCAGTATGTCTGGACTTCCTGCTGTGCCACTTCTAGAAGAATTTGCAGCTGATTGCTGCAGAAGTCTGGTCAGGTACAAAAGAAAGAAACATGAGAGAGTTAAATCCCTGAGTAAAAGAAAGGGCCAAATTCTGAACATAAAACATTATTTAGGCAGCTCCTTTTTAAAAAAAAAAAAAAAAAAAGCAATCTTTACTTAACAAGAATAACTCCTATTCTTCTTATTTATGACTTACTGAAGATGCATTTCAGTCTCTGAGGAACTTTTGAAGAGTGGACTGTCACATAGTAAACTGGAACCCCAGTGAGTGTGAGGGCACAGCTGCATCCTGTGTTCCAGGGGTCCGAATACAGAGAGAAGCCCACGATGAAGAAGGAGACCACTGTAAAGGTCACTGCAATGGCCACTGGCACCTATGGGGCAAAAATACATGATACAGTAAATCAGTCTTTCCTGTTACCAGCCTCTTGTCTCAGCACATGTTCACCTTGAATGGTCTTGGTTTGTGGGGAAAGCGGTAGCGATGGATCAGCATTCCTAATGTTGCAGAGGCAATAAAGAACCAGCGTGGAAAGGAGGCAAAGTTGATGAGCTGGTAGATATCTCCTCTGATTAACATCAGCACCACTAAGGGGTACTGAGGACAGAAACAATACAGTTTACTCCTGTGTATAATGTAGTTATTGTAATTGTCATTTAACTTTAGACAAGGTTTGTGCTTCAACTCTGTTTTACCAGAAACAGTACAGCAGGTAGAGGTGTATGTCTGCGGATATGAATCATAGAAAATATTAGTGGCCAGTGACCTTCTCTGGCTCCCACAAAAAGCATTCTGCAACACACACACAAAAAAAAAATGCTTTCAATGACTCACTCCATTTACATTGCCCATCATATTTAGATTGAGGTCCATATTCTGGGTAAGTTAATACTCAGAATAAGGTGTTTACATGATTAATCCTGGGGTATTCATGTAAACACAGTCATCGATTCTCAACTGGTGTGTTGTGATCAAAAAGTGTCTCACAGGGAGATTGAATATAGTAGTTACTATGTTACTATTGGTTACTATTTCAATATTAAGAATATTGTTTTAATAAAATGTCATAGTGAAAATTATTTGAGATACATGTCCCGTTAAGGTTGTAGTAAGATAACGTTGATAAATAATTCTGGTTCTAAAGTATAGTGTGTCCCACACAGGCCCGCTGACAGACTTACTGGGGCCCGGGGCAAGGAGGTTTCACATGGGCCGAATTTAATAGAAAACTGGGCCTGGTCCCACAGTCAGGGCCAATGTTTTATAATTATTCATGCAAATTAAATAATGATAATTCCTGTTTGACCTTTAATACCTGGGTACTCCAAAGAATCCACCATTGAGTGCTCCAAGACATGACAGAGACACAAGAATGGGAATCAGAGAGGACAATCCCTGAAGAGCGCGATTGGCAAATGTCTGGGAAACACAGATGGCTGATCTGAGTACAAAGCACAAATCAGCAACAACAAGTGTTTGGCCACACTGACCACAGCCACAGCATCAGACATGAGCAGCTCAGCGGGACTCATCACGGTGTAGTAAGCTACGTTAACCAGCACATAGAAGACCGTCACTGTCACCATGGAGCAGATTATAGCCAGCGGGATATTTCTGACAAAACACAAACAGTGATATGATTTTAGTTCAGCTGGGCTAAAAGTCTGGAGGACAGATGGTTAAATACCTATTAGGATTGACAACCTCTTCTGTGACATAGTTGAGATAAAACCTAAAAGGCAAAGAAATACATAGCCATGAATGTGTACGTGTGTAAACATAATGCTCTATAAACATCGGATTACCATCCTCCATAGGCGTATAAACCATTATAAAAGGCCAGTGGCAGTCTGTCCAATGTTAAAGCTTCAGGTTCAAAGCCATTCTGAAAATTCTCAGTCTTTCCTAAAAAATATATATATAAAAAAAAACATATCATACTACTTTAGCTAAAGTTTATGGTCCAAACTAAATAAATGTAACTCTACATCTGTACCTTTGGCCAGGGCGATGACTCCAGGGATGATAATAAGGACTAGGGCAAACATCTTTATAAAGGTCAAGGTAACTTGTGTGCGAGAAGCCATAGTCACACTCCAGCAGTTTACTGCCACAGCAAATGCTATAACAGAAATAAAAGTGAATGGTGGGTTTGTATGTGAAGTACAAGTGTAGTACATATGTAATAAAGGCACTCACTCACTCCCAGGATGCTGACTACTTTGATCAGTGCTGTGGGGGCAGCACATGGAGTAAAGAAGGGCTCAACCACATAGCGGCCAAATGCCAGAGACACATAGGAAGCAACAGCTGGCCTGGAAAAAAAATTATTATTATTATTTTTAATTAGGTCCTGTCCTAACACTGCCTATGATAAATGGGATAAATATGTTTGGACGGTACTGAAGCATGGGATATTAAAGCAACACAGTGATAGGTGAACCAGCACCACCCCAGCATGGATCACTCAGCCAAGATCATCTCCACATCCTGGGTGCTAGTGACGGTCGCATCACATACATTAAAGACAACACAATGTCTTCCTCATAATATTTTTGGGAAAAGCGGCAATGTTATAACCACAGCATAAAAAATACAAGAATTAAAAGCAAACCTGATGAACATGAACTCAGCCCAGATTCTTAAAAAGGCAGGTAATGGCCCGAGTGTCTCCAGTAAATAAATGTAATGGCCTCCTGACTTTGAGAAAGTGGTGCCCAGCTCAGCATAGCACAGTGCCCCTTAGGAAACAGACAAGATACAACAAGTACTGACAAAATATTCTCACACTATCTCCCACAGTCTGAAACTCCTCTGACCTGAGGGGTTTCTCTTACATGAGACAAATATTATTAGCAAATCAGCACTGTCAGCCCTGATTATATATTTGTAATATTTATACTGTAGTCATTTTTAATTTTAAATGGTTGAATGAACAGTTGATTAGTGTGGTTATGGTGAGGATGTGATGGACATGGATGTTTGAATGTCTGTATATGTATTTTATTGTATTGGAAACTAGCCACGTAGCTAAATCTGGTGTAAAGCATCTCTTTTTTTTTGTAAGAATAATGTGTTTGCACATGGTACTTGTTAAATAAATAAACTAAACTAAACTAAACTAAACTAAACTAAACGTTACATAGTTTTACAACAATAAGTCAAATTAAAACTATTCTATCCTGCACAGTCCTTTCTGATACCACAAATGTCATGGAGAGTTTGTGTGCTGCATATATATCCAGTGGTGGAATGTAACAAAGCAAAAGTACTTAGTTACTTTACTTAAGTGCAATTTTCATGTATCTGTACTTTACTTGAGTAAATTTTACAGCGGGTGCTTATATTTTTACTTCACTACATTTCAGAGCAAGTATCTGCACTTTTTTACTCCGCTACATGTATGAGCTGGTATGAAGTACAAAGTATTTTGAGTTTTGGTTTAAAATCATGTGTTTTTGTCATGGCCTCATTGTAGAAACACAGTACTTAAATATAACAGATGCAGTAAAGTAGCACTGCTTTAGAAACATCAGAATAATAAAGACAGAAGAGCTCAGCGACAGATTCAGTCTCTTCTACTGCAGCAGTTTGTTCATTTCATTTGGAATCAGCAAAATCCCTCGTATTTAACACATTAAAGAATTGTCAAGTCTGTGTAAAATACTTTGACTTGTGTACTCACAAGTACATTTGAAGGTAAGTACTTTTATACTTTTACTTTAAGTAGAAATGTTAAGGTGATACTTTTACTTGAGTAAATTTTGGCTCCTTTATCTGTACTTTTACTTAAGTCAACAAACTGAGCACTTCTTCCACCTCTGTATATCACAACTGTTATTAAAATTTGAAAGCATTTATATTAATAGTGCCTTACCAAACAAAGAAAGAACTCCACACAGAGCCCAGACGACCAGCGACAGCCCAACAGAGCCACTATTCATAAGGACGCCCTTGGGTGCAATAAAGATCCCACTGCCCACCACTGTACCAATAATGAAGCACACGGCAGAGAGCAGGCCAATCTGTCTGTGAAGTTGCACAACATCTTTCTTTTTCTCGTCATTCTTTTTCTCAGATTGATCCATTTTGGTCTTGCAGTAGAACACGAGGCTGCAATTAAGTTTGTTTACAACACACAGTTTGTGCATATAATTAATCTACCCCACCATCTTCACTGCTTACCTCTTTATAGCTACTCCAAAGATATCCCTGTGGTCCTGTAACAGCAGAGAGATGAGTTTTTTAGGATTCCTTGCATGTTAAACACATATTTGCTCAGTTCTGTAGGACAACATGAGGCAATGGGAAGACAACTCCCCCTTTCCCCCCCAACTGATCTTTTGTGGTTTTCTCTCCTCTTTGGCTCCAACATAACCCGCCCACCATCAACAAGAAATATAGCCGATTGCTTTCCTTTTTAAGACTTTCACCCAAGAAATCCAGGCCTTTTACTCTCTATTCCCTCTTGATTATCTACTTATGTGTATACAGCTTGAAAGCTTAATAACCTTTTCATGGTTAAAGGTCAGAGGGTGCAGCGTTTTGTGGAGGCAGCTGCAGAGACTGTAGGGGTCCGTTTTCCGCTTGACAATAAATTTCTCAGGTTTTTGTAGATCCAAAATCAGTTGTGGGGCTTTCTATGGTTGGACAAAAGCAGCCCGTCCTATACAATACGATGCGAAGCGAGAAGCAAACGTAATAAACTTGTTTTTCTTCACACTTGACTGACCGCTGTATTGCTGTCACTTTCGTTCAATCAGTGACTGTGCTGCTTGTTAAAATTCCTCAACACGCTGTACAGTACAATGAGGTTGCTTTTGTCTGAATGTATGAATACACGCAAAGAAACTGTCTTCATTTTCTTACAAGCTACACCAACACAGCAATGTATGAGTCAAGAAAAACACATACTATAATTTGAAATTATTGGAAAGAGCTTGAAAAGCTTTCCAGCAAAAAAATATTGGGACAGAAGTTATGGTGGAATGTCACAAAGTAAAAATATAAGATGTACTTTTTACTTTCACCTCATTTTAGAGCAAATATGTGTACTTGTTTAAATGTAGAGCTTTGATTCGAAATCATTAATGATCGTTTTATTAGTTGTTGTGTTTTTTTTGCTGTGACCCATTTGTAAATACACAAGACCTAAATATAACAGTCCTTAGAAATATCAAAATACTACAGGTGTGAGTGGGAAAATTGCAGTGAATGAAAGGAACAGCATTGTCAGCACGCAAGATTAATCTGGCCAGGGAGAAATTAAATTAAAAACTATGGTATGACAGTAAGTGCTATCTTAATAACAGATGTGGTTGACCATCTACCTGTATTTGCTATTTATGAGAACCTGTGTTGTAATAGTGTGCAAGATGAATTGAATGAAATGAAAAACAAAATAAGCCAATAAACTAAATTATAAACTATAAATATGTACAGTATATGGTCCAATAGACTATGAGCCAAAAGTAAAAAAGTGTTCCATTGTAAACTGCAATTATTATTATTGTGACTATTGCACAGGTTCACAGAAGATTGAAGGTTATAACTAGTGCTGGGCAACGACTGAAATTATTAATCGCGATTAATCACATTATTTATTTATTTATTTTATCCAGGTCTTGCTATAAAATTCAATCAATAATGTATTCGGGCTCTTCCAGTTCCTAAATGGTTCTTTATTTAATAACTTGTAGCTTTTATAATTCAGCCATGTGCAGTTTTGACTTGGTTGTCTATAGTGTATATAGCACCATTTCAAACATGCTTGACACACAAATAATAACAAAAACAATTGGATGAGGTTTTTTAAGTCCCACAGAGTCCACAGTTTATTAATATTATTATTATATTTTCTAATACACCAATTTATAAGCCTTATACAGGGCAATGAAAGTAGTTTTAATAAATGTTGCAAAAAATGAATTTATAAAGATCCTCCCTAATACCGTTAATTTAAAAAAATCATTATTTTGCAGACAAAGAGCACTACAGAAGATACAGCTTATATTTTCAGGTTTTTTTTTTTTTTTTTACTATTGGAGGTGGACTTGTTTTTTTCAATTCTAAAGTCTCCTCCCTGCCTCCTGCTGTCCCCCTGCTGCTGCTGCTGCTGCTCACTTCTCTCTCCCTTATATGACTATTAAAAAAGTTATTGGAAGTAAATAATTTGTTTTTGGTCATTTTTCAAGTAAAACATCATTGATATGTTTTGAAAACACCACATGTTGTCACTGATAGCATTAATTAACATCATTAACAATAGTAAGATTTTAGTGGTTTGTATCTCAGTGAGTCCTGGGCCGATTTACATAAAACAAACACTGTTAGGAAGCTAAAAGTCTGCTCTGTCAGGACCAGCAGGTATCTGTACTCTTCCTCTGTCCTGCGTGTCCCGGCCCCAGAGACAGACAAACACACGGCTCTGTGAACTGGCTCTTTTGTGACTGACCCATAACTTCCATTAACGTGCATTAAAATAATTATCAACGTTAATTAATTAATGCATTAACGTGACCAGCCCTAGTTATAACATAATTTCCCAGTGAATTATGAAGATATTGCACAGGTAGAGAGTGGACTACGTATTAGCAATGTTCATTGTTCAGACAGCAACAGCGTGGATGAGTCTGTCACTGAGGCTGCTCTCCAGAACAGACAGGACATCCTGCAAGAGGGTGTGACTCATGGTCCAGCATAGATGTCAGTTTTGCTAGGACCGTTCTGTCACCCACCGCCCAGGACAGAGCTGGACTTCAGGATCACATTGTCCAGTTTCTTTCTCTTCCTCTCTGTGATGCTGTTGCTCCAGCAGACCACACCGTACTGAACGGCTCATGCCACCACAGAGTCACCGAAGGTCCTCGGGAGTGTTCCCTTCTCTCCAAAACACTCAGGAGGTAGAGCCTGCTCTGATCTGTCCTGTATAGAGCGTCCATACTAAGAGTCCAGTCCAGTTTATTTTTCAGGTGAACACTGCTTAGATGTTCACCAGTGAGGGGATGGCAGACCCTGAGTCCAGGGAGATGTGGAGCAGTTTGGTGATGGGATGAGCCAGAGGTGTGAAGGGCTGCGGGGGGTGGTCCAGGTGTCGAGGGGTTTGAATGCAGCGGCGTGGGAGGAGGAATGGGTGCTTGATCAAACCTACTGAAATGAAGGTTCAGATTGTTGTCCCACTTCAGGTCCCCCTCAGTCTGTGAAGTGGGGAAACCAAATATGGTTTTCAGGTAAATCAGTCCTCAGCTCCTCCTTATTCCCTGATCTAAAACCTTCTTGTTCTCGCTCAGGAGAGCTTTATTGTTATTGTTTACAAAACACCGTACAGCGCCGGAGTCGGTGATGCTGTCTGTCATGGCATCGATGTCCTCCCCGTGTGGGTCACAGAGCTCCGTCCACACAGTTGTGTTGAACCATTCCCTGAGAGCCCCCACTTCTTCACTGCACATGGGACCACAGGCTGCACAACAGGTTTTACACAGGCTGTACATGTACAACCTGAATTCTGAAAATTTTAAAACATTTATTTTTTAAATTTTAATAAAATTAAAACTAAAAGACTTTCAGATCAAATGAGCCAATATTTTATTCACAATACAGCGTAGATAACATAACAAATGTTTACACTGAGAAATTTTAAACTTTTCTGCACAAAAGTGTGTTCTCAGTTCAAAAGCAGCATCTCTGATGGTATGGGGGGCATAAGTGCATTCGGGGTGGGTAGCTTGTGTGTTTTGGAAGAAAGTATGAAAGCTGAAAGGTAGATAAAGGTTTTAGAGCAACATATACTTCCCTTCAGATGATTTCTGTTTCAGGAAAGGCTTTGTGTATCTCAGCAGGACAATGCAAAACCACAGACTGCAGCTTTTACAACAGCTTGGCTTCATCGCAGAAGAGTCCAGGGGATGAATTGGCCTGTCACCTATAGAGAATATGTAGCACATCATTCAACAAAAAAATGGTCAAAGATGACCATGACCTCTTCAGCAGCTGGAAACCTATATCAGGCAAGAATGGGACCAAATTCCAACACAAAAACTCCAGAAACTCATAACCTCAAAGCCCAGACGTCTTCAAACTTTTGAAAAGAAGAGGAGATGCTACCCCATGGTAAACCTGCCCCTGTCCCAGCTACTTTAGACCTGTAGCAGGCATCAAATTTGAAATGAGCTCATTTTGTGCACAAAAGTGTAAAATGTCTCAGGGTAAACATTTATTATTTTATCTGTTTTCTATTGTGAATAAAATAAAATTGCAGACTCTGCCTCCTTGTGTTGGCATAAAACTTCAGTATTTGATTGTCTCTGGTGGGGCAGGAGCACGTGAAGCACAGATGAGTGATAGGCGCGTGGGTGCTGTGTCTGGAGCCTGCTGCTGGTGACCGCGCTGTGTCCGCCCGCAGCAGATGAACACTGAGTCGGGGATTGAGTCTGGGATGAGCGGCGTTCACCAGGCGTCCTATAAACAGCCGCTGCTCATCACATTTCCATGCGATACCTTTACTTGAGTACATTTTTATTTATCTGTAGAGAACTGTTAACAGGCCTAAAGAAACTGAGTACTTCCCCCACCGATGATGAAGCTTTCCCAGTGGCCAGGCTCATTTTATAAAACCTGTTGTTCCAACTCTGCGTGTGACCTTTAGAGGGCGCTTTACCCGTCACTTTCTTTAGGTGTATGCACTTTGTTACATTTCCAGAAGATGGCGGTCTCTTCTAAAATTAAAAATGTATTACGTGTTAAAGGACCCTTATTCTGCTGTTGCATTTTGAAGTACTTCATTATTTACAGTTGCTGTAGGCCATGACTGTGGATGCAATTGCCAATGTTAAATTAGGTTAGCTGTGAACAGAGATGGAGTAATGAAAGTCTACATTTAATCTATCACTTACAACTTTGAGTGGCTTAACTTTTTGAATACATTTTTACTTTTTTTGCAACGTACTTTTTTACTTCTACTTGGATAAGATTAGGCTATTTTGAAGTAACAATACTGTACTTGAGTGCAATTTCTAGATACTTTACCCCTGTTTATACATCAGGCCTACATATTGGTTTCAAAAGCTTCTTGTTCCTTACTTTATTTAATAAAGATATGTTTTTTCTGATTTCTATTGTTTATAAATGCCCAATGCTGCATATAGTTTTATAATTTTTGTCTGTCTGATGTAAATACTAAAACATTTCATTACAACAGAACTTAAGGCTTTAGTTTTCCCAAAACATTGATAGTTATAGACGAACAGTTGGTCATGTTTCCTCTTTTACTAGATTTTCAAAGATACTCTCTTTTCCCGCTCTGCAAACAACATAAAAATGCAGTTAGTGATCTTTTTTGAACCCTTCTTTGCCATTTTTCTCTAGGATCCAATTTTTGTCTTTACTATGTTGTTAATTTTCATGTTTGTTTAGTCATGGTAATTCATGCTATTATCTCTTTCTAATAAGTTACGTCTCCAAATACAAACAAAATGAATAACACCCTTACTTCTGAGGACTACACTCCCCTGGGGGCAGTACTACGAACCAAGATTTCTGGTTAAGCTCGCTGAGTCGAGCATAAAACCTGGATTATTGGTGTCATGAACGTAGCTCACTTTTCATCATGGTTCACTAGTAACATATGCTGCAGAGCTAACCTGGTCCGGAGCAGGTTTTATTCCTGAGTTTGAACCATAAGCAGTCCCTTCAGTCTTTTAACACATTTTTTCTAAACTTTTTACTGACCAGCGCTTCATTTTGAGTTTGGGTTTAACACTATTCACTTCAAAATACCACAGAGTACCACTCCATTTGTCTTTTTTCTTTAGCCTCAGAAAAAACTCATCACTGCAGACCACTGCACATCTTTGTTATATTTAAGTGTTATAGTCATATCTAGTATTTGGTATAGGGATTATACTGTGCACCTGTTAGTTTCACATTTTATTAATAAAGCAGTTAATTCCAACAAACAGCAGGCCCAATTTTCTGCTGCATTTGGATCTACTCAAATAAAATCGCTCTAATAAAGCTTGGCTATGTCCTCTGAAAGGCAAGTCCCAACAAAAAAATTCAAAAACAAAAACTGAAACTCGCACACAATTTCAAAAACATGCAATCTGTGTGCGTGTTTCCAAATTGGTGTGCGTGTTTGTGTGTAGCTTTGGGTTTCTGCGTAGCATGGAGCAGGTTCAGGTGTTTTGAAATCCCTCAGTGCAGTCCATGTTGCTGCGCCTGTGTTCACTTTGGGAATATATTAACCCTCAAAAACAGACACACCTACACAGTTCATATGCAGAGCGGAAATAAACAATATATGGTACAAACATCACATGGACAAATGGCACTTAATGCACATTTAGCTGTTGTCTTTTAGCAGCAGTTGTCGTCTGCATTTAATTAAATACGCCATGTTAGAGAGAAGAACAGATCATATGTTTATGTCCACACTATGTCACTTTTTAACCACAAGAAAAGTTCTCAAAATCACAAACTTGTGTCATTCTTTTGGACTTACCACCACCTTGTGAGAACACATTTCTTATGGGATCAGTACAACCTCTCACACAGAAAAAAAAGCCAAATAGTGTAGCATTTATAGACACACATCAATCAAATATTCTTGAAAATTTAATAATTGCATTAGTTAATAAAAAGTGAACGCATGTAAATTCAGCTCAGCATTTATTTATGATTATAATTAAGTAGTTAGGTTCTATTTTGCAAAGTAAAAGTGTTACAGTGTTATATGTATTGGTAAATTGCAGATATGTTGTATGAATTAGCCGACTTGATTAACATTTAGTGCACCAAATTTTTCCGTTGCTGGTAAATCCCCAGACCGCCTTGCAGTGACGTGGTCCCACTAATTTGGCTCAGTACTCTGCATGCAGCCTGAGACAGACGTAGTTTGACCAGTTCTCTGGAGAAATCTGAGTAATGAGCAATGAGTAATGAGCATAGATGGAATATGTTCAGGATGTAAACTTAGTGACAGATCTACTGATAAAAATGTACGTTCCATTACAGTTTTTTCATGAGCACCTGTCACAAGTGTGATAATATAAATGCAATATTTTATGTTTATGAAAATTACAGCATTCTCAGTGGGCCTGTTCACTGTAAGGATGGGGCATTTTAGCAGAACTTTGTTGACCAAGAACATATAATATATGACTGAGTTCATTATGAAATGAAAATCTTCTTATATCCAAACATGACAGAGCTAATTTGTCACTTTTTAATCAAATGCACAGTTGTAAAACAGGATTGTAACCGGCTAAGTTTTTAGGGTCACCACAGCAGATCATCTGCCTCCTAACATGATTTGTTTGAAGGAAAAATTAATTCTAGGTGACATGCCACTACTTGTGATGTTCATACACTTTGTCCTCTTATCCTTTAGATAGATAGATAGATAGATAATGTTTATTCAGACGTACTCATATATATTTGACAGACATAAAACAAAATTTGTCATTGTATAAATCAAAACCATTTCCATTGTCAACAAACTATCACCAATATAAATAAGTAAATAATTAAATATGTATTGTCTTGAAAAGAAATAACTTTGTATTTTACACGTCTGAATAGGAGCGGGAAGAAGTAAAAAACTTATTTAATCCCACCCCTCTTCACAAATCCTTCACCATACAAAAATTAATTCAACTTCCTTTTAACATTAATTTTCTACATCGCTCACTCCGTGCCCATGAACTCCCAATACTCAATTTATTTTATCCACATACTTAGCAAAAATCATTTCTTTATATCTGTTTTTAAACTGCTTCATATTTGGACATTGTTTCAATTCATGATTCAAGTCGTTCCATTTTTTACCCCACAAACGGAAACACAAAACTCTTCTTAGTCGTGCAAACTCTTTTTGCTTTAAAATGATACAAACCTCTTAAATTGTGACACCCTTTTCTTTCAATAAACAATCGCTGGATATTTGTTGGTAATTGCTTGTTTTAGCCTTAAACAGTATTTGTACTGTTTGAAACTCAGTTAAATCATGAAGTTTTAATATTTTGAGCTGAATAAATAATGAATTGGTGTGATCTCTGTATGAAGCATTATTAATGATTCTTATTGCTCTTTTTTGAAGAATGACCAATGGATTTAATGTAGTTTTATAATTATTACTCCAAACCTCAGCACAGTAAGTAAAGTAAGGTAACACCAATGAGCAATATATGAAGTGATGTCTTTGACCAACCATTTGTGCTCTTGTCTCACCCTCTACTCTTAGCCTTCTGGCTTGTAAATCACATATTTCACACCACTGAACCAATATCAGTGGAATTACCCCCTACCTCTGTCCAGCCCCAAGCAAATGGTCAAGGCAGTCGCTTCTTTTTGTTAAACATTTTGAAGTGAAGAGCTTTTGGGTCTAGTTTAAAACAAAAACCGTGTGCTCTGGAGTGAAGTGATATAAACCGCTACTGTCCAAGGTTACAGAGTTACTGTAACAGCAAAAAGAACAATACATCATCTGCTTCTTCAGGTGCACATAAGTCTTTTTTTTGTTTTTGGAGTGTCCTGCTGGCATAGATATATTGCTTAGGTGACTGGTAAAACTAATATTGTTCAGTAGTGTTGTCTGTTAATCAGAAACTACAGTATATAAGCAAAATGTCTTAGTGAATTTTTAGGACACCCAGTATAAAGTCCTAAAGCAATCATATACTTTTTAACATATACCTGTAAAGACTTCTCTACTTTTAACAAATGGCTTTAAGTACAGAATATCCTTCAAGTTGAAACTGCTGAAGGCAAGAAATAAATAAAGAGAAATGAATGAATGAGATTTCCAGTAGATATATTTCTTCTTTCCTCTCAATTTATCCTTTCCAGCGCTAGCTTATTCATGCGTAAATCCAGCTTTTAAAATATTCTTATTAAAGAAGGGTTCAGAAGAGCAAGGTACAATTCAGTATGGTGCAAATATTCCCTGTGTGGAAAGAATAATTAAACAAACAAACAAAAATAAACACGAGGAGAACTCAGTTACTTAAAGAAAAGTCCTGTGTAGTGATTTGCATATTGATTTGGCATAGGTTTTACGCTGGATGCCCTTCCTAATACAACTAACTCCTTTTCTCTGGGCTTGAAACTGGCACAAAGAGCACACTGCTACACTTTTAGTCCATGACAGTCTTGGGCAAAACTGGTACGTTATGAAACCATTAACAAAAGCAGTACTAGAAGCAGATGTTCTGGGAGCCCACAGTATTTGGTAGAGAGCTGCGTGTCTTAGCTGTAGCTGTGATGGCAGTGAGATGAGTGGTTCGACTGTGGCTCTTGATTATTTAAAGGGGCGTGTTCTACTCATCTGAGGGTGCGCAATCAATGTAAATATGTCCAGAGTTGGAATTTATGCGCCATAAGATCAAACATGTTAGTTTACAAGAGTCATTGCAAAAAAAAAAAAAAAAAAAAATGTGGCTGACATCATTTATCTGTCTGAGTCCAGCTGTAGTATATGTATAATGTATAATCGCATTGGTAAAGTGATACCCTTGAGTTTAGCAGACCCACCACAGTGCTGTTAGTGTAGATTAGCCCTGTATAGTGCTGGCTTGACCAATGCTTTAACACAGAAGCAGTTGCTAGGAGACACCTCCTCCCTGCCCAAAGGATGTCTGCGTGTCGATGTGTGTGTGCTCAGCTCAGACTGCAAATTCTCTCTGATGTCAGGAAAAATAGCCTTGAGTAAAGAATACTTTTGTATTATTGAATATGAATATGCAACAAGTGTATGATGTACGGGTTGTGTAAATTTGAATCACATTTCTTCCTTCAAAATCTTTCTTTAATAATTTAATCATTTTTATTACAGGTATAACTAAAATGTATCTTGCTGTGTTATGATAGTACTCAGACCAGGATTCAAACCAGGAATCTCTTAGTTCAGGGGTAAATACTCTTTATATGAGCCACAAAAAGTGAGTCTTGGGTTAGTAAATGGAAACACGTCAACAGCACAGACCTCTCTGTGTACTTATAGTTTGTTGCTAGCTGAGAGTTCAGCCGAGTTTTTCCACTCACTCCAGATCCCGGTGGATATAGCTAGGAGTCCCAGCTCTTCATGGTTCATTATCCCCGAGCTGAGAAAACGAAGGCATGGGAGAGGAAACAGGCTGCCGAGCACTAATGACCACAGCATCTTTCTCCAGAGATTAGACTGTGACATAGAGGTCAGAGGAGCTGCCCTCTGCTGGTTTCAATCCTATTTATCTACTATCTCTTTAAGGTACCAGTTTGTCAATGTAAATGAACATTCCTCACTGTGCACTAAAGTTAGTTATAGAGTGCCAAAAGGCTCAATACTTGGATCCATTCTGTTCATGCTGCCTTTAGGAAACATGATCATGGGGCGGCAGTAGCTCAGTCACTAACCTGAAGGTTGGCGAGTCCCGCTGCCAGCATAGCGTACTGTTGTTGTGTCCTTGGGCGAGACACTTCACCCGCCTTGCCTGTGTGTGATTGGTGGTGGTCAGAGAGGCCGTTGGCAGAGA
Organism: Bostrychus sinensis; assembly: GCA_020698575.1. Classification (NCBI taxonomy): domain Eukaryota; kingdom Metazoa; phylum Chordata; class Actinopteri; order Gobiiformes; family Eleotridae; genus Bostrychus; species Bostrychus sinensis. Next base: position 8,701,537 of record CM036239.1, read on the forward strand.
ATGGCAGCCAAGTTTCAGCCTGTCAGTCTGCCCCAGGGCAGCTGTGGCCACAGAAGTAGCTCACCACCACTGAGTGTGGGTGTGAATGAATAATGCCATTGAGACTGGCCAAGTGGAGAAAGCGCCTGTGTGAGAGAAATAAAGTTTTGGATGACTGTTAATTATCTGCTCCTAAACCCGGAAAAAATAGAGGTCATTATACCAGGCCCCAAAAACCTGAGAGTTCTCTGTCTGAGCAGATTGTCTCTCTAGACCAGGGGTCTGCAACCTGTGGTCTTAGATCAGCTCTTTAGCCCTGCTTTTTGCATCTTTGGGCATCTGAGAGCTGGTTATGCAATAAACAAATAAGTAGACAACTGATTAGAAGAGTTACACACAAGCACCAAGTAATAGTTACAGGATGTAACTCTAGTTCTCCAGGTGAGATAATCAGTGCAGTATTTAACACAGTTCTTTGTTAGTTTTCAAATATAAATAACCACCCATATGCTATATTTCAGTTATAGGCTTGTGCATTAAAATTGTGCATTTTACCGCACAAGCCTATGACTTGCACGGTAAAATTGCTTGCAGCTCTTTACAGATTCAAATTTTGTATTTTTGGGAACAATTGTCTCTTCAGATCCTGAAGGTTTCAGTCTGCTGCCCTACACAGTGTCAGTGTAGTCTCGAGTTCTGCTGTGAGAAACCTAGTCATTTTATTTTACCAAAATGTATAATTTAAAACTTATTCAAACCAAGTTTGTAAAACAGCGATCTTTCGCCTGTGCAACATAGCCAGAATCTGAAATATTTTATTTGAAAGTGATGGTGAAAAACTTGCCCATGCATTTGTTATATCTAGGTTGGATTGCTGTAAATATCATTGGCCAGCATGCCCTAAAAGTCCTTTAAAAATGTTCAGCTCATTGAAAATGCAGGAACTAACATAAAAGTACACATTACTCCTGTTCAGAATTGAGTTTAAAATCCTTCTCCTGACTTACAAGGCCATAAATGGTACGGCCCCATCCTACATTAATGATGTTATAGAGCCATACCAACCCAGCAGAGCACTGCACTCACAAAATGCAGGGCTATTAGTGGTTCCCAGGGTTTCTAAAAGTTGTACAGTTGGAGGTAGAGCTTTTAGTTACCAAGCTCCCGTTTTATGGAATCAGCTTCCAGCTCATGTTAGAGGCAGACACAGTCTCTACATTTAAGATTAGGCTTAAACGTTCCTCTTTGAGAAAGCTTATGGTCAGGCTAGGAACAAGGTTAGCTCCACAGCTGAAGCTAAGCTGCTCTGGGAGCTGGATGCTGGTGGAAGTATGGTGCACTGAGCCTCTGTCCTCTGGTTCCATCTACTCCTCTTCTATTACAATCATCAATATAATCTAATATTGTGAATCTCTAATCAATTCATTACTATTCACAAGTTGTCCCTGTGCCCTGCTCCTGTTTCAGATGCCTGGCTGCTGGAATGCCCCAGTGACAGCTGGACCTTAGCTGACCCCATCTGCACTCCTGTCCCAACCTATGGGCCCTCAGCCTCACCTCCTATGGACTTCCTGGACCCCTACCTCACCCCCGCCTGCTGCATCCTTACAGACCTGAACAATGATAATTTTCTAATTCTAATGCTAATGGACTTTATTTACCAGTCCTAGACACATTTACTGTTCAGCCTGTCTGTCCTGGGTGTGGTTCTCCCTGAGGTCTTGTGATCTATGTTGTTTTCTTTTCTTGTGTAAACATTAATACAGAAATACAATTAAACAAAACAAAATAAATCATCAGAATATATAATATATGGACAGAAAGAGGACATAAACATTCACTGTGGATGGATGGTGTGAACCATTTTATTGATGCCGTTGAATTCAATCTTAAAAGTATTTCTCCTGAATGCCTCACCACAATGATTGCTCAAACCCACAGTGCAGATCAAATGATGCCCGGCGTAAAACAAGCCCAACAATTGATCTGCTCGGTCAATACAGTACACCTTAAGCTAAAGAGCTAGAAAAACAGACAATTAAAAGCAATTTCAGCCAAAAGAGCAGTTTGTTATCATGATGTACTAGATTATATTCTACTGACACCTGAATTAAATTAAATGTAAAATATTGTATAATGTATTAATTATGAATATATTATATTGTACTAATGGATAAAATAATCAAAAGTGCTATTAAGAAAAGATAATTAACTCCACATCTGTTTTCTTACTAATTCACCACATAAGCTTGACTCCAGTGTTACAGTGTGAATGATGAACTGATTGCCCAAACTTACAGATGGTGGTGATCATGAAAGGGTTGAGGTCTACAAAAACTCCACAGAATGAATATCCACAAAATGTAAGAGAACGTGATCTAAAAGCTGGCCTGGCTATAAGCCACAAGACCCCAGTTACCCAAAGGGAAAATAATATTTAAGCTTCTTATTCAACTTTAAGTGCTTTTGGCTTTTTACTGACCAATGCCTGGACATTCCTAGCCATCCAGGTTTTAACAATAAAATACACGAAAACTCATCTGGACATACACTATATTTCCAAAAGTATTTGTTCACCTGCCTTTACATGCATATGAACTTATTTTTTAATCTATAGGGCATGGGTCACCAACCGCCCTCTCAGGGGCCGCATGCGGCTCTTTGAAGCCTCTTGTGTGGCTCTTTTGAGTTTTGATTTGAAAAGCGGCAGCATGCGGACTTGTCTCCTCAGTCAATATTTAAGAGTACAGCCACATTTAACAAACCTGTGGTGTCTCTATCTGACTGAAAAGACGTGTTTAGCCTCTCCATCACTTGTAAACTTTGACCACATGACTTTTTCACCAAGTCGTCAGCGCAGGAGATGCATTTTAATGTGGAAGAGCTGAAGAGCGCCTAGAATCCAAAAGTGTAAATGTTTGTACTATTTTGTTTCTCCACATGAACTGTCAAGATAGAAAGGGTGCAGTTGGTTTGCAATTTGTAGATAAGCAACAACATGTGGGACCACACTGGAGAGATAAGACTCTTGGGCTTGACTCCAGCTGGTGAATGTGAATATGATCCATTAATTTATTTGTTCTCAATTTCCATTATTTTTATTGTAAACTGTTTGAATTTGACTCTCACTGAGTTCACATAATATTTCATCAGTCCTCTGCATTAGCATTATGTTTGTGGTGCTGACTAACTTCCACACTGAACAAGGAGCTACGCCTGCAGCACCTGCAAGGTGCAGAAGCTCTGCCTCAGTCACCCACAGGGAAAAACAAGAATTAAGTACTATTTTAACTAAAGAGATAAAAATGTCATATTCAGCTAGGTAAAAGTACATCTGAATAACATTTTGAAACATTTCATTAATTGTAGAACATACAAAGATTGAAAGAGCTCAGAAAGTCCTGTTGCATTGTGGTCCCTGCAAAGAATCTGTTGGGCTGGATTAAAAAGCAAAGTACAGATACAGATTTGACCATGACTTACTTCTCAGTGTGCAAAGTATATAAAGTAAGATAGGCAGGTAAAACAATGAGAAATAAAAATGTTGCTCTTTCTCAGATTCTGCCCTCAGCCAGCCCACTCACTGAAGTGGCTTTGATTACCTGATTATGGTCTTCACCACTTTCACTGTCTCCATTCCAAGACTAGACATGCAAATGCATTTTAGAAAAATATCAGTCAGACTGACTAGAAATCTTCAAACTGGAGCTGTAACATGTCTCCTTTAACGCTACCATTACTTGAATCCACCCATGGTCTCCTGTGTTGATAAACAGTTATGGTCCAGGATCAATAGCACAAGTGTTTAAACTTGTCTTCTCAGCCTGATGGACACTCACTGTGTGTCTCTCTATCCATCTTCACTTTGTCACTGTCAGTGGAGGAAATAAAGCCACACTGAAAAACCAAGAGACTGAGACAATCAATATAAGCCAGCGGCAATGTTGTGATAAGAAGACTAATAATAGTAGGTCTTGATACATCATTAGCAGCTATGCAACTAAACTAAAACACTTAAGAAAAAAAATCTAATTGTGATATTTTAAAGCAATATTGCGATTTGTTGTCCCATGAATTCTCCCTGCATTTTTCCAGCCAACAAGCACAGACAAATCTTGTTTCTTATAGGCCAAAGTAGTTGTGTCGCTTTATATGAATGCCTTTACCATTTTAGTCACAGTAAAAAGAAACAAGGTTAAAAAGACATCACCTGGAGTTGAAGACGTCATCTCTCACCCAAGATATTTCAGTTCTGAATTAAACTGGTGAGAGAGCTGGGTTTTATATTCCTTGGAGGAAGGCGTTTTTGACCTGAAACCTAATTTTATTGGTCCCTGGTGGATGAGAGCCTCGAGTTCAGTCATGTGTCCTCTGCTGGAGTCGTTTGGCCACCACTAACATAATCAGTGATATTTTTTATTTTTTTTATTTTTTGGCAAACTTAAATGAAAAGCATATTTTCTGGACTGATTTTATTATTATTTTTTTTTACTTTGTGGCGGCAGTATCTCAGTTGGTAGAGAAGTTTGCCCACTAACCTGAAAGTTGGCAGGTCAAGCCCCTCTGCATTGCTTACTGTCATTGTGTCCTTGGGCAAGACACTTCACCCACCTTGCCTGTGTGAATGAGTGTGAGAGTGTGTGATTGATGGTGGTCGGTGAGGCCATTGGCACAGAATGGCAGCCACATTTCGGTCAGTCTGCTCGAGGGCAGCTATGGCTAGGGGAGTGAATAAACAATGCAATTGTAAAGCATCTTTGAGTGTCCAAAAAGTGCTATATAAGACCGACGCATTAGTATTTCTTAAAAAAAAAAGGCAGTTTTCTGTCACTACACGGTTGTCAAAAGTTCAGAAATGTATCTACAAGCTACAGTGAGCAGCTATATTAGCAGTCTGGTGCTAGCTTTTATGAAAATGTAATGACATCAGGACTTAACAGAGTACAGCAGAGACTTGTGTATAAGGAGAATGTATTTAAGTGAATGACAGTGAATGACTGGCCTAGGTCTCATGGGCACGGTTCGACACTGCTGTATGGTGATGTCCATCATGTGCTGCAGCCACTAACTATAACTCCAGCTAAAGTTCTTTGAGTCCTCCTTAGTGGTCCACCTCTGCATGATCCACACCTTTACGTTGCCTCCACGCTGCGCTACTGGACAATGTCGGCCCTGTAGTTGGTGGCAGAATGTGAAGGATTACCCCTCTCTTTCCCTACGACTACTCAGCCAGAAGGACAAGGAGAAGGTGGACCTCAGTGTTATAATGACAAGAAGTGGCAAACTCCACAAGGGAGCCTCTTATCTGAAGAAACAGATCCTAATGGCTACGTCTGCCACCAGAGTGGTTACATGGGATGTACAGACATTGAATGTGATGAAGTGATTGAAGTGATGAGGGAAATGGACAATTATAAACTTTCTATACTGGGACTACACTGGAGTGTTAGATGGACTTGGTCAGATAAGCTGATTTCTAATATAAAAACCTTCTTGTATTCAGGTGGAAATAGTGTGGGGAGAAGAGTAGGAACTGGGAAAAAAATGCTGTGAAAACTCAAAAACTCAAGGCAACAGGAGAAGATTTTTGAGCCAACTCAAAATCTAAAGTTTTCAACAACGAATACGTTTTTGTTCACCTAATTTGATGTTCATACATCTAAAAACTTTAAATTTTAGGTTTTACTCATCATCACTCATAATTTTTTTTTTAATTAAATCTCACTTAACTAAAAAAAAACAACCTATCTTACAGCCAACTTACTGTCCATTGTTCAGAAAAAGTATTAGTAATAATAAGTAATAATAAAACAAAATATACTAAATTTAACAAAATAATACTTTTTCTGAACAATGAATAGTAAGTTGGCTGTAAGATGAGTTAAAAAAATAATGATAGTAAATAAAAATTTAAATTGAAAGTTTTTAGGCATATCAATGTCAAATTAAGTGAAAAAAAAAAGTAGTTGTTGGTTGTAAGTCCCTTTGAGGGATCCTGTTGCCTGTTAGGGTTAACCCTAACCCTAACCCTAAGTTTTTGAGTTTTTGTAGCATTTTTTTTTTGTATACAAAACACAGCTTCTATTAATATGTAGGAGCAATTTTGTAAAACTTTTTTTTTTTTTTCTTATTATTTTTATTAAATTTAGTTTATTTATCTTAAGAAAAAATAAACTTTTTTTGTTATGGTTTATATATTTAAGAGGATTTAAAATTTAATTTATGTTAAAAACTCTGTTAAAAAACTGTTCTGAGGTATGTGCTGTTCCTTTTTATTATGACAATTTTAAACACAGACACAAGGGCCCACTCTTATGGGGCCCTAAACTTCCTGGGCCCCAGTGCTGTTGCACTGGCTGCACTGCCTGATGTTGGGCCCTTGTCCAGAGCCCTGTGTTTCCTGTCGACCGCAGCTGCAACTGCAAACAAGACTTCATCTGATCTTTTTCTCTGGTCTGTAACTGTAACGGTAAGAGATTTTTCTTCTGCATTGAGAATGGCAGCGAGCTGTGACATCGAGTGCCGGTCCTGAACATTTGGGGGCCCTAAGCAGGATAGGTTTGGGGGCCAAACCTTTTACTCATTTTTGAAATATTTCTAAATAAAATTTTTATTTATTTGAAACACTGACTGAATTTTTTTATATGGATGGATGCTTTGATTTGCAAACTTAGGAAGGGGGGCACAGATAAAATGGAAGTAAAACACATATATATATAATATATAGACTGCACTTTCAGATAGACCATCTCAAAAATGACTGACAAACCCAAGCAGAATGTTGTAACCAGAATATTCATCAAACAGAGATGACAGATCAGTCAAAACAGCAAATAATAGATAAGGGGCCCCTCCAGTGTCTGTGGGGCCCATGAAGCTGCTTAGTTTGCCTATGGTGACGTTAGAGGGAAAACGACAACTGTACACAATCATATACTGTATATTACATAACTGACCATGAACAAGATAATAATAAATACGCCTGTCCGAAACAAGAGAGACCAAGAGCAGCCAATATAATAAGAAACAATGTGCACAGGAGAGAAATGGAGCTCTGGTGTCAGTTGTCTGTGTTAGATACAGATACACAGATAACCCATCTAATTGTATGTCTGTAAAAAAAACTGTGGTCAAATGAGCAGCACTAAAATTTTGAGTGCTTCATTATTTGGTTCTTAATGGCAACAGTCTTGCTGAGGGGAATAAATACTTCCATACATCCACCATGGCCACTGTACGGACAAAACGATAAGAAAATACTTGTTTTTAAATACAGTTAATACAGTAATTTAATATTTGTTAGCTTACGTCAAACATACAGTTTAGCAATGGACTTCTTTCCATAAAAAATGTAGATCATCCATTATACGACATATTAAAATCTAAGCTGAGAAGTGGCACAGTGGTTTTGTTGCTGTGGCTCGAGTTACACTGGTCTACAGCAAAATGCTTCTGGAACAAAAGTAGTGAAATTTTTCTTGGATTAGGTCACTAATAAAGAAAAAGTAAGTGAGAAGTGCAGATTGGTTATAGTTTCCAAGAAACAGTACTGGGTCAAAATAGAAATTTATGCAAAATAAGGCAAAAATGGTGTTTATCAGAAGGTACAGTGTCTACAAGCAACCAGTTCTATCTGAAAGCCTGGCTGCACATTCAGTACATTAATTTTAATTAATTCTAGAGTTTTGACATAAAATGTTTTGTTTTTATTTGCAGAAATCTCTGTCTTGGAAGTGGACAAAATGCATGCATGTAGAGAAATTAATTATTTTCATTATTTTTATTATTTTTTATTTATTCCATTATTTTTAAGCAAAAATGCCTAAATCTATTGTATAAACAGATGCGATTTTGATGTGAAACATATCATAAAATATCTTAAATACATACCAGCAGAGTAATCAATTGATTTTCAGTTCATCTTATCAAAATAAATGAGATTTAGCCACTTTTATCTCAGAAGCAGATCGAGTCCAAAAATTTGTCGACCAGTGTTATTATTTGGGTTGACAACTTGACACTGTTGTAAATAAAACTCCTTTTGATCACACAACACAGCTGACACTTTTCTCCACCCATTCCAACCTGAACACACCTCTTCACCACTGTTCAACGCTTTCCATTGCTTTGCGCCGTTGATTCCAAGTAATTAAACTGCACTTTCTTTAGCCCTATTCTCTGTAACCTCACCGCTCTTTCATTCACAAACATGTATTCACATGTAACCTTCATTTCTCTCATTTCCACAGCAAACCTTTTCCATATTTACCTTCACCTGCCCCTGCTCACACTTCTATAAACCTATTTATATTCCACTTCATGTGCTGATAGGCAGCAGGGGACAGTGTTGTTTTTTTCCATCAGACTGAAGCATTTTGCAAAAAGCATTAATTAACAGGCATTTTATGTATAAATATAATAACTGACCAAATTAATCTGTAATTGAATTGATCAGACATTTATAAATCCTGTCTTTATGTATTTTTATTAAGTTTTTTATTCAGAGATACAGTAAATTATATTGTATGTAGTATGTATTGTTTGATTGTGTACACAGGACAAATCTATGGTGGCCCTGAGGTGCAACATCAAAATTGTTTTTATCCACTAGAAAAATAAATGCAGATGTAGATTTTTTTTAAATCTTGCCTTAAAAAGAAACCCATCCCTCAAATTTAAAAAATAATATACAAATATTTTAAATGTCTATATTAAAAAGGAACATCAAAGTTTGAAAAATAAAAGCAGAGGATGATTTTTAAATGTGTTCCCTCATAAATAAACTCACCTCTAAAACCTAAAGAGTCAATTAAAATTAAAAAGCCATGTCTCATTTTTTATATCTTGTTTAAAAAAACCTCAAATAAACTTGTCTAAAAATAAAATGCTCTCCTCAAAATAAAAAAGCATGTCACAAAATAAAAATATTCTTCTATTTAAAAACATTTATCACTATTTTAAGACTCACTATTTAAATAGGACAAAAACAAATTTGATAATGCTCCTTTTTTAATATAAACATTTATTTAAAAATTGTGTTTATTCTTTTTTTTTTTTTTTTTTTTTTTTTGAATTTGAGGGATGGGTTTATTTTTTAAAGCAAAATTAAAAAGAAATCTACATCTGCTTTTATTTTTGTTGTTGCACCTCAGGGCCACCACAAACCTGTGAGGCTGGCACTGCTTACACTTTGAGATTTGGCCTGAAATCTGTGGCCCTCACTAAATCAGTTCAGTCATTTCATTACTTTCTAAATGACATTGTATTGCAGCTTTTGCCTTAGTGTGGGATGTTATCATTAAAATAGTGTCTTTATATGTTCATATTAAGATATCATGTAGTTTTTATCACATTAGTCAAACTGCTGCTCAAATACAGTGTACACAGTTTATCAATCTTTATTTGTGTTTAACCCATGTGCCCCAACGAGGACAAAAGTGGTCTTTACAAGTTTTATTTTATTTATTTATTTATTTATTTATTTATTTATTTATTTATTTATTTATAACTTTGCGGTGGTTTAAATTTTTTTCTATAATATTTGGCTCAGGTGTGTATTTTACCATTAATTTTGATTTTTTAAACACAAATCTAATATTACTTTATTTTTACACTCTGCTCCTGTTCAGTAACAAAAGTGTCCTCGTCATAACATCATAAAAAATGTATACATTCCTATTTTTTCTACTTAAAAAATATTTTAATCAACTTTTGCCATGATCATAAATACCAAATATTTTATTATTTGCAGAATTTTAATCCTTTTTATGCCAGTTCATCTAATAGCATCTACATTTTTAATAAACAAAAAAGTGGATTTTTCTAGGGGGGGATTATTACAGCAGGCAAAGATTACGAACAACAACCAACAATTTAGATGGATTTAGGATTATTTGTACATAGCTAAAAAATGATTCCTAAAAATAAATGTTGTTGGTGATCTTTGACATACTCAAGGCTCTAACCCTCCCTAAAAAATCCACTTTGCTTTGAGAATATTAAAAATATTTCATTTTTGTGTCTGTTTTTTACCAAAAAATGTAGACGCTATTACATACACTGGTATAAAAAGGGTTAAAATTCTGAAAATATTTAACTATTTGGTATTTATGTTCAGAGCAGAAGTTGAAAAAAGTATAAAAGTATAAATTTTTTATGATGCTTTGTGACAGGGACACTTTTGTCACTGAACAGGAGCAACGTAACTTTTTAAAATTGGGGCACAAGGGTTAATAGACATTTAAGTATTGTCTGGTTGACAAGTGTAGAAGTATTATTATTTCTAAATATACTACAAGAGAAGAGTAGCTAAGTCTATATCCTTCAAAAAGAGTGGCTGTGTTATGTGACTGACGTCTGAGGGACAGTGGGGTTTACTTTGGCAGGTGACTGATGCATGAAGTCCCAGACAGTAATCTGAGCACTGGCTCTGTCACAAACTGCAGAGACAGGCACAATCACAGTTCAGAAGAAACAAGGACGACTGCTGCCTTGACAACTTTAGACAGCTCAGAAATAAGAACCAAAGACCTACACAGCGCTGTGCAAAAGTCCTATACACGTTTTTAAGAAACTGCTTCAAAGAAACATGCATCAATGTACAAAAATGCAAAAAAAGAAAAATGTAATTTGATTTTTGGTAACACTATTTTAACTAAGTGTTAATTCACATGCTAGTTAGTGGTTAATTAGTGGTTCATTAGCTGTTAATTGGTAATTATAATGCATTTATTAATCCCTTATTCTGTGACCTACAACTAAATAGCAACTAACTTAACATTTTCCCTTTAATAAACTCATAATTACTGCTCATTAATAGAAAGTTGTTGGACATAAATTATGATTTGAGTAAGATTTTTGGAGCATTATTAGGGAATAGTACAACAAAAATCGTATTAAGATCATAATTTATGCCCAACAACTTCCTTACTTCCTACTCATGAGCAGTAATGATGACTTTATTAAAGCGAAAATGTTAGTTAGTTGCTAATTAGCTGTAGAGTATGGTCACACAGAATAAGGGATTAATAAATGCTTTATAATTACAATAATGGGCTAATTAATCACTAACTAGCATGCAAATTAGCACTTAGTTAATGGTTAATAGGTGGACCTTAAAATAAAGTGTTACCCAATTTATTTTTTCATCAAATCGTTCATGAATATCGACTCTCCACAAAGCAAACATCAATAATCCGAGTGCATGTAAAGACTAGAGCCTTAAGCCTTAAACCTTAGCCCTTCTGTGTCCTTAAACTTTTCCACTCTGCAAAAAACTTAACTAGTTTGCATGAATGTGTTATTTTATGTTCCACCAAAATGACTAAATATAGTGTCCAGTACTCCTCACACTCATTAGCAGTTGTAATGGTGAGAAATAGGAGTTCTTTGGCAGCTTGTTAGAGAAATGTCCTCCCCGCCATTACAGATGAGTCATCTTTAATTAAATCAGTCAAAACAGTAATTTTCTCACATTTATTTACAGCAGGGATGTCCAAACATTTTTTTAAAGAAGACTGTATTTAAAAGTATTAAAGTGTTTCACCATAACATCTTTCTTTGGATATTTAGAGAATGAGGAAACAGAAAGTACAAACTCTAAATAATTCAACACTCACAAAACTTGATGCTTAATCTTTTTCAAAAGGTTAATAAAAAGCTAAGTAAGTTTTTTTTCTTATAAATAGCAAAAAGCAAGGAAACGAAAATGATGGAAGCTGAGGGCAATATGAAATCCCACCTTATGCACACTTTGGACCACCCTGATTTAAAGCTTTTTAAAACAGCATCTACTGCCATTTTTCCATGGGAAAAGGCCAAGAATATTCCCTTTAAAGCTTTAATCCTACCAAAAAGTCTTTATCCAGCTGATAAAAGAGATTCTATTTTAGTCCTAAGTGCATCTCAAAGGGGAAATAGAAGCTGTATCAGTCTAGATAACCAACCATTTTCTGTTTTTTTGGTCTACCGGGACCCTGGGTGTATCCTGCCCGCTACTGTTTGAATTATTTATATGTGCAGCTGTCTATAGACCTCTCTCCAGGCCCAAGACACATCACCTTTAAAAGTGTGGTTCTCTGGAGACACATCACTGTACGCAAAAAGTGGTCAGAGGCTACTTGATGCATTCTCTTGAAGAGAAATCAGTGCTTTTCTGGTTAAAGCGGTACTCTGTAACTTTTTAAATAGACTGTTGCTTAAATAGATCCTCCGTGTGATGGTTAAATGCCGCCTCTAGGAAGAAAACGACACTTGCAAGTATGAGCGTTGCCAATGTGAAGGATATCGCGAGTCTCGCAAGAAAGTGGCACATCATGGTTTGCCAAATAATGAGCTTACAATGGCTTTATTTTTTTTTTATTTTTGTCATGGCAGAGTAGCCAAATGACAGAAAAAAAACTTTCTACGAATATGCAGAGGGGGAAATGAAAGTAGTAGTAGTAGGAGTCAACTGGACTTGAGATTATTTACAATAGTGCTTTATGGGGAGCTTCATACAGGACAATGCTTTTAAATTAAATCTTATGTCTGTTATTCTCAGTCATGTTTGTATCAATACTGTTTAATTTCCATGTCCTGTTGTCATACTTCCGTCTAAATCAAATACACAGTCTGCTCTCTCATTTTGACTCATGTTTTCAATACTGACACATCAGTTTGTTTAAAGAAAAAACAATCTCAAACTCACTTAAATAATTAATTTTTGTTTTTCACTTAAGTTCATGTTGACTTCATGTTGAATCTAATCCAGTGTGGAGATGGGTTTTCTTTTGAGAGCACAGTAAATCCAGTGTTGTGTTTTTGTGTCAAAGCCTTGAGAAAGCGTTATTAGAAACAGATAATTGGTATGTTAGATTGGGTAATAAGGTAAGTATAATTTATTTTATTGGTTTTACGTTAAGAATATAAAAAAACACCTCCTCCCTGCAGCGCTGCATAGTGTCCCATTGGAGCTGAAAGGTTGTTCATCACTCTGTAGTTACATAGACATCACTGCGGCTCCCAGTACAAGGCTCTTTGACAGTGGCCTCATAAAACCTTTACAGAACAGCATCACTCAGGTGCTGTCAAAAAGCCCAGAAACCTTGAGGGAAGGCCTATATCAGCGGGTGATCCTGTGTGAATGTGACTGGATTCACTAGGTTTGGGACGTGTCAGACATAAAGCGTCCTGGACATGACACATGAAGGAAAAGGAAAAGGAAAATGCTGGCTTTTTATCTCTGGAAAAAATTAAAATATGTCTGTAAATACTCAAAATGGGTTTAAAGTTTGTCCGAGCAGCCTGAGCAGGACACTGACTGTGCGTAGCGTGTATGTGCGACCTGAGTGTGACTCATGCAATCAACACTGTTTGTGAGGACACCATCTGTGTGTTTACACCTTTGGATCCTCTATTTCTGAAACCCACGACACAGCAGTGAAGACGCTCTGAAGATGTAGTGATTGCGTATGTATTGTGTCTACATTAGTCATTGAGAAGAGAGGGTGGGGTAAATGTTTGCAGTGGGGGGAGCTGATTGCATTTGTCTATCTTGCCATGGCCCCTGTGGGAGGGGCCTCACCTCAGGATGATAGTGTTTGTGTATGAGGTGTGGTACGTGCTTGTCCTAGGATGTGTGAGGCATGAGGAAGCAGGCCTCTCTAGCTCCCCCTCTACCTACTGGATTCATTAGCAGCTGTCTGTCAGATAGGCCCACACACCACTGGATGGTTGCTTGGCAACTGGGACCTTTCTTGGCCAATCAGGACCGGATACAACAGGAGTTCTCTCCTTGACATATTAAAGAGACACACAAAGTTCTTCTTAATTTATCTCATTATGCTTGTGATTCATTCACCGGGAGGGCAGAGCAAATAAACTGCACCATAAACTACAAGTGAGTCACTCGAAACTTTTAGCCTGCCCACTTCTGCTTCAGCTGAGGTTACTCCCACATTCCTGTAGCATCAATGAATAAGAGACATATCTAAAAGGCAGGATGTGACAAAAGGTGAAAAAATAAAGAAGAAAAGAAGACGGGAGCTGATTTGAGGCTTGAGGTACACCTTTCTGCAGCATGCGTTACACATAACCAGCTAAAGCTTCAGCAGGATTCTTTGTATAAAGAAGATGCCTGACAGCAATTAAGAATTAAAACATATTTATATTTACGTACTATATATGTTTTTTTAAGTTGTACTTGTTAGTGCTTTAACAGTAACAAATGTCCAAATGTAATGAAAATCATTACATTTTACATGAAATAAAAAGTGAAGTTCTTTTTCATACAGGTTATATTTCCTGAATGACTCATACTTTGTTTAAAAACATCAACATTTACACCTGCATAAACAGTGGCATCAAGCAGCATTCATAATAAAAATGCTTTAGAACAAATATGACATTTGACAAATATTTGAGGATATAAAAACATCCAAAAATGTGTACAACAGTTTTAGTCTCACATTATTATTGGATTAAGGCTTTATCAGTGGCTGTGTTTGTCTGTTCTTGTGAGACATTATGAGCTCTAACATAAGTGCCACATTGACCAGGGCAGTGCTAGACCAGGTAGAGTCAGACTATTAAGAATTAACATAACATATTAACATAACAACAACATAAAATATTAACCAAAATGTAATGACATACAAGCAAAACTAATTTGTCAGGTCTGTTAAAATTAGGGTTAAAGAAAGGATAGGGTTAGGTTATTAGTTTGTTAGTAACTACCTGTACAATATATGGACTAAAATGTATTTTTTTGAAATAGACAAGAAAAAATTGCACAAACGAAGAAGCTAAGCTAACAAAAATTACTTTTTAGAGACAATTATTTAAACATTGGAAAGAGAGTATGTCCCTATTGTGAGGGAATGCACTAAGCAAAAGTGGTCATGTTGTTTAATCTAGAAATAAGAGAGTAAGACCTTTGCTGAAATAGTTCTGTTTGCACTTTTAGTTATTTGTGCTGACAGCTTCTGAAATCAGTGTTCCAGATTATAATTTTTGCAATATTGTAATAAAAGTTTATTGCACAGACCCCATGCTGACAGATACTGAGGAAATACTTCTTATTATTGTACATTATTTCTACTTTCTTTACTGGCCAGCAGGAAGACTTAGCCTACAAAACTCTAATCCCATATGCACATCAAAGCTTATGGGCAGGGTTTGTCTTTTGTTATCAGCAGATCAGGCAGCGTGAGGTTGGTATCCCCACTACGCCCTGAAACAGAGGTTCAACACCATCATAAAGACAGTAGGCCTCTGGCAGCTCAGGATCTGTGCACTCCTGCTGATGCATGGTGAGGGCTGTGCTTTGTGAATACCTTTAACTTGAAGAAAAGAACCAGCGTTTGAAGTGAAATCACAATGTGGATTTGGCATATATAGAGACAGAACTGAGGTTGCGACGGTGCGCTTTGGGATAAGAATGACTTAAACAAAAGTGTTAACAGATGTGGAAAATGTCAGGCTTGATCGTACACACACAGTTCCCTTGATCTGAAACATGGTGGAAAAGCGGGGCACGGTGCCAGCTAAAAGCAAGTGCATGTCTCTCTCCAACGTTGATAACAGGCTTTTCTCAGCTGCCATCTAATGCATATGGCTGTTTACAATTATTCATTAATATTTACAGAGTCTCTCCATCATCCTGTGCAAACATTAGTATCAGCATTTCTTCCCAGCTGAGCATATGTGTGCATTTTTACTAATTGGCGAAGAGGAACTGAACAGTTTTGGAGATCGTTGAGATTTGAATGTACAATGACGACAGAAGAAAGGAGAGCTGGTGTTGAATACAAATTTATTTTATCTCCACAATGGCTTCATGACATTCACACATTTGCCGTGTAAGACTATGAGGAGGAGGAGGACTCAAACTGAGCAGCATCACAGGAAACTGTTCCTTTTTTTATGCGTCTTTTTATAGCATCCTCTTCATGTCTTACACTTTGAGCCTTACCTTTTAACTGCCATCTATTTTAGCACTCTAGTTAATTAGAGCAATTGCACAAACGTGGTACAAATATTACCCAGTACATTTTAAACAGTGAATTATGTGATTATCTGTGAGCCACTTGTGAGGTATGATCAAAACATGGATAAAAATATGTTATTTCCGGTGACTGCAAGGGCAAATGTAAAAAAGTTGTATCAAAAACAGTATGTATAACAATAAAATTAGCTAAAATACCAAGGACATAGATGAGATTGTAAAACAAAACAGAGATGGAATATTAAAATGCATAGTTGA
Organism: Bostrychus sinensis; assembly: GCA_020698575.1. Taxonomy (NCBI): domain Eukaryota; kingdom Metazoa; phylum Chordata; class Actinopteri; order Gobiiformes; family Eleotridae; genus Bostrychus; species Bostrychus sinensis. The sequence continues at coordinate 8,717,759 of CM036239.1, forward strand.
AATTTATTGAATATTTATCTAAAAACAAGAGCAAGCAAGAGCAAGAAACACAAAAAGAACTCTGAAAAACAAGAGAAAAGAGTAAAAAAAAAAAAACTAACAAGGAAAACTTAAGAGAGAGTTAGCCCCACACCAAAAAAAAAAAAAAAAAAAACTCACATCAACACTCACACAAACCCAAGATGACCAAAAGAATAGTTGTAAAGCCCACTTTTATTTGTACAGCCCAGTATCACAACAAAAGTTGCCTCAAACGGCTTCACAAACAGTTGATCAAACATAAACACACAATCAGACTTCACACACAATCAACACAAACAATAACTACACTAAACTAAACAGACCCAGGACACTCCTGTCCTTAGACCCTCCTTCTTGGTAAGGAAAAACCCCTAAAAAAACCTAGCTGTGGGAAAAAAAGAAGAAACCTTATGGAGTCCAACTGAAGGAGAGGTCCTCTCCCAGGACGGACAGCCTCTAAATGTGTCTAGGGCTGTTAAATAAAGTCCATTAGCTCATCTATAGGATCATAGTAAGGACTGTAAGGATGCAGCAGGTGGGCTTCATCCAGACCTGGGAGTGGGGGTGAGGTAGGTCCAGGAAGTCCATAGAGATAAGGCTGAGGGCCCACAGGTCGGGACAGGAGCACAGATGGGGTCAGCTAAGATCCAGTCATCACTGGGACATCTGCCAGCAGCCAGGCATCTGAAACAGTCCCCACTCCCCCAGAGGGACAGAGGGACAACCTGTGAATAGCAATGAAGATATAGAATATTTGCTAATATTAATGACAGTGGTAGAAGAGGAGCAGCAGATGAAACCAGTGCCCCATACTTCCCCCAGCTTCTAGCTCCAAGAGCAGCCTAGCACTAAGCTTAAACCAAACAGTAACTTTAGCAAAACAAAATAGAACAAAACAGCAGCAGGCTAATCCTGCAATAAAAGGAGGACATGCGTTAAAACCGTTACAATCTTTAAAAACACAGTTAATAAAATGCCTGTCCCACCTTAAAATTGTATTATTTACCCCAGGGGTAAATAAGTCTGCCACTGGTCACAAGCTCTGATGCTGAACAAGCATAAAACCAATTAAAAACAGACTAAAAAGACAACTAAAATGAGGAAGAGTTAAATCCAAACCAATGCATTTAAGCACACATCCGCTAATTGGCAGAAGTACAACAAAGTCCAAAGCATACAAAATATACAAAAAAAAAACAAAAAACAAAAAAACAAAAAAAAACAATGGGGGATCCCTGCTGTCTGCTAAATATAGTATATCATATTATATCATTGAAAGCAGGACACACTGGCAAATGTAAGGATTTGAGTGAGTTTGGGGCAAATTGTGGCTGTGATAGAACAGCCAGGTGATCATAATGTTGTGGCTGAACGGTGTACATGGCAAGTACTTGTGTCAGTGTCTACCCAGAATCTTCACTGAAGCTTTCTGGCCTGCAGCAGAGTATTTGTCACCTGGGAGGAGACGCAGAGCTGCTTTTGTTCAGGAAATTTATCAGCCTAAGAAGAGAACAAGGAGATGTAAGATGTGGAAGAAACACCTGAAAGCATTCCCCAGGTGGGATTCAGTGCCAGTAAAACACAAAACACCACAAGCACCGCTAAACTAGTGTATAATGCACGCTAATTAAATATCTGAGCCAGTGACAGGCTGTGGGAAGATAAGTCCTCAAAGATGGATGTTCTCCCAGCAGTTAGGCTTTGTAGAGGTCTGTGCATAAAAAACGCACAGAAAACAGTATAAATCACTTTCAGCATAACAAATTTAAAATTACAAGACCAAATATTTACTTTATCATTTGGCTTTTGTGCGCTATAGAAAATATACTACAGACATTGTACCAGATTCAGCACCACGGACAGAGGCATTTGTCTCCACCAGCCTCAATGCACAGGGACGCGATGGAGGTCAAGGTAACGCTTCTGTAAAGACTGAAGCTTTGCAGCAATAATACTACAAATGCATATATTTCCATGTCGCTTATGGGTGACATTTGTAGACTTTGATAGAAAAACATGTAGTAGAGCAAAAAGCAAATAATCACACATAAAAAATAAAATAAAATGTAGAAAACCTACTCTACAAAAAATGTATGCTATGTAGATAATATGTTTAATCCCATGTTTTACTTTGGACTTACTGGGCATTTTGGGTCTTTTTGTGGATGAATCTCTGTTTTTGTCAATTAAAATCTATTTCACATGACAGTCAGAAATTATTTTAACTAAGTAACTTTTTATTTGATGAGAACAAAAATTATGTTATTATGGTACAGGGTTGTTTAACACTTCTGTTTTATAGAATAATTAAATAGAATAAATTGTAATAAAAAGCATCAAGCAGACAGAGAAACTGATTTTCAGGAACATACTGGGCCTTTAGGATTTTTATTGTCTCACTTGCTGCACACATAGTTATACATAAAAATGTAGGATTTACACAAATGTCCATATTGACAAATACAGTCAAGCTGTAGTCTCACTTAAAACAAACTCCAAAAAGAGTTTAGTTTTGGACAGATGAGACAAATCTAGAACTTTTGGCAAATCATGTCAGCTCTGTGTTCACAGATGCTAAAATTAGGCTCGGTTTTGTTCTGGGGCTGCTTTGCTGCATGTGAGTGTTTTGTCAGACAGTTTGGTTTTAGTCACAGGTTGTGGGCTCTCTAACAGAACATGGGCCCAAAACACACATCTAATACACACAAGAGGCTAAGAACAAAACATTGGACTATTGTGAAGTCACTTTTATGACCTCTGATCTGTTAAAGCTGCACTACCTGATATCTTTGTCCTTGTATTTTGGTAAAGATAATTATTTAGTTATTAGTGCAGCATAACAGAAGTCATCTGAGAAAAAAAATGAGACTTTGAGGTCACCTGTGGGCTGTGTTGTAAGGGTTTTTGTTTTAGAGCGAGGGAAGGAACAGTTTAACCAATCACACGCTTTCATAGGACAGGAGCGCTCTGATTGGTCAATACATCCTTTATCTATCCAGAACTAAAATCTAACAGGAATAATGTGAAGGAGCTATTGTTTTATTTCAAAATTCATAGCTTATTCACAGTATTTTTATTTTTTTATTTTAAAAAATTAAAAGCAAACTCCAGATCTGTGCTGTGTTATTGTGACAGCTCCTGGCTGTGTACAGACTTCCAGGTTTGTGTGAGACTGTGACAGAGCGGCGCCAAGGAGAGGAATTAGGAAAGGAAACTCAACTTTTTTTTAGACACATCACTTTTACAGTCACAAAATCAGGTAGTGCAGCTTTAACTTTAATATTACATTAAGGGTACCAACAATTTTGTCCACATCTGTTTGTGCCGATACTGTACAGAGTATGGCCCATACTAGTGAATGAAAATTCATGACCTCCCCACTTCCTAAACCAAAGGTGATCTCTTGGGGAGTTTACATGTTGAATGCCTTTGGTATGGTATGATTATATGTATATTTAAACAAAACAAAATATATTTGAAGAGTTCATTTGCAAAAGCAGATAACTCTCAAAAAAGTTTTTTTTTAATTTTTATTATTTACTTCAGTTTATATCATTCAAACTAAAGTTGAGTGTATCTGACCAACAGGATATATTGGGAATTGCTCTAAAATGGATTTGAGCTTTGAAAACAGCACAAAGTAAAGCGTAAATTACAAGCCTAACTCTTTTTTTATAATATGGCGTTTATCTGTTTTTGCAAATAAACTCTTAATTTCTAAATTAATTATATGAGCAAGCATTGTCATTTACTGAAAACGTATATTAGAGTTATTATGCATTTAGCAAATTTTCTTAATTTCCCGTCATCTTCACAAAGAAGAGGCAGAAATGCACAACTGCAACTTTAAGAGTCCTCACGCCTCCCCTCCGTCATCTCGTACAATGGTCTTTACCAGCTCCGCTTATCACAGCACAATTTGCAACATGCGATAATATTTTACCCGGCGTGTGTGCGTGCGCGTGGAGCCCCGGAAACCCACTGTCATTGATTCGACGCGGCTAATTTCCCATCCATTTTTATCCTTTTGTATTTTTGCCTGGTTGACCATGCCAGCGGCGGGGACTGGCCGCAGCTCTAGGATCGGATTCTCGGCGACGCTTCTTGTTTGCACTGAGACCTCCTAGGATTGTTCGCTTGATGGTTTAGCTCATACAGACACTGCAGTTGTCATTGATCCGCTGCCAGAGCCACGACTGAAGGAACAGATAGTAAGTATGCACACTGTTGCCTCCGGTATCGAAATGACCTACATTGCCCTTATTCCTCTAGGCTCAAGGTGAATTTACGCCGTGTCCTCTTCTCATCCCCAGCCCTGAACCAGACGCAGGGTTAGCTTGGCGGGGTTTGGATGCGCGTATAACCATTTTATTTGGTTGACATTGTGCAGGGAATGGGGCCGAAAAAAAAAAAGTACCGGCTGTCACAATGAAACTGAAGGGGGCGGGATGCAGAGTGACTGGAGAGGCACTGCATGATGTAATGCACTTGAGACAATAGCCAAGGATTCTCCTCAATTATCGTTTCAGAGACGCGGTGGAGACGGGCGTAAAGACGCCGCAGCAGACCACCTCTGCCTGGGGTAGGTGTATGTGTGGCTAAGAGCTGTAAAAAATTGAGCTGTCATAAGTGAACCCATTGCCCCTTCAATAAACAACATTACAAGCTAATATAAAGATGTAACGATGTGCCATCCATCCATCTGCAATCATTTAAAACCAAAAAGCAGTGAGAGATGATGAATCAAAGGAAAGGCTAATTTAGGTGTTGGCTAGCAGGAGAGGTTAGTGGCTAAGAGCAAAGCCATGATCTGATTCTGTGAAATAAATCTGAATTGACAGTAAGATGTTTTTTTTTCTGCAGATTGTATGTTGCTGATGCAGAGGTACATCTGTTGTAGGGGCTACCTGTAACAGCAGCAGTAGTAGTTCAACATAATAGTTTAGGGACATACTTTAAAAAATGGCCAAATTAAATGATGTAAAATAAAAGATTAATATAATATGAATGTGTGTTGGTTGTGAGCAGAATTTAATTTGCTTTTTGGTCACCTCAACCTGTGTTTCTCTATCGATTGATGGTTTCCGTGACCTTGCTGCAGGGTACTGTTGGTGATGTTAAAGGCTGTTCTTTCATGTGCACATATATAGACTTATTTCCAGATAAAAACACAGCCAATGGCCACACACTGGCACACATCAGAAGGCGCATCATGCCGGGCCCCTCCTTCCTCTCTCCTCTGTCACAGATGCTCACCCAGCACCAGATAAATGCACTCAGACACACACTTACTGTATTATACACATTGACTTGATGCATAGGCTTTCTGGCTCACTAATGGAGGCAGGCTTGAGGAAACCTAACTCTTACTCCATGCCCTCCATTCAGTCTCTGATTCATTCTTGATTTCTGCTCAGAAGATATCAATGATAGCAACAAACCTAGAATGTAGCATGTATATATATCATTTTTACACATTTTGTAATAATAATAATGATAATAATAATAATAATGCATTAGGCTTATATAGCTAGTATTTTTCTATAGAAGCAACAGTTGTAATAGTCTCTGTCTCTGAGATTAAATTGAGAATATTATTGCTTTTACAAACAATAATAATATGCCTTTCCAACCAGAGATGAAGTACTCTAGTCATGAACTCAGACTCTTGTCAGGATTGTGAACCAGTTTATGAGACTCAACAAGACTCTACCCAAGCTTAAGTCCTTAAAGACTCAATGGGATGTTTTGGTATCCAAATCTCTCAGTACGGTGTTATCACGATATTAATCTCATGGTACGATATTTATTGTGATATTGTGGAGAGGCTCATGGTATTATAGAAATGCTCATGATAACAAAACATACTCTTTAAAATGCCCTGTCTTTAGTGCATTAATTATTGGGATTTTTCAAAAGATTAAGACTAAGTGTAATAACAATAATTTTGTCCTGTTGGCTACACTGAAACAGAGCAAAGGATTATGGTTTATGTAGTTCCCTCTGCTTTTCTACTATTCATCTGCAACAACACAATGCATATTAGACCCGGGAGTTCATTCAATATTGTAAAAGTCCACGGCAATATTGTGAGATATTTGATATTTCAATATCATGAGATTGCGATATTGTTCCATACTTACTCAGGTAATTCTTTGGATGGCTTGCAATTGCAAGTTACCAATGTGGCTAGTTAGTTTTTTTAAGCAGTGCTGCGCTATATTTGAGCCTGAGCAAAAGTAAACATTGTTACATGTTCTTTTATGAAATAGTTTTATACAAAACTAATATCTCACTCAAGATGTCAGTGTAGCACCCACATAAGTATTTTGTTAACTCGACTCGGACTTGAACACAGCGTAAGTAACTTGGACAGGACTCTGACTGGACTTGACATTTTTTTGGTGGCTCGGACTCTGCCACTGTGAGTGCTAAGAACTAGATTCAGACTGAAGTCAGACCAGTATTTAGTGACTCGCACTTAGGCTCAGGCTCAAACACTTTACAGTGGGGCATGGACTTGAAAATTCTACTACAACACTGGCAAGCATTTGTCCTGACCCATCCAATCACACAAGACTTCTGTTATAAAATCCTGGTTGATAATTAAATTCAATCCTTTTTCTGTTTGCTTGGCAGGCAGTACACTGGTTTTCAGAAGTTTCTGGTACAGGCAGACATATGAATGGGATTTCTGAGCACTACCAGTGTATGATGCCATCTGGTCTGCTCCATTCACAAAAATGCTGTGTTGCTCTTTTACCACCTGTCATTTTGATATAGATATGTGGCGAAGAGCTGTTGTTTCCATTATGACTTAAGTTAATCAGTGTAGATGCACTCTGCTGCATGTCAAGACATCAAACATAAACATTACTTTGAAGTGGCTTTTGCCAGAGTCAGCTACCTTAGCTATTACTCTGTTATTGATGTAATGCATTATCATCGAAAACATGCACAGCCCTAATCATGTTGAACCTATGTTAATGTATGCCATGGCTTTCTAATGGACTGTAATAATGTTTGAAAAATTGACAACTTATTTATAAAAGAGTGGGTTCCTAATGAGCTTTTCATTTAACACATTTGTAAAAAGCAATCTCGATGCCTAATGAGTTAGTTATGAATCCCATGCTTGTTATAGCAAAGCTTTAAACATGTCATTAAATTTGTTCTATTACTTTAAAGACCCCTCAACAAGCACACAGCTTATCTCCAAAGCCACAGAGTGCTGCGCTCCGTCCTCTGCTTGCTCCACACTTCCTGGCGTTGCACATTTTTGATGTTTCCAGGTAGAGAACAGGGCTGAATGACTGGGCCTCTTATGGCTATGTGCTGCTCAAGAGCTCACTGAGGTTTGTGTGGTGGGCTGGTCCTTATCTAACTTTAACTGTCTCTATTAATGAGATTAACTGAAGACATGCAGAGTAGGAGCACCTTACTGATTTTGAGTAAAGTAATTGTCTCTACTATTATTACTATTATTCCTGAGTTTAAATATTTATAACTAAATGTTTTTGCATGTGTACACAACAATAACGTCAGATACTGGGAACTGAATCACTTTCCTTGAGTTTCCTTGCACCCAAGTCAGATGCAGTGGCTCCTGGGTCATAGCAGTCATCTTCCCTTCTGGGGTCGCCAATACAAATCATAGTGTGCTGTATTTTGTATCTTGACTTAGCTCAGGTTTAACACAGGATGCCCTTCTTTACATTGCCCTCTACATTTATTTGGGCTTAGGACCAACACACAAGGTACACCGGCTTTGGACCCCTTGTGGCTGGATTGCTCCTAAGTACTGGCAATAAAATTACAAACTAGGGCTGAAAAATTAGTCAAAATCAAATCAAAATCACAGTGCAGAAAATAAAATATCCCATCTCCCCAGGGTCCTACACTGCAAACAAAAAAATAAATAAAATCAAATAAAATCAATATCTACATTAGTTAAAACTACTTGAATTCAGATTATTAATCTTGATTTGAGTAATTTTAATTAGACTGAATTTATTTACTTATTAGGTTACTTATTACTAGATCATTTGTCTTGTATCAAGTTATTTTTTTCATGTTTCAAGCTATATTTTACTTATTTCAAGCTACATTTTTTGCCTGAAATAAGTTAAAAAAAAGCTTAAAACAAGAACAAAATAACTTGAAACAAGTCAAATATCTAGCCTAATAAGTAAATAAATTCAGTCTAGTGAAAGTTACTTTACTTGTAATTTCAAGTAATTTTAACTAATGTAGATATTGATTTTTTGCAGTGTCATATGTATAAACTGTGCTACTTCTGCAGTTTAGACCTCTACAGACATGATCTGAAGGCATGTGATTCCTTGTATTAGTTCAACAGTGAATATTTCAGTCTTCTCTCTCCTTGATTTAAAAAAAAAATATTGCAAATCTAATCGCAACCGTAATATCTGACAGAAAAATCACGCTCAGCCCTGTTACAAACTACAAACAGGACACTCTCCAAGGACCACTAGGCTGACCCTTATACCACCTGTGGGGCCTGTACCACAGTTTGAGAACCACAGATTTTATAGATTTTGTAATTATTAAGCATTTTTTTTAACTGTATTTTGCATTCTGTAAAAATGTACAGATCATTTTCATTGAATCACTGGGTGTAGCTTTTATGTGTGGTAGCGACTTTGTGGCCAGGTGTCCGGGAGTGAGAATATCAGGCAGAAAAAGGCTGGATTTTCTGCACTGATTAGGGAAACTTTCACTTCTTTTCCTGAATAATTTATTGATTGGCATATGGCATGGGGAGAAGAGCCCAATGATCCCTGCTTAACTGTCTGTGTTTGACTGCATCTGTGGCCCACGGTTTAACTGAGCGTCTGTTGTTATACCTGCATAATTTCATCTTCACATTTAACACCACAACCAGCTGTACTACATTCTGTTGTTTGTGTCATATTCTCACTTATTTATACAAAAACTTGTTTGTCTGTCAACATTACAGCTTTCCTGTTGCCATTTAATAGAAATAGTGCTTAAATAATGATTACTTCCTGTCCTAAAACCCATCGACTTCATTTGCACTTTAGTATTGAAGTTATTCAATTCATTTTGATGTGCCATTAGGGGAAAAACACTGGATAAAACATTATGACTTATGTCTTTATACCACTGTATTAAAACATGGTTGTTCCTATACTGTTTTTTTGTTTGTTATAAGGTGATCAGCATTATCATGGATTTTGTTTTGATCCTCGGATTGAAAGAGATGTATAGGTTTTGTCCTGTCAGTGCTTCAGTCTTCTTAAAATTCTCCCCCGATCTTTCGTTGTGTGGATAAGTATAAGCCTTTTCTCCAGAGGAACACTGGCTTGTGACATAAGTGTGTGTCCAGGCTGCAGGCCCGGTCTCTCAGGTCTAAATGGTAGCGGATGGAGGCTGAATGCTGAGCTGGGGGAGTCTGGCCAAATGCCTGGACAAGATATGGGAGATCCCAGTTTACTGCCAGTACATGCTGTGACACACAGACCTGCCATTATACCACAAAGAGGGCCAGGTCTGTCTGTGGGAGAGCAATGAGGATTTATATGTAATATGTATTTAACTACTTTTCAGTTTCAGTTTCAGTTTCAGTTTCATGTCCAATGTCAAATAACTGGCCCAAACAGCAAGAGGTCTGCACCTATAATGCTTCTCTCTGCATTTTTACCAGGCTTATCAAATATGAAGTATCTTCAATAAATCACAGGATCCCACTCCTATTCAAAATTTGCAGGGGTTGCTGCAGAGCCATTTGAGGGATTGCTATAATATTAAATATTTAGTTTAGGCCGTCATTCTGCACAAACATAAATTTGGGTTTGACTCAGTCGCACGTTATATGTGAGAGATACGATTTGTGGTGACCCATTCACTGACTCCGACAAACCCATTGGTGCTACCATAGTAACATGGTTGTAGATAGAGGTTTGTCCTCATTGGCTTTTTTGTTCAGTAGCGCGTAGAGAATGTGTCCAAATTTTGTATTTGCTTTTACTTAGTTTGAAAGAATAATAATAATGGGCCTTTGCTGTTGTGATACCTGATGGATTGGGTTTAATAAATTTTTATTTATATTGATTTAAATTGAAAATATTAACTTGACATGCTGTCCAGGAAACATTGATTATTTCATTATTAATAATGATAATTATTTTCATTCATTTTCTACCGCTTACTCCTGTAAGGGGTCGCGGGTGACTGGAGCCCATCCCAGTAACTTTGGGCCGTAGGCAGGGTACACCCTGGACAGGGGTCGGCTTGTCGCAGGGCTGACACCGAGACAAACACAGACAGACAACCATTCACTCTCACATTCATTCACTAGGGTCAATTTAGAGTCACCAATTCACCTAACACATGCATGTGTTTGGAGAACCCACGGTAACACGGGGAGGGCATGCAGACTGAGAGAGTTCAGAGAGTTTGTGTGATGGTGTGGTGGTCGGCCCGGGGCTCAAACCCACGACCTTTTTGCTGGGAGGCGAGAACGCTAACCACTCTGCCACCATGCACCCGTAATTATTTTATGTCACTATTATAAGATGACATTTGGTTTTCCAAGTCTGCCTCTAGCTCCTGAGCAACCCTATCGGTTTGGATGACTCCCGAGGCTTTTACAACTCCCAGGGGAAGACGGCGTATGGCTTCATGTAATCACTATCATAAACAGTAAATACTGTGTATTATGCAACTTGATCTGGGCCGGCCCATTAAACAGCACAAGCGTAAAATCTAGGGCAGAACAGCCAGCCTTCCAAGACATCTCTGCAGCTTTAAAACGCTGGGGTGATGCTCCAGACGTGCTGGTCATTAGCTCAGTCACCACCAACAACAGTGGATACTATTACCATACAAGAGTAGCCTAGGTCATGACTGTCTTCTACTGGGTTTATTTTATTCTTGTGTATTATCAAGGGCTGTGTATTATCAAGAACCTGATGAGTGTCACAATGCAATATATATCAACATATTATATTCTAACAAAAATGTTATTGTTTTTACAAATAAGCAACAATAATAAAGAGCTTGCAGGATTTTTGTATTAAATATAAAATGAATTGCCAACACTCAGTGTGTGATCTTGGTTTCTACAACAAAATGTATTTTTTAGTGTGAAAGAAAATACCATGGATAAAATCTGTCTCTATCAGTACGAAGAGAAAATAGATGCAGACATTTTGTTACAGTATAGCCCAATATAAGATATTTTCCATGATTTATATTTTCTTAAACCCCTATCACAAATGTTTGTAGTTTATATGCCAAATGTCTATCTGGTCAATTTATTTCTTAATTGAAATTCTATTATACAATTCAGGGTTTGAATGATATATTTCTTTCCTCCCTGACAGAGCCGAGATGATGTGCGAGGTGATGCCCACCATTAGTGAGGACACGACTCTGAGCCAGCGCGGGTCTCAGAGCAGTGCCTCGGACCCGGACTCTCACTTTGAACAGCTGATGGTCAACATGCTGGATGAGAGGGACCGGCTCCTGGACACTCTGAGGGAGACCCAGGAGAGTCTGGCCCTCGCCCAGCAGCACCTTCAGGACGTCATCTATGACCGGGATTCACTGCAACGCCAGCTCAGCTCTGCTCTGCCCCAGGTAACACACTGCTATGCTACAAGGTAGAGCTAGTGGAAATTATTATTGGGTTGTGTGTTTTTGGGCACAGCTTTTGAGGTAAATTCCAGTCAGAAACTTAGTACTTGGAGAAATGTCTTTATTGAAGTGTAAAATGTGATTTATATAGTTCTTTTATTGTATTGAGCTGGTGTTGCTATGTCAATTTAAGAGCGATGTTTTGAAGTGCTGCCATTTGTGAATGTACTAATGACTGTTGAGCTAGGTGCTTACAGTTTTTATAGCTTATAGTTTTGTGAAATAACATTTTTAGCTGCATTATTAAGCAGTGTGTGGAAAATAAAAGCCTTCTGCAATATAATTTGTACTGTAAGTGGAGATTAGCACTTTGTGTCTCAGTAATTCTAATCACATGCTCTGTTTCCAGAAAACTCTAGAGGTTTGCTGTGTGGAGACTGAAAGACTTTGTTTGCAGGCGACACACTGTGTTCCTATTAGATTTGGTGTGATCTCACACATAAACTTTAATGAATCTCTTCTATTGAAATGAGTAATCTCTATTATAATCTGTATTTCCCTATCAGAACCTTTAACTTAGCTAATCTAGCACATTTTTATGGTCACAAGGATAAGCTGTGCCGCTGCTGTTTGTCCTCAAAGTCTGCTGTGAACCTCACTGGCATAATACTGCTGTAATTACACACATGAAGAAGAAATGGTACAGGTCTAATCCAAAACAGACAACTTGACATACTAATAGTATATTATCTGACCATGAGTTTTGGCACCACAAACACACCATTTGCCACTTTGGTTGTACATGCTGTACGTGCTGCCTGCAGTGAAAATGGGCTGGGATTGGCCAATGAGTATCACTGTATTTGATGAGAACACAGTCTTTACAGTTTACATCTCAGTCAAGTGATCTGTGTTGTGGGAATGTAGAAAATGCCACAGTTTTATACAGTAAATCCCTTAATTATTTTGGTGATTTTTCTCCAAAGCCTGTAGTACTGGGAGGATTAGGCATTGGCTATTTACAGACTGTCTTCAATTAGCTTTTTATTTCTGTCGTCATTTCTTTTACAGTTACAGTTTGTGTTCTTCTTCAGCATGAGCTGCAACCGCTTTATACAAAGAGTGCACCATAAACTTATCTTGATATCTACTTAACTCTCCAGTAGCAAGTTCATTGTAGGTATTCTGTATTATATTCACAGCACAGCATGGATTGCAATACTTTTATTGGTTAAATGTAACCTTGTGATTCTGATGAAGGAGAGGTGATAGGATGTGAAAAGCCCTGTCCACTAACCTAGCACTATTAGCACAAGGGAACCCTTTAGTATGTTTCTAAATATATAAGGTGTGTGTGTCAGCATTGCGCTCATTTCTGCAGTACATTGTCTGTCTGCCTAGATTGTAAAAAGAAAGTGGTACCGATCAGACTATGATGTGGTGTAATTAAAGGGGAAACTGCTCTAAATTAGGGCACACTTTAAAAACCTTTCTTATTAATAAAAAAAAGTTTAGTAGCTGATATGTTTTAATGCTTTAAGAGTACATCCTGCTTTCTTGCATCATTTATTCAACAACCAGTCTGATTTAAAACACATTTTCCAACAATAGCCAAGTTTGAAAAACTGAAAATAAAATATCTACTGACCAGACAAATATTTATTCTACCTTTTCTAATAAATGTTTACAGTTGTAGTTACATCAGCTGGGGATAGATAGAAAAATACATTTAAAGACTATGACAAATATGAGGGGTACAGAGATGAGTTTTGAATGGTTTGTCTTTGCCTTCACCCTCTCACAGTCTCTCTGTGAGAAAGGGAAGCCTTTGGGCTCCAGCAGTCAGCTGGTCCTCTGCACCAGAGCAGCACATGATTCTCCATGATTACCATTATTGTTTGTGCCCCAGTTCACACTGACTGCAGGCTACAAGTCCAGTTTGTGTGGCAGGGAGGAAGAGGGAAAGACTGTAATGGTTAGCAGTCATGCTTCTTAGTAACAATGCCCAAATGAAAAGATAAGACCTCCGCCAAGGCATTGGGTACACTGTAGGCATGGGATGATAATAGAATTTTATGTCACGATAATGGCCACAATAGTTGCGATTAACGATATTATCCCATTAATTAAAAAATTATTCTTGTAGTTTGAAGATGTAGCTAAAACATGCTGGAGTTACTTTACAGTGACTCAACAGACCTAAGTTTATGATTTTAGGATAAATTTTTCCAAACATACAGCTCCCACTTGTGGCTAAAATGTAGAATACACATGTAAACAACAGCTGTAGAGACCTGGATAACGCGGTGACTGTTGGACTGCTGCAGTGAGAACAGCGTACTTTAATGTACTTTAATTCAGGTAGGAGTGGCATTCATACGGCACTCAGGAGTACTACTGTCAGAACAACAAATATAGATCACAGAAATACACATTTTAGATCATCGTGTTGTAAAAGTTTAAAAGTGGAAGCATGTCAGCCGTAGCTACGTTTAAGGGGCTGTGTGAGACGCATTCACCAAGAGAGAAAAGCATTTTCTAACGTTATTGAGTTTAATTTTGTAAAATCAGTGTCACTGTTTATATTTATTGGTAAACTTATTATTATCTTGTAAATTAGCATTAGCATGTGGTGCTACAAACATTTATAGCTACTGTTAAAACCTCAGAGGGCTTGAACACCTCACAGTCCATCTGTCTGCTCTGCTGTAGATCAAGTTATTTAACCTGTCCTGGAGAAATTGGACTGAAGACGAGCTTTGAGCCTTCTTGGAGTATGTTTTGCATGTAAACAAAGCAAATAGCAGAGGGCACAGCTCTCTTGTGTGATGATGATGGCAATTATTTTGATGAACGATTATCAAATTCAAAATTGCCACCATCAATTAATCTTCACTGTTTTTATTGCGATTAGTGATATAATTGTCAATCATCCCACTTCTACTAAATTATAAAAAAAGTTGCAAAACCTCAAGGCAACAGAATCCCTCAAGATTTTTGAGTTTTGGGGCCAACTCAAAATCTCAAGATTTCAACACCGAACATTTTTTTTACTCACCTACTTTGATACGTCTAAAAACTTTTAAGTTTTACTCACTATCATTATTTTTTTTACCTATCTTACAGCCTTACTATCATTTGTTTAGGAAAGGTATTATTATTGATAATGATAAAAACTAAATAGTATATGGATAGTAAGTTGGCTGTAAGATGAGTTAAAAAAATAATGATAGTGAGTAAAACTTAAAATTGAAAGTTTTTAGACATATTAACGTCAAATTAAGAGATCAAAAATATTAGTTGTCGAGATTTTGAGTTGGCCACAAAACTCAAAAATCTTGAGGGATCCTGTTGCCTTGAGTTTTTGAGTTTTCGCAGCATTTTTTTTTTTTACACTGTATATCTTGCAATAACATATAGTGACCTGGATTCAAACTAGGGATCTTCTAGTTCCGTGATAAATGCTCTATCCAAAGACTTTTTATATGTCATATTTCTAAAGAATCCACTAAGAGTAATTATTTATGGATGTTTCATATCTACACAAAAAATGTATTCCATGGTACATATCTCACAAATCTTATAGCGTTGGGCATTTTTGGGGGTTATTATGTGTATTTTAAAACAAAATCTTACTTGTTAATGTGTATTTGTCAACCACTCAGCTTCAGGATCACCAATACACTTCCACAATTAAGAAATCACGGAGGTCAGGTATGTTTCCCAAGCAATTTATTCAAATCTTAATCAATTTCCACTGTTTACTAAAAGCCCAAAGTAAAAACTTAAAATGATTTTAAAAGAGGGCGTCACAATGAATAGATTTAAGAACACCAATTAAAACAGGAGGGTTTCACGTGCAGGGGGAAGGTTGTAAATCCTGGCCCAGAACAATCTCCTCCAGTACAGTTCCAGCTCGTAGTCCAGAACCCAGCGCAGCTTCCTTCAGCTTATCCCAAGACACGCTGGGTGCAGGTTCCCAGTCCTTGTCGCCGGTCCCGTCTGGCCCCGAATCTTCCACGCGACGGCGCTATGGAACAAGAGTGTGCGTGATCAGTAACCACGCCCAATGGCTTGCATACAATAGGCGAGTCTAATTAGGTCGAGTCCCTTTAACTTATCTGAAAGATGCGTTGTATCCACACTCCAGAATGCAAGTCCTCTGCTCTCGTCTCGGTCCCACCCGATCCAATCCAGCCTCTTCGGTGCGACCCGCGCTGTGAACCAGGGAGAGCGTGTACAATTAACAATCACGCACAAAATTCAGCATGCACGTACAGGCGCGTCTTGTCAGGATGCGTCCCTTTAACTTATCTGAAAAGCGCATTGAATCCCCACTGCTGGGTACCGGATCTTTTGAGTATTAGCTGTTCCAGGCTCACGTCGCGGCTCCCGTTCTCCCGCAGTCCGGATTACTGTCCACAGCCTCCTTTCTCTCATCCTCTGCTGTCTCCTCGGGTTTGGGTCACCGCTTTCACTTCCGCGTTCTCGAGTCTCGCGAGATCCCTCCTCCTCTCAGGGCGCATTCAGGTCCACTTTTATACTTTGGGCCCCACTAAGGCAGCCAATAGTAATACTCCAGGGTCAGCCAGAGAGATTGTCTGTGGGCGTGTCTACATAAGGCCCATTCATTGAGCTCAAAGTCTAAACAAAGTCCATGCACAATACACAGCACACAAAAAGTGAACACTGCAAATCAATTAAGCTCCATGTAGGCCATAAACCAAATACACGCACACCACTTCTGACATATTTTGCATATTTTACTTCAGAATTCCTTTAATTGTGTCCACATCGATGGAGCCAGTGATATCCCTGCAGCTGACACTGTAAACGCTGCATATGACAGAATGTGATCAATACTTATGAAAGGTTAGGACCTGATTAGTGATACACAACCTGCTCTTTCTGAATGAATTATCACTGCTTGTCAAATCCCCGAATGGTAATGGCTAACCGAGAATATGTCCTAGAAAGCAGGGAGAGTGTGGAGTGTAGTTGTGTTCAGACAGCCAAGGTGACTAGACAGTGCAAAAGGATCTCCTGCAGATGTAATTATGTCTCTAATGAACAGCGCAGTAGGGCACCAGAGTGCTGTAAAGTCAGGAAGTTGTGGGAACACTCAATCAGTCTAAGGAGACAGAAGCTGCGCTGGGTTATTGCCTGTTGCGGATCACATTTAGGGGCTTCTTTCATCTGCGGTTAGTAAATAGGAAACATGCACATTTATTATTGATACTTTCAGGCCTTTTTTGGCTTTATTGGACAGTCAAGAAGTGATAGTATATAATGGGAGAGAGAGAAGGGAGAGAAATTCAGCAACGTGACGGAGTCCGGACTCAAACCCATGACACCAAGGCAGGCTGTAGTAGCTGTGCACATGCAGCTCCACCAACTGAGCTACACTATATTTCCAAAAGCATTAGCTCACCTGCCTTTACACGCATATGAACTTAGAGCTGCACTACCTGATTTCTTTTTTCTTGCATTTTGGTAAAGATAGTTATTTAGTTATTAGTGCAGCATAACAGAAGTCATCTGAGAAAAAATTAGACTTTGAGGTCACCTGTGGGCTGTGTTGTAAGGGTTTTTGTTTTAGAGCGAGGGAAGGAACAGTTTAACCAATCACATGCCTTCATAGGACAGGAGCGCTCTGATTGGTCAATACCTCCTTTACCATCCTTTATCCAGGACCAGAATCTATCAGGAATAATGTGAAGGAGCTATAGTTTTATTTCAAAATGTATAGCTTATTCACAGTATTTTTATTTTTTTTAATTTAAAGAATTAAAAGCAAACTCCAGATCTGTGCTGTGTTATTGTGATAGCTCCTGGCTGTGTACAGACTTCCAGGTTTGTGTGAGACTGTGATAGAGCGGCGCCAAGGAGAGGAATTAAGAAAAGGGAGTGTATCATTCAAACTCAACATTTTTTTAGACACATCACTTTTACAGTCACAAAAACAGGTAGTGCAGCTTTAAGTAACAGCCCATTCCTAATCCATAGAGTTTAATATGAAGTGGGCCCACCTTTTGCATCTATCTAAGTCAGACATCTGCGTATCTGACGTTCTCATCCAATGTCAGACACTGATGGTGTAGAGAAGGCCTGGCTCACAGTCTTCGCTCTAATTCATCCCAAAGGTGTTCTGTCAGGTTGAGGTCAGGACTCTGTGCAGCTCAGTCAAGTTCCTCCACACCAAACTCACCCATCCATGTCTTTATGGACCATGCTTTGTGCACTGGTGCAGTCATGTTGGAACAGGAAGTGGCCATCCCCAAACTGTTCCCACAAAGTTGGGAGCATGGAATTGTCCATTTTCTTTTGCTATGCTGAAGCAGTCAGAGTTTGTTTCACTGGAATTAAAGGGCCAAGCACAGCTCCTGAAAACAAGCCCACATCATCTTCCCAATTCAGTTATTTGGGTGGGTGAGTGAATACTTTTGGAAATAGAGTGTATAGCGCAGCGCATAAATATGTACATTTAAAATGCTTAAATATTGGTCTTGCCACTATGTAAAAAAAATAAAAAAAAGATTTGAATCACTGGTTAAACTGGACCTGCTGATACTGACTGCAAATTGTATGTTAAAAGAGTCCCCAGTGGCTAAGAAAAGAACATTCATATAATTGCTTCATAGGCCGTTACTTGGTGCATCAAGTGGGTAAAAGAGGAAAGACATGTCTAAGAGCTTAGTGCTTGACTGACAAAGTCATTACTTGTTACAGCTGTCTATATCAGAACTTAATTACTGAATCTTACTTTACCAATCCTACTGCTTTTAGCTCTGAATTGTGTGGTATACATTTTTAAGCTAGACTTTTTCACATGTCAGACCATATGTCTATGTATGTCTATTTTCAAGGGCAAAGACTTATAATTCAAGCAACAGAAAGCTACAAAAATGTAAATGTTAGCTGAACTCTGAAATTACATACATTTATTAATGTAATATCATACATTAAAGATTACATAGAAAGAGATTCTGGGAATATGTGTGTCATCATTTTTTAGAATGAATTACTGAATATTGCCATGAAGGTATTGACAGTCAAATTGATCTTGTTTGTAAAATACAGTTATAGATCTTTTTTTCTCCTTTACAGACAAGTGGTATTGTACATTACCACCAAGTTTAATGCAAAAAGCCAACTGTGCAGACAAGTGAAAAAAAGGCCATATAAACATTTCTTTTTAACATCTTATCCCACTTCGTGATTTATTTCCCTTTTCCAAAATGGCAGTGTTTAGATGGACACACACTGATGCACCTCCTGAGAGTGTGCAAACTCGCCGGGGTGGGGTGAGAGAAGGAGTGGGGGATTTTGCATCTATAACTTGGATATGACTCAGCCCCGGTGGCAAAAAATGCAGAAAATCCTCAAATTTTAGTCCACAGCCCTTCCTCATAAATATGGCACATACACTTTCTTACATTCGTACTGTCTTTGCCCCAGTGAATTAAAGGTCTGGTGGTCCTTTTGGGAGATGCTTAAGTGGGAAGACTGACATAAGGTGATCACCATTACTAAGGTAATTCTTCATTTAAGATTTCAGAGTTTTTGGGCCATAACATGTAAGCTTTCACTCTAAAATAAATAAAGTGTCTAAATTACACATTAAGGTGTTTCTTTACTTACATTTTCTCAAGTTGCGTCAATAGATTTCTACCTGAAATCTGAAATATACTGTAGTTTAAAGGCTTTTACCAACAGATTTGTTATGCAAAATTGACTTTTCTGAGCTTTCTACCATGTTTTAACAGTATTTTTTAATGTTGTTTCTGCATCAAAAACTTACCTGGAGTTGTGTTTTTGTTTCATTCACGTTTGAGTCATCTATTTATTTACATTGACTTGCTGAAAGGACAGAAATGTCTTGTTTCACCGACATTTGGCATTTCCACCTGACCCCCCCCCCATTCCCGTTCAGCTCACACCTCCCCCACTGCAACCAAACAAACCCACTGCAGGGAGGGAGGTCTCTTAAAGTGACAGGTACCTAATCTGAGAGTTTCTCACAGAGTCAAATGATGACTTCAAATAGGGTTTTTCCAACAATTAATGCATTTTCTGACCAACAAAACGTAAGATGCTGATCTAGAGGTGTCCTAAATTAATTTAAAAGACACACACAAAAAAGCATAATATGGGCCCTTTAACTTATTACATTTGGTCTTCCACAAAAGTCACCTTAGAAGAGTCACCTGATGTTACAGTGAGGTGTCTTGTCAGCTGCTTTATACTGGGAAGGTCCCCAAAGGACAATAAACCGAGACAAGGGCTTATCAGCTTTCACGGGCCTGGGATACTGTCCTGAAGAAGTCGGACTGCAGATGACGCTGTTCCCCTACCACTCCAGGTCAGAAAACAGCACCAAAACCTGTAAAAACCTACCAGCAAGACACCTCACTGTAACATCAGGTGACTTTTTTGTGGAAGGATGCAGGAAGCGCTGAAACATGTAAAGGTACAAAAACACAGTACTGGTCTATTAAAAAGAAAATCTCTACTATAAAGGTTTGCTAACTTGATTGAAGACTTGATATCTATAATTCTTTCATTTCATCGGATATGTCACCAAAATAAACCAAGAACTTTAAACCTGGCTCCGTCCAGAACATGGAGGCTTATAAGAAACCAAACAAGTGTTGGTTTGTGACTCCTGACGTCCCACTGGATAAACACAGTCAGTGACATCACTTACTGACGTCTATAGCTGTGACTCTGATGGACCAGCAGCTGTTGTCCATTAATGGATACCTTTTAGCTTCTCAACGATCTACTTGAGAGACTGAAATAGAGCCTGATGTCACTGGCTTTTGGTGACTCCAGAAAATCTTATCCAAGGAACGCCTATGTGAGCCACATGATGTCCCATGATGCTCGCTGTGTTGCATTGATGGCATCTTGGACCGCAGGAAGAATAGTTATTGCTGCGGTAATAACTAATGGGGATTCTAAATAAAGAATAAAGAATCTTCTTCATTATATTATGAATGATTTTTAGGGCCCAGATAAATTATCATAGGCAGTTGCACTGAGGACAGAGCATATTTATTTTTAACATTTGGAGTATTTTTGTCTATTTTTCATGGTTCTAGCTTTCATATTTTTCTATGTTATTGCATTAGTATTAGTGAAACATCTTCTAAAAACAAACCTTGTCCAGATGACCTTCTTGTTTAACCTATTTTACTGATTTCTTCTGGATGACTGAGAACTCTATTCTATCTCATTTTTATGTACATACATTGTAAACATGTGGGTAAAATGTGTGAGTTGAGTGAGTGTTATAAAAAGCATATATTTGTATTATTTATTTATTAATATTACTGCAATAATTAATCGTACATTAATCAAACACGCCTCACCTGCAAAATGTGCAATGGAAAAAAAAGAATTCACACACAAGTTTTAACAAAACGTTTCCAACTAGGACTGCCTGATATGGAGAAAACATTCGACATTTGATAACTATGTTGAAAATTGCAATAACAATATTATTGCGATATTTGAAAACAGAGCCTACTTTTTGAACATAGTAAGTTCAATTCGCTACATTTCACAAAAATGTAAGTTCCTGTATTTACAAGTCAAAACAGTGACAAAATCAAAACTTAACACAGACTAAACCAGGAATAAAACAAGGCTAAGCTGTGACTAAATTAATTAAATTACCACTAAAACTGGACTTTTTAAACATTTTTATTTAGTCACAACACATGTTCTTTTAAGGCTCTGGTGGAAAATGATTCTTCAGTGTAAATCTCTGTCAGATGGAAGACCATAGCATTATTGCGATATATTTAGGTTCTTGCAATATGAACATTGCGTTTGCTGATATTGCGATAACAATAATTTTGCAATATATTGTGCAGCCCTATTTCCAAATGAGCTGTAGTGCCTTTGTGGCATTAGCAAACATCATATTTTGATTCTCTGACTGTGACAAGGTCAGAATGAAAGTTTAATTTTGAAGGATAAATATAATGACTCTCTCAGGGGCTTCTACTCTGTGTCTCACATAACTCTGTCTGTGTTCACTGTATAAAACATATATGGCATCTTCCCATGGTTCCCTGCAGGGGGTTTTCTTCAGCCTACTGATGTGATTCAAGGATGATGCTGAACCATCTGTCTGCCTGCCCCATGCCGCTACAACAGCACGCAGCATCTCACTTTCCAATTACATCAGGTTTAGGTAAAAAAGAAAAAAAAAAAAAAAAAAAAAAAAAAAAAAGAGCGATGGCCAAGTCCTGCCAAAAGCTGTGTGCAATCTGTTGTAAGGTTCCCACCTCACAACTTCACACCTTACACTACACTGACTATCAAAACATACTACTTGGCTGCATTTTAGACATTTTTCAAATAGCTGTAGTATTTTATCTAATAATCATTGGCAGTTTAAAATGATTTTATTTATTTTGAATGAATTAGCTGTGGTTTTGTTTATTATTGATATTAAAGAAGGAGATGGACAAAGATAACGTTAGAGTATGTAGAGTACTGTTGATATTTTGCATATGAATGAATGCAAATTGACCAAATAAAATGACAATAACAAAATGGTTATTTAAAAACTGCAAATTTAAGTTCCACTTGGTATGAATGAAGTGATAAATGTACAACGTATCTGTGCATTAACAGACATAAATAATGATTACAGGACTATCTGTGGACTAATAATAAGCACATGTCAGAATAGAGTAATGGCTTTGTTCAGCCAGTGGGTTAGCCTGTGGTCTGCAGGTGGCAGCACTTGATTTGCATCAAGTGTGAGTTATCCAGCCTGGTTTTGTTAACAGCATTGTGTAGCCTTGTGATGCAATGTAATTATAGTGTGTGTTAAAGACAGGACAGGCGCTGCCACCGCTGCCACAGCTGTGTTCCTGAGAGCTGAGAGCAGTCATCTGCCCACCCCATCTGCCCACTGCTCAACATACAGCATAGGTATCTAAAAAAGGCCACACTACATCACATTAAATATCTATCACACACAAAGCCTTGTGTTTTCAAAAGTCACTCAAAATCTCAGGTCATGTCTGTCGTTTGGTTTGACACGATAATTACTCAGGAACGCCATGACAAGATGGAGCATTGTGCTTAGGGTTTGCAGACCAGTAATCAGCTGCTAATCAGAATCTAAAAAAGGAGTCTCATCTGATTTAACCACTCCTCTGTGAAGCAAAATAAGCTCAGCTCACAGATCAGTTACTTCAGAATTGCAAACGTCTTCTAAAGAACAAACTTTTTCTAGATGCCTTTTCTTTTTCATAATGATCACCTGGATGACTGAGAACAAACAACAACATCCTGTAACAGTTGTAAATGTAGTCAGATATCATAGATAATAATTCTGGGAACGGCTTATGCTGCATTCTTGTGGTACTTGGACATTTGTGTTTTTAAGATGGGAAGTCATTTGTCTAATTTTCTTACGCTGATGTGCTTGTGAGACCAACAGAGTTATTGGACAGTGATATTATTAATTAACACCAATCAATCAAATCAATTGACTGCTAAACATTGGTAAATTTAGAAATATTGTATCTTTAGCCCAAGAACTTGTAGCCTGGTGAGCCAGACTTGCTTTTCGCAAACAGGACAGTCTGGTTCCCCTCTCATAGCAAAGTGTTTCGCTCCGGTTCGAATTGGAATTGGCCTATCACAGTCATTTATCTGCAGTGCGTCTCATGAAAGCAGAAGAGCTAACCAAGGTAGCGCTGACAACCAAGCCAATTTTATAATTTCTCTGACCTGATTAACGATGTTCAGTGCTTTTCTTTATCACCTGTTGGCTCTGCTGAAGTCTGCGTTATTGTCCAGTCCTTTATGTGTGTTTTTTTCTGTCTTGTTGCCATTTTGACAACAGTGAAGTCCTCTTTTCTTGAGTTTCAGCGGACCACATACTGAGCATTTCTATCTGAACAATGTAATATTTTCTTATCGATAGACCAGTGTTATTGTATCGTACATTCACATTGTTTCCACTGCAGTCTTCCTCAGACGGGTCACCTGATGATGCTGTGTTGTGTCTTGTCAGCTGATTTATACAGATTTTGCCACTTTCTTTCTACCTGGAGCGGTAGGACAACAGGGCAATCTGCATCTTCCAAGGAGCACTGCAGAAGTGAGCTGTCAAAACATGTCAAGGTACGATACAGTAACACTGGTCCATCGCCAAGAAAATATCAAGCTAATATTAGTGGATGCCTAAATTAACCTTTTTGGTATAATAACTGATTGATTTTTAAAATACATTTTGACATGAGGCAGTGATGATCTAATATTTCCTGCATTGGTCTCTGTTGTTTCCATATTGTGCGCATAATCAAAGTCTATTTTACCATGTTTCGTCTTGGTGCATCAGTTTCACCTTTGTGCCTTTTTCTGAAAATAACATGGTGTTTTTACTGTGTAATCTCCTTTAACTCTACAGGGATTCAAACATTATGTGAGCTGTGCAGTAAGTGAAGTCAGTCATACAGATCTCTGCTCAATGAATTACTCAGACTGCCTTACAATATCAGTAAATGATGTAAGTGTTTATAACAAAGAGGTGTTTGACTGAGACCGTTGGACTCTTGTCTCTGCTGCAGCATGTGAGCGTGTTTCCTGCTTTAGACTTTAAATAGGACACACGCTTCAGGCTACTATGATATCGGTTTTAAGCCTTTGTATAAATGTCTATAATAATCTAAAATTAATTTAAATTAGCAATTGCTTTTCTTAATCTGCTCGTCTTTGCAGTTGCCTGCTGCTATGTGATTAATGTAGCTATAATTAGAATCCTGAATGACCAACAGCTTTCTTTATTTCTGACACAATCAGTATTGTAATATGTAATAATGCGAGTTTATGCTTGCTATCAGATATTTGTTCATATTATGCATCTGTATTTCACTTTTTGGTAAGATGATGTCACACAAGGGGGGCACTCCCAGCAAGGAGTTTGTTATCAAGCCTCACATGATTTCTCCGGGTGAAGTCTGCAAGTCTTTACCGTGGGTTCTTTTCGAGTACTCCGGCCTCCTCCCACCGTCCAAAGCCATGCATGCGTTAGGAGAACAGGTGACTCTAATTGCCCCTAGTGGATACATGTGAGAATGAATGGTTGTCTGTGTCTCTGTGTAAGCCCTGGCCATTGTCCCGGATGTACCTTGCCTAAGGTTCATAGTTAAAGGGATAGGCTCTAATATCCGTGATCCCTAATGGGGATAAGTGGACCGCAGGGGCCATGCAACAGCAAGAGGACTGCACTACATTCTTTGTGCTGCATATTTTCCAACTATATCTCGAGGTGAACAAATCAGACTTTCTAATTTCAAAGCAAAAGCCCCCATTACCACGTTATTTAGTCAGGTCTATTTAGGCCAGGTGAGGTAATAAGTGAATAAAATTTGAACAAACTTGTTATAGATAATCACACATTCCCGAGTGTCACACTGAAACCATCAACCAACCAGGAAATTAGGAAAAATATTGCCAATTTTAGACCTCCCATGTTTGCAGGTGATGCTGGCCAATTTTGAGCTCATTCAGTTAAAATTGCATAGTCCATTAAAGTGCAAAGTGAGCACATCTGAATTTCCAGATTCAGGCCAAGATGGCTGACTTCCTGTTTGTCAGAGGGTGTGGTCATAACTGTGGGGCGGCAGTGGCTCAAACGGCCACGCTGCTGGAATTACAGACTGTCGTTGTGTCCTTGGGCAAGACACTTCACCCACCTTGCCTGTGTGAATGTGTCAGTTGTGTGTGTGTGTTTGTGGAGGTCGGAGTGGCCGTAGGCACAAAATGGCAGCAACACTTCCACCACTGAATGTGACTGAGGAGAAAGCGACTTTGAGTCTTTAGAAAAGCACTAAGACGAGTGCATTATTATTTATATTATTAGTGCTTTAGGTTAGGAATGATGTGCAGGATCACTATGGTGAATTACATTAATGATCACCAAAATCACTGAGTCCAAAATCCCAAATAGGTTGAACAAATGGTGGCACAATTGAGCCATTTTGAAGAGTACCCACATAGTTTGCCTAATAAAATTTCATTTTCAGCAGGCCAGATGACTGCAAAAAGCCAAAAAGAGTTTTTGGCTATGTTTAGGGGGGTCATATTTGCAATTCATAGGCATAAAATTTCAACAGGTCCTGTGCCAGCCATGCCTTGTTTGGGTCCATATAGGGGTTAACACAGAGAAACAAAAACTGGACTAGTCTTAACCAGGAATAAACGATATCTAAACCAGGACCAAAACAGGAATAATACTAGCTCTAAATAAAAAAAAAAAAGCTAAGAAGCCCACTCACCACCAATGGTACCTGTGCCACAGTTTGAGAACTGCTGGGCTAGATATTTGTGGTATACAATAAATGCCATATTGACTGGTTAACAATAGTAGAAACAAGTGATGACCTTAGGCTCTAACAAGAAAAATATAATTTACATCAGCCTTTAAAAATATTTGAACTTGAATATGTAGATGATTGTTATACGTTATGTAAAAAATGTCTAGTCAAAACCTTGTCAGTATTTGCAGACATTGATTGCAACTTTAACAAAATAATACCAGTGAGCTGTCTTTTAGATGACTAATTGCTTCTTGTCAGTGAACATGTCTGCAGTATGATGCTGTTGTTGTGACACATCTCTGCATGAATGACTATATTTAGGCATCACACAGACACCAAAGAAGCACAAGCTGCAAGATTCTTTGAAAAGTTGGGTAAAAACATAGACGCAAAGACTTGACGTGATCATGATGGTCAGCCAAAGGAAAAACACTGCATCAGGTAAAACAAACTGAAATGTTATGCAAAAACATTGGCTACTTTTTAGCGTGCACCAACATTCTTCCAGTGAAGCCTTTAAACTTTTAATGACAGTAGTTGATGTAAGTACGAGAGGTTGACCGATGGCAGATTTATGAACATCCGGCAGAACCAGAGGTGCAGCGAGAGGAGACTGTATTATTCCCTTCAGAAAGAGTTCATCTGGTCAAACTGCTGTTCTTTTCTGTTCGAGCTGCTGCTGAGTGGAATATCAAAGTTTATTTCTATAGCACTTTACAACAACACAAGGAAGACCAAAGTGCTTTACATAAAAAAAAAAAAAAGATTACGAAGGTTTATTCAATGCTATAAAATGTATAAAACAACAAGCCACAACTTATCACACCTATTACAATAAGAAACTTGAACACATACAAACATTTAAGATCCAGTTAAAAAAATGGTTAATTGACAATCAGAGCTGTCAACACTAAGACCTGCCCCCTGCTGGCGTGTTGTAACATTTTAGCATAGTACTTTTTACTGATTCTAAAGTAATCTCTTGTAGTTGTGTAATTTTACTCTTCTTGTTTTTAGGGTGACTTTTACATCTGTCCAGGGACTGCAGATGAAAAACAGCCTTTTGTCTAACTCTGGCATATTTACAGAAATGTCTATTAATATGCAATATCCCTGAAATACATACATTTTTTTGACAATTGACAATATTGGCTAAAACTTGAGCTTACTTGAGAACTTTTGGCCAGGCACTTGTTTGTGACTGAGTGACCCATGCAGCCACAGCGGCACAGTAGAATCACTCAGGTTTCTCAATTCCTAGTATGCAAACTTCAGACTTGTGTACTCAGGGG
Source organism: Bostrychus sinensis (assembly GCA_020698575.1). Lineage (NCBI taxonomy): Eukaryota > Metazoa > Chordata > Actinopteri > Gobiiformes > Eleotridae > Bostrychus > Bostrychus sinensis. The sequence goes on from CM036239.1 coordinate 8,745,048, forward strand.
TACAGACTTGTGAGTACAGATTCAGAGACTGGACTTGAGGTGGACGCAAGGGCAGATTTAGCTTTTTCCGGATTTTGGATTGAGGTGAACTTGAAGACATCAAGGAGGAGGTAGCTCACCTAAGCTTACTTTATTAATTAAATGTAGGCTTTGTTTTGATATATACAGTATATACGAGAAGTAATGGTGTGAGGAACTGAATGAATGAAAGATGATAAATCAAAGCTCTATTTAAAACATCTATAAAAATGTCACAGAAAAGAGTGAAAAGTTACAAGAACACATTGAGAAACAGCCCTTTTTACTCAAAGAAAGCTTAAATTCCATACAGCTTGAATTATTTCTTTCAAAGGCTGCACATGTAACACTTTTTAACAATTAAATCTGTTTAGAGGAAATGTAAACTAACCCGGCTACGTTACGCTTCGTTCAAACTTTGTATGCTCTTGTATGCAAACCTGCAGCAATAGATTAGGTAAGAAGTTGTTGTAGTGTAACTTCAATTCCACTGACTCCTTACAATACTTTCTTACAGAGCTATACGGTAAAACAGGGCTGTAGCAGAGGCTTCAGAATAATTGTTATGGCTAATATTTTCCTTATTATACTTTACTAATGCAGAGCAGCGCGCCATAGTGACAGCGGTCTAATGCTGTGAATGCATTTATTACTTACCACTACTCTTATTTAGAGTAATAGTCTTGTGGGATGTGATCTGGGTACAAATTAAAAGACAAGTTTAATTCCATGTCATAAAGACGTTAGATGGACATGTGCTGTCTCAGAGTCAGACATTAATCTGTGTGTTGTCATGTAGCATCAACTCCTATTAGAGTGCAAATGTTTTCATACCCCATGTTACAGCCATCACCAACTGTCAGCACAATAGAAATTATATTACAGCACCTACTTTTACTGATTGTTACCTTACACCAGTGGTTCCTGACCTTTTTGGCTTTGTGTACTCCCAGGACCTGATTTAGTCCTGGTTTGACCTGGTTTAGACTTGGTTTAGACTGAGTTTAGTTCTGATTAATTCCTGTTTTAGGCCTGTTTTTTTTTTCCTGGTTGAGTTCTGGTTTAGTCCTAGTTTAGACTTGGTTTAGACTCAGTTTAGTTATGGTTTGTTCCTGGTTGAGTTCTGGTTTTAGACCTGGTTTAGTCCTGGTTTAGGCCCAGCTTAGTCCTGGTTTAGTCTTTGTTTAGTTCTGGTTTTAGCCATGGTTTTGTCCTGGTTTAGTCTCGGTTTGACCTGGTTTTGACTTGGTTTAGACCTAGTTTAGTTTTGATAAATTCCTGGTTTATTCCTGGTTTTAGCCCAGATTTTTTTTTCCTGTTTGTGTTCTGGTTTAGCCATGGTTTAGTCCCTGTTTTGTCATTCTTAGTGTCCCATCCCTCTGTATAGTCCTGGGTTAGTCCTGATTTAGGTTCACTTTAGTCTTTGAAAGCCAAATATATAAAGTCACTATAAATGATCAAGTAACTTCATGTACCCCCTGCAATGTGCTTGCAAGTTTTCAAGTTTTATTTAACAAAATTAAGAAAATTGGCCCTGCATATCGGCCTCAAACAATCAGCATTGCATATTGGCCATCGGCAGATCTGAATATTAAAAACCCATATCAGTTAAACAATAAAGCAATAAAATAATTATAATCACAAAACTGGCCTACAAAAATCTCTTAATTAAAATGCTATTAAAAAAATTCTAAAAACTTGCTTTTATACAAATTCCTTGCACAGTTATAATCTTTTTTTCTTTCAACTTTTCTCTTCTGGGGTCAAACATCAAATTTGCATCTTGATTTGGCATTGTTTTTTTTGTTTACTTGTTGTTGTTCTTGACGGATGCCCTGTATTTGTATATTTGTTTGTATTTCTCTATTGATGTACTGTATTTTGTTGAATGCTTGAAGTCTGAGTGATCCTTTACCTGCACATGATCCCCAGAAATTCAGCCTGGAGTGTTATGCAAGAGTGACTGCTTTTCGGAAACAACCCCAGAGGAAAAGAAAAGCGAATCTATCAAAACTGTATCAGCAGTGTCTTCAGTATTCTGCTTCTACACCGGAAAGTGACACGCAGCTCCCTGACAGACAACTCCAGTCCTGCGCTGCAAAGTAGGTCGCAGCCAACTACCCCCTCTAGTGAGGCGCAGAAGATTTTGTCTGCTTTAAATACTAAGACAGACACTCGTGCTCATTTGCATCATATTCTTTTCCATAACTAGAAATGCACTCGATCTCAGGGCAAAAAAGCTAAAATATTCACAGAAAAGTGCCTTTCTCTCATTGTACGTGTTAGTTTTTTGCCAGGTATAATGCCGTTTCCTCATCAAAAAGATACCCAGAGTTGTATTTGTGTTTCATTCATGCATATTTGAGTAATCCTGTATGCTGGACCTTTTGAATACACATAGAGAAAGAATAAAGTATAATATGGGACCTTTAAATATAACACTTACTAAACTCAGTTAATTCTAGTAATTATCTGTTTGGCCATTATAATAAGTTTGATAAGTTCATTTATATAGCACATTTCATATGACACACATTCAATATGCTTTAGTGCAAAAATAGATGTTGTGTTTTTGTTAAAATTTAGTATTTTGGATTAGTTGGAGCTTATTTAGTGACTCATCTTCTTCCGCTGGAGCGTATCCCAGTAACTTTGGGCCTTAGGCGGGGTGCAGCCTGGACAGGGGTCAGCTTGTCGCAGGGCTGACACAGAGACGAACACAGACAGACAACCATTCACTCTCACATTCATCCACTAGGGGCAATTTGCAGCAGTGGTTCTCAGCTGATCTGACTTTGTGACCCACCATCACTCTATAATGACAAGCTGCAACCCAAATAAAAAAGATATTGAGGAAAATTAAAAGATTTTTAGGAAAATTAAGAGATATTTCAGGAAAATTAGAAGATATTGAGGAAAATGAAGAGATATTTTAAGAAAACTAAGGGATATTGAGGAAAATTAAGAGATATTTTAGGAAAATTAAGAGATATTTTAGAAAAATTAAAAGATTGAGGAAAATTAAGAGATATTTTAGGAAAATTAAAAGATATTGAGGAAAATTAAGAGATATTTTAGGAAAATTAAGAGATATTGAGGAAAATTAAGAGATATTTTAGGAAAATTAAGAGATATTGAGAAAAATTAAGAGATATTTAAGGAAAATTAGAAGATATTGAGGTAAATGAAGCAGTACTCACGTCAACTTTAGGTATAACAGTAACGTTGTAGAACTGGATTTTTTGCTCTAGTTTCTAGTAGTTTCTTTATATTATTCTGCTCTATTTGTCCCACATTATTTGTTAAGGAGTGTAAATTGATGATTAAAAAAAAAAAAAAAACTTGGCAAAGGCCTGGCAAAGGCCTGCGACCCTTTAAAAACAGTTCTGCACACAGCCAGCACCGAAACGTTACCACAGACATGAGGCCAAGGTGAAGAGAGTCAGGGTTTCTATGGAGATCAAAGCCATGAGGAAGAGAGGCTAATTGAAGAGAGGAGCTGTACAAACCTATGTTTTCCTATATTCTTTAGATTTTCCTCTATTTTTAACGCGCAATTGATCTAAGCCACATGTTTTGAGTTCTCTTTTTTTTTTTTTTTTTACAAATCTACATGCTCACTAGAGAAGAGAGGCAGTGGGGCACAGATCCCTGGCCTCGATCTTCTTGCGGTGAGTTGGCGAGGGCCGCTTTCAGTAATACAAAGACAGAAAGTTTGGCAAAGACAAACACACCACACACAAATGCACTTTTTGCAGACAATGTACAGTATGAGGGGGATAGAATTAGACAAGCCTATTGATTGCTTGTTCTTAAGGATATTTTGGGTGTTTTAGCCCTTGTTTGGCAGACAGTGTAGCTACAGACAGGAAACAAGAGAATCGGTCGCCCACTGAAGCGACCTAAGTAGATTGTTTTTGAGCAGCAAATGTTATGTGGTGCTGCTAATCATGTGATCATAGTATCATGGATTATTAACATTTCTATTTATGCTACGTGTATGTCCTTTATGTCAGCCTTGATTGATTTTTTTTTTAATTATAAAATAGTTAAAATGCACCATACTTATATAATGCCTAAATGACCCAGTATGCCCCCTTACCCTGGTTCTCTCTCCCTTTCACCTTACCCCCAGCTCTGTCTCTGTCTCTGTCACATCAGACAGACAGACAGAGCATCTGTCTCTGCTGCTTGCAACATGGCTTCACTACTGTCCCGTACATTTTAATCACTTTATTATATTAAATTATATATTGTGTGTGTGCATGAACACAGTTGGGCTGACAGCCTCCGGTCGCTCAGTCAATTAATCGGTTAGTGAGGTCTTGGTCGTCTAAAACAGTATTGGTTGATTAGTTGCATGAACACTTTGCATCAACAAAGCTGGTCTAATTTATTACTTTATAACTTTTATAATTTATTCAAGATGAACATTGATGATTTTTAGATAATATATTTTACATCTGTAGCAAAATATTGTATCCTCTAATTCCCATCCAGGGGTATACCGTGGCGTTATATGATCATTTATTGGACTTTTATATATTTGGCTATGAATAACTTAAAATTAACCCAAAGTTTAAACCAGGCCTGAACCAGGGTTAAATCAGGACTGAACCAGGACAGAACCAGGACTAAACCCGAATCAAATCAGGACTAAATCAGGTTTAAATCCAGAACTCAACCAGGAAAAAACTGTTCTAAAACCAAAAACAAACCATGGCAAAATTAGGAACAAACTAGGTATAAGCCAGGTCAAACCAGGACAAAGCTGGGTCCACACCAGGACTAAACCAGGTCCTGGGGGTACACAAAAACAAAAAGGTTGGGAACCACTGCTCTAATTAATATAAAGTCCCTTTTTTGTATATATGTATGTATATACTCTGATGGCGTCACCTATAGTATCTTTTGGCCGATTTTGGTCGATTAATTGCTGTACTGGGCATTACTTTGGTTGACTACAGCCCTGGAACACAGAGCTGTATTGATACGACCACTTAGGCTTCATGATCAAAAGAAATCAGACAGTACATCCACCATTTCCTGTAGATTTAACCTCCCTCTGATTGATTAAGGGCACGCTGTGGGGGGCTGGTGCTGAGACTGACCTGGCCGCAGCAGCAGCCCACACTTTACGCACGGAGACACACAGCTCTGTGTTGTGATTGGATGAGTGCATGTTCCGGGCCCCGCTCTGCAGTTTCCCTGGAGCCGCCTGCCAAGAAGTGATGTCACCCTCTCTGTTTGAACACATCTCATCTCTGCCTCTAACAAGGCCACAGCTCAGAGCACGGGGAAGCATTTGTCTTTGCACTGTCACACACTGTTGCAGCTGCATCTTTGTGCTTACACTTCTGGGTTTGTGTGGTCACTGCTTGGTCCACAAATGTCTGTATATTCTGTAAAATGCTATCCACAATATTACATTTCAATGCAAATATCACAAAACCTTACTCACAGTAGTTTATAAGCAATCTGATGTGGAAAATTACTTTAGAATTTACAATTTCATGAAAAATGCATTTTGAATTTGACAGATCTCATCAACACATTTTAGACAGGCAGAGTCTGTATTACAGGCTTATTTATGTAGTAAAAAAATTAGGGCTGCAAATTAATCGATTATTAAAATAGTCAATTAATTTAATAGCTGATTAATCGTTATCTGGAGTATTTATAGTCTTTGAAACTTGCCAGGTACTGCAAGAAGAAGCTTTCTTACTACAACAGAAAAAAAAAAAAAACATCCTCAACTCACTTGGAGCTTCGGGTTGTTCAAATTTGGTAACAATCCAGGTTGGCCTTGTCCTCTAGCATTTACTTGAGCTTCATCATCCAATTATTCATTGATTAATCGATTATCAAAGTAATCATTAGTTGTAACCCTACAAGAAATCACAGCAACAGAGACAAAAGCCAATGTGTGCGAACACAGTTTACACAGGTAAAGGTCATTTATTTGTGTGCCAATGGTTTTTATCAATATATGGCAAGCCAACTCTTAAGGATTGACTTGATCTGGTATGTACTTTTTTCTCCCATCTTCTTTGGCATGCAGTACTTGCCAAGGCTCACACATTTTTTTGCCTTGCTTTTGTTTTTGCATGCTACTATTGTGTGGTATAGTAAACAAATAAACAATATGTACACTGAAATAAGAGAGCCAGACAGACAGAGAAAGAAAGAATAGTTTGGAAAGAAAGTGAAAAACAATGTGATTTATTTTTCTTATCTACTCTACATTTCAACAGTTGTATTGCCTTGGGAGACAAAATATCAAAAATAAAATTGTAAATATGGTGGAAGGTACTCAAGTCATCCGGACGTGACACTGCCTGCAGGACATTTGTCTGGGTGACACAAAAGCAGGAGCTGGGAAATGTCACACGGCTAAAGGTCATTTTCTACTTTATTAGGGTCCAGAGGGCAAAACAAGGTTGCGTTGTGGCTTAGCGGGTTGTGGAGCTTACTGTGGGCCAGTGCATAGATCTGATGTGTGTCGTGTCTGAAGGCAGGGATACTGACCTAAACCCTGCACTGTCAGAAATATATTTATTTATGAGATGTAGCCTCCTCTGTTAACAGTAAAACTATACCTGCTGTAATTTCCTGCTGCTTCTGCTTCATTTCAACGAGTTTCAGCTTTGACAAAACATTCTTGATGTTATTTTATTTTTGTAATATTCTGCCATCTAATGGATAAATACAGTAGCACAGTCATCCAGAGGCAGGCTTGTGAATTAGTGACAGCTTTACACAGTGGTGCATATTTTATACTGAAAATGTAATAATAATATTTAAATTTACAGAACTATCTTTAGTACAGCTAAGCAAATAATTCTTTCAATATAACAACAGAAGATTAAATGCAATTAAAACACTTTAAAAGGCTATTTTAGATTAATAAAAAAAAAAGAATAAAATACAATTAAAATACAAAATACTACAGTACAGTAAATTACTGGCAGCTGTGGTTACCAGAATTTTACTGTAAAAAATTCTGGTGACAATATAAAACTTTACAATGATTTACCTTCATTTTCCATTACAGTACCATAAAACTATTATTTATTATATTATTTACTAATATTTTTTATACATATCTGGGACAGTGAGTCATAGACAAGGCAGAAAAAGTGCTTAGTTTAATGTAAAAATCTTTTAAACCGGGTTAGTTATCCTGCACATGTATCAATTTTACATACAGTAATATTTTTAGTACAGCTAAGCAAATTATTCTTTCAATATAGCAACAGTAGATTAAATGCAATTAAAAACACTTAAAAGGAAAGGCTATTTTAGATGCAGACACAGTCACGGCCATTGTTAGCCACTTGCACATTTATATTTTATTTTCTTATTAAACACTGGTCACTGAATAGGCTTCTGTCACTTTGTTACTACTACTTTATTTGACCAGCAGATGGAGCTGTGCAACCGCTTTGCTCCCGTTTCCAGCTCATGCAATAAAGCACAGCACACCGTTTATTCTCCGCACTGTTTGCTCCATTTCTCCACGCATCTCTTTCAATATCTGCCAACATGTCTCAGACAATCTTTACACTAATCTATTGATCTTGTCTGTTTTTTAAGCTGGGATAATTTCGGACTTGATTTTTCCTGACATCTCCCTTCAGCAAAGGGTGAATCAAGGCTATAAATCAAAAGTCAATTGTGTCAGTGGACTGCTGCAGACTTTATAATGTTCTTTATGAAATTAAAGCACGAGTGTTGATTTAGATGCAAACAAATGGGTTTGTGTGGTGGGTATTGCCTTCAGGCTGCAGGAAGAAATCATGAATATTTTTGATTGATCTGGAAAATTGTCTGGATACAGGATATTCTGTATAGATTTTGTCTGTTACACCGCTCTACCAGCGACTTTAAGGAGTTTCAATTTGAAGAAATGGTTACTTACAAAGTGGTGAACACAGTACTCAACTCAAGTATAGATCCTCCTGCACAAACATTACTCCAATAGTAAAAGTAAAAGTTGCTAAGTCAGTTTTTTTTACTTGAGTAAAGTATTGGAGTATGTGCTTTCAAAAATACTTAAGGATTCAAAGTACTTCATAATGTATTTCAAATGTGTGCAGTCAAGAATTTTGAGTAAAATTTCTACTACACTCAAGTCACAAATTTGCAGCTCCAAAAATATGAATAAAATACAGTTTAATCCTAAAATCTGATCTGTAAATTTTGTTAATTTCTGGCAGCTGTGGTTGCCAGAATTTTACTGTAAAAAATCTGGTAACAATATAAAACTACAATAAATTACCATTATTTTCTATTACATTACCACAAAACAATATTTTTTTTAATGCAGATTAAAGACAGTGAGTCATAGTCAAAGCAGAAAAAGTGCTTTCAATATTTTACAGTAAATGTTACGGATTTTTTATTTTTATTTTTTATTATTATTTTTTTTTTTACAGTGTATACCCTCTAAAAATGAGATGTCAAGCTTATTTTAGTGAGGAAATTTGGGATCAACTTATAAATATTTGCAAAAATGAGCCATACATTTTATAAATAAGGCTGGGTATTTTGATCATACTAATTAATTATTTTTAAATTGGTTTATTATAGAATCATGCAAATAATGTTTAAAGCAAAAGCTAAATCACTTCCAGTAGTCTTTTGGTTTTAAGACAATTTCTCTGCAGAAGTTACTTTTGCTTTTTTTAGAAATGTATTATTATGTATTATATTTATCTTTTAGATGTAGTGGAGTAAAAGTAGGAAGTTTCCCCTAAAAATACTACTCAAGTAAAGTACAGATGCTCAAAAACTATACTTAAGTATAGTACTCAAGTACATTTACTTTGTTACTGTCCACCTCTGAGTAGTATCCTAATAAAAAGATGTATACAGTGAAGATGAGTGCACGCTGCCAGGAGACAGATTCTGGCACATGCCGTGTTTGTTTACTCTTTGTACGCTAAAAGTTAAACATTCAGGGAAGCTTTTACATCTTTCCATTTCCCATATAAGGAAGATGTCAGTGAAGAAGGCACTGTTGCATTTCTTTTTGCTAATTATGATGTATGTTGATCACCAGGTACAGTATATTTTTTCTAATAAAAGACTCATCTGCCCACCAACAATGATAATAAGGAATTTAGCCTTTTTACCATTCCCCTTGTGCCGGATTACTTAATGAGTTTCAGAGTCAGAGAGCAAAAAGTGATTGCAAAATGGTGTTTTGTTTCCCAAAAGCAAGGCTGGTTGTTATCTGTAAGCAACAGCAGAACGCTTCTTGAGACTGGAGGCGGTAATGAGAAAGTTATGAGATTGTTGCAGCCCCTGCTCCACCGGAGAAGAGTGATGAGCTTGAACTTGTAAATTAAGTAAAAACAATCAGGGGAAATGGTGGGCACACACATAAAATACCACAAAATGTGTTTCTCTGTGATTGATAGTGTCCGTATCTATCTATTTCTGTGCAATATTATTTCCACCTTTAAACAGGGCCCACTGCTTCATAGAGCTGCTCCACTGAGAATGTGTCCATTAAAGAGAACTGCAGTGAGTGTTTGTGAATTCTGATAAACTTCAATAGTATGCTGTTATTATTATTTATTTTTTTTTAGATAACAGCATACTATGTTTTGAACTATCACTTGAACATAGTTAAATATGGCCACATGAATGTAAATTCTCTTCTATTGTCAATTAAAATAATACATTTTGCTTTGTCAGACAACATTTAGTTAATAGACAGCAAAGTCTGGTGTGGTTATGGTATGGTTATTTTATATTAGTGGCATCTTATATGGACTTTATTGATGTATGTTTTTTTTCTACGATACAGCTACATCATACACACAACCTTGTATCTAATGGTATAGTTTTCTAGGAAGTGTATATTGATATACATGGGGGAAAAAATCTATGATATTGGAAATGTAATGAATGTAATTATAAATGTAAAAAAATAAATGATGTAATTTTTGTGTTTTTAATTAAATAAATTGGTATATTCTTTTCTTTGCTCTCTGTCTACTGGACATAAAGCAAAAGTATTTGGTAAAAGTTGCTGTATCGATATCGATATGAAGGTGTTGAATCGTATTGAATCGTATCAATCCAAATTAGCCAATATTGTTCTTAAATCTTATCGAAACAATTCTAATCAATACGTATCGTTGCAAAAATGTATCTTTATACCCCTAGTTGTGCCAAAGCACTTAACATCAGTAACATAAATGTGCACGTTTGACCTTGATGTTAAATTGTTTTTTATTACATACAGATGATGCCATGAAGTTATTTTTACATATTTCTTGTTGCTAGGCAATCCATACAGCCAGAAACAGCTTTGCATGACACACTAATGATTGTGGTGCCAATGGCAACAATGATATGTAGGCATTTTGTGAATCATCACTCACTGAATGATTTTAATAATCATAATAATCACAGTTTACCCACAAATAGCATCAAGTAGGAGCGCACTTTTGTCATTTCAATCCATGACTGTAGTCAGAAGTTGGAGCCATTTCTGTTTCTGTTATTATAAAGTATTTACATTTATAATATAAATGGAAACAATACAATGAAAATGGTTGTGAGAGGTCCTGCTTGAAGTGAGGGGAGAGTGTTTGTTTGTTTTATTTTAATTTCCCTTTGTCCTTTAGATTCCCGCCCATCTTTGCTGGAAATCTCTGATTGTTAACATTCCTTTCTTTTAATTTCCAATACTTGTGTTGTCACTGTTTTGGGGAAAATAAAAGATGGTTCTTCCAGTCACTATATGTCCTCAAACACTTCTGAAGAAACTGATGGACACTTCATATTCCTGAATCAGCATGTTTGTTCAGAAGTGCTGAGTTCTGCGCTTATGTGATGATGAGAGCCTTCTGTCTGGGACGCAGGGTTTGGGGATGATTGAAAACTCTCTCCTTGCTTTAGGTTTGATTACTTTCTCAGCAGACTCCAAGTGTTTTTAGGGATTGTGTTACGCGATGTGTGAGTAAACAAATAACTGTCGCTGTGGTAGAGCAGGAAGAGCTAAAAACATAGCAATGGGAAATCTCTGTTTGGACTGAGAAAATCACAAACCGAAGTAAAAAAAAAAAGGATTAGACAGAAAAAGTTTGTGTCAGTTTAAATCTAAACATTATTAACATGCTGTTTTTGTTTTTGTTTTTACAAAAGGTTCAACTTTTCGGACACAAGCTGATTTCCCATTGAAACATGTATCTACGAGGTGGTGCAGTATCTACAGTTGTTGTACTGAGTAGCTATGAGAGGACTGTACAGAGCTGGCCGTTCATTTAACTTGTTGGTGATGTTTCTACCAACTTTTCAAAAAAAAAAAAAAAAGTAGTTGTTATTAGACTAGGGTGACCAGATTTTAGACTCAAAAACTGGGACACATATTTTTTCTCTTAATCACGATGCATTTTAGCTCACCAAGTGACAAAGAAGCTTCTGTAATTCATATAATTTATTAGGCTGCAGCAAACTCACAAGAATCTAAATATATTGCAATAACGCTGGGGTCTTCCATCTGACAGAGATTTACACTGAAGCCTTAAAAGAACATGTGTTGTGACTAAATAAAAATGTTTAAACATTTAATTAATTTAGTCACAGCTTAGCCTTGTTTTATTCCTGGTTTAGTCTGTGTTAAGTTTTGATTTTGTCACTGTTTTGACTTGTGAATACAGGAACTTACATTTTTGTGAAATGTAGTGAATTTAACTTACAATGTTTGAAAAGTAGGCTATATTTTTAAATATTGCAATAATATTGTTATCGCAATTTTCAACATAGTTATCAAATATCGCACGTTTTCTCCATATTGTGCCGCCCTATAATTTACTGCTACGTTTAAGTACATGATACTAGGGCTTAATTTGTGATTTTTTTTGGCAATTTATTAATAAAACAAAGACATTGTAAGAAATGTTAGTGACAAAAGTCCTTAGACAACATGTTTCAATCAAATATTAGTTTTACTGATAACAGCGGTACAGCTGAGTTATTAACAATTAAATATATATTTTACATAATGGCCAAGTTGTTCTTGTTTACATTTTTTGTTTTGGTTCTAAAACTGCATTGCCGATCGTCCAATCAGAAAAGAGAACATTGTTTTGTTGAAGACTGCAGTACCATTTTCAAACCAGCTGTTTGTTTAGTACCTTTAAGTGTACTATGCTTTTCTGTTGGATAAAACGGGGACAACAGGGACATGGTTTGTTGTAAACTGGGACATATGAGTGTTTTTACAGATATGTGTTGGGGCTTGGGACAAGAAGTCTAAAACTGGGACTGTCCCGGTTAAATAGGGACGTCAGGTCACTCTATCTTAGACCAATGAGTTGACTAAAATAACTGTTATCACTAAAGCTATGTTATTTTTGTTTGTTTATTTAGAAATAATAGCAAAATAGCTACCTTGAACCACAGGCTGAATTAAAGGCTCCATGACAAAGTCTGGTGGAATTTAATGCAGAATGCACAGCAGAAAGAACCGAGCCAATCAGGAGAAGGCGGCTCTGCTAATGGAGGGTGGCAGTGTGGCAGAGCCAGGAGGAAGCCCCTGGCTCCAGACACGGCTATAAAACAGCAAGGTGGAGAGTGAAACTTTAGTCTTTTACATTACACATGTCTCTGTTTCTTGTTCCTCAACAATAATGTCAAGAAAATATATTTTTGGCGTATGAGTAAGTGTGAATGAAAACTCTCTTTTTGTATGATCTACTTCCAGACAGAGGATCGGATGCGAGTTCTTGAGCTGACAGTGAGCTCATTGAGGAGTGTGATAATATGTGGCACTTGAAAACAGGCGTGTGCTCCTGAAGGCCTGTGTCTCCAGTGAGCTTGTTACGAGTCTGTGTTTGGCACTGTATATGCTTGCCATACTGACATGACAGTATGCTAATTTGAACATGCCAACCACTCGCCTTAGTGTCCCCAATACAGCAGTCCCAATCATTTATCATCACCGCACATGATTAGTTTTACAATTTTAGTAGATTTTTTTCTCTTGTTGGCATAAAAATGCTATTTAAATGTAGGTTTATTATTTTTAAATGACATTATCGCATAGTCGTTTTTTATTTTAGCTATATATTCTAAACCTCTGTACAAAAAACAGCAAGGCAGCAGCAAAGTGCATTACTCTAACAGTGAAATGTCTTTTTAGTTTTAGCCGTCTCTCCTTCTAAAGATCAGGTCTGTTACAATTTATCCACCATACAAGGCCAGTGAAAAGATGCCAACATCAGAGCATGTGGCTAACTAGCAAACATAAACAAAGACATGTACCGCTACTGCTGCACATCACACTACAGTGTTCATTTTGGCTAAACTGCTATCACATCTAAAGGAGGACCTTACAGACATAAATGGACTGCTTTCTCTGTGATTATTAGAGTTTTTAGCGTCTGCAGAGTCTCCACAGTCAGTATTTAAACTGCTCTGGAGCGAGCAGCAGCAGTAGCCACAACACAGGAAACAGTGCGGCGCTTGGAGGACGATGTATTTATTTTTTTGATGTCGTCCAAAATTAAAAGTGCAAATTAATCAGATTAATTTGATTTACCTGATGTGCCCCTGAGCGACCAGTTAACATCAGAGGATCTATCACATAAGCTGTGCCACATACCACAATACCAAATTTTGACAGCCCTTATGAAATTACTGGAAACACCTGTCTTTAATATAATTTGTCTATATCATAAGTATAAATACATACCTTCACTTTGGGTTAAAACCAGTTTGATAAACCAATAATAGGTATAGACAAAATAGCGTGAAAATCCATCTCAGGTTTTGTTTTTACATCATACAGTACATATTTACTGGCAAAAGCAACTGCAACTTGGTGCAATTATTTTCTCAGGAGTAAAAGTAGAAACGAGCTCCATATTGTCGCACACTGTTTTTGTTTTCTTTACATTTTCTTGCAAAAGATTACAGCTCGGTGTCTACACAACATGCAACTCAATTGCTGTCTGCAGCTCATTAGCAGTTAAATGCTGGTTTGTGCAAGCAGACTGACAGTCCAGTGGCTTCAGGAAAAAACAAATATGTGACATGTTACAGACACCAGAGGTCACCACACGATCAATCAATTTACTCATATACTGTACAACACAAGCATTGATAATTAGTGCTTCCTCTACCACAGGGGGTGTCCAGACTTTTTCCAATGAGGGCCAGATCTCGAGAAATGCGCAAATCTCTCCTGATTTTTTCTAAAAACTGAACCCATGTATAGAATGAATAAAATTTGCATTGTTTTATAAGCATTTTGTTTTCAAAAGCCAAATAATTATAAAACACAATCTAAAAGAAGTCACTTTTGTCTTGCACTTTTTTGTCTGTGATGCATGCTCACTTCATTTTCTTGCTTTCTGCATTTCATTCTGTATAAGAGGTACCTGAAGTGAATTTCTCTACTGTGAGATTAATAAAGTTTAATTCAATTTTCAATTCAGGTTTATTTGTATAGCCCAGTATCACAACAAAAGCCTCAAAGGGCTTCACAAACAGTTGATCAAACATAAACACACAATCAGACTTAACACACAATCAGCACAAACAATAACTACACTAAACTAAACAGACCCAGGACACTCCTGTCCTTAGACCCTCCTTCTTGGTAAGTACAAACTCCTAAAAAAAACAGCTACGGGAAAAAAGAAGAAACCTTATGGAGCCCATTTAATCTAATCTAAGTTCCAACAAAATAACATATTTGAACATAAAAACTGCAACTGCAATTATTTTTCAGCACACTAATTTGAAAATACAAGGCAGAGAGTATAGATGAGATGCATAAATGTACAGACAAAGCTACAGAAACACTACGAAAGTGCTGGAGGGACATAAGTAATGCATTTTGTCATACAAGCTGAGGGCCATATGAAATCTCAGACCGTGCCACAAATGGCCCCCGGACCACACTTTGGACATGTCTGCTCTACCAGTATTATCAAGATTTCCTGTATTGCTCGGGCAGCTTTGCAGAAAGACTCATTGCTGAGAGGATTGGGAGCTACGGCCAATGAGCTCATGGACAACTAAGCCATGCCCACTGCACATCTGTACACTGACATCAGAGTCAATCATGCTGTGCTCTGACCAGCCCCTTTATGTGGCTTAAACCACCCAGCATCTACACAGCCACTCGCAGTTTACACAGAGATATAACAAACATATAACAACATCTTTAAGTAGGCTATCTTCTAATAAAACTTTAACTCAAAAGAATCTTAAACTTTACTTGACAATATAATGAAATAACAAATGTGTTTTCAGTAAATTCCTGGCTATGAGAAATCTGAGTTATTCTTGTCTGGGGATCTGTTTTAATATTACAGTAGACTGGTGTGTATTGTAATGGGCAGAGAGCTTTTCTTTGTTTTTTATTCATAATGAGCTTATACTTATTGGTCTAAAATAATGAAGGGTGTGCATCATAATGGAGGGAGTATAGCCTAATTTTAGCGAGAGGAAGAAGGCGTTAGTTTTTGCTCAAGGCTACAACGAGGTTAACTTGTGCACGGTCGCCAATAGAGGCAGTCGCACGCGGCAGTGATGCTGACGCTCCGGCTGGTTATTGGCGAATGTAGCACGAGTCTGTCGCTGTGTGTATGTGGAGGGGTAATCCGCGCGCAGACTGCTCCATCTGAGGGGAGCTCCAGTTAAGACTCAGAGACATGGAGCCACCGTCTCTCCGCGCCTTTTAGGATCAGGACGCACACTCGAGAGGCATCTACACGCGAGTCGGGCGTGTTTGGAGAGAGAGCGCGCATTTTCCACATTGTGTTTGACTCGGGAGCGCACTATATAACGTTGGTCAGTCCGGTGTCCGACGCTGGAAGCGCAGCGTCGGCTCCGGGGCTGTACCGGGGAGGCTTTGTGGCTTTCTCGGGCCGGAGTTTGAGTGAAGTCAATCGTGTGGCTGATTATAAAGCACGGTAGTTGTGGATTGTTTTGCTTCCTTGGAGATTATGATTTTTTCAGATATGAGTACGGGGACCAGCTCCCCCAAGGTGCACCCTCCGAACGGGACGAGGTTCTACACCTTCCAGGCAAGTGCTTTATTCTCCCATCCTTTTTAACTCTGCACCACACCGCTGTGATCCTTCATGGTCCTAAGAGCTCCGTGTCAGCGCCTGTGACTGCTGTAGGTTGTTACAGAGGTGACACACTGTATTTAGATATGTCTGCAGAGCACTAAGGTCTTGTCCTGTCAGGTGTAATTGCTTGTAATATCTGGTTTCCACATTTTAGCAAATCCAACGTCAAGTAGTAGCCTTTCACATAAAAATACTAGTAGTAGTAGTGTCACAGTTTCATTTTATTTATAAATCATCAAAGCTCTGAAATGTGAGAAAGTGAATTCACAGATGATGCTGCCACTGTATAATTTCCAATGTTGCATTTTTCATGAGTATCCATTATATTGCACCTATATCTATATTTATACTTTAATTTTACATTATTTATTTGTCAAGAACAATGCACATAAAACCTTGACCTTAAAGAAAGAAAATATATTGCTTTTGCAGGAAGACCCCTGCATTGTCCCCTGCAATAATTACTGCATTTGTTGATATTGGGTTTCATGTCTAGAGCCAATGCATTGCAATGAAGCTGTGTTGGAGGATATTGATCCAGTTTGTTCCTTATGACTTGTGTAACCACCCCACCTTTCTTTGTTATTATAGTGGGCAGACAGGGAGATCAGCAAATGTTTTTGGGGCGATTTTAGATTTTGTTTATAAGATCAAAAGGTGATGATGAGTGAAATTGGATTGTTTGTTGTTGTCAGCTCTTCTTCTGTTCTGTTTTTGAAAAATACATCAGCCCTAGCAGCATAATTACAGTCTCAACCAGTCTCTTTACATTTTCCACCTGTACCTGTGTTTTATTACAGAGCCATGTAGCTATAAACATGCCAAAGACCAGGTGTTTTTCAAAGCTACTGTATAATGACACTATTACTGCTTCCTCTTAAATCATTTCCAATCCAATATCTTGTTTTTCTGCCTTCTAACCACTGAACCTCCCTGACCGGCTTCCTTTTGAAGGCATTCCCCTTTCTAGCTGTTTGTCTGGGGTGTCATAAACCTCTGCTGCCTTTTTATGTAAAATCATTAGTGGAGATGGGCTCCCTCAGGGCAGGTACCTGTCGGAGGCAGCTCCTCTGATATGAGTAAATCAAAGCCTTCTGGCTCCAGAGTACAGTCCCAGGAAATCCCCGTGAATAGTAAATGACGGAAACTTGGTTCAGCTTCACTGACTTTGTTCCTCGACTGACTCTTTAAGATCTAACATGCCTGGCTCTGTAAATTTATTTTGCACTAAACCCCACCAAATGAGTGTGTGATTTTGAAATATTTTTTTTTTTACCAGATTGTTTACACACTTCTGATACTGATTCTTCTCCTAGTTTTCTGATTATCCTCTCTATTTTGCAGTTCTAAAATGCCAAGGGCTAATTGAATTAAACAGCAATTAAACTGCCTTTTGAAGCCTCAGCAACCCCACCAGGTTGAGGTTCTACTATTGGCTATGAAAACATGGGCCTCAAAAGCTGAAAGCTTGTTTATCTGACGCACAGTTTCTCCAGTAATTCACACTCCATCACTTTCAACCAGTATCTCTTATTACACTGCAGGGTGAGAAGTGTTTCTGTAGCTGTCTGATACACAATTTTATTCTTTAACCTTTTCTTAAATGGAAAATCAATCTGGGCCACCTTTCATATCTTAATGATTTAATCTTCAGAAAAATTGTATGTGACAGTTTCTGACAACCTAGCCCTAAAAGAATGTAGCTAAAAGATGTAGTTTGCAAATGATTTTTACTCAGGCCAGCCTTGCTTTATCAAAGTTACTGCCATGCCTTGCCTAGATCTCTCTTCTGAGAGTCAGACTCAAGGATTGCATGTTGACCTGACAGAGAAGGTGGATGACACAACAGCTCTGCTACTTCTCATTTAGCCAGATGCTTAACTTCTTGTAGAGATATTTGAGTTGAAGGTCAGAAGAAACTTACCTTGCACAGCAACCTGAATTGTCATGAAATTTGTGAGTTCACAAACTCAAGAAATCCATCTTGTCAGGCTTGCGCTGATCCGTTTGGGTCCAGACCTGTGGTGCGGCGGTACTGCCGTGAGTGGGCGGGTTTTAGGTTTGCTGACAACAACAAGCACTTTTAGCGATACTTGTTAACAACATGGTGATGTGGAAAAACGTAAGGTATGCTGCCCTACATTTACAAAAAAACAAAAAATCTTCTAATGCTTTTAGCATGCAAGCTTTTCAGCTTGTTGTTTAGCTATAGACCTGGCACTTTATCCAATAACCCCCAAGTATTCTACTGAAAATCCCGCCCCTTCATAAACGTTTTCAACGGGAGCCATTCCAGACTGATATAATGTTATTGCAATCTGGCTTTTGCCAGGTCAAGAAGAAACTTCTAGTCTGCTTTAGTGCTCTTATTTAACTCTACATCTCATTATAGCTTGACTTGTGCTAACACTTGCAGATTCACACCTGCACACTATCACAAGCTCGATCAGGCCTGTGGTGTGAGGGCCTGGGAGACACAGTGACTCATCACATCACACCAGACAGCAGCCATGTATAGACCTATTATTTTACACCAGGGATGGCTACTCTTGTTTATGAAATTTAAATTTAATGCAAATGTAGTAAAGTAATGCATCAGTATGCATAGTCATTACACTTTATCCTCGTAATTGCTATTTGATTTGATATGTTTGTTAATTTGATATGTTTCATAATTTGATTATGTGCATTTATGTTGAGTTATAATGATCCAAAATCTGACCATCATTTGCAGTATGAGTATCATAGCATATAGACAAATGTCCTTTACTTAGTATTGTGGTGGGGGGGGGGGGGGGGGGCATATAGCAACTTTTCTAATTTTGTAGATTGTGTGAGCACTCACTAATTGGTGCATGTAAGTCTTTTGTAATTTGAGAAGCAACATAATTATGTACAAAGAAACACCCTTGACTGTTAGGAAATAATAAAACAACACTCGCCCATTGCAAGCATACGTATGTCCGCTCACATCTCAGCAGCTTATCCATCCAGCTGTCCCACCTTTAGCCCCGCCCCCTTGTGTCATATGATCACACAGCCGCTGGAGAGACAAAAGTGATTGTATGCAAATGACCTGACCAACACACTGCAGACTGATACATGGCAGATTGAACTTGACGTGCTTGACCTTTATCTGTCACAATCACCCAATAATTGCTTACAAATGCCATGGATATGCATGCACAGATAGACCTTTATCTGTATCTTTTTGTGTATATTGACAATAGTCTCCTTAGTTGGATGAGCGTGTGAATGTGTTCATTGGAGGCGTTTGCCCTATTTTTTCTATTTTAATCAGCCCGCGTGCATTTAAAATCTGGCCAGGGCAGATGGGGAAGGGAGTTTGACCCACTTTGTTGGATTCCACACCGATTAAAAGGATGAGCAAGCGTTCGAAAGCAAGAGAGCCCCATGTTTGTTTATGTTTTTTTTTTCTAAGTTGGTCGTTGCAGGCATGAGCAGAACAGAGAAGTAATAAATGCTTGCTATTTGTGTACCAACCATGAATTACAGCAGCACAGCCAAATCTGTGCTAACTCCAAAGTGCTTTGGGGAGGCGTATGACTAAGACTAACACTTCTTTTGTCTAGAGCAGAAATATTACTTTTATATTCCTGCTAACAATAGATGATATTTTAATACAGGCTAATGCTAAAATACATTACTACCTCAGTCTTAACTAGGGATGCACCTACAAGTACTTCTATGTCAGTACTTACCAATAACAAGTATTCATACAGTTACTTATATACAATATGCCATTCATCCCATACTGGATTGTCATTTTTGCTGTTGCTGTCTATCCCCGCTCTCTTTTGCTTAGCTTTTTCTACAACACAGAGTCTGTCTGTGCACTAACCACGGCTAGACTTTGTTCGACATGGACATGCTGTATCTCATTTGAAAGCTTAGACTCTCCACAGTTCAGTTACTTCATTTGTTTTAAAGACAGATTAATTATCTAGACATAACTTGCGGAGATTCACCAGAACCTACAGCAGCTAACACGTTTAGCAATAATACTCCTTATGTTTTATTACCTGCTTCAGATTCCACACTGGCATTATTTTTGGGACAATTAGGACAACATGAGGTATAATGTTCAGTCCATTTTCCTTTTATCTCCATACTTCACTTTGAAATTCTTCCACATGTTGCTTCTCAGCTGAGAGGTGAACGTGATGGAACAGCAGTGTTCAGTTGTGTTGGTTGCTGGTATCGGCCAACTTTTATGAATACGAGTACATGCACATGGTATTGGTACCGATACCCAGTACTGCTATCAGTATCAATATTGGTGCATCCCTAATCTTAACATTTATTCCATCTCAGACGTCTACTTTTGCTGTCAGGAGTTCATAGTTCTCACTTCACTGAGATAGGGCATCTAACATGCACTTATTCACTCAGTGTGATTTTAATCTGTCATTTGTCTCCTCCCATTGTTCTCTCTTCTTAAAGAATTGGGCATTCACTGTCCATGGTGCTGAAGCATAGATTTCCATTCCAAAGCTTCCAGCTATTGCCCTTTAATAGCTTTTATATTTTCCACAGTGGTTCCTCTGATATTTCCCTGCCACGTCCCTGTCTTTGTTTTGCGACTTCACTTTTTCCTCACACAGTTACATATGCTTTTGTTGTAGTTAAATTAAGCCAATCCAGATAACTGTGTGTTTTCAATTTTATGTCTCTGTCAGTCCTCCCTGTAGCTTGCAGTGTTGAGCTCAAAGATATATCCATTTGTCTCACTCACACTGCTTCTACTGCAGCATGTTTTCCCTCACAGTCATTACACATGGGGCTGTACAGAGCAGCGACAAGTCGTTTGCTCTGCTCAATTACTTCTGCCTCTTTTATACTATCTTATACTACCGGCATGTAAGTTTACATATACATGCACCAAGCTATACACAACAAGGAACTCATTTCAGGTCTTTATTTCTCAATAAATCTGCAACACTATGGAGTTTCTCTAGGTAAAATATGGTAAATGACAGTGATCCTATTTGACAAAATTGGAAAGGATGTCAATGGATGGTCATACATATTTTCTAGGACTGCACAATATATCCCAAACATATGGTTACAGCAATATCAGCAAATATAAAAGATGGTCCTTCTTCTCACAGAGGTTTACTCTGTTATATACGAATAAAAATTTGTTGTGAAGGTTTAGTCCCGGTTTAGCCCTGGTTTAAGTCCTGTTTGAGTCCTGGTTTAGCCTTGTTTAAGTCCTCCTGGTTTAGGCATAACCCTTGACCCAGTTTTAACTAGCATATAAAGATGTTTTTTATTAATGCTTAAAATGAATTGAACTAATGTAAATAAAAAGAAAAAAAAAAAGAGAGAGCAAAGCAAATATGCCATTTTATCATTTTTGTTATCACATATCACGTTTTTTTGTAATACAGCTGTAGCAACCCTCAGCACCTAAAACCAAGTTATTAAACAATTATATTAGTACTTTCCACGAGCACAAAATAATTTAGTTTAAGGTGTGGCTCAAATATTTTATCTGTGGTGTTTGGGAATGATTCTTGTGTTTTCTAGCACTCTCCAATCATGCACTAAAGCGAAACAGCTCTAATCAATACATCCATCCACTGGCGGGCTAACATGGGGTACCCGTCCTGCTGAGGCAACACCAGCCCAGTGCAAAAAGGATTGCTTTACTCAGGGCTACCAACAAGAGCTCTGTGTTTAGAAAGCCAACAAAGATATTATGGTCTTCTTCACAATTTGCTTCCTCCCAGAAGTAGATATTTTTCTGCTCTAAGCTTTTATCAAGTCACTACAGGGATGAGCTATTTTACCTCATCATAGTTAGTTAGTGTTAGTGTTGCATGCTTTCTGTAAAACATTTTTTTCTAATAGTGTTCTGAACCTGCTATTGCTGACTTTGCCATTATAGCGTAGTTGCTTGTGCACATATCAATACAGATGATGGCTGGAGATGTGTCATACTCAGCTCCTGATATATAAATCAGATTTCAAACTTTAATAGTCTCTATGCTTTGTACCCGCGTTTTTCTTCTTTTCTATATCATTGAGCCGGCTAATAATTTGCCTCCATAAACACCATGCACGTCTTTGTAATTTACAAACCGCTAACAAATCTATGGGTTGCTGGCTTTTTCAATTTTCTAATAAACTGAAAAGCCATTGGCCCACTTTAACCTATCAAAAGGTTTAATATGACTACATAACCTTTCTTCTGTTTGAGCTAGAGAGTGATTACAAGTTTCAGTCTGCAGCCATTGAGGTCCTTTATCAGTAGTTCTAGTTAGATCTGTTTTAGAGCCTTTGTTAAATCTCTTGACAGTAGTTCGAATGTAGGCAGGCCAGGCGAGCTCATACTCCCCCAGCTCTCTAAAGGTGAAGTGTTGCCCAAGTAGCTCTTGTCCGGCCACAATACTCAGCGTTGGCATTCAGAGCTACGCTGTGGCTGACAGCATAACAATTACTTTATTTGAATTTTGTCAAATAGGCACTTCAAGGCACTTCAAAGACAGCTTGATATTAATATATAAAAGAAAAGTGCAAAAGAAAAAGGAAAGAGGAAATAAATCAAGAATGTTTTGAGCCAGTGGTCGACATTAAAACATAGGGCCAAAGACTGATGCTGCCTTTGTGATGTGTGCAAACTGACAGTAACCTGGAATGGCATGGCACTGACCCGGCCCTCTGGTCCTGCAGGCTATTACCATCCCTCTAAGATGCAGCACCACCTGCTACACGGTCATCCCTGTTGTGTGTATCACGAGCACAGTTCGCCCTCAACACCACCCTCAGCATCCACCCTTGGTTGCCGTGGAAACAGTGACTGCTGCCTGTCTCGACATCAGCTACATGGGCTCTGCCACACCCATGGGTGTCTGGAATAAAGAAGAAGAGAGGAACTTGAAGCTATTTCACGTTTGCCTTTGGGTCACAGAAAGCACAATTCAATTATTTTGCAAAAACATTATGCCATTCTAAAATACAGAGTCTATGATGTATCAAATTATTTCTCAGAAGTGTAAAAGTGTGTTTTTCTAGTGGGATGTACAGGCATGTGCTACAAACAAAGCAACAGGCTGCAAGAAGAGCTGGGAGGCTGTGGGGCAAGGTTATGAATACAATGAAACATCCAATATAAAAGTACCATCAACAATTTTGTTAGTTGTAGGGTTTGAATGAAAACATACATTACATTATTATTTACATATACATTATTGTTATAAATTATTTTTTTTGTGCTAACCAGTCTGAAAGCCTTGTTATAATTTTAAAATGACGTTACATTTGTGTACTATTTTTGCAGATTGCATATTAATCCATTTCCCGGTGTGCCCATGAAAACACAAAACATCCTGAGGCCCTTCAAATTACAAGTGGGATTTGACTGTAGCACAGTTCATTACTCACAAAGCCACAGGCCTGAAAATTGCTTAGCCATAGATTACCATACATGCTAGCTTACAGCTGTCACAAGATTGGTTCATAGCTCTAATTAGATTGACTTAATAAGCGGATTAAGTATAAGTCAAAAACAAATTCTTAGAAGGAGGAAGGAAGATTGTTGCCTCTGGCTTTGTGAACTGTTGTGTTGATGCCTGACTGTTCAAGGTACTGACCAAAACAAGGCCAGTATAATTAATTTAAATTCTGCATGTGCATCCAGATTTCTTCAAATCCTTACTGGATCAAATGATTATGATTATTATTGGGTTTTTTTTATATCTTATTGTACACAGGAATTTGCATTTCTTAATATGTCGGAGTCAGATGACCGTTCAGCTTATCTTGAGGAGCCCATCTTGACCCCTTGACATCTTGTTGTCTTTTTCCAGCTCATGGATTATTCATGGACATGTTTACTCAAGTGCCCCCCACTTAAAAGCACTGAGACAGCGGCTGTTGCATCAACCTCTTGTACCTCTCAACACATAAATCTTTTCAGTTTGGCTCCTCCTTGTATGTTATGTTTGTATGCATGTAGCCAGTAATGGAACCAGCTTTTAGTGCTGTGGGAATAGAGAGCTTGCTCTACAGCCAACCTTTGTGTGTGCCCTTCCCTGCATATCTTGCGTATTTTCAAGTCAGCGTGGTTTGCAGGATAAACCGCGATCAATAGGGAGGCTTGCGGCAGGAAGGGCATCTGACATAAAACCAATGTCAATTCAATTTGCACATCTCCGCACACTAGAAGGCAGACGATTTGTTGTGGTGCCCCCAGAAGGGAAAATTTGAATGGAAAGAAGACTATTTGTATGTCAGAAAGAGCTAGGAACGAGGTGTAAGCCAGTTCTAACATTCAGGTAGATACACCAGATACTCGCACAGCTACACCCTTAACCATTTGTCAAACTTATTCTCTCAAGCTACCTCACCTCACACACATTTTCACTTAACAAACAATAATCAATTAACTACATTTTATGCTTGAGATGCAGCGGAGACGATGTGCAAGAGCAGGTTCCAGAAAACTAAACTAAGCTCAAAATCTGTTTCATATTTTTCGCTAACATCACAAAGAACCCCAGCAAACTTACCTTTCATGCCATAAACTTTCATAAAGAAGAAGTTAGATAGTTAATGTTCCAAACAAAACTAAAACCAAATGAAGAAAGACTTCTTGCAGTCCAGACATTATTTCAGGCACAAGAGGCAAAACTGTGGTAGCATTAGTGCACTAGCGTTAGCCATGCACACAGCAGTTAAAGCATCTCATCATACAAATGCATATTAAAAAATACACACTAATTAAGATCAACAGCTGATTTTCTTATGCCTGTGCAGACACGTTACATTATGTGCAGAGCTACTCTATCACAGTAGGTTTTCGGGTATAAACTGTACCTGTACTCCACTGAACACAGCATAATGATTCATTTTTAATCAAACACACCGTAATGACAATTAATCGATTAACCACTCAATCATAAATACCCCTAGTCACAATCACACCACTATTCCACATACTTTCAGGTCTCCTGTGTAACCAGATACATGTCTTTAGTTGTTTTCTTTTAGTTGCGGAATAATAAGTTATTTAAGATGCTATTTGAAAGTAAAGTCTCAATTTCACTTTTAAGATTACCTTAACCTGAGACCACAATTTAGTGCAATTCTCTTGTAGGAAAACAAAATAATCATGCACATTACTAAAATAAAATGTAAAATCTTTAACCAGACATATCCGTTATTGGTGTGTAAAGGAAATTCCGTCTGCTGTCAGGTTGTATGTTTTATTGAGGAGATATGGAAATCTGACTGAAACAGTGTGCTTCACCACACCTCACTGATTCACTTTGATATGTGGACACCAAACTGATAATGAATGTCTTTTATTTACGTAACCAGCTTCAGCCGATGGTTCCACATAAGGCTGAAGACTATCAAGCCACAATACACAGCACCAAACTTCTCGTCCCCCTTTTGGCATGGCTGCAAATGAGTCGAAAGTTGCACTTCCTCGTAAATACAAAAGGCTGGTCTCACTGAAGGTGTTACACACATCAACACCGATCGCCACAGGGCTTTCCTCTCTGTGCTTGATACCTGTACTTTTATCTTGTTTTAATAACCCTCAGCCCAGCCAGTGAGTCGTGCCTTTTTGGTCATTACATTAACCTTGGCCTTGCTCGTGCCTTATTGGGTCACACATTTTCTTCCCTCTTAAACTCAATCTATGTTAACATCAAGGCATCACATGCAACCTAATCAAATTAGTTTGAGTAGAATACAAGACAAAAAGCCCTTGTTGAAGGGATGCTAGAGGATCCTTTTGCTTTTACACTGTACAGTATGTTTGACTTGTCATCTGAAGCTCTGGTATAAAATGTGTTAAGCACATAGATGTCCCTTATGAGCTAAACCTTCTCAGGGAGATAGTGATTAGTGTGTTTTTATCTGCAAATTATTGACAGTAATGACAAAACTATCAATCATTTTGTCAATAAGATGTCTGAAAACCTTTTTGGATGATGTTATGGTTTCTGGTTTACAAATTGCGGTCAGTAAACGTTTAGAGGTATTATTTCCAATGTCACTGTGATCCAAACAGCTTCTATATTATACAAACACCTTTGTATATAATGATTTTTGTTTGATGTGGATGAGAACCAAACGTTTGGGAAAAATAGCAGTTTTATTTGACGTAAAATGCACTGAGCTATAGCATATAAGTTTGTCACGTTTACCATTGTAACTGTTGAGTGTGACTAAAGGGAATATTACAGTGAATAAATTCTATATTTTGTGTCGTGTCTGTGCTGGCAGCAGAGATTTTCCTTCATGCCACCTGCTGGTACCTTTTCTTTTAATGTTTTTCTTCCATAATGGTGAAATGATTACATTCTCTGGTGAGTGGGTTAACATATGAAACATTTCAGATTCTTTTTTAGCTTCATTAAGTAGTTGTTTGCCTTTTTACACATTTTGTAACTTGATTGTACCGCCAGCAATTTAGGGGCACCTTTCAATGTACTCTTACACAATTATTCACACTTGTTGGGATTTACAAGAAAGAGTCTGCTATGGTTTGAAGCACTATTATTTTCAAGTATACCTGGAAAAGGTGCCTATTTAAAAGCACACATTTTATCTGTGCTATTTTCTCTATTTTCTCAAAATGGGTTAACTGGATTAGGTTCATGACTGCTGAAGTGCACAGATGCGTCATTGAACAGCACAATCCCCACATTGTGTCATGCACACCGGCCTCTGTTGGTCATAATCTTATGAAAAGTGCTGCAGGTCATGTTAATAATTATGATTTTATTAAATTGGAGCACCAGGAGATGTGCTGACTTCTGCCCAAGGCCAGTGTGAAGTGGTTTGGGAGGCCTAAAGCGTAATTATATCTATGAGTGAATAAGTATAAGGGGGAAAAGGCTCTAATTCTCAGAAGTGGGGACCTGGAGATGGTGAATTCAGGGACGGCTGGCATCAATGAACCTAGGTGCTAGCTTACATGTGTCTTATATGTGATTCTAATTTTATATTCTTTTAGCTACGTTGCTCGCTAATGATTTTTGTTTTAAAATAAACCAATTCTGCTGCAAAAAACGGAAAAAAAGGACTATTTTTATTTAGCCCAGAGTCCAGGATTTGGCCTTTCACAGAACACGCACATTCACGTCTTTACTTTTCAGTGATGGCGGCGGTAATAATGAGCTATAGTGACCAAAATTGTTTATTAATGGAAATCTAAAGCTGTTCGAAGTTTGCAGGATTTTTCTAAGACACTGAAATGAACTTAAATAGCCAATACAACTGGAGCAGAATGGTGTTTTTGAACAGAGAGGAGGATTAAATATTTTTTTTGCAGTGTACAGGACAAACTCGCTTGAACTTATTGTCAATCGGACGTTATACAGAAACCACCGGACTTCAGTAACAAAGTGATTAACGTGTTTTATTAACTCTGAAAGGAAGAAAAGAGACGTTTCATTTATAATAAGGTAACTCACACGTCTCCACCTCCCTTAAAAACATGACATGTAACTGTAGGCTAACGGGACTGCATCTTCTGTTATTGTTCGCCATTGTCAAGGGGTTTGATGACAAGTACTTGGATAAAATTATAGGGGTAATGTGCTGTTGTGCATTGGCTGATTTGGTTTATAATTGTTGAGTAGTACCTTGAAGTTATGTGCAGTCGCTTGTGTGACAGCTTGGCATTAAATAATATTGTGAAAGTTAACGAGTTGCTGTCTGAGGCCTGGTGTTGATGCTGAGTATTGTGTCACTACCAGCCGTCACTGCTGGGATCTCTAATGATATTGGAAAGCCTCATGACTTGTCACAGGATACGTGCTTTGTGGAATCCCAAGACAACAATAGACAAGCCAAACGATTTCTGGAATTTACAATTGTGGCGGGGTTTCTTAGCCAGCCAGAAACAAGTCAGCTTTAATAATCCAGTTGAGGTCAGTGGAGGTCTGCCTATACAGTAGCTGTGCACAGTCTTGTCCAGTTATACCAAGCAGGTTTCAGGTTTTCACATGCACCGCTCGTATGAAATGCATGATGTGACAAACGTGAGCAGATATGTGATGTGTGCAGAGATGAAGGTGGCCCTATAATACACGACAGGTCGGCATATTGCTTTTGGCAGCAGAAAGGCGGTCTTTACTCATTCATTTCCTCAGATTCACCAAACAGATCCACTTCCTGTCTGTTCTCCATGATTTTATCCAGCACGAAGGAAATAACATGTTGCTTGATTTTCCATCAGTCATACTTGCTCTGTGATCCACCGGTCTCTCCTTTTTTATTCTTTTGGTTGATTTTCCTGTTTAACTTTAAAGTACCAGTAATGAGGATACGTTACTATTTTGGGAGGGATTTTTGATTTGCCACCATGACATTCTCCTACTACACTGGATTTTATCATCTATCATCTTGAACTTGGTGGAAAGTAGAGGTTGTCTGATATGTTTTTTCTGCATGTAGGTCGATTTTCTTAATTTTAATAAAGAATTGAATATTATATAGCCATTTGTCTTCGTATCTTAATAATACTTATTAAAATGCAAACAAATGTGTTAGAATTGGACAGTGAGAACAGTTAAAGATGAGATATTTGAGAAAACCAAGAAAGCAATCTCAATCAAACTGCCAGAAGAGCTTGGGGAGAGCTACAAAATGCTTTTTAATTTTTTGTTTTACGAGGTTCTATGCCACATAAATTTGCAAATTCTTTTTGAGCTTTTCAGGCTGAGATAAAGCAATTTTGAATGTGTCTTATGAACTGCAGAGTAAGAGCCCAAATGGTTGTGGAAGCTGGGGTCCTTCAGTCACATGGTTTCCCGGACATGTGCCTGACCAAAAATTAAAGGGCAAGAATTGTCAGATTTCTGATTGACTAAAAAACGCAAAAATTGGCCCGATATATTGGTCAACCTCTAGTGACATTCTCCTACTACACTGTATTTAGTCGTCTAGCTGCACATCTAAACTTGATGGAAAATGTAATGTTTTGAAGCGGCAGCATTGTTGGACTCCTGTGCGCTTTTATTTTTTTCTTTTGAAGATATACTGTAATATGGGTAAAGCTGATAATAATCTCCAGATATCAGCACATGTAAGTCTGTCCATGGACCTCTATGTTTTGACCTGCTTTTATGAAGTTGAACTTGGCCTTGTCATTTGTTACATGTTAAAGTTAAGTGGAGAAAAGAGTGGACTTTCTGTTAGAAAAGAGCACAATTTTCTGAGAGCACTTGAGGAGCATTTTACTCAAGTGCCTGCCTCTCTCTTCTTTGATGTCTGGCTGTATTTGTGATTGGTCTAAATCTCTAAACTGTGTGTTTTCTCAGCACAAGGCTCTCGATGCTGAAATTTGGTCTGGAGCAGAGTTTCATATCTCAGTTAATACATTTAAGATTTAGATTGTTCATTTCTGTTCATTAATACATTTTAATGAGGCCATAGAGAAAGCAATGGCTATTTCTTTGTATTTTATCATGAACACTGTTGTGGCAAATTTTGATGGGCATTTTTGTGGACACTGTAATCTCACGTGGTATATTTTGTTTATGTGTGGGGCCTAGACTGAAGTTTAGAACCTGGGACTGTCTTCTGTAGATGCACCCCACACACTTGTCTGGATCAAATGCAGACACACAACAAAACAGAGTGAAAAGGTTGAAAAGAATTAAAATTAAGTTGCATTTTAATTAGTGAATTGGATTTCCATAATGTAGGATTTGTGAGTCATGGATGACTGGTTGTTGCTCTCTGATGCTTCTGTGAATTAAGATGAAAGAGTGTGTTTGGTTGCAATCTGAGGTTCCCTTTTACTCTGCAAGAAACTTCATAGTGTCTTTGTAAACTTTGATTTAAAATTGTATGGACTTGTGTCGACCGTCTTTGCACATTAGAGTGCTGTGCTTGAGTCCAGTGATGCCTGACCAGCTTTTGTCTTTGAAAGTATTGGACTATTGAATTTGGAGGCACAGCTTGGTTCTACATGAGTAGACTACTTCTCCTGTGGTGTCCAACTGTAAATACTGTTAAATTAATCACAGCCTCAGAGATTTTCACCACGGACTTTGTACCATAGGACAAAACTAAACTGCCTTTTATTGGTAGAAGCAATTTATTAGTCTAATGAACACTACATTGCATCAGTGGTTCTCAAACTTTTTTACACCAAGTACCACCTGAGAAGTGGCACTAACAGCTGCAAAATACCGAAGTCTCAGCCAATTAGCTAAATAAATAATAGTTAACATGGCAAATGATTAATGAGAACTGGGAAAGAGGTAGAGGGTGGTAATGTTTTTTTTTTTCAAAATTTTTAGTAAACAGAAAATAATTATTATAAATGTAAAAAATAGCAATAGAAAATAAATAGGCTCACATTTTGTAAATATAATACATAATTGCTTTAATCTTTAAAAAAGTATCACCAAAAACACAAGGGGTACCTGTACCACAGTTTCAGGACCACTGTCTAATATGCCAGCACCTACTGAAGGTTCATAGATTAATAAACGTGAAAATGTGGTGAAAATTTGCTAAAACAAGTCTAAAAATGGCTGGACTCTACAGAGCACAGCAGCCGCAGCTGAATCCAGTCCGAGTCCCACTGGAAGCAGACATCAAGTTGATGCATGGCTTCTGTGTTCAACCTCCTCTCTGCCCCGAAGCTGCCCTTTACATTGTTGGTCACATGATTTAAAGATACGAGCTCATTGTCTGCACTGTAAGTCTGTATCTTTAGCTCAAGTTGTATGATTGCTATAGTAATATATTGTCCATTATTATTTCAAACCGTCTTGTAAAAAACTGACCAGTTTCTTCTGTTTCTTCTCCACCTGCAAGCACTGATTGGAGGACTTATTGTAGGATGTATTTGTTGCTCTGGGAGAGTGGGTGAGAAAATCTGTTTCCAAGGAAACTAACATGTGACACATTGTTTAAAATTAATAGTGAACTGAAACATTTTATTGTGCTGCTGTAACAGAGCTTTATGTTAATGACTGGTTGTGTAGGTGGATAAGGTCTCAAGATGTTTGCTCGCCTCTTGGCATGTAGTGCATATGGGTTTTGAACGCCATTAATCTTAGGCTTCCTCTTGTCACTGAACCATTGTAACATGATTGATTTTTTTTTTATTACGCAAATATTAAGTATAGTGTATGGGTTTATCAACTCTTGTGACAAGTGAAGACCAGTGAAGAATAAGCTTGCTCTCTCTTTACAGCGCTCTAAAGGGGAGAGGTCGCATGCTTTTCTATGGTAACAATGCTTGGGGAGAAGAATACTTGTTTCCTAGGTGACGTGAGCTGTTTCATTCCAGATGTAGATAGAAGAGATGCTGCTGCTTGATGCAGCATCAGATTAAATGAAAACCAATCATCAAAATAGACAAGAATGTCTAATCTAGTCTATCTTAATAAATTTATGAAAAAAAGTGCAAATCTGAAGTCTTTTCCTCTATGTCCTTTTCCAGAATAGATCTTAACCATCATCCTTGAGATGCTTTTTACCTATAAAGGACTTCAGAGCTCTGTAAATCTCCCTGTTTATGCTCCAAGTTCTAATCAATCTTTAATAGCGCAGCTATAGCTTCAAAGTCAGTCTTTAAAGCCTTGTTCGCAGTTCCCAAACAGAGGTACTGCTAATTTTCAGTGGTGTGTTCAGTTGTTTTGCTATTTAGCTCCAGTTTTAATTATTGGCTTTTGTTTGGGGAAGCCAGCTCTGTCATTAATGAAAGAGACAGGCAGCAGCAGAACTTAGCAGGGATATAAATAGCAGCTTTAGAGGCTAGCATTCCCTGTCGAGTCGGAGCTGAGCTCATAGCAAACCACGGCAGCTGATTAGCATACATTTCCATGGCTGTGGATGCACGTGCTCGGTGGTGGTGCTGTGCAAATTATAGATCAAATACATTTGTTAAATTATGTATATTTTATACCAAGAACCGCTACAAGCCTATGTACAGAAACTTTCAGTAATTTCTGGGCTGTAGACCTTATGCTGAGGTGTTTTAACGCCTTGGTGCAGTCCCTTGCCTTGGCACGAGGTGTCAGTCACTCAGATCACCAGAGGTTTTGCCAAACAAGTAGACTTCTAATGTTTGTAAACAGAGCAGCTGTGTTCCAAAGAATGGTGAAACTAAACAGACCATAATATATTTTTAATAGGGGAATTTGCGTTAGCCACCAAATATTGCAAATTATGAATAATCACAATGGTTTTAAGCAAATGACAACCGATCACCTACCTGTGTGTAATGTCAGAGCCTGGTTAGAAAACATTAGTGAATGTATAAACCTTTAGGCGTTTTAATAAACTTAGCATTTAGTGTCTATAATTAGCATAATAATAAACATGTCCTAATTTTTATGTGATGTTAAACAAGTTGTAACTGAATTGTGGTGTGTTCGTTCACATTTAATCCATCAATTATCACAAATGGTTAGTGACATTGTATTAATTTGGGTACAAATATATACACAACAACCACTTGTTTCTGCCGTCTAAAAACAATAAAACAGTAACAGTAAGAATGAATGGAAAGAGCATTGACTTCTAACCAAACTTGGTGTGCAACTTACCTCAAAATGTCGCTTATGGAAGGGTCTATAATATGTTTTCACAATTTTACAGTATCTTGTG
Organism: Bostrychus sinensis; assembly: GCA_020698575.1. Lineage (NCBI taxonomy): Eukaryota > Metazoa > Chordata > Actinopteri > Gobiiformes > Eleotridae > Bostrychus > Bostrychus sinensis. The sequence goes on from CM036239.1 coordinate 8,777,792, forward strand.
TATGACAATGCCAGTTTTCCCTAGTTTGTGGCTGGTGAGGCAGACACTGAGAATCAGACTGATATACTCAATACAATAGCAAAATGTTCTATTAGTTTTGGCAGCTTGCACTCAGCAAGGGACATTACTAATTTGGCCAATATTAAATTTGAATATGTAGTGAAGTGACTTAGGCCAACACTCCACTGAAACTGTATGCGTATAATATAAATATGTATAAAAAGGATAATCAAAAGTCTATAATATGGGGTCCCCACACCGACCCTTAGTGTGTGTGCATTAAGGCTGCACAATCTATCACAAAATTATCGTTATTGCAATATCAGCAAACGCAATATCGCAAGAATCTAAATATATCAGAATAACGCTATGGTCTTCCATCTGACAGAGATTTACACTGAGGAATCATTTTCCACACGAGAACATATGAACAGAAATAACATGAAGAACAGAAAGAACATGTGTTGTGACTAAATAAAAATGTTTAAAAAGTCCAGTTTTAGTGGTAATTTAATTATTTTAGTCACAGCTTAGCCTTGTTTTATTCCTGGTTTAGTCTGTGTTAAGTTTTGATTTTGTCGCTGTTTTGACTTGTAAATACAGGAACTTACATTTTTGTGAAATGTAGTGAATTTAACTTACTATGTTCAAAAAGTAGGCTTTATTTTCAAATATTGCAATAATATTGTTATCGCAATTTTCAACATAGGGTGCACGGGTGCATGGTGGCAGTTAGCGTTCTCGCCTCCCAGCAAGGAGGTCGTGGGTTCGAGCCCCATGCGGACCAATACACACCATCACATGAACTCTCTGGGTGAAGTTTGCATGTCCTCCCCGTGTTACCGTGGGCTCTCCCTGGGTACCCTGGCTTCCTCCCACTGTCCAAAGACATGCATGTGTTAAGTGAATTGGTGACTCTAAATTGAGTGAATGATGAATGTGAGAGTGTCTGTCTGTTTTCGTCTCTGTGTCAGCCCTGCGACAAGCTGGCCCCTGTCCAGGGTGTACCCCGCCCACGGCCCAAAGTTACTGGGATAGGCTCCAGTCACCCGTGACCCCCAACGGGAATAAGCAGTAGAAAATGAATGAATTATCGAATATCGCATGTTTCTCCATATAGTGCAGCCCTAGTGTGCATCTATTGAGTTGGTCAAAATATTATTAATGAGCTTTATTTTTTAACCAAAATCTGGAGTAAAAAATGTGGCATATGCCGGGTACAGCTCACATTTCATCTCTTGTGGCATATGTTTGGCAAAGAAACTGCTCCAGAGCTGAGCCTTCAGTAGACGCCTGCCTTCCCAGTCCTGCACGCAGACTGAGGCCGATCTAACAACCCCGAGCTGTCACGGTTTGACGTAGTGTTGGCTTCTCCAGACCCCTAAAGATTTCTGACACATTTCTGACAACGGCAGAGAGAGTTTAGACATCCAGTACATCTGACGTCGCTTCATCCCAGCAGGGCTCGCTCCGCATGGTGCTTCAGCAGGTTCCAATAAGAGACGAGGGCAGACTGGTGGACAGCACTGCATTGCCAGGTCCCAAGCAATAGCCAGTTCCCTCCATCAAATCGTTTGTCTTTTTCTTTACACAGGACAGGAGCTACAACATAGAACCTTTAGAGATAACCCCAAGAAATAACGTCTTGACTCTTGGTTGTTCTCTTCATATATTATTAAGCCTTGTTCTAAGTGTTCTAGTGTTATACTTTTCCTGGATAGTGCATCTTCTACTGATCTGTTGTCTAGTGCCCTTGATGTGACCCGCCAACGCATTAGGATGCCGCTGGGGAACCTTTCCACTTGTTTGGATCCTACGAAGGAGACTGTAGAAAGCTTCTTGTTCTGGCATTTTGCTTGTTTATAGAGAAACGTATGTAGACCAACACAAATCAGGCATAACATTATGACTGCTTACAGGTTGTTGCATACAGAGCTGCATATTTGGAAGGTGGTCTGCATTCACAAACATAGATACATACATATTTACTCGCCCATAGTTCTGAACTGATTTGTTTGCTGTCAGTCTGGACTCTGTATCTCAGGACCGCAGCCTTACTTTGCTTGCTGATGCAGAGCTAAACTAAGAAATTGTGCACTGTAGGCATGTGTGGCAGGTGAGGAAACACACAGTGGTAATCTTGCCTATGCACCACTGAAGCACTGTCTGAGCCCTGGCCAAAGCTGCAGTAAACAAAGTCTCCTGGGTGCTTTTTGCCCCTGCTCTGGCTAGCACATATTTGTATTGAGCTGGGTAGCAGCAGTAAAAGGTATATAGAAACTACTAGATAGTTAACTAGATAGTTTGACTAAATAGTTTGAATTTAAAACAATACATACAGTACTACGAGCCCAGTTCGGAAAATTGTTGACTGTGCTTTGACAGGGCGGTGTTGTCGAGCGGTGGTGCTACAGTCCAGGCCAGAGTATTAAGGCGCGTGTCTCACACCATCGATGTAGTAGGAGACGGTTGGACCTAGTTCTGGCCACATGTCGACACTGTGCTCAAACGAGCTCTCTGATTGGCTCTGTACTATTCACAATTCACAACAGATTGCGTTTAGAGTTTAACGCAGTAACTGTGTTCGTTTCTTCGCTGTTTTGCCTCATTTTCCTCTCTAGAGCTCCCCCTGCATTTCAGAGTAAAGCACTATTATAAATACTCACAAGTACATTTGAATCCTACTGTGATCCCTTACTAATCCTTACTTTTGTTTTCCCTGCCTTGTATCTGTACAAAGTTGTTTTCTGCCATTTGGCCGCTCTGCCACAACAAAAATCAAGAAATAAAGCCATCGCTAGCTTGTCGCTAGCAAAGCAGTTGCCCTACCTCTGCTGACAGTGGTCAGGCATTGGGTTGGTGTCCCAGGCTTTAGTTTATACAGAGAGGACTGCAAAGGACAGACTGTTTTAGTCTGGCTTACCTGGTCTATACTACCACTGATCACGGTTATTCTATTAAAAAAGTTAGATAATAATATAGATAATAATATAGAGATAATAATATAGATAATAATATAAAACAACATAATTTTAGTGTGTAAGAGTGTTCACATCTGTTTTTGAGATTGGTTCTTCCAGAATAACATTTCTCAGTTAAGAAAACATCAGTGAATGCTAAAAATGTGTGCTTCAGTACAAATATTTGCGTAAGTTTTCAGTTTCACTCAAAATGTCCATTTTGCCAGCTGACTGGAAAATTGAGCATGTCTCGCCTATTTTCAAACAAAAAGGCTCCCAGGGTGAAACTAATAATTACCAACCTATATTCAAAACGTCAACTGTTCAGTTACTTGAATTCATTTTTAAGAAGACATTGGTATTGGGGGAGTAACGATACAGTAACTATATCGATGTATCGATTTTTTCCCTTCGATACAACTATATTGATACACGTTAGCTTGTATCAATTTTTATTGTTTTCCAGGAAGTGTGTGTCGATATACATGGAATATCGATTGATAATATCGGAAAAACGATATTAGAAATTTGCATGTTAAAATAAAACCAGATACAGCTTTTTGAGTGCAATGTTTATGTTTTTAATGAAATAAAATGTTATATTAAACTTTTCTTCGCTCTCTGTCTGCTGGACACAATCAACCCCAACTGCAATGCTACTTTTGAGAGTAAACTTTTACGATTTTTGGCAAAAGGTTGCTGTATCAATTATTCATATAAAGGCGTTGAATTGTAACATTCCAAATTAGCGAATATTGATCTTGAATCGTATCAAAATATGCATGGGCTGAGCAATGGAATAACAGTCTTATATTTGTCATGTGGACGTGAGAAAGCAGCTGGTCAAATTAAATTTATGAACAATCCAGTGCAGTTTCAGCCATCACACAAACATCTCAGAGTATGGATCAGTGATAAACTAAAGCATGACAAACAGGTTGACCATGTACTGTATGCCGCCAAGTGTCAAAACAGATCTTTTTTTGTGCATGACAGAGAATTTGTAGTTTGAATATCAGACATTCTCCTTTGCTTTGACTATACTGCTAGAAACAGAACTCCTGGTAAAAGTACCATTTGCTCTATGCATAATCTTGGGATACAGATACAATCTTTTGTGCCATACTTTTGTGCCTGGTATGGCTACAAATTGCTTAATGGTGCATTGCCAAAATCCCAAGCTCAATTTCACCCAAATCCTACATAGGTCACGGCATTTGAAGTGTTCCTAGTTCCATGCAGTGATTTCCAGTACAGTATAATAGCTGTTTTTAAAGCAATGCAACTCGAAGACCTGGAAATCCAACATCCAATACATCTAAAACTAATAACCCTGTCTTTCTAAAATATCCCTTTTATACCCAGACAACTTACTGAAATGTTGTCAGTTAACCTAATCAGTGGGACAATGCCTTTCTACTTTTATGAGATCATCATTCATTGATCTTATTTAAATACATTTAAATATATATTTTGTATCTGAAATGAGCAGCTGAATTTATGGTGCACAAAGTTTGAACAATACTCGACTCTACTGTACCAGGGAAGATTGTCTGGTAGATTTGTAACAGGACACAGGAACCCAACCCCAAAAGGCAAAACAACACATCTGGTCTGTGATTGTCCTTTGTCGTTATCATTTCAAGGACAGCCTTTTTTCATTGTGTAAACCTCAACACTTTATCTATTCACTGGATGTGTGTACAAGCCTCCCTTACGTCCAATCAGCTCCCTTGTAATCAGCGACAGTCCAGAAGAGAAAATGTATCTTAATCAACAACTGCTCATTTGAAATTCAAAAAATATCATTATCTATTATTACCCCCTGCTGAAACCAATCAAAGTACTTTTCTGAAACACATTTGCGTCAGTGCTCTCAGCGTTCCTGGCCCGGGACTGCGTGGTCATTGCCTGTGAGTTTGCGTTATTTGCTGGCACTGCAGGCTAACCCTTGTTTCCTTATGTCAGCAGCTCTGCATCCTAGCCAGCAGACTGTATTGTAATTCTGCCTTAGTGTGTCACGTCATGCCATCCTCCAGCTGCTGCGTCTCATTATAGATTCAGACTGTATTTTGAAAACGTGCAACCAAATTGTTCTGTGTGTCTGAGTAACGGCGAACTTTAGACGGAGAGGTCTATTGCTTGTTTAAATAGAAAAGCAAAGGTAATTGTAGCCTGTGTGAATATGTTTTCTGCACTGGTGGAATGTAATGAAGTAAAAGTACTTAGTTACCGTACTTAAGTACAGTTTTTATGTTTCTGTACATAGAGTAGATTTTTCAAAGGGTAATATTACTTTTACTTCACTACATTTTATAGCAAGCATCTGTACTTTTTTCTCCACTTTTTTTTTTTAATGGTTTGAAGTAAAAAGTATTTTGTGTTTGGTTTAAAATCATTAGTTTTTGCTGTGTCGTCATTGTAGTACACAAGTATAAAAGATGCAGTAAAGTAGTACTCTTCAGTTAAAAACCTCACCAATAGATTCAGGCTCTTCTACCGCACTGTTAACTTTTACTTTTCAGCCCAGTTTTTCTGCAAAATCCCTCACATTTAACACATTCATTATTAGTTCTTGAATCTGTGCGAAATGCTTTTACTTTTTTACTCACATTACAAGTACATTTGAAAGGAAGTACTTTTATACTTTTCAATCAATCAACCAAATTATATTATTGAAATTTGGTGTGCAGTAGGCAGTACAACATTTACAACATTTTAAAACATTTAAACAGTGAGGCAAAGTGGAACACAACTTGATTAAAAGACCCTTAAAGGAAGAGATCTAAATAAATAAAATGTATATCTTTTCCTTTTTTAATCTAGTTTTTTATTTTTATTTTCATGTAATACTTTTATCTGAGTAAACAAATTGAGTACTTCTTCCACCACTGGTTTTTGAATGCTGGGGACTCTCAGGTGATCTCCTTGGTGCTACAGACCTTTTGTAAAATGTCAGAGATTCACAGCACCAGGCTTGCAACACTAATTCATTTCGAGTAGTGCCAGAGGCCATTTAACCTTCAGTTTTTACATGTGGCAAGACAAAGTAAAGGAAATGCCAGTGTTCTTATACAGTGCACGATGTGTCCAGGAAGTAATGAGAATGATATTTACTTACTTCTTCGAGGTATGCACCTTGTGAGTGTACTAAGAGCTACCTGCAATTTTTCCATTATCTTTAGCATCCCTGGAAGTCTTGGGGATGTGAGATGTGGTTGTGGTGTTTTTTTTAGAGCCTGCTTAACTAGAATTAAGAAGTTTTTCTTGTGCATCCTCCTGAGATTGGCTAAATTTGGATCTTTCATCACAACAACGCACAAAGTCACTGTGCTTTGGGCTGTAGGAGAAGATTTTTGGCTGAAAAACACGGTGCTTCCCCAGTCACTGTACAGCAAAGACAAGAAGCAGGATTCAAGAAGACAAGAAGCATTCTGTTTCATATGAGCTAATGTCATGCAATGTTTTTTGCTGAATGCCGTTTATTATTGTTATTATTTGTTTTATTTACAAAAGTGAAAAGCGACGTCAACTTAGAGCAATAGGAGCCTGTCTGATGTTGAGTGCAGGTTGTGAAATTGTACGGAGTAAGTGTAGAGAAGACATCTGTTGCTCAATGACGCACTCCTTGTAACTGCGTCCCGTTGCTTGTCCTGTGTTGTCTGTTCCTCACATTCCTGCTGGGAGGCTTTGTTTTTTTCCAAATCATGCCATCACCGTCTTATCAACAAGGGCAGAACATCAGACGGGCTCTTCCTTTGAACCGCGGAGGGGGTTTGTTTATCACGGCTGTCACTGGACGTTATCTGCATGGATTGGTCCTCGAACGTTCACCTTGTCCGTACTGTAATCCTCGCAAATTCCACCACTTGTCTGATGATGAATTTTCCAAATGTAGCCCTCTGCTCCTTTGGTTATGGGGCAAACTAAAATTGCCGTTCTTATCTGACAACCAGACTTTGATTTACTCTTTTCAGGCTCACATTTTGTGGCTTTCATCTTTGTACTGCCTATTTATCTCAGATTGGAGTGCAGCAGAAGTATGTTTTCACTCAAACCTAATATTATTTCTGGAAAACTAAGGCCACTTTAAACACACACACACACAGAGGGAAATTTATTAAATCACAAGCGCTATTATTAATAAACACTACCATGTACTGTAGCATTTGTAGCCAATAGTGATGGTGAAAAGAGAAGGTATAAAACAGAAGTGAAAGCACTCAGCATAGACCTTCACCAAGCTTTTAGCCTTATCTTAGAAGGGTTGTGAGTAGTTTTAAGTATCTGGGAACACACATTGATAACAAGCTAAACTTCTCGCATAATGTGGAAGAGATTTATAAAAATGCCAGTCAGAGATCAGCTTTGGTGTCAGGCCTCATGTCCTTGAGAGAGTCTATGTCAGCCTGATTGAAAGTGTTTTAATCTTTAATATCACTGTCTGGTTTGGTTTTTTGACTGTGGCTAATAAGAACAAGCTGAACAGGATTGTTCAACAACCGGACCTACTTTATCAGACTGCTATGTTCAGGATGGCTAAATCTATTTCCAGTGACACTGAACATCCTTTGTTTGGTGAATTTAGTTGAATGCCTTTAGCAACTAAGAAAATCTATAAAGGATCATTTGTCCCCAATGCAGTGAGTTTACTAAACAAGCACTGGTGAAGAATTAAGCAGCATATTTTCAAATGCTTAAATTATGGTGTTTTTCTGTACCAAATGTCTTTGGTATTTGTATACTGCAACCATGCCTTGTATTTATTGTATTGTATTTTTTGTACTGTGTGACTGATGGTGAACCAAAGACAAATTTCCATTAAATGGACAATAAAGTTAAAGTTAAAGTTATAGTACTAGACTTGAACTGGAGACCCTCTAGGTAAATGCTCTATGATTTGAGAAAATAGATGAATTTATGTGAGTTTGTTTCACAAATCCAGGCTGCTGGTGTAACCAGTTAACAATTACTAACCTGTTCTGAAAAATATAAAAAATCTGACAATTACTTGTGCAAAGATTTGCTCATAATTTATCTGAAGTATAAAAAGCCTTTATTTAATGTGGCTATATCATGATAAAAGCTTTAAAAACATAGCGTGCTGGGTTGAAATTGGACCTGAGCATAATGGCAGCCTTCTTCAGGGTGTCATTTTCGGCACTCTCTTTTCCCTGTTTGTATGAGTTAATGCACAGCTCCTGAGTGTAAAGGAAGTCACAGATAAAAGTGATATCACAGACAGGAGCAGCTCTCAGTGACATTTTTTTCTGTGCAGATCACATCTGATTTAAAAATAAGACAGAGAAGAACAAATCTGAATGGACTGAAGTCAACTTCTCATTCAATCCTGAAAATACAGTGGTCTGCCCCCTCAACTGTTCTTTTTAATGTGTTCTAGGCCCTCTTTTGCCATAAGTCATAGGTTTTTCTTAATTGCATATTTATTTTCAGATGTCTTTTAATCTTCTCTAAGTACTCGGCCTATTTAGAAATAGCCACAAATTACTTTTTGAGTCATCTTGCTAACAGAAAAACAATAATTATCTATTGCAGAATAATCCTATTTCTCAGGTGGATCTAGTGTTGGTAATGCTGGGAATCCCACCCCTGCTTAAGTGGCACAAGCTTAAAACCACCACATGACTTTTCTCAGTGGTTCATTGTCTCACTTTCTGTCTCTGAGTAAAAGATGATGGATGGCCTGACATTTCTGGCCATGCTTGTTGGATGTTTTACAGCAATATGTGCCCCCTTTCTGCCTGGATGCCCCATGTTATTGAGTCCAAATGAGAACAGTGTGACAGAACATTACACATGGAGAGCAGAGGAGATGCATTTGTATTGGGTTATAAAACTCTCTCCCCCGCTGACCTTTTTAAAATGGGGACTGCATTGCTGTGATGTCCATACTATACACAATTTGAATATTAAATACATGTATGAATGCAGGGATGTCCTTAAGAGATGGTTTCTGTGTAGCATCACTTTTGTTGGCCAAATATTTGAGTGATGTTTGTTGCTTCTTTTGCCTTGACCTTGATCTTGAAGTAGGAGTATTACTTGTAAGAAGAGCTTTTTGCGCCCATCGTTTCCATTTCTTGTTATACACAGGCCTCAGAGACTGGAAATGGATATCTAAAATTATTACAGTCTTGTATTTCTACTCAGATCCTTGAATTATTAATGCCTTACAACAGAGAGCTATCTGGTTTTTGCTTTCACAGTTCAGAATTCAATGCATACTGAAAAAGCGATGAAACCACCCGTGATGGCTTGGGGTCTGATATAAAGCTACTTTTACCATGGAGCTGTTGTGGACACAGGGCAATCTGAGTGTGGCTAACAGAGGGGTCCAAATGAGATAATTGCTGGGATTTGTTTCTGCAGGCTGTGAAGGCATGACAGGTCCCTTGTACTGGAAAACAGGATCAAAATGAGGCTACGGCGCTGGAAGGGCAGCTGTAATTTTGCTGATTTACAACTTGGCCTCAAGCAGCCTTTATGGCACAGACAGAGACTCCCCATCGGCTAAAGGTTATTGTAAATCACACCTCTGCTCCCCTTGGTGCCATCACACTCGCACATTTTTACACAAGTTGACCTTTAGTTGCTTTTTTTAGCTGTCTGTGCTGATTTCACAAGAATAATCTTTACCCATCAACAAATGCTTGTAAATATATTTTCTTTGCTGCCGTATTTATTGGTGTCCTTTTATTAATGCAAAGTTCTTAGTTGGAAGAGATTACTTTCTGTCCAGATTTTTTTGTAAAACTGTGACAACTGCTCTTACATAGTGTGTTTGTAGTTAAATCCACTTTTGTGCTTTCAATTTATTAGTTAGTGGTTAGTGCTTCTGCCTTTCAGCAAGGAGGTTGTAGGTTCAATGCTCCAGCTGACTGCAGTCTCTCTCTGGGGAATCTGCATGTCTTCCTAGTTGCTGGTATAGACTACAGACACTCACCTCCCCTAACTTGAATAAGCTTAAGATGAATGAAAATAAATAAATTAGGGTTGCAACTAACGATTATTTTGATAAACAATGAATCTGTTGATTATTGTTTTGAATAATTGATTAATCAGACAGTGATGTGTGTGTGTGCGTTTTATAGTTCCCTTTAAAAAATTGGGAAAATTCTACCAAAAATCACTTAATTCTTGTCAAATTTGAACCAGATGCAGCTACAACTGTATGTCACTTGAGGACGTTTGGATAGAGCATGTTTAACACAACACAAAAACACAAAATGTACATTGTTTTAAACTGTTTTTGTTGCCTTACTGCTTGGTCTTGGTCATAAACCCCCCTCTCTCAGCACATGGCATGCTTCAGAGTCTATGGATGCCCCAGTTAACGATTAAATGATTACTAAATTAGTTGACGATTATTTCAATAATTGATTATAATTGATTAATCTGATTAGTTGTTGCTGCTCTAGAATAAATATGTGCAGTTGGCAAGAATGGGAGTTAAATATGATCCACTTTTGAGATTTCTATTACGAATGTACATACATTTGTGAAAACTATTCTAGTATACGTGTGTTGGCTTTTTCATTTGAGCAGCTCTTTGAAGCTGTATTCGCCTTGCAACATGCCTCTGTCTCTTCAAAAGATGAGCAAACAACAAACACTAAAACTGACTTTCTGATTCTGACAGCTACTATAGAGAGCTGTAGTCCGACTGTAGCCTGTGTCCTTGGCTTCATGCAGAACATTCATTGATGCACGCTGGCTGCTGCTGAAACATTTGTCACTTACTGTAAACTCACTGCTGCTCAGAGGACATGCTCACTCAGCACAGATAACCTTCTTTAATATTTAAAGCAGAAGAAATGATGGACGTGTCCTGTCACTCAAGCTCCTCCACATAGTGTGTGATCTTGACTCACTGGACAATCTTAGGAGCAACGCACAGTTGGGGTTTTGTTTTATGCAAATCAATATATTTAAACATTAGAAACACTGTTGGCATGTAAAACTTAAAGCCCTTTAACATTTCCTAAACACTGTTAAAATCCAACCTTTACCTTTTGTGTTATCTTGCTAAAACTGACCACCGAATCAATAAACACCTGTGAGAAAATAACCTTATTAGAAATAATTAGAGTTAGTTAACAATTAAGAGTAACAACTATGATTATTACAGCATCTGTGGACTGTTTTCTGTGCAGGTTGTGTGATCTAAAGTCATGATGTTCACTTAAACACCAATAGACAGTTAAGTTGCTCAGCTTGTATATACGGTATATAGGGCAAGTTGTTTTTTTTCCTTTACATAGCTTCTCCCTGCTGTCCTCTGCAGATTCCTTTGGCTCAGCTGCAGGAAATGGAGGCTGCAGTATCAACCGAGTGGCCCCTGTTTCTGTTTCTGTGCTCTTCTTTACCTCACTGTCAATCACACGCACACCTATTTGTCTTTAGTTTGGTTTAGACTTGTAGTAACTTCTGAAGAGGCATTAGAAAAGACATTCACCGGCTGTCACATCATAGGAAGGAGAGGTGTTCATGCTCGTACATATATACACACACAGACTCTGACTGTAGCTGTCATACTGCTGTGGTGAGCAGTTCGCTGAGGTCCAGAGTGGGGTGAAGAAGGGAGGAGGTGGTGCAGTGTTCCGGCTGGTCATTGCATTTTAGAGCACACTGGAACAAGATCGTCAAAGTACATTTTATACTGCAGTGTAAGTTTAACGTTGTTGTTTTTGTTGGAGTTTTTTACTGAACACAAATGAAAATATTATGGAAGTGCAAAGCCATATCTCACATACAGTAGTTACATTTTATATACAAAGGTGCCACTTCAATAAATTAGGATTTTGTGGAAAAGGTCATTTTAGAAATGCAATTAAAATCAAACACATTCAAAAGATTCATTACACACAGAGTGAAATATTTTACACTAGCATGTGAGTTTTACAAAATCATCATAGCCATAACAATTAAAATAAAAATAAAAAATGCTTGCAATATTACTCTTTGTGTGTGCTGAGTCTATGTGGTTAAATTTTTGAACTGAACAACTAAAATTGTAGATTTTTTCAAAAGTATTATAATTTATTAATGTGTATGTGGTTTCATTTAACATTTAGGTACTGGTTTAAAAACTACTGCAGTATGATGTTAAATTTAAACAATGGTCTGTGGGTTGCCAGTCACAGTGAGCTCAGTGGTTTTGTAGCTCTGCTGTGAGCTGTGTCCTGCTGCAGGTACAGATGTTTCCTGTGAGGCAACCAGAGCATGGAGCTCTTTCCGCTTTTCTGATTGGATGATTGGTGAAGGGTTTTGGAACCAAAACAAAACTGTAAACATAAACAACTTGGCCAGTGTGTAAAAAAAAAATAATTGTAAATAAATTAGCTGCACAGTTGGCAATCAGTAAAACTAATATTTGAGTTAAACATGTTTACCTCTTATCTTGGGACACGTGGGTAAAACAGGAATGGCAGTACCATTATGGAGGACTCATATCACTGGTCTAAAAGCAAAATGCTTCTGGAACAAATGTAGTGAATTTTTTCTTGGATTATGTCACTAATAAAGAAAAAGTAAGTCAGAAGTGCAGATTGGCTATAGTTTCCAAGAAACAGTGTTGGGTCAAAATAGGAAATTTATGCAAAATAAGGCAAAAATGGTGTTTATCAGAAGGTACAGTGTGGCTACAAGCAACCAGTTCTATCTGAAAGCCTGGCTGCACATTCACATACATTCATTTTAATATGTCTAGAGTTTTGACATAAAATGTTTTGTTTTTATTTGCAGAAATCTCTTTCTTGGAAGTGGACAAAATGCATGCATGTAGAGAAATTAAATATTTTCAAAATATAAATATTATTTTTAAGCAAAAATGCCTAAATCTATTGTATAAACAGATGTGATTTTGATGTGAAACAATATCATTAAATATCTTGAATACATTAGCTAACAGCACAGTTATCAATTGATTTTCAGTTCATCTTATCAAAATAAATGAGATTTAGCCACTTTTATCTCGGAAGCAGATCGAGTCCAAACATTTATAGACCAGGGTAGTCATAACATAGTTCCTGTATTTACATATCACTCTCTAGAACTACTGCAAGAGAACAGTCCATCCTGCTGATGCACTGAAGATATTCTGTCACGCAACCCACTGTGTACATCTGCACCTTTTATTTATAGGCAGCAGCTCTCTGTCTCTGCTGACTGAAGACTTTTGCACAAAAGAGCATTCAACCATTCACTTGTGTCTATCTTTTGCCTCGACTGCTGCATTTTCAGGTTATTTATAAGAACAAGGCATGGAGACAGGGCTTCCTGGGAACACAGATTCACCACACGTTTCCCTGAAGATACATAGAAAACTCTATTTACAGCGCCATGTGAATAATTCAGTGTAGCCATGATATTTATCTCTAGAAAAGACCATGATGCACAAGATATGACCATGATACTGATTATTTTGGTTTTAAACAGCATAAGTAATTATCTAATTATTAGAAATTTTGCAGTTGCATTTTGTTGCTGAAAAGGTTGTGTGTTTTTGCCAGAGAAAGCAGGACATGTGTGAAATGTGTTAATAATAATGGTGTGACACTTTTTGTGTGTGTTAGTGGACAGGAAGCAATATTACTGAAAAAATTCTCTGCCACCATTATCAGGTCCATTCTTCATTTAATCAACTTTATTGTCATAAAGGTGCATTTATGATTTTCCTTTTGGATCTCTTACTGTGAATCTCTCAGAGCCATGTGATTTGTGTGAAGTCATTAATCTGCCATTGTCTGAACATTGAGGTAGGCTTAAAACATTTTGCTCATTTCTTGGCGTAGTGCTGCATTGTACTGTAAAATGTCTGAGAGCAAATGGTGCAAGGCTTTTTTAGGAGGGCAGATTGTGTTTTGCATCTTTAACGAACACCAATTTAAAAGTTATAAGCTTCTGTTAATGACCCAGGACTTTGGGTTTATCCTTTTGTGATACATTGTTGTATAAGAACTGCAGAGTTTTGGTTCTATTTAAAACAATAGCGTATAATATTAGTAAACCGCGCTGAAAAAAATCTTGTGGTGAGGCATGCCACAGTGCCCTCAATGAAGGGTGCGTGGGGGTGGCCAAACTTTTCTACAAGAAATATAGACTAAAGTTCAAACTTGCAAATGTTATATATCACTGCATGGTCTGAGACACTTTTTAAAACTAAAGGATGAAAACTTTAACAGCTGGAAAAAATGTAAGTTCCTGTATTTACAAGTCAAAACAGCAACAAAATCAAAACTTAACACAGACTAAACCAGGAATAAAACAAGGCTAAGCTGCAACTAAATTAATTAAATTACCACTAAAACTGGACTTTTTAAACATTTTTATTTAATCACAACACATGTTCTTTTAAGGCTCTGGTGGAAAATGATTCTTCAGTGTAAATCTCTGTCAGATGGAAGACCACAGCGTTATTGCGATTATATTTAGATTCTTGTGATACAGATCTTGCGTTTGCTGATATTGCGATAACGATAATTTACACAATATATCACAGATATATTGTGCAGCCCTAGCTTTGTGCAACTAATGGTGCCCATATAGAGGTGGATTAAATAAGTCAAATAAACTTCAGTATCTCCTCCTCATTTTACAATATTTTCCACATATTTGTTTGCTCATTTGCTTTTGTATTTTTTTTTTTTTTTTGTAAAGAGACTTTATGGACACCCTGTATATTACCATATTTAATTTAATGTTGTCTAATGTTGTTTCCTCATCAAAAATATACCTGGAGTTGTATTTTGCTTATTTTTGTTGTATTTTGCTTCGTGCATGTTTAAGTAATCCTCCAATTCAGTAAATTTGGTCTATAAGAGATTTTTAAAGACAGCTGCCATATTGCTCTTCTATAGTTACTAACAATCTACAGAAATACAGTCAATCTGGCTGCGCTGTGTAATGGGACAGCGAAAAGCTTTGCAGTAAAGGTCACTAATGTACAATTTTCCCATACTGTATATTGCTGACCCTTCACCTCTTGCTTCTGCCGTTTGAGTGCTGCTGTTTATAGGAGAGCGCTCTGCCCCAAAGCGAGGTTTGAGTCCACTACGCCTGGCTTTGTGCCCACTCTGCTCTATACAACCAATCCGCTTTTATCCACAGATTACACACAATCCTATCTCCCACTGTGGTATGGATTGAACCCTTCCCCAGATGAAACACAGACGCTGACCTATTCTTAGGACAAAGCCTGTCTGAGATAAAAAAAAAAAAAAAAAAGTTATTACTCAATCTCAATTAAGCTCTAGGTGTATCAAAACAAAATTCAGATATCTTTTTACATTTTGGGGATAGCAGTGTGGCTTAACTTGCACTCTTGACTTTGTCTTTTTGTGTTAAACATATAGAGCTATTTTAATGCGATTAGTGATTAGTATATTTAATATTTAAAACGTGCACGTCCTGATCTCCTCCATTTGATTCGATTTGATTTTTAATTAGATCTCCATTAGCTGTAACAAAACACAGCTACTTAGTCCCAACATGCTGCTCACACAATGACCATAACACAAAAATCTGAATAATAATAAACAAACAACACATGTAAAAAAAGAAAACGAAAAAAGAGGACCAGTGGTGAACAAAGTACTCAACTTCATTACTTGAGTAAAAGTATAGATCCTCCAGGTCAAATATTACTCCAATACAAGTAAAAGTTGCTAAGTTAAATTTTTTACTTGAGTTAAAGTACTGGAGTATGTGCTTTCAGAAATACTCAAGTGTTCAAAGTTTTTTTTTTTTTTTTTACAATGTATTTCAAATAAGTGCAGTCAAGAATTTTGGGTAAAATGTCAACTACATTCAAGTCACAAATTTGCAGCACCAAAAATATGAATAAAATACATTTTACATCATTTTAGTGAGGAAATGTGTGATCAACTTATAAAACCATAATAGATAAGATTGTTCTACAGCAAAAACAAGCCATACATATTATATATAAAGCTGGGTATTTTGATCATAATAACTAATTATTTTAAATTGGTTTATTATAGAATCATGCAAATAATGTTCAAAGCAAAAACTAAATCACTTCTAGATTGCGTTCCGAGGTTCTTTTTAGTTCCTGAGAGCAAATATGAGTAGTATTATGTAGTAAATGATTATCTTTAGAGTAAGTCAGTTGTCTTTTGGTTTTAAGACAATTTCTCTGCAGAAGTTTTGCTTTTTTTAAGAAATGTAGTGGAGTAAAAAGTATTATTTCTATTTTTTAGATGTAGTGAAGTAAAAGTAGTAAGTTGCCCTGGTATGCACCTAATTTACATTAAACCTGTAGGGGCAGTGAAGTGCACATTGAGGTCACAACTAAAAAGACACCACACTTATTCAGATTGGCATTTGACACATAATTATTGTTTTGGTGTCATGCATATGTGTATGTGTATATATATCTGTTATGCTGTAATTTTATTCATGTCAGATGTATGATTCTGACTTATTTTACAGTTTCTTTCTGTGAAGCTTTGAGCACCATTAGGCTGTTGTTGTAAGGTGCAATAAAAATAAATGTTGATATTAGGGCTGCACGATATGGAGGAAACATGCGATATTCGATAACTATGTTGAAAATTGCGATAACGATATTATTGCGATATTTGAAAATAGAGCCTACTTTTCGAACATAGTAAGTTAAATTCACTACATTAAAAAAAAAATATGTTCCTGTATTTACAAGTCAAAACAGCACAAAATCAAAACTTAACACAGACTAAACCAGGAATAAAACAAGGCTAAGCTGTGACTAAATTAATTAAATTACCACTAAAACTGGACTTTTTAAACATTTTTATTTAGTCACAACACATGTTCTTTTAAGGCTCTGGTGGAAAATGATTCTTCAGTGTAAATCTCTGTCAGATGGAAAACCACAGCCTTATTGCGATATATTTACATTATTGTGATACGGATATTGTGTTTGCTGATATTGCGATAACAATAATTTTGTGATATATTGTGCAGCCCTAGTTGACATCACGTAAGCTAAATGTGGCAGACGACATTAGAGTGACACGTCTGCTCAGATTTAATTCATCAGCCACCACAAATTCTACTTTTAATTAAGTGAATTTTAGCAAAAAGAACTGACAGATCTGGGTGCTATTAATTCACCAAATATATCAATAACAACTGTTGATTTTTGCCATCTAAAGCAGTGGTTCTCAGCTGGTCTGGCTTCAGGACCCATCATCACGCTATAATGACGACCCGTGACCCAAATAAAAGAGATATTTCAACTTAGAACTCAGAATGTCAACACAAAAAAAGAATATATTTAAAGATAAACCATTTAAGTGCAATGCTAGAGATGGAACTATTCACTTTTACATTTAAAGCAGAACTCAGTAACTTTTTTACCCTAAATTAATTTGTGTGATGGTTAAATGAGTTATTGTAGGGTAAATGAAGTGTCCTGAATTCCCACCAAAAACAAAACTTGTAAGTCTGAGCGCCGCCAATCTGGTGTCAAGGAAATCTCGAGCCTTGCGAGAAAGCGGCACATTGCGTTTAGAGCCTAACAACAAGCTAGAGATGGCTTTATTTCTCGAGCTTCATTGTGGAAGAGTGTCTAAATGGCAGAAAATTAATCTGTACAGTGACGCGGTGGGGAAAACAAAAGTAAAGCCTAGTGAGAGCACACAATCAACTGGGCTTGTGAGTGTTTACAACAGTGCTTTACTCAGAACTGCAGGGGGAGCTCTATTCAAGAAAATAAGACAAAACAGCAAAGAAATGAGCAGAGTTACTGAGTTTTACATGCATTAGTTGCATTACTTATATTTTTTTATCAGACTTTCTTTTGTCCCGGCAAAGGCCCGCGACCCACTTTTGGGTCCCGACCTACCAGTTGAGAATCACTGATCTAAAGCATCATATTTAATGTTTGTAGTTTCCACCTTGTTTCTTTTATTTTTTTCCTAAGGGCTACATTTACTTGAGCACACCTTTTGGTCTGCTATGATTGTTTAGCATTCAGCAGGAGTTATCACTATCATCATATTCTACATTCATAATGAAAAATGTATCTATAATGGTCTTGTTTAATAAATGTTGGTGATTACATCACCCAATGAATAATTAGTAATGAGTTATACTTCCTGTAATTAGCCCCACTTCTTTATACTGTGTTGCATCATTGCACCTTTCGCCACAGAGCGCTGTTGCAGATTATTGTGTGATTCATGCTGACCCTTACTTTCTTTTTCTTTTCTCAGGAGTTTGCTGCGCTGACCAAGGAGCTGAACGCCTGCAGGGAGCAACTGCTTGAAAAAGAGGAGGAGATCTCAGAGCTGAAAGCTGAAAGGAACAACACCAGGGTGAGTGAAAAAAACATTCAAGGTCAAGCAAAGACACATGACTGCAGAGAACAAACAACACTTCTAATTGCTCCTATTTCAGATAAATGGTTGTTCAATTTGCAAAAGTATTTTAGGATACTTACTGGGTACATTTTACAAAAAAAAAAAAGTGAGTGCATTTTATTAGATTTTTAATATTTGTACTTGTGCTCGAAAGTTAAAGTGAAAGGGAAGGTGGGGGAACCTAACATAGAGTTATTGCTATACTGTAGCTATATATACTGTACACTATATTCGATTTTATGCAGTGGTTGCTAACCTTTTTTTGTCTTGTGTACCCCCTGGGCTTTTTTGTCATATCATGAGTACCCCCTCCACTCATATGTGTAAATAATTCTTTGAAATTGTAATAAAAATGGCCGTATTTATTATTACAATGACATTTTATAACTCAGTTTCAAAATTAAATAAGTAATACTCTGCCTGCCTTTCAAATAAAATATAACATAAAAAACAATAGAAACCCCTATTACATTTATTTTACAATATAGTTTAATTTTTAAGTTTTAAAATTAACTTAAATAAACATAAATAATAATCTTTTGAAACAAGCTATTAAACCTAAAAAACGTGTTAAAATATAATATTCTAATAATGATCTTTTTCACTTCCTTGTATCAGTGAGACCCTTGAGCTTGTTTTTCTTAGGTTTCAGTAGTTCAGTAGTAGTATAAATAGATCGCCAATATTTTTCATTCCGGAAATAAATTATGAAATTATTCCCCTGAAAGTATCCCCTGCAATGCGCTCGCCTACCTCTAGGTGTCCCTGTACCCCTGATTGGGAAACAGTGGTTATAAAAGTATAAAGTATAAATAGTTTTAGCACAACAGCTGAGGAGTGAGGAATGACGAAAAGGGACCAAACAAGTCGTCTCCCACTCTCACTTTATTATCACCTCAAATCCTCCATTGGGGTTTTATTATGCAAACTTTAATTAGGTTTTGTTGGGACGCTGATCGGCTTTTACAGTGTATAATTAAAACTTCTAAGACATGTGCAGGCAGTTAGTAGATTTGGGAGGACCAGTATTAGTTTTTGAAGTGTCAACACAGAGCAAACAAACAGATAACACACGAGGGCCAGAAAATATTCACATCTAAATATTTAAACAGTTGTATTAATACAAATCTCTCATAAAACCTTTTTTTCTTATATCTTTTGTATCAACAGCAACCACTTCTGCTTCCACTAATCTTCTTAATTATACCTCGACTAAAGCTGTGCTTTTTCTTCTTTTTCTGTCCTCTTTCCAAGAAACATGTCTTTTTCTGAGAATTGTTCACTTAAAAGCACAATAGCAAATCTTGTTCCATCCCCTTCACAGTACATCAGCCTCTATGAAATAAGAATTACTGTACTGTGTTAAAGGCCCTCGCTGTTCCTTGTGATTGTGGGGGGCAACAGTACGAGGACTGTACCTTTTGCTTCTCACTGCACACTTTCCAGCTATACTGAGGTTGGATGGACATTACATCCATCCCAATCTGACATTGCATTTGAGAGATATGTAAGTTTCTCAGATAGGGTGATTTGTTGTGGGTTCACTACAGCGAAATCCAACATTTTTTCAGAGATATTGGTTTTATTGTCATACAGTTGTGTTCAGGTCATGGGATCACGTATGTGCAAGTTACACCCATTTAAAAATCTCAAATCTACCTCAAAATGGTGACCTTTCCCTGGCCATACCCTTAAAACTTGACTTAAAACAAAAAAATTGTAGTGGGCTCCCATAGGTGTAATGCAGGGGTGTCCAAACTTTTTTTATTGTGGGCCAGATAGTGAAAAATCTGTGCAAAAGTGGGCCACTGACTAGAGATGAGTTATTTCCCCGACCATAAAAGTAAGTCCCATTTGGTTACTCCCTTTTTTTAAAGGTTATTCTATTATTATTTTAAACAACCACTATTTCAATTTTTCTCCCTAAATACAGAAATATGAGACTGTGTACCTGTATTTATGTAAAAAAGTACTATTTGTGGCAATTTGTGCCAATCAAGAATGAAGCCTGAGGGCCAACAAAAAATAGTCTGTGGGCTGCATTTGGCCCCGGGCCATAGTTTGGACACCCCTGGTGTAATGTATTTTTCTAGTTCTAGTGTCACACAAATTTTGAATAAATACATTTTTTAAATTTTAGGTTAAATAAAATTGACTTTTTGTTAATGTTCAAATGTGTGATTATATTGTCACTCTACAATCTTAAGAGGCCCCTGCTGTGCTTAATAATAATGCTTTGGTCTTATAAAACACTTTTCTAGCCACTCAAAGTCACTTTACAATCTGGTGCATTATTCATTCACTCCTCAGTCCCACTCGGTGGTGGTGAGCCCTGGGGCAGACTGACAGAAGCGTGGTTACAGCCTACGGCTCCTCCGACCACCACCAAACACTGGCACATTCATACAGGCAGGGTGGGTGAAGTGTCTTGCCCAAGGACACAACGGCAGTATACATTGCTGGTAGGATCTAACTGCCAACCTTCAGGTTAGTGGGCGACCGTCTCTACTGGCTGAGCTACTGCTTCAGGGTGGCCCCAAGGTCTTAAAAGTCTTAATAAGGAATTAAATTTAATGTTGCAAATCAAGGCTCTAAATATATTAAATTGCATGGGCAGATATTACATTTTGTTCATCTATGTCTTAAATTGTCAAACTGGGACACCTAAGTCAAGTTTTGTGGGATTGTACTTGTCAGAATTATATTTTAGATGAATAGTTTGCAAGTAAAAACAGAGCAGTCTGTCTTTATTGCCAGTAGGAAGTGAATTTGGCAACAAATTCTATCAGTAGTGGTTTAACAAATATCTTAAAGTCACCCACTCAAAACTGCCTTTATTTAGTAGGTTTTTGAAAGCTAAGTCTGCTGTTTATATGGGCTGTGTAATGTTGCAGCGTATTTGTTGCAAAAACCATCGCCACAACACAATAAATGCTGTTACCACTGAAATTTATGATTCTGTTTTGAGATTTCCAATGCAGAACTGGAGTTATTTCACCTGTATTAGATTTTCAAAATAAAACCAATGAGTTTCTGAGAGTCATAAGGATATTTAATGTGTGTAAAATATATACATTATTGTTCTTTTTCCAACAATCTTGGCATAACGTTTTATTTTAAGTGGCATTAAAACGTCTTAAAAAGGTCTTACATTTCACAAGAAAAAACCCTAACCCTCACCCATTGACAGCCCTAGTATTAATCCAATAAGTACTCAACCAAAGTATGTCCCAGCTAAAGTTTTACGCTCAGCTCCTCGTTACCTTTCTGTGTGTCCCCTTAGCTTCTGCTGGAACATCTGGAGTGCCTTGTGTCCCGACATGAGAGGTCTCTCCGCATGACGGTGGTGAAGAGGCAGGCACAGTCTCCATCGGGGGTCTCCAGTGAGGTGGAGGTCCTAAAAGCTCTCAAGTCCCTTTTTGAACACCATAAAGCACTGGATGAAAAGGTACGCCACCATTCTTAGCACAATACTGATTTATAATAGGCTTGTCATTGAATACTCGGATATTAATCTGATTCTCCAAATACAATATTGTCATGTAAACTTATTCAGAGTGTTAGCTTAATCTGAATGAGGACCTTAATCGAAATATGATGTGCCATATTGAGGCAGTATTGTTTTGTAAGTGTGATGTGTATTTAGCTGCTATTGACTCTAAAGCCAAACTTTAGAATCAAGGCTGCATCAATGTTGCATCAAGTGAAGGAACCAATTTTACACATATTTATTTTCAAGGATGAATAATTATACAGACTCTGACTCATCCAGGCGAATTGAATTGCAACAAAAGGTTTAAAAAGCAGTAGGGGTGTAACGATACATTTTTGCAACTATACAATATGTATCGATTAGAAGTGTTTCAATACGATTCAAGAACGATATTGGCTAATTTGGAACAATACAATTCGATATGATTCAACATCTTTGTATTGATAATTGATACAGCAACTTTTTGCCAAAAATCATAAAAGTTTATTCTCAAATAACCACGGCTGGGTTTGATTATGTCCAGCAGACAGAGAGTCAAGAAAAGTTGAATATAACATTTTATTTAATTAAAAACACAAAATTTATCTCCAAAAAGCCATATCTATTTTATTTTAACATACACATTTCTAATTTTGATATTTCCGATATTATCGATTGATACTTCGTGTGTATCGATATTCACTTCCTAGAAAACGATACGATTTGATACAAGGTCATGTGTATCGATGTAGTTGTATCATAGGAAAAAAATCGATACATCGATATGGTTACTGTATCGTTACACCCCTAAAAAGCAGTCATCTTGACTTGGTTTTTAAAGTTGAAGTTGCCTCATATCCAAGAAGCTTTCTCTATTTTGGTAGAAGAATTCTGGGACCAGAATTGAAAAAGCTTCTCAGATAAGAGGCGAAACGTCTTCAACTTAAAAACCAAGTCCAGATGACTGCTTTTTTAACCTTTTGTTGTAATATTATATAATGTTTGTGAACATGGAGCGAAATATTTCAAGCATTTATTTATTGTATTTGTTATGGTTTACAGTTAGTTGGTCATAAAACTATCATAATCATAACAACTAAAATAATTAAATGCTCGAAATATTTCACTCTGTGTATCTATGTACTTTTTTTTTAACCTTTGGAATTAAACTACCTTATTCTAATTCATTAATGTAGGACTAGTATACTGTGAAAAAAAAAAAAAAAAAAGCTTTTATGGTCCCTTCTTGCTTGGGGTCAACCTCTTTAGGATGACAGTATGTAGTGTGTATTATTGTTAATGCCACTGTCTAATACCAAGAAAAAGCCAAATAAATGGTTTAATGAATGGTTTGTTGGGTAAAATATATTTGTGAGGCTAAAGGTGGACGAGAGAACAGCTGTGTTTCCCTTCTGCTGTGCTAACAGAAGCTTAAATAGTGTGATAATTAAACAGACATTAGAGGGCAAAGATAGAGAACAATGTCATTTGTTTATTTTAGGTAAGAGAGAGACTACGGGTTTCACTGGAAAGAGTGTCTGCACTGGAGGAGGAGCTCACAGCAGCCAATCAGGAGGTAAGCCTTTCTAACACTACAGTATACAATATTCACCATCATTAAACCATACATGAATGTCTCTTGCATAATGAGAATACAGATAAAATGGAATACATGGATGTATCAAGAGATGTGTCCTGAATTATGCATTACTTTACCTAGATGCCTCGAGTCTCTCCCCAGGGTTCACTCAGCCCCCTCTTTACAGACAATGGCACAAAATAACAGCGAGTCCAAATGACAGGAGCGGGAGTGGCCACTTGGACCGCTGTAGTCTTGTACTCCCTCTCAGGACATAGTGTCAGAGCATCCCAGCTCATGAAGAGAGCCACTTCACAGCCTGTCAGACTTGCCACATGACACCTCAGTTGAGAATAAAAGTTGAGAAGGAGGAGAAGAAATCCAAAGAGCAGGGAGAGTACAACATAAAAATAGCAGATGCTGGGGAAATGGACATGCAAGGTTACAGTTGTGTCTAGGTGAGAGCTAGATGTCTGGCTGCTCTTAGCTGTGGTCGGAAACTGAAATTGTGCAGAGGCATGTGTAGAATAATCAAGCAATCTGTTTAGTGCTGTAGTATGTACAGTAAATGCTAGATTGTATGTGCTTTGTGTGAATCAAGTCAAAAGCATTGGGACTGTTAACCTGTGTTCGCACTTAAACCTTACCTACATGCATTGAGATCACAGATTAAATGCATACATTTATGATGCTCTTGACTCTCGTGTGCCCTCTCTAATCTAAGTAATCCTCTCTGAAACTTTGTATGCACACACACTGTTGGAAGGATGATTTAAATGTAATTAAATGCCCAAAGCAAGAGTTATTTTATTGCACTTGAAGTAGTCTATAAAAGTATACATTATGTCCTGTGACTGCTGCCCCAGTCCTCTTGACTCGTCATCTGAGTCCTATTAGCCAGCATGTGATGTGAGCATAAATGAACCTACTAAAGGACATTGTTATAATCTCTTCAATCTTATTTTGTTATGTTAAGAAGTCAAAACGCATAATTATCCTTTGCAATTCTGTGATTCTTTGCAAAGATAAGGAAAATATTGTCTGCACCTCATATAAAAGCAACGCATTAAAACACATTATTTGAGGAACCAGTGCTACTTCTACCTTTCTCCTCCCTCCTGTGAGAGAAGTGATAAACACATGGTGTAAGTGCAGGGGAACCTAATTAATGTTTCCGGTCATACTGACAGGATTATGACTTTAGGACAGTGGCTTTAGATAGAGAAGTGGAATGCCAGGACAAGATGATTATAGTGATTTTATCAGTGTTCACATGCCTCCATCTTAATACTGCTAACACTCCTGAACAGTCTGAACAGGGCAGGCTGTAATTTTCCAGCACTCCAAGAAAGCATATAACACATTTAAGCTTTGTGCTCATGTCATGCTCAAAAGCTAGAAGTTTAACTGCACTTTGTAACAGTGAAGGGATTTTTTTAAATTTATTGTTACCTGTCACTGTTATTTTGCAGATAGTGGCCTTACGAGAGCAAAATGCCCACTTTCAGAGAAAAGTGGCAGCTGGAGAAGGAGAGGACTTACTGGAGAGCAGTGAGGCTCAACAAAAAGTCCATGGCAAGGTAAGCCCTTATAGTTTTACACACTATAATTTAAACACAGTATTTCAACACCATGTACATGTATAAATAACTTTCCACTCTAACAGTTTTTTTTTTAGTTACTGTGGGTACTCCTTCTTCCTACAACTGTCCTAAAACATCGGTGTATAGATGAAACAGTGTCAAAACAAATTGTTGTCTGTCAGTGTCAGCCCTGCAACTATTTGTCCGTTGTCCGGAGCGTTTAGTGCATTTCTTTCTATTATCCGTATGGTTAAATATTGCTTAGCTGTTTTCAGCAACCTTTGAGCTTAAGTCTTCACTACATTCATGATCCAAACAGTTAGGTGAAGGCTGAAATTATGACTTCAGCCTCCCTCTTTATGCAGATCACATATTACAAATTTCCTTCTGATAAGTAATATGCAGACAGATGTAAGGCTGAACGATTTAGGAAAAATATCTAATTGCAGTATTTCTGACAGATATAAATGAGATGGAATCTGTGATTAGGGTTGCAAATTGAAATTTTCTGGAAACCATATATAAATAATAAAAAAAATAAATTATGATCCAACAGATTTAAGCAACTTTATTGAACGTTTACAGAACAGATTTGTCTTTGAACAATAAAACAGTTGTTAAGTAAAATATTACTTCCCAAAACCAAAAAAGTAAATGAAAACTCCTGAATGTAAATTGTTCAAAAGAGAGAACCTGTGCTGAGCTGACACAGTTTAATCAATGGAAAAACACCACATTACATTAATCTGCTCAAAAAACAGCACCACCCCCAGTGGCCAGCCTGGGAACTGCAGCCAAACTAGTGTTGCTAGGCCTGACACCAGAACAGATGTAGCTCATTAATTATGCATGATGTTGTCACAAATCTATTGATACCTATAAAGAATTATGATGCTTAATATTGTGCCCCCAAAATATCACAAAGCACATTTTTCCAACCCTAATAGTTAACCAGAAAAATAGAGTCTGCAGTCTTCAGTTTGGTAGTGTTGTGGAGATCAGCTGTGCATGTGATGGGGGGATGCAGAGTGCAGAGAAGTGTATGTAAAGCAGATTTCTACATGTACCACATGTGACTGAGGAATAACACAGATACTGAAGTGTGTTTGTGTTTTTTCTGCTATAGTGTATTGCCCTGTCATGGGACAGCTTTGAATTGTATAAGTTTGGAAAATTTCCAAATTTGAAAATTCCTGGAATTTTGCAACCCTATCTATGACATATGTTGTTAAATCAACACTTTACATTTTAAGCCTGTGATGGAGCATTGATAGTTGAGAGAAGACAAAATATTACAGCTAAAAAAATACATGTGCCTTTCAGATCATGTCTGTAGAGGTCTAAACTACAGCTGTCACACAATTTATACAGATTAGGATCCTGTGGAGATGGGAAAATTTATTCTCTATAAAGGACTTTATATCACCTAAATAATTGCAGCCCTTTGCGATTTGCTAATTGCGACAAATTAAATTTCGATTTTGATTTTGATTAATTGTGCAGCCCTAGACAGATGTGCAACCACACCCACTCTGCTGATTGTGCACAGCAGACAGCACTGTCTTTGCCTTTGAGCATCAGAGCTAAAGACAGACAACTATACCCAGTACGTTTAAACCCAAGTAGATCAATGATGACGTTACTGCTGCGAGGTAAAGGGTAAAGGCCTGAGATTGTGAATTTGCAAAAACAGAATGGTGTGCACAGAAACTGACTAAAGAGGGTTCTGTTCTGTTTTATCTGTGAAGAGAAAAAGAGTGTGCTTGGTTTTGCCGTGGGTGCCAGCTAAACCACTACACTGCATCAGCCTTGTGCTTAAGTGATTCAGAGAGATTTAACATGTACAAAGAATGACTAATTACTAATTTTTCAGTGTCAGTAATGTGGTGAGGGCTGTTGGTGAGAGAGACACAGTGGATACAGACTGCCCTTCACCTGATTCTCCAGAGAGTAAACATGTGTCATCAGCTTGTCATTGATTTGACAGCGGGAAAGAGGTCAGCAAGAGGAGAAGGTGAAGAGGAGGCAAAGGGACAAAACTCTGCTCTCCTCAGGCACAGGCATTTATCACCCTTCACCAAATTATCACAGTCTCACACTAGCGTTGATGTTTTGAATATATATATTTATTCAAACACATATTTCTGTTGTATTTTTTGACACATTTTAGTCAAGCTTTTAATAACTCTTAACTGTGCTTTCGGCTTTCTGTAATCTTAAACATGGTTCTCTTTGGAAGCCTGCTTCATCTATTTCATGTTGATGATTTTGGTGCAGCATCAAAAGTGAGAACTCAGAAAAAATCAAATCATTTCACTAATGCAATTTCTCTAGTGCAGTCTCGAGTGATTGTCAATTACCCCGTCTTTGTCCCTATTTGAAAATATAAAATCAAAGCACGAGAGGAGCCATAGTGTTGGAGCTATTTGTAGTTTAATGCTTTAGTTTTGAATTAATTGAGTTAAAGCTGATTTGTTTTTGCTAATGTTAATTTGGGTTTGTTTTTGCATTTATTCTTTGTTTATTCTTTGTTTAGTTTATTATTTCATTTGTATTAGGACGCCAGGTAACTGTTTTGCATAAATAGGTCAAGTGGGATGGGTCTGCAGGGACCGAGGGTGTATGTTTTTTTACCAGGTAACAGTGTGGCTGCAGGCTCATGTGCTGTCCTGTAAGTTTGCTGTGAATAAACCAACACAAAATGCATTTTGATATAGACATTTCTTTCTTTAATTGACCTGCGTAAAGACTAGTCCTGGACAGTTCCTCAGCGGCCATTTGATTTGCTTGTTTAAGTTATTTGACAAAGTTTTTCGGACAAATAGCCACTACACATAGAATAGGAATTGGAAACATGGGTGATGCGTGTACCTCTGAATACTCTTGAACTGGTACGAAAACTGAAAGCAAGGACGTGACCAAAAATTGTACTTCATCTAAATATTGCCAATAATTACTGTATTACCCAGTGTTATGCAGGGTGACTACCTCAGAAAGTACAAAAAGTGGGACAAGTTGTGCGATTTGGTGGGAACAAGTGGGACAACTCAAAAAAAAAATACACATTTTGATAAACAAATCTAACTTAACTGCTTACTGAGATACAAGTTGCTGCAGTTTATGGCCTATTACCCATATATGTGCTGATTTTATCCCAAAAACACACATTTTGCCAAGTAATGTCTTTACTGAGACACTATTTATTGTGATAAAAAAGGTGTAATAGAAAAAAATTCAAAGCTCTCAGCCTGTATTTCTCAAAACAATCCAACACCAGCTCCGGGAGAGGCCTGTCCTGAAACAGGGGCAGCAACACACCACACAGATATTCCAGCTTATTAAAATGGGATGCCCACAAATATTTATTCTATATTTTACACAAGGAATACTGACCTGACCTTTTTGTTCTGAACTTTAATCTCTCTTTTTATAAGATCCACTGAGCACCAATAAAAAGAGGGACATTATCTTAATCAGTGGGACAGAGGGACAGAGGACTAAATGGCTGTGCAGTACAAACAAAAGTGGGACGGGTAGCACTCTAGTGTTATGTGAATTTAACCTTGGACTACAGTTCCATATTTACAAATCTACAAGAAAACTAAGTAACTGAAGTAAATACATCCACATACATTAATTTTTTTTTCTATAATTGAGCATTTGCGTAGCATTACAGTAATTCAGCCATTTAAAGGGTTTGTGGTTTGTGCTACTTTAGGCCATTTTTCTACCCCATTCATTTCTAATGGGATTTTTTGCCCATTAGAAATGAATTGCTTTATATATTTATCCATCCTTATACTTCTTATGCATTTTTTGTACCACCAGCCTTTCATCATTTTAGTGATTTGTGTAATTTCAGGCCATGTTCCCTCTATTCATTTCTATTGTGCCACCTGCCATATTATGCCATTCTGCCCCATTGTGCCTTTTCTCCCTTTCCTTTTGCTTTTTCAACTTTTTCTAGATTTTTAAACTATTTCTGCTTATGCTGCTTCTGCTACTTTTAACTTTAAATTCTGCCTTTTACAGTTTTTGCATTTTGTGCCATTTTATGCCATTTTTCAGCCCCATTCATTTTCAATGGGACTTTTACAAATTCATATTTTCTGCCTTTCCTTTTGCAAATTCTGCCCTTTTTGGTCATTCTGCCTGTTCTTATTTTGCTTCTGTTACTTTTACACTTTTTGCAAATTGTGCCATTTTAGGCCATCTTTCTGCAAATTCATATTTTCTGCCTTTCCTTTTGCAAATTCTGCCCTTTTTGGTCATTATGCTTATTCTGCTTCTGCTACTTTTAACCTATAATTCTGCCTTTTACAGCTTATGCAGTTTATGTTATTTTATGCCATCAATTTTCATTTTACGCAAACACTCGCAATGGCTTCTGCTATTGCAAACTTCTAGTTTTGTCTTGAAATGATAATAAAATTACAGATTGATTTCACATTTGTACTAAACTGTAGTTCTTTGCACATCTCTCCGGCAGAGGATATCCAATGGCTCACTGGAGTCGGCCCACGAGGCGAGTCAGGTGGTGGAGCTGCAGGACTTGCTGGAGAAGCAGAACTATGAGCTGGCCCAGATGAAGGAGCGCATGTCGTCCCTATCCTCCAGAGTGTCCGAGGTGGAGCAGGAGCTGGAAACCGCCCGCAAGGACCTGATTAAGTCGGAGGAGATGAACAACAAGTACCAAAGGGACATCAAAGAGGTGATGCGGCGCGCTGGCACACACACAGGGCAGAGACAACGCTAGCATGAACACTGACAGACACAGAAGGCGCTTCATAGAGGGTTAGCTATAAAACCTAAAAAGGATTAGCATATACTACACATATTTACAGGGTTCGTACAGTCATGGAAAACCTGGAAAAGTCATGAAATTTTAAAATGCAATTTCTAGGCCCTGGAAAATTTTAGAAATTTTATATTTTGGTTTAAATTTTTGGAAAGGTTTTGGAAATGTAAACAGTCAGCCTCTCCTGATTAACCCTGGCCAGCTAGAATACAGTAAATATAAGTATTCAGTAGAAAGGCTGTTTTCATGGCCTCTTCTTGTTCTCACTGCAGGAAAAAGTGATCTATAGCTGTTTTTTTGTCAGAATATTTGAACTTAATAACTTTTTTCCTGGTCCTTGGCTTTTTTGGTTTTGGTAATGCTTTAAAACAGCATTGATTAATTTATATCTAGCATAATTATCTTTTAATCACCGGTGTATAGGCTAGAAGTCAGTAAAATTAGTGGAATAATTTATTTCTGGGGGAAGAAGCCCAATTTAACAAATGGAATTGCAACAAAATAGGGGTGTAACGATACAGAAACTGTATCAGTGTATCGATTTTTTTTTCTTTGATACAACCACATTGATACACATGACCTTGTATCGAATCGTATCGTTTTCTAGGAAGTGAATATTAATACACATGAAGTATCGATCGATAATATTGTAAATATCGAAATTAGAAATTTGTATGTTAAAATAAAACCAGATATGGCGTTTTGGAGATACATTTTTTGTTTTTAATTAAATAAAATGTTTTGTTCAATTATATTAATTATATTCAACTTTTCTTCACTCTCTGTCTGCTGGACATATTCAGCCCCAGCCGCAGTGCTATATTTGGGAGTAAACCTTTATGATTTTTGGCAAAAAGTTGCTGTATCGATTATTGATACAAAGGTGTTGAATCGTATTGAATCGTATTATTGCCAATATTGTTCTTGAATCATATCCAAATACTTACACCCCTACAGCAAAAGCATGTTTCTAATGTACCGCCTTGGACATTGTGAATACTATTTAAACACATGTAAGTCATTTTTCAGATCTTGGAAATTTAGTCAAAAGATTTGGAAAAGTCATGGAAAATTCTTGGCAAAAAAGTGTATGAACCCTGTATTTACTGTACACACAAGTACTGGAGGACTACTTAAACATTCATGCAAATAAAAAAAGAACTACTTCCATTGCCATTGGTTACTACTTTAAATTAAACAAAGCCATTGCATTGCTGCCTTTTAAAGTAAATAGTTTTATAATGTCTGCTGGAAATGTACAATGTACTCATGAGCAATGTACTCTCTTGAAAATTAAATGTGTGTTTAGTGATTAGTGGTGAAGTGGATTGCATGGACAGACAAGCTGGTCCCATATAGCCTTTGGCTGTAATAGCTATTGATTGCTAGAGATGTATTCCGATTCCTCTCGAATGATTGTGGTTCAGCAATGTGACAATTTGGGATTGTCCTGCTGCCTGTCCTCTCATCAAGCAGAGGTTCAGAGACATTCACTATCTGTTAGGATGAAGTGGTTTTAAAATCACTTGTTATTGCACAAATTTGTGTCTTAAAGAGAAATGAACTGGGTTAGAGATACAGCAAACATGGAGCTTTCCCAGAAATGTTTTTAGACAGTTGCATTCAGTGTGTCTTGTGCTTTCAGGCCATGTGTCAAAAGGAGGACATGGAAGAAAGGATCGTCACACTGGAGAAACGCTATCTGAGTGCCCAACGAGAGTCTACTTCTGTGCACGACATCAATGACAAGCTGGAGAATGAGTTAGCTAATAAAGAAGCCTTCCTTCGACAGGTCCGTGCTGATCTTTTTAGACTAATGTTGATATAATTAAATTAACAAGTCACTATGTGTTTTGGTAATTTATTTAATACTGTGTGTAGGCTTTTTCAGTTTTTTTGTCTTTTAATACAATATGGATTTAACCTGTAGGACCCTAGAGACACTAGACCCTTTGTTTAGGCCCAAAAATAAAATGAATATATCTCTGCAATTCCTTGGTCTACACAAATAATCTAAATATCTATGTAAAGGTAATACTTGTGAGATTTCTACTGAGATGTAATGACCAGTATAGATGTCACTGGATCAGAGTAAATAAACATAGAACACAGACAGAAATTTAAAAAAAACTTTTTCGCCTAATAAAATATTAAACTTATAGAGTGTACTGCTACATCTTAATGATGCAGCTGTATCTAAAACCTCTAGAAACTCACAGCAGAGCTCTTGACCCTGACCAGGGCTAAATGTAACGCAGATAAAGTGAAGTAAGGCAAAATTAGAGAGGTTTTAGTACAGAAATGTTTAGGCGGAATCCCTGTTTAGCATAATTATGCAAAATGTATTTTTGCTAAATTTCAGTTTAGTTGCTTGTTGTTGAAAAAATGTTCAATTTCAGGAGAAAATGGTTCTCATGGTCTTTCCGCCAAGCTTCTTCTGGTAATGTTCATTCTGCAGGACCATTTTACTCAATGTTTAGGGTTCTAGGGGGTACATTTGTTCATCAAACCTGCCATTACTGTTATAGCAATACAATCTGTGTGAGTGTATCCAGAGGCAGTGCAATACATGGGCAGTTGTTGACAAGCTAACAAGCTCATTTATACAACCATATCACCAGAAAAGGTAGTGCATGTCATAGTTTATAGAACTAAAGATAACTTGCGTTTGTGTATACTTGGAGCCGTTCCTTAGGCTCCTCTAACAAAACCCCATTTACTTTCCCTGACATTGCCATGGCATTGGTTCTGAAAATGCATTGTAAGCTTCACATAATCTACCACCCACAAGCTTCACCCAGGAAAGCTCGTAGTGACCTACCCGCTCCCGTAATTTACATAGTGAGAAAGGATGAAAACGAGAAGCTCGCGCAGGGTTTGGGGGAGGGGCAGCTTGCCTCATTAAGACTTGATCTACCACTAAAATATTTTTCATTATTTTCAGGTCCAGTAGTTTTTTTGAGGTCCAAAAGTAAAACAATGATACTGCAAAACACAAAGCTCATCCAAAAAGAGCAGTTCATCTGATTATACATCACATCTTATGCAAACACAGTTCCTGGTTGGGTGCATAATGAGTTACTTTCCTTATCGTGCCACCAGCTGTACCTCAGGATGTTAATGCTAATATTTGAGGAAAAGTTATTCTGGGTGGGAGGGTTTGACTTGGGGCACTAACGGAGGAGAAAGGCAGAAAATAGGCTGAATAGCACCTAGGGAGGCCATCACAGACTGACTCTCAAACATGTCTCTTCAAAACAGCAATGGAAAAATACATGACAACACTCTGGCCCTGGCCCACTCCGGTCTAATTATTGCATATTGAGCTGCCAGGCCCAATGCTTTGGAGAGCAGGGCATCTGTCACTGATGGCAGAGGCTTCCAAGCAGTTCCTAAAAAAGATTCTTGAAACTGCCCAGAGCCTTCAGTGTTATATCCTACAGAGGAAGACAGGTCACTTGAGGGCAGTTACGCAGAGTCCTGGGTTATATGTTCATTGCTTTATAAAAATACAATATAGTAGTGACCAGCCTTTCCCTCAAGAGAACAAAAACATGAAAAAGGCCAAATTTAGTACTAAAATTCACTAATGCTAAGAGATTACACACACAAAACAACATGTAAACATAATTGTACAAAGGGCACATTCAGTTATATCTATCTTTTTTATGTGACCTTTATTTAACCAGGTAAAAATGTGTATGAAAATGTAATGTGGTGTTTGTCTGTGGTCAGATGGAGGAGAAAAACAGGCAGCTTCAGGAGAGGCTGGAGTTAGCTGAGCAGAAGCTACAGCAGACAATGAGGAAGGCCGAGACGTTGCCAGAAGTAGAGGCCGAACTGGCCCAGAGGATAGCAGCGCTCACTAAGGTACAGTAGCAAACATATTCAATATACTGATTACATTCCCACAGATTCCCTGGTGTCTCCATAAACTGTATGTGTCCTGTTGTTTAAATGTGTCATGTCATGATGTTTCAACATGTGTCTCCTCTCCCTTCTCCCTTGGCCACATAGTCTGACCTCAGCTCCTCTTCTTCTTCCGATGATTATCACTTTGTTATGGAAGCTAAAATTCAAGACATGAACACCATTTTTAGGAAGGTAGTGATACAGGGCGTCACAGCTACTGCCACCTCCTGTTTTAGAGCAGACTCCATTCTTCTTAGTGTTTTGTGGTGTTCACTGGGTACTGCTCGGGCTGTTCTACCCCTTATGGGACAGCTGCATGGCACTCTGGCTGGAGCTCATAACTTGGCAGTGCTGGAGCAGCTCTTCCTCACTCATTCTGTCCTTTGGTGGCCTTATACTTCTTCCTCTTGTGATTTTTGTTTTGTTTCAATGTCTCCCTATGCTTAACCAAAATACACTTCCATCTTTAAGCTTGGGGTAGAGGCTTTGGCTTGTGTTGTCGAGACTGCTTTTCTTTGTTGACCTGTGCACGCAGCATTAAAAACAGATCCTCTAGCTCTCTACTGTCTTGTTTTGTTTGTGGGCTGTAGGCGGAAGAGCGTCACGGAAGCATTGAGGAGAGAATGAGGCACTTGGAATGCCAGCTGGAAGAGAAGAACCAGGAGCTGCTGCGGGTGAGTCATGACGGAGGCGGCGTGCCGGACCGCGTTACCCAGCAGCCACTCCTGCATCAGTATAACAGCTTGTGTGCAACTCATAGCACAGCTTATTTCTTGCCTTGGAAACTTGACCAATTGAGTATGTGCTACACACATGAGAGGTTGTTTGTCAAAGGCTAATGAGATAGCAGTGTGTACATACATCTGTCAAGTGCTAGAGGCCACTGTGGGTTCTCCACACAATTAAAGGGTAGACAGGGAAGCTGGTTTTAGATTAGATAGATATTTACAGTCAGACTTTTCCCTTCTGGTTCACCACATCATATCATCATTCACAGATTATGGAAACCTAGAATCTATGTCCTTAGTTATTACCAACAAATAACTTACTGTAGAGTCCCTGCGGGGCATTAAAAAGCATTAAAAGTCATTAAAATGATTTAGCTAAAATTAAGGCCTTAAATGGCATTAAAAAGCATTAAATTTGACTCCAACAGGCATTAAAATGTAAAATAGTTTTGAAGTAAAATCTCTGACATTAGTGGAACCAAATTACCCAAACATCAGTGTTCATCATGTTTGACTTTTAATATTATTGGTGCTTTAAATAGATTTTGACAATATAGGCTGCTGCAAAATCCAAAACTAAACCAGGTCTAATCCAGGACTAAACCAGGTCTAAACTAGGTCTAAACCAAGGCCACACCAGGTCTAAACCAGGACTGCTCCAGGTCTAAACCAAGACTAAGAAGTTGCTGGTCTTGTTGGAGCAGGCGAGCAGTCGGGGGCAGGTGGGTGTCCATCTTGTCCTTGAGTCTGGTGGAAGTGTGGTACTCTGATTGTATGTTTATGGCCTTAAAAATGTAAACAAAAAAATGCATTAAAAATGGCATTAAAAAGCATTAAATTATATTTGCTGATTCCTGCAGAAACCCTGTACTTAATCTTTGAATAACAGTTTGTCCCTCAATACTTAGGCTCGTCAGAGAGAAAAGATGAATGAAGAGCACAACAAGCGTCTGTCAGACACAGTAGACAGACTCCTGACAGAGTCCAATGAGCGTCTGCAGCTTCATCTGAAGGAGAGGATGGCAGCCCTTGAGGAGAAGGTAGCACCACTTTAGAGCCACTAAACAAATGTCACAATCTGTTTCGGTCAGTGAAGGGTGTTTATGGGCTTCTCCTCTTTTTCTAGAACCTGTTAATTCAAGATTCAGAAGGCTACAGAAAACAGTATGAAGAATCAATCCATGAAAAAGTAGGTTGCTCATTATAGGGCATCACAATGGACGTTTTTGTCCATTTGGGCAATTTTTTCCTCTTTGACTGGACATCATTTTGGCTTTGTTAAGGCTAATGGCACCAATTTTCTGTCTCAAACATTTTAGAATGATTTTTTTCTACTAGAACATCAGAACTCAGTGAAAAAGATTTACTACCCTCTTGTGACATTAAGGGCATACATCTCAAATGTCACTCCTAAAAACTACTTTACATTTTTTATTTTATTTTTTTTTAATCTCACAACCATTGCAGTATAAAATTGTGTGCTCTGCAATATTATCATTTCATTTTGCAGAAATGTAGTGACATTTGATTTTTTTTTTTACTGTATTCCATGAGATTAAACCATTTTCTCATTATAGGTAGATGCATGAAATTATTTTATTTTTCCATAGAATAAAATGGCGCCATATGTTTTGACTTCATTTTTTGGTGCAATTACGTAAAATTAACATGTTTTTGTTTTTTTTTTTGTTTTTTTTTTATGTCGGGGTTTAATTTTTGAGAAAACTAGTAAAATTACTCATTTTTACTGTTAATCATCTTCAATGTAGCTAAGACACAATTAAAAAAAATCACCAAGACCCCCCACCTGTTTTGTGGACGAAAAAAAAATATGTATTTATTTATTTTATTTTATTTTATTTTATTTATTTATTTATTTTTTTCAAATTGGCATTTAAAGGGTTAAAATCTTCAAAATTATTAAATGTTTGTTTGTTTAGAGCAAGACTTACGTTGTTAAAGAGATCTATGCAGTAAAAAGCAGAAAAAAAATATGAATTTTGACATTTTTTATAGCTGTTTTTTGGAAGTGGACATTTTTCTCCTTAAGGTTACAAGTGTATAGTAAATTGAAGTAGTACCTGAGGGTTGCGTATTATTATTTCTCATAGTTGCGTATTATTTATTTCTCATAGTTTAAACTATGAGAAATAAATAAGTTACAGTGGTAACAAAAAACATAAGCTGTACAAATAAATATTATGTTAATAAATCAAAGTCAGAGCAATAATAATAATACAATAATGTCATTTGTTCAGACACAGCTGGCGGAGGAGATAGAGAAACTCAGATCAGAACTGGACCAGTTTAGACTGAGGGCAGGCTCCCTCACCGAACCCACTCTCTCAAGGTAAAACATCTCTGTATGTGTTTTATGATGCAACGCCCTAACATGTGTGTCCAATTTGGGTTTTCCAGGTCACTAAAAATGACACTTAGCTGTTCATAAGGGTATTTTAAGTTTTCTCACCCTAATGGGGGGTGCAGTCTACAGTATAAAGCTCTTCTTTCTGGCAGTTTTTGTTAAATATATTATCCTAGCTAGATTACTCTTTAATACAATGCAAGTACGCCATCTAATACTCTATTCATAAAAAAATCTGGAATTCCCCTTATGCTCCCCTGATGAGAATAGAGTTGGCTGGATTATAGCCTGCCAAAGAGTAGTTTTTTCACAACAAACAAACAAAATATTACTAATTAACACCACTTGTTGCCTTAGATCTCACCTGGACACATCTGCTGAGCTCCGGTTTTCACTGGGATCTCTGGCTGAAACCCAATCAGACCACTATCATTCAGCTAAGGTCACCCGCCGACCAAGGAGGGGTCGAATTGGTCTACGAGAAGCTAAGGTTTGTTTGTTGTTTTTACTTTGATAGTGTTTAGGGCCATATGACCTTAATTCTGTTTAGCCCTTACACAGCGTCAGAGTGCTACAACAATGACAGAACAACGGTTATTAGAGCAAATATTAAATTACTAGAGTCTGGACATATGACATAGTAGAGCTGCCATTTTATCTTTTACACCTTTATTTTATTATTAACCATCTAATCTATTTTATGCTGCTATTATTTCAGGGTAGCCCCAAGGTCTTAAAAGCATTAAATAGGTATTAAATTTGGCCTTAAAAGCATCAAATGCTATGAGTAGGTATTAAATTTTGTTCATCTAGGTCTTAAAATTTATCAAAACAGTATGTTAATATTACAAAGTAGAGTCACTGCTATAGAAGAAATGTTATTCAAATGTATGATTCATTTTTCATGATTTTTTAACACAGCACTGGAGTTTTTTCATCTGTACTAGACTTTGAAAATAAAATCCTTGAGTTTCAGAGAGTAATACAGATAATTCTTTAGTGTAAAATTCTGTTTATTGTTCTGTTGTTGACGATGCTGGCATTAAATTTCACTCTATGGGCATATTTACTAAGACAAGTGCAAAATTGCGAGTGCAGCTTAAAAAATAGCGTCTGGTATTTGTGGGCGTGTTGCGTGTGATATACGAAGAGAAACTGCTGCAAGTAACTGCTGCCGCAAATCTGATATGTAAATGAGAATTTTGCGTGAGCATAAAACGCACTGACAGCGAGAGCAATGCTGTTTGCCAGCTCTGACTGCATCTTTCCTACAGAGATGCAACACAAAACACAATCTGAGAGTCTAACATTTAACATGACTGTAGTAGAGCTGTGTTCACTGTATCTGAGGGAGAATTATTTTATTGCATTTTACTTTCTTTTATTAACTTGTGTAGTCCATCCTTGTTAAATGTCTCATGCGATTTTTGTGCTGACCAGAGTCACGTGCCTTATGTCCCCTCTGTGAAAGACAAGTGAAGGGAGAGGAAAGTCCTTTTCACTGTCTGTCAGAGCCAGTAACTCTTCATACAATTATAGTAAAATGTATCAGTAGCCTATATGGCGTGCTGATGGTGATCAATAAAAATAACAATTAAAAAACATTTTCTATGTCCTCCGCTCGATCAAATCCACACAGCCTTGAGCCTCTGTAGGGGCAGCTGTCAGTCAAGCGCCGCAGCGAGCATTGGGAGGCAATGGGATAAACACAGTGAGTAGAGTTTGCGCAGCGTTTAAAGACTTCACTTAAAGATTTCAAAGAATGTTAAACAGACTGAAAGCCCACAGGACAGGCAGCTGTAAAAGGCTGAAGTTCAGGGAAATACGAGCGAGAATCAAGGAAAAAGTGCCGCAGGTAAAGTCTGTTTCGTTGTTTCCTTCATCTTCAAATCAACACATTATTGTTGTATCTTTGTAAATGAGCCCTGTTAAAGCATTAGAACTTATTTTCAACGCCTCATCTGTGCACTAAAAGCTACACTCTTACCTCCACGAAACCTTTGCACCTGCTTCTCCAACGTACTAAATTTTCACGCAGATTTAGCTCCAGGTACTTGTGATAAATCAAACAGCGACTGCAAACCGACTTCATTTGCATTTTCCACGCCTTGAATTTTCCGCGTTTTGGCAAGAATGCCTTGTTTTACATATTCATTGAATCACAGGAGCAAAATCTGCGCCGCGCTGAATTTGCTCCTGTGAGAGACGCAAATCTCAGCTGCGCCTGGGTTTGCTCCATTTTTAGCACGTCTTTTTCATTTAGCATGCACGCAAACCTTTGATAAATCTGGCCCTAAGTGGCATAAAAAGGTCATAAATTTCACAAAACAAAACCTGAAGCTACCCTGTGTTACTTTTTAAACTAAACTTATGATCTATAGATAAAGCACACCACACAGTAACAAAAAAAGATGTGTAGTGCTTCAAAGTAACTGTAGATGTTTTTGTATTTTGTCATTGTGTAGGCTAAATCGTTGGGGGAGCATGAATGGCGTTCCCAGCAGCTTGGCGTCCTCGGCGGGCATCATTTTGAGAGTGACACAGAGATGTCGGACATTGACGACGACGACAGAGAAACCCTATTCAGCTCTATGGACCTGC
Organism: Bostrychus sinensis; assembly: GCA_020698575.1. Lineage (NCBI taxonomy): Eukaryota > Metazoa > Chordata > Actinopteri > Gobiiformes > Eleotridae > Bostrychus > Bostrychus sinensis. The sequence goes on from CM036239.1 coordinate 8,817,176, forward strand.
TCTCACCCAGCGGTCACTCTGACGCACAAACTCTGGCCATGATGCTGCAGGAGCAGTTAGATGCAATCAACAAGGAGATTCGGTACCTCGCCCTCACACACAGCAGCACACATTTTATTGTAAAAGGTCAGATTTCCAGACGTATTGATTTGCTTCCCTCGTTGTGTTGCTAATCTAGTTAGTTTGTTCTGGAAAGCTGGGTTTTCTCAGAAGCTTAGTGCTTTTATGTAGATTCATTGTGTTACTACATTGGGGACATGGGAAGTTTGTTGATTTAATTTCACAAAACTGAAGAAACTCAATAACTAAAAACTAGAACAAAATGCTCCAGATACAGTATTCAAAATCTAGTTACACATGCTACTACAAATTAAAATGTGAATTACTGCAGTATTATTGGCGTAAAAAACACACCACACTCCCAGTATCATATTATTCATTATTCGCAGCTCTAGACATTGCCGCCTGTGTTCCCAGGTTGATCCAGGAGGAGAAGGAGTCCACAGAGCTGCGGGCAGAGGAGATTGAAAACCGAGTGGCCAGTGTGAGCCTTGAGGGTCTGAACCTGGCCCGGATGCACCACCATGGTGCCTCTATTACTGCCTCAGCCACTGCCTCCTCCTTAGCCTCCTCATCTCCTCCCAGTGGACACTCCACCCCCAAACTGGACCCTCGAAGCCCTGCTCGGGACATGGAACGCATGGGTGTCATGACACTGGTAATGATTTTTAGTTTTAGCTTTGCTATTTTGACTGCACCTACTTAATCCATTTTCGTATTACAACAACCAGCTTTCTAATCAGGTATTATGGTCTAAATAATATGCCATACATTAATCTTAACCATACACCCGTAGTAGCACTTTAGATGCATGGGTTGACAGAATTTCAATCTGTCAACTCTGCAGGTTCCTAAAACTATATCAGTTTTTGAAGACTCTGCGTCACCTTTGCACACAGAAAAGAATGTGACAGAAAGTGACTGGTTCTGTCAGCTATTATTATGCAGGTATCAAATACAGAGAGATCACAATTTCTTTTAGAGGAGTCACTCTGTGGACCTGAGGCAAGAAAAGGCCAGCTGTGCCTGGGCACTATTTTAAACACTAGCCAAAAACCTAAAAGTAAACTTAAAGAACTCTATGTCTTCACAACATCTTTGGACCTTTATGGTAATCCTCATTCATTTTGTATATGATTACTTTGTATAAACAAAGTATAACTTGTTACCAAGCTGTTGCAGCTGAGCTCTTATTCTATATTACTAATTAATATTATCTTTTTTTCTTCTTAAAGCCAAGTGATCTAAGGAAACACAGAAGAAAGGTAGAAATGTCCTCCTACATTAAAAACTACATGTGTTTTTTATTTAACTGTTGTCCTAGAGACAATCATTCCTACTCTCTTTACCCAGATAGCAGCAGTGGATGAAGATGGCCGTGAGGACAAGGCCACCATCAAGTGTGAGACATCGCCTCCTCCAACTCCACGCACTGTTAGGATGACACACACACTGCCAGCCACTTCGCATAACGATGCACGAGGGTAGGACAACCATGTTCAGTTGATTTGTGCATTACTTTCTTATTTATATTTAGCTTACTCATTTTCCCTGTGGTTTTCTCAGGATTGTGGCCTCTCTTGAGGCTGAGGCCAGCACCCTGAGTAGTGTAGCAAGCAGCCAAGACTCTCTTCACAAGCAGCCAAAGAAGAAGGGCATCAAATCCTCCATTGGACGCTTGTTTGGCAAGAAGGAGAAAGGCCGGCTGGCCCATCTGGCACATAGACATGTCATGGTCGATCCTCAAGGTATGCAATTCATTCATTAACCACTTAAAATGTGAGAATGAGAAGACTGTTAAACACTGCACCACAGAAAAATACATGACATTCCAATATTTGTTTTTACTTTGCTTTCAGCAACCTACATGGACCTGGAGATGTCAGGCCAGGAAATGGGGGTGGGAAAACTTGGAACTCAGGCTGAGAAAGACCGCAGGTTGAAAAAGAAGTAAGCTTTCATCAAAACACAGCAATAAACACATTAGTGGGGATATAGGTCAGTCTGCATTAAATGACAGTTGGCATACTGTATACTGTATGTTTTCCATTTACAGTATGACATTAATTACAGTCACTTTGTAGCGTTCTCTTTTTTAGCAGAACTATACTGTTATGTATGTAATGTCATAACAAGCAGTAAGCAGAGGATAGCTTAGCTCTACTGTTTTCAGAGACAGTCACAGTCAGCTTGGTTTATTTGGCACCACATTATTCTCAAAGCTTTTTTGTCAGTTGGGAAGATATAAAAGGCATTTTTCACACCACACATAGAATATATAAAACTAAGTTTGGTCAGGGTGCTTTCTTCCAGTTACTCAAAATACAAAGTCAGTTTAAATCAAATATTTGAATGGTAGTGTTTGTGAAGTGGATATGTGTATGTGTGTGCGTGCATCTGCCATGCTCTAGTGCCAAATGATGTATGTCATTTGCACGAAGTGCACATTGAATTGCCATGATGGATAACTTTGCCTCCCATGTAGTTGGTCAGAGTATTGTTTGTTGTATGTTGACAAATGTTATGTTTTTCCTTCACCGCACTGACTTTGCCATAGCAGTATCCAGGATTAAGGCCACACAACCACCTTGCATCTTGGTGCCTCCTCCTCCTCCACTCTGCATGCCATTACGCTGCCTGCCCTTTTTTCCATTTCAGCATCTTGAGTGATCAGTAGCGCTGTGGTCTCATAGTTGGTGTGTTTTTTTCTTCAGAGGTCAAAGCTATCTGAATGTACCTGAACATTTGAATGTAAGGCCGTGGAGGGGGTCCTTGCTGTGTTTCAGTGCATTTCTCATGTTCTCTGCTGCACGAGATGTGGTCAGGACTGCATTGTAGAAGACGACATGTGACTGATCTACAGATGCTCCTGTCAATGATTGTCCACCATCGTGTCTTACATGTGAGCGAAAGTGTGAGTGCATGTGTTTGTGTTCAGAGCCGTAATTGACTATTTACTCATTAACGTGTGTACTTTTGTCTCCCCGTCACTCTCTCTATTTCCTCCTCTCTCTGCTCTCTAACTCTTTGCTCTCTCCCCTCCCTCTCCTCATCCTCTGATTCTAACAAAGCGGGTAAGTTGTGAGGACGTCTAACTGACCTTCTGGGTGTGACCATTGTCTCAGACGTGTGCCTTGTCTGCCATTTCTCCTGTCTGTGTGCCATGTGTACTCTCCTGATAAACCAGTGCCAAAGCTGACGTCTCTCTATCTTTTTTATCTTGATCCTTCATGGCTGTTAACAATACCATTGCTTTCTTTCTTTTTGTTCATTTACCATTTCAAGACGTTTCTTCCTCCCTTTTACAGCTCAATGGCAGCTGCATCCTTGGCTGAAAAAGAATGTTCTGCCGCTAAACTGGGGCCCAATTTTCTATGCCCAGAATGTCTTCCTCTCCTTTTTATGTGTCTGTATCTCTGTATTTGTGCTAAATAACCAGCTGCATATCTGGTTATGGGAATGTCGGATGTTTTTTGTTCATATGATCTGTTTCCTCCCTTTTCCCAGCTATGTTCAGTGGATGTAATTTCTTCATGCATTAGAACTGATCTGAACATAAAACATGAGCATAGCTCATGCAGTTAGTAGATAAAATTGTGAATGTACCTGGTTTTGTTTGGATACATGAACACATATGTCATCACCAGTAGACTTTTATATCATGTATGCTGTGTTCAAGTGCTCTTTTATTTTACTAATGCCATCAGCTCTACAGTGATACAAGAGTGCCGTAGTACAGTGTTTATTGACTTCAAAGAAGGGTTTCCCCAAAATACTTGTGTAGAGTACGTGCATTGTTGTTGAGTGTGGGTATGTCTGTGTTTAAATGCTTCTTAGGCTTTTTAAATCTGTTTCAAGTTTTTTACATGTTCTGCTTTTTCAGTGTAAGTGTAATTTACAAGACTAGATTAGCTCAGCACTAGAGCTCTCTGTAGATCTCAGGACAAAACAGTGTAGTCATTAGCCCACTTACTCTTCCACACCTGCAACACTCAAGCTAGAGCACCGCACACAGAAGGGGAAGATGAGATGAATTGTAAATGGCTGGTCTAGGTCTGTGTGATGTTTTCTTTGCAAGTTATTTACTTGATTCTGAACCAGAGGGATTAGAATAAATTGTTAAAATTAGTAAAATGTTTTTTAAAGCATTACTATATTAGGTGGCACTTAGATTAATTCTTGTAGATTTTGTAAAATATACCAACATGTACAACATGCAGAGCCAAGTCTATTCATAAAATTGACTACATATGCATTTGAATTATGGAAATAATGTGCATGCTTTCTAGGTTCAGTAATAAAACATATTAGTCTGTGTGCTTCCCAAGTGTAGCTACAGCCCTCTGAGGCAGCAAAAGATAAATGATGGTTTCTCTTCTCCCTTTTTAAGAAGTGCATAGGGTGGACTACATGTGTATCATGTCTATTTTTATCTCATGCACTGCACATACACTTACCATACCACTTTGACTGCTGTGATTCCAATTAACAGATGTTCAAACTGTGAGGTTTTGTGTCAGAAATAACAGATGCACGGTATTACTGTGCATTACAAATAAGTTGATGCCAGGTCTCCTCTGCCTTCACTCTCAGACATGAGCTACTTGAAGAGGCCAGGAGGAAAGGTCTACCTTTCGCCCAGTGGGATGGGCCCACAGTGGTAGCCTGGCTGGAGGTGAGTGGAATAAAATAATTTATAGATTTGCCTGTACAGTTTTAACATGCATTGTGAAAATCAAAATCATTGCTGCCCCCTACTGTATAGAAAATTACCTTGCAGAAAGATTTTTTTTTTTTGCATTTATTATATTTTCTTGTTTTGCATATGCTCAGAACATTTATTTATTTATTTTGTTACATATTTACAAAACAAAAACAGAATAGAAGACTTTATTTGGCCCCTTAGGGAAATTGGTTTGTGGCATATTTCACACGGCTGGCTCCATAACATTCACACAAAGACAACAAAGAAAATCAAACAAGGCAGGGTGTCTGGCTGGGCACTATGTATGGGCAAAATAAATAAAAAACTTTGTAGCTTGTGGAATGACTGAGAACTTAGCTCTGTTTTTTGAATAACAGAGTGCCAAGGGTCAAATAAGGTTAGGAGAGGATGTCTTTGGTCAGAGAGAATGATTTTGGCCTTTACTAAGGTTCTCTCTGAGTAGATCTCCTAGAGCCCACAGTCACAAATGTCCTCAGACCCTTTTTCTGAGCTTCTGTCGCATTGCAAAACCAGCAAACAATGCAAAAGCTTAAAATATTCTTGATAAAACTAGTAAAACGGAGTGGCTTTTTTCCAATAATAAAAGTTAAATGTTTCTTTAAAAAGGCTGTTACGAAGTCTGTCCAGTGATCCCTCTTCATCAAGTCTTGACCTAGATGTCTTGTCCGTTGATGCTGATGGCTTTTGAGGTTTTTGTTTTGTTTTGTGGATGTTTTGCCTTTGTTCGGTGTTCAACAAAACCAAACAGATATCCACAGACTTTCATACCCTCTCTGTTTCCCTCTGCTCCTGTGTTAAAGCTGTGGTTGGGGATGCCGGCCTGGTACGTTGCCGCTTGTCGTGCGAACGTCAAGAGTGGAGCCATCATGTCAGCACTGTCGGACACTGAGATCCAGAGGGAGATTGGTATCAGCAACCCTCTGCACAGGCTCAAGCTTCGACTGGCCATTCAGGAAATGGTCTCCCTCACCAGCCCCTCAGCACCACCCACCACAAGAACCGTGAGTCACACAGAATATATGTGAAATGACTTCCATGAATGTATTATTATTTTTTTCACTATAGTATGTCTGTTTTACTTGGTTTCTAACATTTATCCAGCAAACTGTTTCTATTTGATTACCAACAACACCTCACACGCAGCAGAAGCTTGTGCACGCGGGTGACAGATCAGCAAACACAGCAGTGACGACATAATCACATCCACTCACAGCGCATTTGCCCACGCATTTAAATTGAATATTGTAATAACAAATGGGCTGCTGTGTTGCACTGACTTTTACACACTAGGTACTTTGCAGTCCATTCACGGCTCCATGTTGTTACAGTTATAGTACATGAAATGGAGGGATAATACCAGAGTAAAAGCAAACCCACTTATTTTAAGATGTTGTATCATCTGCATATTGAAGAAAATATATTACCTGCAGTCCTCTTTGTTATTAAAGCTGGGCACACCCTTCCTTTTAGGCCTGTTGTCATTGATATTACTTTCATCCTCAGTAGATGAAACCAGATTATATGTATAGTAATCAGTGTTTTCAAATGTAGCTAAACAGTGCTGGCAAAATGTTCAGAGAATTAAGGATAGAGGATTTGTCTGTGCTTTTGTAAATAGTACTAATTGAACTAGTGTGTGCTGTTTTGTGTACGTTTGTTGTTGTGTAACAGTGTACTGTGTACTAGACTTTATTTTGCCCTCTGACCCCTGGTGGGTGTGGGGCCTTTTCGTCATCTGACTGTGATGCTATAACACTATTGGCTTACAGTGGTGCTGCTCTTATTCTTTAACACTGCTTGCCCCTCCTGCTGGACCTCTACTACCAACCCTGCTGCCACTCTGTCTCTTGGGCTTTCCCCCCGTAGCCATCAGGCAATGTTTGGGTGACCCATGAGGAGATGGAGACCCTGGCAGCCCCCTCCAAAACGGTCAGTTTCCTTATACCCTCCGCCGCCCCTTTTCTCTCTCTGGAGTGAGTCTGTGTGTGAGTGGATATGACAGGGACATCATGGGGGGAAGGTGTAAGGATAATGTCAGTGTAATATAATCATTACTGGATATGTAACCAAAGTCTCAACAGTCCCAGTAAAGTTAAGTAAATGAGTGCAAAAAAAAAAAAAAAAAAAAAACTGTGACAAGCCTTTTAATATAGTATATAGCGGGTATTGAACACGTCGCCATTTTTCTCAACAAATATATTTCTGACTTGGCTACTGACAGGAAATTTTCTCAAGAAGTAGAAGTAATTCATACATAAAAATAACTTAAACGAATACATTCAGAATTTAGGTTATGTATAATAACATGGAATGACAGGAAAAGGTATTAAACATGTGAAGAAAGGGAGGTGCAAAAAGGCTCTATCTGAAATAGGACTGCACAATATATTGCAAAATTATATCAGCAAACGCAATATCCATATTGCAAGAATCTAAATATATAGCAATAATGCTGTGGAAGAATCATTTTCCACCAGAGCCTTAAAAGAAAATGTGTTGTGACTAAATAAAAATGTTTAAAAAGTCCAGTTTTATTGGTGATTTAATTAATTTAGTCACAGCTTAGCCTTGTTTTATTCCTGGTTTAGTCTGTGTTAAGTTTTGATTTTGTTGCTGTTTTGACTTGTAAATACAGGAACGTAAATTTAACTTACTATGTTCGAAAAGTAGGATCTATTTTCAAATATTGCAATAATATCGTTATCGCAATTTTCAACATAGTTATCGAATATCGCATGTTTTCACCATATTGTGCAGCCCTAATCTGAAATCTATCAATAATCAGGAGCTGCTTCTTATACAAAGGAGTCTATTTACAAAGGTGTCGCACAGGAAACATCTCATGATCTGTAAAACAAAAGAGCTCTCTCCTGACCTTTGCAACCCTATTGTGGCAAAACGTGCTGATGGCATTTGTTCCTTTGTTAGAAGGATTTCTAAACCTCTGGATTTCCCAGTGAGCACTGTTGGGGCCATAATCTAAAAGTGGAAGTCAGAAATATATCTGTTGAATAAAATGTGTTCAATACTACTTTTACCAATTGTATCACTATGTTTGCATTCTCATTGCTCTGCCTCAAGCTGTACAATCTTTCTTTTCTTTGGTTCAGAAGTCAGACTCTGAAGAAGGGAGCTGGGCTCAGGTAAAGCCAATAAATGACCACTATTTTTTACATCTGCTTTATATGACTATGTGATTATAACGGAAGGCTGTATGCACTTGTAACTTCTGTCAGACCCTAGCTTATGGTGACATGAACCATGAGTGGATAGGGAATGAGTGGCTGCCCAGCCTAGGACTACCTCAGTACCGCAGCTACTTCATGGAGTGCCTGGTGGATGCCAGAATGCTGGACCACCTCACCAAGAAGGACCTTAGGGTGCACCTTAAAATGGTGGACAGTTTCCACAGGTACAGAACAGTGGCTCGTTTTTGAACAGACAAAAGTATGTATAGGTGCATCTAAAAAAATGTGAATATAATGGAAAAGTGTTATTTCAGGAGTTCAAATAAAAAAGGAAACACACACAGAGTACAATATTTGAAGCATTTATTCATTTTAACTGATGATTATGTTGTTTATGTATTTTTATTTTTATGATATAATAATAATAATCATCATTATCATGCGTTTAATTTATATAGCGCCTTCCTAGATGGTGAAAGCGCTTTACATTGCATTATTCATTCACTCCTCAGCCACTCGGTGGTGGTGAGCTGCTTCTGTAGCTACAGCTGCCCTGGGGCAGACTGACAGAAGCGTGGCTGCCAATTTCGCCTATGGCCCCTCCGACCACCACCTTACACAGTCACATGGAAACATTCACACAGGCAAGGTGGGTGAAGTGTCTTGCCCAAGGACACAACAACACCATGCAATGGCGGTCGCAACAATTCAAATCTCGCCCAAAGCGCATACTGTCGTCCTGTCTCTGGACAAGACACTTCACATTGCCCACTCCAGTTACAGTATGTGGCTGATTTCGACAGGAAGTGAGTCCAGCATAAACCCTGCCAAATCACTGTGGGACTGGTTTTCTGCAGCGACCCTGATTAAGAAAGGGAGCACTCAAAAGTAAAAAAAAAATATTTGGGGGTTTTCATTAATTGTATGCCATAATTGTCACAAATAAAATAAATGCAACATGTCCACTGGATTTATATAACATGTGCTTCACCTTGAATTGAACCACTGAGATATATTCCCTTTTCACATTTTTGAGATGCACCTGAACAGTAAAGTGGATAGCTAACATGACTTTCTGCGCCTGTGCAGAACAAGTTTACAATATGGCATTATGTGTCTGAAGAAACTCAACTATGACAGAAAAGAACTCGAAAGACGCCGAGAGCACAGCCAGCATGATTTAAGAGGTAAGAAAGAACATTACATTACATTTTTACCAAAACAATGTGTGCTAACGTGCCCACTAACCTGACATTATGCTGAGGTGTCTGGAATGTGTTTTCAGATGTGCTGGTATGGAGTAATGAGCGAGTGATCCGCTGGGTGCAGAGCATAGGCCTGAGGGACTATGCCAACATCCTGCTGGAGAGCGGCGTACATGGAGCCCTGGTTGCCCTTGACGACAATTTTGACTACAGTAGCTTAGCATTGCTCCTCCAGATCCCCACACAAAACACTCAGGTTAGCAAGACCACTATACATATCTTGGTATTTTGGGGCAACGCTGACAGGGAGTGTTCAAGCGTTATTGTTTTATTAATTTTATTGTGAGCTTCTTAATAATATGTCTTTCATCAATAATCAGGCCCCAGTTTAAAATTTGCATTATGTTGCAGTCAGTATACAAATGTTGGTCTGCTCTTAATCAGAATATTCAGATTTGCCAGCAGTCGCTTTATCCTTACCCACGTACTGGAGCAGTGTTTTGTTTTTTCTTCAGGCACGTCAGATTCTGGAGCGAGAGTACAATAACCTGCTGGCCCTGGGCACTGATCGAAGGCTGGATGAGGTGAGCTACCACCAAAATCCACAATCCTGAATGAAATGCAGCCACATATGCAAGCCTAAATCAAAGTGCATTTTTTATGTAATCAGTGTGACGACAAAGATTTCAGAGGTCCGTCATGGAGGAGGCAGTTCCCACCACGTGATGTGCACGGCATCAGTATGATGCCAGGATCAGCAGAGACACTTCCTGCTGGATTTCGCCTCACTGCATCTGGTCATTCCCGGAGACTGCCCCCTGATGGTGAGCACCTCCTATTACACCTTTGCACAGTGCATCCACTCACAGTGAGAGACTCTCACATGCTGTGTTAAACCTGTTAAAGTTCAAGTTCCTGAACTCCAGCCAAAAATGCCCCTGAACAAGCAGAAGACTAAGCACAAGAGGTACTGCTCTTAAAGAGCTTTCTGATGCTCTGTCTCGTTCTCTTTGTGCAATGGCTGCTCTGCAGTCCTCTATGAGGCACTGGATGACAGTCCTGATGACATGTATCTGGACTGGTTTCAAGGTCAGCTATGCCCCTCTGAAGGGCCCAGGACTTTTGGATCCTGTGTTTATTATTCTACTCATGCCCCCTCCTGTCCTACTGGTCTCACTCCTTCAGTATCTCTCTATGGCTCTTTAGTCTGTACTCTTGAAATGTCCAAGGGTGTTGTTTTGGGCTGCAAAGTAGTCACTACAGTGATATATGTAAGCTTGGGCTAATGTTATAGAATAGCAGGCATTGTATAACAACACAAATGCCAGTAATGATTACCGAGTTTGCAAATATATTACATTCCATCTTTTTTGTATACCAGCGCACATGTTGCAACTTTTTGCGATGATGCATGTGATTGTACATAAAATAAAATAAAAATAATCATGACAAAATATGACTCTCAAATTAATGTTTACTGAAATAAAGTACTTTAGATTACTATCACTACAAATCAGTATTATACATCTACCCTTGGTTGTTAAAAGAGTACACTGGCCAAAAAGCATAGTATTAATACATGGAAAAGACTCATTCAGTTATTTGGGGACTTGGTTACATGAAGAAATCCTACAGTCAAAAAGGAATAGTGGCAGAAACCTTAAAGTTAAACTTGTGAGGTAACTTTTAAGTTAAATGTGTAAGAACAAACCATTTTTAGGAAATGATTGTGTTTGTTTATTCAAGGCTGTTTTCCAGTATGCATAATACACAACTGAACTAAGACCATAAGAAAGGCCCAGCTCTTTCCTATAATACTATTTAGACTAATTGACAGATTAATATAATTAATCATTGTACATGACTAGATTCTGTATTTTGACTTTGGCTAGTGTTCTCCTCTAACAAAGTGTCCACAGTGACCCTGATGTAACCTTCCCAGTTTGTGCTCCATACTCCAATATCCACTCAATACCAGTATCTTCCTCCTGATGTTACCCACTCAAAACTTAAATCCTTTTTGATTGACTTATTTTTCATAGTAACCTAAAATGTTTGTTTTAATGTTTGTGGTCTCACTCATACTACTAAGGAGCTGTTTTGTAAAATGTCCAAATTAAAACGACTTAAAAAGACCATCTTACTCAGCCGTATTACTGACTGGCTGTTTTTTGTCTCTCCTCAGTTGGACCGTCTGCGGTGCAGCGGCTGGACAGCTCCTCGGTGAGAACATACTCCTGCTGAGATGAGGAAAAGAGGGACCTTTAACTGTACACCGTATGTAACACACAGACTCCTGCTCTGTCAATCGCACTAATTACGTAAAAGACAAAAAAAAAAAAAAAAAAAAAAACGCATATGTAGAGGGAAGAGGAGGTAGCAGAGGGCACTTTAGCCTAGTTACAACTTGTTATAAGATGTATGGCTAACACAAAAGTAAGTAAGCTTCTCAAACTGACCTCTCCTCTTTGATATCTACGCATTATGTATAGTTGAACTCCTAAGTTTATTTATGGTCAAGACAAAGCACAATTCTGATATCAGGATAGAGCTACACAAAATTCATTGTAACCTAAAGCAATACTGCTTAACAATGCGATTTGCACAGAGTAAATGCATTTGGTATAAAATTGTTATGCATCACTCAAAAAATGGGCAGATCTGATAAGCCAGGGGCACGGTGTCTATGGTGGTGGGATTAAGCTTTCTTTTTGTGAGAAAGCTCAAAGCAACTTAATGCGTCATATTTCAGTATAAAAAATAAGTTTGGACTAGGTTCTTGTACAGCTTTTAATGCAGTAGAATATAAATCAAAGCAGTCATCTCATTGACAAGTCTCTGCATAGAATAAAATTACCAGTGAGAAAACGTATTTCTGTTTTTCTAAGCCCTGATACTGATGATACTAAATTTCATACAAAAGTGACTTTTCAGTAACAGTAACACAGATAACTTTATTTTCTTTTCATTGTAATGATTGTGATTATGTTTGAGAAAAAGACAGACTGAATTTGGGCTTTTTATTAATTGCTAGCTGCAATTACCACTAAAACTAATAAATGCTTGAGATTCTCACTCTGTGTGTGCTGAATCTATAGAATATACACTATATTTCCAAAAGTATTCACTCACAATTCAGATTATGGTGTGGGGTTGTTTCTCAGGAGCTGGGCTTGGCCTCTTAGTTCCAGTGAAAGAAACTCTGAATGCTTCAGTACCAGGAGATTTTGGACAAGTCCATGCTTCCCACTTTGTGGGAACAGTTTGGGGATGGCCACTTCCTGTTCCAACATGACTGCACCAGAGCACAAAGCACGGTCCATAAAGACATGGATGAGCAAGTTTGGTGTGGAAGAACTTGACTGGGCTGCACAGAGTCCTGACCTCAACCCGATAGAACACCTTTGCAAATACTTTTGGAAATACAGTGTATATTTCACTTTGAATAAAACTACATACATACAACTGTATGTACTCCACATTGATAAAACATGCATTTTACTGTAGGTGCAGTTCTGATTGAAGGCTGAACTGCTGAAACTTTTGAAGACACGCACTGCCAAGAAGTCCTGCTCTCCTCTGTGCTCTCCTTCCTCCCTGAAACGTGGGCACCACACACTGGTGCTAAACTTTCCTGCAGGCTGCCCTCTTACCATTTTTACCTTCTATGTGTACAGTATCTTGTCCATGCATAATGTACTGTGTATTTCTTTTACAGAGATGTGTAGGTTATCTGTAAATTATTATAAATATGCCATTTTTTAAATATATACATATATATATATATATACATATATATATAAACATCTATGTATAAAAAGTATTCAGAGTTTGTGCAAAAAAATATGTTCCTGCCACCTCATTTAGTAGACCATAGATTAATATATGCTGCTCTTTAAACCGTCTACATATGAACCCAGCTCCCTAGATCAATTTGTACATATTGTTTTATTTTTTCATTGTGTTATAATAATGATTATGATGAGTCTGTGCTGTCAGAGAGAGAAACGACTCTGGATGTTGTGTGAAAACCCGCCCTCTAGTGGTGCATATTATCATGAGCCCTACAAATTACCATTTTCATATGAAGTGGCTGTCAAAAAAAAAAAAAAAAAAAAAAAGAGGAAGAAATGACAAGCACTTTGATACTAATGTATCAGCTCAATGGACTCTATAGTAGCCAAGGACAAAACAAAAGACTCTGCTGCTCTCTGAAGTTGCACAACACATCCTCTCAGAGAGCAAACAGCAGTATGTCGTTTGTAGTACTGTCACTCGTACTGTATTTTATGTCAGGAGTACATAAACACAAGGACACACACTCAGCCGAGCTGGCCTTCTCCCTGTGCCCTCAGCCACGTCACACAAAGGAAATAACTGAAAGACAGACTGCTTTAGCTCATCGTGTGCATAGAGTGTAAATGATCATGTTGAAGTGAGGTGACATTTAAAACTTGTTGCTTGCTGTGACTTACATTGGTGTAACTGTTGACTTTGTTTCAGTCCAAGGGTCCGGGGATAACCTGCTGTAGCCCTGTCATCTGTCTTTGAGTTATTTCTGACTGCCGACGTAAACGGGTTTTACGCTTTTGTTTTTGTTTCTACAATTTGCACGAACAAGGAGTCATATTATTTTGTGTTCTTTTTATTTATTACTTCTTGTACTTTGGTCAAAAGTGGTGCGAGCAAACAACTTTTCATTGTCAATAAAAAAATGTCAGTCAATTTGTTGTCTTTCTGAATAATATTTTTTTTTTAAATTGAGATTTATGTCATAAAAAATTAAAATTCTATAAAACAGCATTGTTCATTGAACATTCAGCAGAAATTGTTTCTACTGTAGAATTAAAAAAAGTATATGACACAAATTCAGGTAAAATGCCGCAATGGTTAACAGTCTCCCCATATAAGTATAAAACATTTGGAGAAAACATTTCACAATGAGGTTCACAACAGCACAGAAAAAAACTTAGACTAAGACTCATACTCAGTCAGTATTGTTCCAGTAAATGGTCTATGCTATCTATCTCCTAAGGTGCTTTTTCTACCTCTTGTTCAATGTCTTTAAAGACTTCAGGATCCTCAATGGTTGGAGTAATCTGTGAATCAAAAAAAAAAAATCATCAGTAAACTTTAAAATAGTTTTATGAGCAAGCACAATTTCCTCTGTGTGTTTCCAATAGACAGTAAAATAACTTTCATCAAACCTTGTAGGGTTTGCCGCTGACCAAGTTTCCTAAAGCGGAGCGTGGAATCTTCCCAGAGCGTGTTTTGGGCAGAGCTTGAACAAAAAAGACCTTCCTGAAAGCAGCCACGGGGCCGATAGTGTCTCTCACATGCTTCACTATCTCTTTAACAATGACTTCTTTGTTTCTGTGCACTCCTGAAAAGTGTATGTATATTGATAATATCACCACTTGATTCTAAAGATTTCAAATGCAAACAAGTTTGTCTATGGCTACGTTCAGACTGCAGGCAAAAGTGGCCCAAATCTGACTTTTTTGTGATGTGACCCATAATGCGACCCAGGCCACTTTTATATGTGCTCCTAAATCAGATAGGCATCTCATCTTTTACAATGTGACTGCAGTATGAACAGCCAAGTCACATTTCATCTGACTTTTACATCCCTGAAATGCAACAGACAGCACAATTCTGCACTGAAAGAATCAGAATCAGAAGAGTACTTATTGCCATAGTAAGTGAGAGCTTCACTAGGAATTTGCTTTGGTCCTTGGTGCATTTAAAATAAGTTTGCAATAAGTATAATTAGTGATAATAATAATAAACATGCAGGAAATAATATTAAAAAGTAAAATAAAATATGCTATAAATAGACTTATCTAAATTTACTAAACATACAGATATGAACAAAATGTGTTTAAGTTATGTGTATTCACAAAATATTATAAATGTATAAAATCTAAACAGAGACTATGACTATACAGATGAAAATGAACAGGAACAGATGCGATATACATTAAAGTGCAAAATGAAAACAGTGCAAAGAACAGGTGGATAAAATAACCGAGTGACAGTAGCAGCCAGGTTATCTGGTGTTTATGAGAGGGACCTGGCCTGATCAAATGGTAACAAGCCTGGCAGCAAGAGCTGAAGGAGTTAGTGAAGGTAAAAGTTTTAAATCCTGTTGAAGCTAAACTCGAGGGGTCAAATCATAACTGTACTGAGAAGAAATAAGAGGAGAAATATAGAGAAATCAGTACTGAGGAGTGTTGCTGACATGTATTCAAACATCTTGCACAAATAATGGATAAACTAATATGAAACTAACTAATATAAACCCTCACATCACAATCAAAGCACTTCTGGCTCCATCAAGTCTATTTTTGCGCATGTGAGTCACTTCAGGGCCGTAAACGGTTCACACACAAGACTGATGAAGGTCACATTGAAACTGTAATGTGAACAACCAAAAAAAAATCTGATTCCAGCAAAAAAATCAGATTTGAGCATTAAGACCTGCGGTGTGAATGTAGCCTTTTTTTTTTTACTACTTATATGACTCACCATTCTTAAGCACACACAGCGCTAAAGGGACATGACCTTTTAGAGCATCCTCTTGAGCCACGACAGCACAGTCTCCCACAGCTGGATGCTGCAAGATTGCCTGCAAAACCAGTTAATACATATAACCCATGGATGTTGTCTTAAATAATTACTTTCCCATGCAACTCCCCTGCTGTGTACCTCCTCCAGCGCGCCAGCAGAAATCCTGTGACCTGCCACGTTGATGACATCATCAGACCTGGACATTATGTAAATGAAGCCCTCCTCATCTGCAAAACCGGCATCCATGGTGTCATAATAACCCTAGAAACAGGGGAATGATGAGGAATTTACCGTTTCTAATTTAATTTCAGTGCTCTTGAAAAATATTGTCCTTGTTAATGAATACACAATCTAGCAATGGACACTAGAGGGAACCCTTTTACAATATACACAGATCCTTTTGAGAACCATTTGGAATTATATGAAGAAATATCATTGTGAAAAGTCTAATATGAGATAAAACTTACAGGAAACTTCGAAAAGTAGAGCTCTTTGAACAGATCCCGGTTCTGCCACAGTGAAAGAGCTGAACCTGGAGGTAAAGGCAGTCTAGAAAAAATATACGGCATAAGTGTTAACTGTAATAAAAACAAAAACTACCTTTATGTTTGATTAACATACATAAGCAAACATAAGAAAAGAGAACGTGCACCTAGAAGCCAGAGGAGGTTGCCAGAAAACAGAAAAGTACATTTACAGACAATGTAATCTAATATTTTGACCACAAAAACCTGATTTCCTGATCCAATTAAAAAAGCTGATTGAATAATACAACAATAATAGCAGGATGTCTGTCATAATAGCGGGACAACAATAATCATAAATCTGGATGCTTGTCATAAAAATAAAACTGGCTTTATACAATGTGTATGCTGAAGGTCTGCTACAGTAAAGCTGTCTGCTTCTTTCCTCTGTAAATGTTTAATAGGGCTGCATTATCAAAGAGCAGAGCTGGCAAATAAAAGGAGTACAGTAACACAGCTGTCCCTGTCTGTTTATAGCTACTTCCTGTTATTCCTGGACGTCTTTGTCTATGGGAATTCAGTGGAAATCCCTGGCTTGGCACAAAGTCAGCGTCAAGTCAACCATTACAGAAAAGCAACAACAAGAGCTAGAGAGTGAAGAGACAGGAATAACAGCTCTGAAGATTTGTAAAAACATTTATCGCCAGTACAAATGTCAGAGGAGAATAAATATATAATTCTTTTCTAATCTTGTTATGTTGTTAAGTTTCACCTGAGCATGCGTTTATCAGAAATCAGATGCTGCAATGTGGACACAATGCTTACCTCACCACAATATTTCCCAGGGTTCTTGGCATTACCTCCTGCATGTCATTATCGATCACTCTGACTGTTAAATTAACAACATAATTTCAGGCCAAATTATATTCAACTTTAATGTATGCAAAGTAACAAATAAAGGACAGAATATCCATTAATCATTGCCAGTGTTTGTGCTGTCTTACCATCGTATCCAGGAACAGGTTTACCCGCTTGGCCTGCAGGGGGCGTGAGCGAGTGACCCAGGCCTGCACATGTGGATGTGATAGGGGAGCCAGTTTCTAAAACAAAAAGAATGAGTATTTAGGACAAATGTTTAGTAGTTTTAGCTAAATATATGTTTTTAAGCATTTGTCTTTATAAAAACCTTTGCTGTCTATGATAAAGCTGCAAAATGTGTTTGATGAAAAGTTTGGGATTACTGTTTGGCTGTTGGGTTAAGCAGTATTAATCTACATGTAAAATTATGACTCATTCTGCCATCCAAATTGTGCCCCACACCCATCAGGGAGCTACATCTTAGTTAGTCTTAGTTAGACTGGCAGCAACAATGTAAATGTGAGTGTATGTGTTACAAACAAAAAACAGGCAAAGAGGGAAATGCAGGCCTTCTACAGAAGTATTTATTACTTACTTTGCCAAGGCAATGTATAAATTACCTAGGCATTAGAATTGAATGCCTAGTGCTAATTAGGCAAAGTGTAAAATATATGTTTGTTACTTCAAAATTAGGACCAAGCAACACTTCAACAATTGTCAAGTATTCCTCAGGCTTAGGCACAAGGGAGAATATAAAAAACCTGAGTGTAAAACACAAGTGTTGACTCCTCTCTGGTCTGAGTAGCAAGAGTGGTGCTTCCACTGTTTTTTTCCTTTGACTACTTTTGTGCTGAATCTTATTTAATAGCCTAGGATTTTGTATTATAACCACGTTTTATTACTAAAATGTGTTTTATTTAAATCCTATCCATCCAAAATAGTTTTAAATCTCTAAATCTTTTAGGTTAGGGCTCAGGGTTATAAATAGGGTTAGAGTTAGTGTTAGGGTGAGGATTAGGGTTGAAGGGTTTAGGGTGGGGCTAATTTTAGAAATCCAGCTATAATCAAGTTTGGGGCAAAATCCACAGTTGTTAAAATAATCTTAAATATTAATTGTATTTCAGTTTTAGAGACGTCATGTGTTCTCTCTTTTACACTTCTTGTTTTTATTTGAGCTCAAATCTGAACTACTGATACTGATTGAATTTCAGGCAGTACACCGCAAGCATACAGCATCTATACCTAAATATCATAAAACGTCACCATGCATACACTTACGCATTTCTATTGTTAGGCCTTTCACCTCAAAAACATGCATGAAAGTCACAAAAATATTTTAAACAGGACTATTCTGATTATAATAGTAAGCTGTAGTGTCCATGTAATGTTATTTTGTCGGAAAAGCAGTACCGTATTTTCCGCACTATAAGGCGCACCTAAAAGCCTTTAATTTTCTCAAAAACCGACAGTGCGCCTTATGATTCGATGCGCCTTATATATGGATCAATGTTGGTTAATTATGGCTACCGTATTCAGGGGGCGGCGCCGAAGTGAGAGCGGTAAAAAACGGTAAAGGGGAATTCCGGTCCCAGCTGTTCATGTGTGCCATAGGCGTGTTTATGGATCCTGCCGCAAAAGAACAAGGAGGCGTGGCCTTTGCGCCATCTCAGTAGAAGAGTTGCGACATTGAGGGGACAGAAAACTGAGCGCTCGAACGCTGTTCATGTAGCTTTGAACTGTGACAAATGGAGTTGGAAATACATTGTTTTCAACAAGGGTGGCGCAAATAAGAGCTACCGGTACGTACGGTACCGTATTGTGAACTTGTTTTGGGAGTGAACGGAGTTGTAAGAACGCTGGTTTGTATTCTATTAATAAAGTTTGACTGACTGACTTATCTGACTGTTTTATTGACATTCCCTTTAGCGCAGCTCCATCTAGTGGATGCATAACGCAACCCCAGCCACTACAGTAGCTTTTATTCTATGCGCCTTATAATGCGGTGCGCCCTATATATGAAAACATTTTTAAAATAGGCCATTCCTTGAAGGTGCGCCTTATAATCCAATGCGCCTTATAGTGCGAAAAATACGGTAATTATCAACTTTGCCTGGCTGCTTTTAGGTATTCTGTATATCCCACTTTGCCTGTAACATAAACAATAGATTTAAAGGAAATATAGCATCATTCTAGAGCAGAAAAAGTAACATTACAATGGAGGTAAGATATGGTTAAGACTCTGTTTCTTTTTTCTTTCTTTGTATGAACAACTAATGCAATAGAGTGGTTGAGAGATTCTCTAAGACACTGGCACGCTTGTCCACTGAGTTTGGGTTTGATTCAGCAGCAAAGTACAAGTACTATGAGCTACTATTTATTTTTTGATTAACACAAGTAAATTTCCAAAACATTTACTGACAACAGAGGAACCATGTACATTGGCATAAGAGTCTAAGTTTGGTCTCTGGGGTCAATGAACCAATGGATGAATGAATGCAGCAAAGACAAAACAATCAAAAGGAGATTCTAGACAATAAACAATACAGAAAGGCGCTGATTGTGTTAATAAATTGTAAAGAAGGAAAGTCTTTGGTCAATTGCTTCACCAAATGTTCTCTGGTGACAGGTTAGCTACTTCTGAGGGGTTAAGCATATCCCTATCAGTAATGCAGCAGTAAATGAAAAAGTTCAAGGACATTTTGAGACTTACAACACCAGGTTTGTGTGTGAGGTCAAAAGTGGGCGATTTAGCTGACCAAAAAAAACAAAAAAAAAACTTGAATGTGAAGCAATGCACTACACATGCAACATTTATGACACGCATTCAAGTTGAAACTAGAGTAGAGGGATAGTGCCTGTATCTTTTTGCAAGGACAAATTGAACAACAGTCTAACATAAAAGTGATTAATAACAAGAAAATGTATGTTTAAATGTACAGTAAAAGACTCCTCAACAGAATTTGCGGTTGATAAAGGCTCAACACAACCAGAGAACTGCTACACAATCACAAGTGTTTAAATCTGTTTACAGTAGGAGTCTGGGCTCGCTGGCCGCACAGACTAACAGAGAAACAAACCAGTATTTGGAGCATGACAAGTGAAAGCAAACAGTGCTTGCTTTTGTATTTGATGTCAGAACAGAGCGGTACAACACAGAATTCACTAAAGGTCCACCGATTTGCGGCTGCTACTGGTTTTTCCCATCTTTGCGCTACACTTCTGTTTTAGGATGAATTGGACAAATTGAGGGTTTGACAGGACTCATTCCCAGTGGCCCATGAACCGCAGTGACATTTGGGTCATAACCCCTGTGGTGTTCACATAAGAACTTTATCTGCTACCATCTTAGCCCATTGTGGATTACCTCATTTCAGTCGGCTGCCAGTTTTAATGCATCAAGTTAATTATGGAGATAACAAGACACGTCAAAGCAAAACACATCCTGCAGGAATATACAGAGTCTTCTCATTCATCCAAATGGGATTCAGGCAGTTTGTGATTGTTTCTGGCTCTGTATTACAGCAAAATGAGCCTCCATAATTACCTAAATAAAAATTAAGTATTGATGCTAAAAGACCTTATTGCATCAGAGTAACTGATTCATAGAGTCTCATTTTCAAGCAAAATAGTTTTTCATTGATCCACCATTTTTTTTATTAAGTTTTCTAAGTTGTGTTATAGTTGGAACAAAATAACTTGAACATAAGTTGTGTAGTTAACTTTGCAACCAACTTTTCACTTTGTGTGTTTATTTAAGGTCAGCATGTAATTAATCTGTGAGAAAAAAATAACAAAATAAATGTTTTGTCACTTCTGTCAGGTATGAATCAACTACATCATTATGTTAATGTACCTTTCATATACTTTGTATTTGTATATTTTTTACAAACTCATTTTGTTAAAAAAAGAGAGTGCAGAACTTAAAAGCTTAGCAAAAGGCAAACACATTCAAGTAGTTAAATGTTTTATCACTTTACAGAATTTTATTTTATTTATTTTTTTCAATTTTGGATGCATTCAGATTTGTCCCATTTCTGAAGAATAAGTGCAGTTCAAATTAGCAACTTTACTGCTTTATTCTCTTCACACAGTGGCACAAATATCACATGCATGTTTTTTGAAAGACAGTTGTTTTGTATAGCTTAACAAAAGTATAGATTTTGATTTGCAAGTAACTGGTCAGGTTGGAGTGGTTCATAGCTTCACAGTTAGATTTTGTAGCTCTTTCGACAGACGATAGTATTTTGTAAACCTCCTTCTCTCAAAAAGACAAGTTGCAATCTTTCTCTCCCTGTCTGTTCTGCACAAAAAAGGCAAGCGATATTAAATGTGCTGCATAATATTCCAGCCCTAATAGACAAGGCAATGCAAGGACACAAACTAGGAAAAAGCGTGGCCTAGGTCACTGTGACACTTTAAACCAAACATGTTTCCTTATCTAGATTTTGTCAGTGTGTATGCAAGTGTAAGTGCAAACTTATTTAAAAGCACACTCAAGGCTACTCTACAAATCAATCTTCCTTTGACCTGCTGCAGATGAGCTCAGACAGTAACGGGCATTGTGACAAATGATTCAGATAGGATGAGGCATTACTGTACAAGTTCAGAGAAGTGATGTTGATTAAAGTGAACATTATTATGATTGTTGTTTTCTTAAGATGCTAGAAGGACATGGGCTATTTAAATGCACACCAATAGGCAAAGGTAAGCTAAAAATGGAACATGAGCCCAGCAAATATAAACAAAGTACTAATTTAAATGACACGTTTTTTATTTTTGTGTTTAACTACAAAAAACAAGGAGCATTTTTGAGACTAAAATCTGGGACTTCAACTTATCTCACCTTCTTTCTCTCTTCAAACATGAGAAGCATATTTAACTACAAAGAAGCAGGATTAGTTTAGCCACGAGTTTGTAGAAGACGAGACTGGAGTCACACCATGTTCATTATTAATATTCTGTGGATGTGCCAAGGACAGCTAGATCTTAAAGAAGATTATTAGAATAAAAGCAATATTAGATAAATAAAAACAGCTTAATAATAATTGTTTTTTTGCATTAGCAAAAAGAAAATGACAAACACGGCCTAATTTGAAATCTCACACATAATTCACACACTTAAAACCTGCTGACTACTTTAGTTACAAACCTTGCCTATCTCATTATTTTTTCAAACAGCCTTGTCCATTCACTAAGCTTTTGCATACAAATTCACTACTTAACTTGCTAATCAAAAACGTCAATTGTGTGGCACAAACCTCAGCTTATAAATAATACAATGGCTGGGACTGAATGCCAGATGGATTTCCAGGTTTTAGAGCTGATGACTGCAACAACATACAAACATGGCTTCCCAGCTCTCACAGATGTAATTACAGGTTCCCAACGTCTGTGCCCCTGTCTCTAATTTGAACTGAAGCACAGTGAACCTTCCAGTGTCTGTGTGTATTTGTGAATGACAGAAATCACAGCCTTTGCCAGGAGATGAGCAACTGAGAAACAACCCATGTTTAAGGCCTTGAACATGTGTATATCTAATGTGTGGACTTTTGTTACTTTTCTCATAAGCTACATAGGGACCACGTATTTTACTATATTTTTATTTTCATATTTGTCCTATAGTGTTGTTTGCTTAGAGTTTTAATGCAGTCCATCTCCGTGCTAGTTAAGTAAAACTGTGCTAACCTTTGAGCCTGTCTGTCTATCTTAAGTAAGAGAGTTGTGTTTTCATAGAAGCTATAAAACTGACCTCTATACTCACCTACTCTAGTCTGTTCTTCCACGAGGAAGACTGTTCACTAAGAGAATGGTCTTTTGGAGAAATGCATTGCACTTTTTAAAATAATGCCACACTGTGAGTAAAGCCATCTGCTGTTCGAGTTCACAGAAAACCTCTGATACTGCGATACTGTCTGACTGCAGGCTCTCACCGGCAAACGCAGTCTAACACCACCAGCTGAAAACACACATTTGTTGCCTGGCAACATCAGTGACATCAGCACCCTTCATCATCTCCCTCCTCTGCCAATGGCACTCAGGTCTTAAAATAGTTCTCAGATTATTATCAGCTTTGTAGAGGATATGTTTTCTAATGAATGTGTGTGAACAGTGTATCCATGGACTGAACAGACGAGGGCTGTGTTTAGTTAAAAGGACCAATGTGACCATATGGTTTGGAGGAGGGTAAAGAAGTAGTTGCGCAGTATTCAAGTACAAGGACATATGTTTTTATCTTAATCTACTGTCATGATGCACTGTTCCATTTTCCCGTCATGACTGAAGCACTGTATTGGTTTGCGCCACCTCACACTTGTTCAGATCAAACAAGAGTTTCATGAAGTAGAAGCAATTGTCCCTGGCTTCTGGGTGTAATGCAAGTGTTGACACATCAGCTGTATTTTACACAGTTGCCCTGAAAATAAAGGAACGATGGGAAAGCATGACAGCAAGGCTCAGAGCTTAAATTCTTGGTAAAAGTAAAAAAAATCTGATTTGTTTTAGTCTTCTTTTTGTAAAATCAGTGTGACTGTCCTCAGTAGTTTGCATTATTTACAATTTTATCTTTCAACAATTTACTTTCATACATTGCATAGCCTGGGGATGCAAAGTGGCAATGCTATTATATGCTGTGATCTGTGTGTATAATACATCATGTCCCATAAAACAACATGATATGTTGCTGTATTTTGGATTATTTATTTTCTGCATCTTTCAGGACACTCTCTAAATTGAGAAGCAGCCAAAGAGCCATCTATACATTGACATTTTGGGTGTTTGGGGGTCTTTACACAGTCTGGCTCTATTGCTACCTGTGACCATTTTTTCACATTGAATTGTACTGAAGCTTTCAGCCACTGAGTATTTCATCCCAGTATTACAACAGCATACATGCAGCATATTTATTACCAACTACACTGTATTTATTTTTTCAGGTGGCATCAACAAGAAAATCAAAGGAAACGTTTGTGACAGGAATTCTTAAAAAACATTGACATACTGATAATGTTATTCTGTAAAAAAGCCTGACTGTGTAAAGTTACATGATCAGTGGAATGTAAACTCTTCATAACCCATAATCAGATGAGCCTTACTTTTGAAAGCCTTTTCAGAAACTATGCGTACTGAGTTATATTTTATATTTTTGGAAATGTGGCCAATGTCATGCTTGAATTATTCAAATCAACAAACAAAAAATCTGTTCTTCTAAAAGGTTGTTAGTGTAGATTTATTTACATAGAGCCACATCTGTGTGGTTGCTTGGAAATATTCACATCTGAATATTTATTTTATTCCTAACACACATGATTATAACTGTATAAATTAAGTAATCTAAAGTTTTAGTAAATACAGTATATATAGCAGTGTATGTTTATTAAAACTGTACTCTAACAATCTGGTGTACCTAAACAAGCAGGCTTATAAAAAGAAGAGACTTGCTCAACCATGACAAATTGGACAACACATTTGGACTGCTGTTGTCCGCAAGCTGCCAGTTATTAAGTTTATCGAGTGGTTAGGAGTCCAATAGGATTTACACATCCACTCACAAAACAAGAAGTGCCAGAGGTATTTTTTTTCCCTCCAAACCCAATAAATCACCTGACTAAGACTGCCAAGTACGACAGGAGTTTTATCTGTGTGTATGCCTGTGAGAGAGAGCAACTACAGAAGCAGAACTTTCACCCAGAGCCAATGAGCTGGGGAATAGACACCTCTCTTTGGCACATTCAAACTTCAAGTCTAACTTTTGCAGTACTTTACAAGACGGCAGGGTAAACAACTATGATGACACAGTTTAGATATGTGTTTGGCATCTATACAAATCCAAACTCAGAAGAAATATCAACATACTCCAATTTAACATAGCTCTACTACAAAAATATTCAGCATAATATACACAATTCAAATAAATCAATTTGACAAGCGGCACAGAAGCGTAGTTTGATACAAAGCTTTGAAGTGTCAGTCAAAAGTAGCTACCAATTATGGTTCATACCGACGCATTTATAGAAACCATATTATCTAACAAAAGAAAATGTTTGCCAGCCCTTATAAAAAACATCATTATATCAAATTATCTCAAACAGGAGATTCACCTGAAGAAGCGGTCAACCTTGAACTAAAAGCAAGAATTCTAAGCAGGGTTACAGCTGCAACTCATTATTAAATGTCACTTTTCTGCATGACTGAGGAACTACTTTTCCCCTGCGCATATCCACAAGTGACCATAGGTGGTGCTTTCAAGTCTCGCCACCAGTGTGCACTCTTATCTGATCTTGATAGCAATTTAAATATTTGACACAGATGATGACAGGTCACTTTTTGAGATCACCGAAGAAGCTTAGAGATATTTAAATTCATAATTGCTTTTGCATATTTCATTCATTTATATTCTTCACAACAAGATAATCATTGTAGTCATCTGTAAAACTGATACAGCAATCATAAAAAAGACATTAATATTTGCTAAAAAAAATGAAACTACCAAAGCCAATAAGAAAGGTCCGCATCAGTTTTGGAGATTTGAAAGCCTGCTGATGTGGTCTTACCTGTCTGCCACCAGTGATCCAAGATTGGGACTCCAAAACTTTTCTTGGCCCACTCGAGTGTTTCCACATCACAACGTTCTCCTGCCACAAACAATGTCTGCAGCCTTCAAGGACACAGAATACATAAGGTCACAAAGACAGACAACATGTACTGTCCAGAGAAGTAAACGCTGTAGAGTACAACTTGTCCACTATAATTGGTCAGTTGACAGTGACACCTTCCCATAGCAAAAATGACACGTCAAGCTAAGGTCTGCTTCGGGGTTTATATTATATGACTATATTGTATATGCATAATGTATCTGCAAATGCAATAGACCTTTTTCACAAAAAACGGAAGTAACTGCTCGTCGCATTATCCCATTTCCAGTTAGTGAAATGTGTTTTCAACAAGCTTATTAAATTTTGTGTTTGCAGACGTAGGAACAGTTACAGAGGCAAAGACAACCAAAAATAAGCTGGATAAAGGCTACAAATTGTTTGATGAAGAATTTATTTACAATTGTCCAGGAAAGTAAAGAAGAAAGCTGAAATGCTATCAACAATGAGCATTAGCTACCTATCAATAACAGCAGATAAACAGCATTCAAGTATTCTAAAGTGAAAATGTCTAAAATTAATTATAAAACAGCACAGAGCTGTAATTTATATATTTACTGCCAATTT
Source organism: Bostrychus sinensis (assembly GCA_020698575.1). Classification (NCBI taxonomy): domain Eukaryota; kingdom Metazoa; phylum Chordata; class Actinopteri; order Gobiiformes; family Eleotridae; genus Bostrychus; species Bostrychus sinensis. Next base: position 8,843,462 of record CM036239.1, read on the forward strand.
TGACTCAAATTGAGATCGACTGTGATGTTTTGTTAATAAAAACTGGCTCATCTGTGTAAATATAAATAACCTATTTTAGGTCTTATTATGTAATAAATGGTATCTTTTGTCTCTGCATCTGTATAGGATAAAATGTAGTTGAGGCGCAGGTAGTTGTTAGAGCAAAAACTTTTATTTTTCAGCTCAGCCATTTTACGCCACTTTCAACCACAACCGGACGTATCGTGACATGACTTCCAGTTGAAAACATCAAAGTATGAAAAAGGTCTATAAGGCAGGCCACAATAGTTTTTTTTTTTTTAAATCACATACTTAAAGAACGGACAAAGATCAATCAAAGCACTTTTCTAGTCTCTCTGAGTCTGAACTGTAGATAGGCATTCTTTTGGATCCCCAGCTGTTTTCTTCCACATAAAACAATTTACTACTTACGCTGTTGTGCCTAAAAAAAAAACATTTCTTCCACCACCTCGGACATCAACATGTAAATGGTTCTTTTCACCTCTGTTGGCTAAGGCAAGGACACAGCGGAGCAATATCATCAAATCAATTGAGCATTATCTCTACTGGGGTGACCGAAATCTTCTCAGTCATCACCGACAGAGAAAGAGAAAACACTTCCTACCCAGTATGCCCTCCAAATACAAGTGCCAAGCATCTCCATTCACTTGAGATGGATTTTATGTTGTGGCTATAGACTTTATAGACAGCACAAACAGCATTTCTTCACACAAAGTACCTTCAAGATCTGGATAGGTCAAATTACATCTCTGTTTTATTTACAGACTAATATATTCCCATGCCCTACAATGACCTACAGATGTAATTCACAACAGTTATCGTGAAAATGAAAATACTATATAATGAAATGTCCCTGCAACGTATACATATACAGTATTTTAGAATGGCTCCAAACACTTGGTGCTCCTTTTAGTAGTGCATATTTTTTACAGCAAAGGAAATGTTTTTATATAATTCCTGGTATTGCTCAAACCATAAGCTCCTGAGCAATAAAGCTTTCATAAACTTTTTCCACACTGACAAATCCTCTGCAGTTTCAGTGTTGTCTAGGGACTTGAGTTGTAGTACAAGCTGGGAAAATTCACACAGGCACAGTGGCCTTGGAAACAGCTGAGGGGATTCAGTGTTTTGGCTGTAGCCCAAGCTCAGGACTGTGTCTGCACAAACAAAAGGGAATTACTGAGAGAACAGCTTATGTTTCAAGTATCAAGAGGTATTAACATAAGCATATCGTAAATATGTAAAAAGCTTCACTCAGGGTGATATAATGTCAAGTAATTAAATATTAAATGCTGTCAGGACATGGTACAGGTTGACTGGTTAAAAGTGAATATGACGCCATCACAAAAAATTCATTTCTAGATCTGGTAATGGATTAAAGATTAAAAGGGCCCTTATAATGGTTTTTTCAAGCTTTGTGAAAGAAATTTGGACATATATGCATCAACAGTTCACATTTTATAACTTAATATATATATAAAAGAATAAATATGTAATGAAAACATCTTTTGGGGAGCTGTCACTTTCACTTTGCAGAAAACGCTTGGATTAGGTTGCTGTTACTTTAAGACCCTGCTGGCGCTGATCACTTTACTCTGTCAGCTCAAGCCCTTTGCAAACACCGTGGTTTATATCTGCTCTGCTGCAGCGAAGGACTTCAGGGCTGAGGCCTTTCTCTCACAGAAGCCCAGACACTACTGCCTCTTGATCATCTGCTTTGAGTTCACATGTGAATAAAGTTGGGAGATTTGAGCGCAGACATGAGTGATTTACTGAAATGTGTGGGGGATATGTGATAAAATGGCTAATCTGCGCAGCTATTGGCAACGTGAAGCTAACAGATGGCAGTGGCCACAGTTTAAGTGCTGAAATTATAAGAATGAGTTCGGTGACTGTGTACGTGCATTAGAAACATGAATCTGTGTAGATTGGTTAAACCGAGCGTTGTCTGCTTTCGAGAAGGGTGGCACAAAGTTACTCAAACACAGCAAATTGCCAAATTGACTTTTTTGTTAGCTTTTATCATAACTAAGGAAGCAACTAAGGAAAACATGCTCAAAACGACTGCAGAGATTGGTATAATTTTTTTTTGTCACTATGAGAGTTCTTGTTATAAGGACAGACCACGCAGCCATTTTCTCAATGCAACTCAACAGCGACAACTAAATCCCCTCTGGCATATTGATGAGGGTTCAACTGAGAGCTGAGTGGGCTCTCGAGAACACCGTGTCTCACAGTGTCAATAATCATTTAGAGGCTGGTTACATAAAATTCAGTCTGGTATTATTAGGTATTCTGAAGGTTTTTCCCCTTCATCAACAAACTTTTAATTAACACAACTGCATTAAACCACATTTGTACTGACTAAGAATGGCTTAAAATGTGATTAATAGTTCACAGACAAGATCCCAAAGGCAATGGCTCAAAAAAACTGGACAGATATTCAGCCTTTCCATAAAGCCTTTTTATATTTCACCCCCGACACCAATTCTTAGCTTGCATAAAATGTTGTGTTCTATTCATTAATTCATACATAAATATAACTGCACAACAATGAACCATAAAGTAAAGCTATATCACTGTCTTTGTGTCGCTCCCTGTGTCACTTTGACGATGCTAAAATGACTAATGGTGGCAAAACAGAAAGTAAAAAGATCAATGTCATTCATATTTTAGAGGGAATATATATTTTATTTTTACAAAGCCTGCTGCCTTTACCCTACGTGCAGTTAAATTCAGCGCACAGTACTGCAGGTATGAATGATTCACAGAGTCATAGGTAACCCGCACTCAAAATTGCTTTGTGACTGTGAGCTCAGAGGCATTTTGAGAATGAGAAAAGTGAAATTACAGCTCAATGTTCCATATTCAGCGCCAGAGAAAACCAATGAAAAAAGAGTGATATGTACTTTGAAAGTATTTGCTTGCACACTTTACATGAAATCGTTAAATTATTTGTTCCTAAGTCTCATTCATAAATAACCTATAATTTAACAGAGCTGCATCCCAAGAGGAAACCTGCAGCGGTTTCTTAACCATTTAGATTAGCACATATGTGGGTCAAGCTGGGGGCACAGAGTAAACAGTGGAGGTGGAACAAAACTGTGACTCACTCTAGTACAGGTCACTTTCATGTAGCACAACAAAAATGACTTCAGCACATTTGTGGCCACACATGCTCTGATGTGATTTTAGTCCACTCCACAGATCAGTGACTTTGTAACCAAGGTTTTTTCTGTGGTTTTCTGTTGGGTTTATATCAAGACTCTGAACTGGCCATTTCATTATTTAAAGAATAATGGCTGGCTGATTGAGTGAAGAACAATAGAAAGGATTTGTATGTTGTCCAGGGAGGTTCTGACAAAAAATAACATTCATTCTTCCTTGTAGCTGTATAAGTGGCCCAACCCCTGCTGCAGAAAACATCCCCCAAACTTCCCACTTACTACTCCACCTTTCACTGACTTTTTCACACTTTGGCTTCAGTCTTTCTCCAGTTTGATGACTAACATAATGTTTCCCATCAGACATAAATAAATGAAACTTGTTTCCATCACTAAAGTGAACTTTAGATCAGTACTCCTGCTGACAACATGTTCCTCAGCAAAGGCTAGTCTATACTAACACTTTCTGCTAATGACAGGTTTGGGCACTGCAGGCATTCAGTCCAAATTCTATTGTAAAGATACAATATTCTAGAAATCACAGATTTGGAAAGGCCAAGTTCTCTTGCTTTAGCTGAAAGAAGCACCTCCTGCCAGATAATTACAGTCACTACAAAGACTCATCTTTTGCAAAGTCAAAGAAAACTTAAATATTGAGCTGCCAGTTAAACAGGGTGTGTCAGATAAATAAGGAAATTAGTACCTTGTACCTTGTAAATATCACAATAGAGCATTTCATTGTACTTCAGAGATATGCAACTCATTAAATATGCTTTAAAAATGGCTCTTGGATATTTTGTAAATAGGACCAAGCAGTAACCTAGAAATTTAGAGAATTGTAGGTTCTCTCATTTTGAATGCTAGTGTATGATAAAAAATATCTATTGCTTCTAATACAAAAACTGCACCTCTAAACTGTTCCTGTAGTGGTTCTGTTTTGCACTGCCTATACTGAACATGTCTTATTGGTTGACATTTACCTTGACAGAGGGTACTTCTTTCCCTCTGCAGCCAGAGGGTCCTGCTGTCGGATGGCTCGGATGGCAGTAGGTGCTGTGAACATAGAGGAGGCACCGTGTTCAGACAGAACCCGAAAGAAAGCACCCGGGTCTGGAGTCCCAACAGGTTTTCCCTGAAAACAGACATCATCATAACAAACAGAGTAATATGTAACAGAAAGATGCACGGTCACGCTCAGTGGTATTGTAAAAACACACAGAAAGGTCTCACTACTAAATGTAATCCGTGAATATTTAAAAAATATTTAGTTTAAAATGTAAGAGAGATGCCATTCAGACTGATGGCCAACAAATGTATTAAATAGTAAAACATTTAGTTCTGTACCTCGTAAAGGATTGTGGTGTTACCATTTAGTAAAGGTCCATAGCAGATATATGAATGTCCAACCACCCAGCCAAGGTCGGATGCTGCCCACCAAACCTGTAAATACATGCAATTAATGCTTATTACTGTGTCTTTGTTGATTATGTAAAAAAAGTGCTTGATATCCTCACATCACCAGGTTGAAGTCCATAAATACTGGACATGGACCATTTCAACATCACAGCATAGCCCGCTGTGTCTCGTACAATACCCTGGGGGTCAAGAAAAAAGCTGACAGGTGGAAATTTGCTTATTTTTAATTTTTCTGTCATAATCTGAAGTTCATATCAGGGTGTGGCTTTTTTTTTTTAGGACTTGGCTAACAGATGTCACCATGAAGCTCCACTGTGGCGGAACTCGTAATTTGTCAAAACATACTGTAACATACTAAAACATACTGTAACAAACTAAAACATATTGTATGTGTAGGTGCTTTGAATGCCACTGTAAGTCTTGCAGTGAGTTACTGAGTTTCATTTAATTAATTACTTGAAGTGGCCAGTACCTTTGGTGTCCCAGTGGTCCCAGAGGTATAAAGTACATAGAGAGGGTGTTCGGAGGAAACTGACACACAGTCGTGAGGCTGAGCGGTGGCCATCTCTTCATCCCAGTCTAGAGAAACATCTGGGCTCATTGACACTTTCTCCTAAAATATGATGATCAAGATATACAGCTGATTATTCAAGTCTAAAAAATTATTCAAATAATTATAACTATTCAAAGTGTTTTTCCTCTCATAATTATAACTTAAATTAAACATAAGCACTACTGAGTAAAACCATTCTCAGCCATCTTTATTATAATATTAAAATTACTTATGCCATAAATTAGCCTGTGTTCAATCTTGATCAGTGCAAGTAAACACATCCCTCAATATCACTTTTGTGCATTATCTTTTACAATTATGCATACATTTTATATGCAGTATTTGGTCAAAATTATTATATGAGATATATATGAAATTATTTTGAATCAGTTAAAGTCTTTTTAAGTTTGGAATAAATAACAGTTACATTTTTTTTTCTTTGCTTACCATATTTGGTCTGTTAAAGATGAGGACTTTGGAGGGCCTGTAAGAGCTCAGCTCCAAGGCCTTCTGCACCAGAGGAATGTACTCCACTCTTCTGCCTGGCTCAATGCCGAAGGAGGCCGTCACCATCAACTTTGGCTTAAAGCACAGAAAGAATGAGATTAGAAATCCTGTGCAGTATACAAAAATCTTAATGGTACCATAGAAAGGATGCAACATTGCTTTTGTTTCAGTCACATGTCAGTCAAGTTACCTTATCTGACAAGTAAAGATTTTTTTTTTTTGTAAAATTTGTCTTTAATAACAATTCTAACATAATGATGGATATGTTGCAATACATATATGATTAACATTAAAAATAAAAGACAAAAAATGTGTGCTATCTCTATGGTTGACTGTGCTTGAAACAGGTTTCTTCTTGCATAAAAGCAGAACACTAAAGTAATAATGGTCTTGAACTGGTATTGCTTCAAACAACACTGTAAATCCAAAATTAATCACCACCTTTACCAACCTTGGCATGAGTAATTCGAACAGAGAGCTCCCTGGATGCAAAGCCACCAAAGATGAGACTGTGTGCCGCACCGAGCCGTGCACAGGCCAGCATTGTGATCATGGCCTGTGGCACCATGGGCATGTAAATCACCACCACATCTCCTTTCTGCACTCCATGCTTCACCAATACTCCAGCAAGCCGGGAAACCTACATCAGGTCATTTAACACATTAATACACATTTTTGAGTTTGTCATGGAAATTAAATCAACAGTAAAAGCAAACTGGAGTAAAACATTGCACACATTTTGATACAAAGAGCTGAGAATGTATTTGTTATTACTCAACAGTATAGCTCCAGACATGGGTTTACAATACTGTGATTTTTGTCTTCACTAAGGGCCGTTACCTGGTCCAGTAGTTCACTGTAGGTGATGATCTGTTTTGTCCCAGTCACGGGGCTGTCATGGATGATGGCTGGCTGCTCTCCACGTCCACTCTTTACATGATAATCCACAGCATTATAGCACATGTTCAGCTTTCCTCCTTGGAACCTGCAAATAATAATATTAATGTATGCTCAATAATAAAAATGCTGTTTGCTTACGCTTAAGATCCACAAGTACAAATAATATATAGGGTGCTATTCAATAAATTAGAGTATCACATAAAAGTGAATTTTTCTCTCAGAGGTTCAAATCAAAAAGTTAAACGCATATATTTATAATTTCAGTACATACAGAATGAAGCATTTCAAACATTGTTTTCTGATCATTTTGATAATTACGGCTCACAGTTAATGAAAATCCCATTTAGTAATTCAAAAAATGTGAATATTGTGAAAAAGTTGAATATACTGCCTATAAAAAGTTTGCATTTTTCCTTTAATGTTGCATTACAACCAGTAATTTAAATGTCATGACAACAACTATGAAGATTTTTTATTTTTTTTATTGTGGAGCAAACAAGAAATATGACAGAAATAAAGAAAACTTAAAGTTACACTGTGTAAGATTCCCGGTCTTGCGCCTCTAGAGGCCACAGGTGCCACTGCACCGTCGCAAAACGTAAACACTAGGGCCCCTCCTCCTTCTGAAACTGTGCGAGCGTGCGTCTATTTCCATCATTGTTTCAACTTTAGTTGACCTGCTGCTACCTTTGGAAGTTTGGACTGGATCTTCTATAGAGTTAGCGCTAGCGTTAGCTTATCAACAAATATCGCGCAATGGTCGCAGTAAAAACAACTAATAACTGTATGAAAAAGCACGTTCTAAAGAAAAAATAAATAGGCTAATTTACCTGCCCAACAATAAAAATGCAAAAACGTGATCCGATTTGCAGCCTTCTCTGTCTCTCAACTGACGCCAGCGAGCAAAAGTCTGTCCGATGTTGACTCTTGTCTGTGATCTGGTGCGGTCCCTTTCACATTTTCTTTTTCTTGCCTCGTCCGACATTGTCTTCATCTTCTTGTGTCCTTCAGCCCTGACGAACTGGCGAAAATAACAATGCTAAAATTAGCTTCATGGTTATACTGCACCTCAGGTATAAGAGCTGAAGGGAATGCCGTAAAGCAAGTCGTTCCCTGTCACGTGACTCTTCCTGAACAGCGGAGCGCTCCCGGCCAAGTTGCGAGGGTTGTTTCTCAGTACAGAAGCCTCGCTCGGAGCAACAGATCGCGCCTCAGGCCTTATAATCGCTCAAAAAAATCACAAAAACAAGTCAGTATGCCCCACATATTTAGGAGAAAAGTTACACAGTGTAACTTTAAATGTGCAGAAATATTCACCAACTTAAGTCAGTATTTTGTAGGAATTCCAGCTACAAGTCCTTGAGTCTTTTTAGGATAAGTGGGATTTGTGCTCATTCTCCATCTAAAAACAGCTCCAGCTCCTTCAAGTTGAATGCATTGAACAGCACTGTTAGAGTATGGTTCAGAGTGGTCCTGTGAACAGATGCAACGGTCTCTCCTGTGGAGCTCTGCAGCTTTTTCAGGGTCACCTTTGGTCTTGTTGATGCCTCTCCGATAAGTGCACTCCTTGGCCAGTTTGTGAGTTTTGGATGGTAGTTTCTAGACAGGTTTGGTGTGGATCCCTTTTTTTTTTATGGGTCAGCAGTAGCTCAGTCAGTAGAGGCGTTTGCAGAAGAACAGAAGTAGCTCACCACCACCGAGTGTTACTGAGGAGTGAATGAATAATGCACCAAATTGTAAAGTGACTTGAGAGCCTAGTAAAGTGCTGTATAAGACTAATGCAGGTTTTTTTGATGATGAATTCAATTGTGTTTTGTGGCATTATGGCAGTTGAACCACAGACTGACGAACCGTATCTAACTGTGAAGTTTTAGAGAACTGCATGCTTCCTTCTGCTCACAAGCTTTAGGGGAATGCTGATTTGATCATCTAGCAGGACCTGGAAACCGGCCCACACTGCCTAAAAACAAAATGCTGGGCATATTAACCAGCAAACTCTCTGGACCTGCACCCCAGAGAGAATCTATGGAGTATTGTCCAGAGGAAGATGAGAAACAGCAGACCCAGTAACACAGATGAGCTAAAGGCCTCTGTGAGAGCGACCTGAACTGCTGAGAAAAATGTTTACTGTCACATGATATTCTAATTTATTGAATAGCACCAGTATAAAACAAGCAGCCTTACCAACAGCACACTCCAAATCAATTAATTCAACTAGGACGGGTTCAGCATAGATAAAGATATGTCTGGAATCTGCAGTTGTGTCTAGGGCCTTTTGTTTTTTTCATCAACATTTATAAATTCTGTCAGTCCTTTTGGAAATTTGCACAGGTCTTTTCTTTCCAAAGTAGTCCTATTAGTATGCAGAATATATATATATATTTTAGGCGTCCTGCCTCTGGGTTGAATATATGGTTATTGTGTTGCCGCCCCTGTGTTTCAGGAAAGGCCTCTCCTGGAGCCGTGAGCTGCTGTTAGTGCAGGATTGTTTTGAGAAAATGCACACTGAGAGCTTTGATTGTTTTCTGTTCCATCCTTTTTATTCCAATGAATAAAGTCTCAGTAAAGACATTACTTTGCAAAATGTGTATTTCTGGGATAAAAACAGCACATCAAATGTATTAGAGACCCTAACCTGAAAAACCTGTATCTCAGTAAGTTAGTAAAGCTAGATTTGTTTATCAAAAGATTTATTTCTTGAGTCCGTCCCACCTTGTCCCACCAAATTGCACAACTTGTCCCGCTTTATAACTTTTTGAGGTGGTCACCCTATTTTGTGTGCCATTTTGTCTATTGACAAAATATAACTTGGCTTTTCAGTTAACAATAATTATGTAGCATTTACAGCTTATTTTTTAATCAGTAAAAATGCACAAGAAAAAGTTATTTGTGATTTAGGGTATTGTTCCTTATCCCTATAACTGAGGCAGCAGCAGAATGAGAGTCAGTCAGGGTCACAGCAGGACAGAGTTTAGGCTTGGTCCTGGTGGACGCTGGACTGTCCGGTGGAGTGGAGCTGGGGGCGGTTCTAAATGCAAAACGTGCTAACTCAAGAAAACAGGCGTAATTGTTGAAAGCTTATACGGATTTGTGAAACTATCAGCGGTGTTGTTTACGTTTGCTTGATGCGCTTGCTTTACCTACCATTCAGGAAACACATGGTCCTCCATGTGCAAAGTTTTAGTCCATGGTTCAAACCAGTGAAGACTCTGTCCCGCCTCACTCCAGAAAGTCTCTGGGTTGTCCCTCGCTGCGCTGAAGGCTCGGTTGTACGCCGTGTCAGAAGCATAGTTCCTGGAGGAGGCCTGCAGGACGAAGGGTTTTGTGTTTGCAGCTGCACGGAGTCCTGTTACTCGTGTGCCACGTTGTTGGACTTGCGCTAAATCAGCATGGAGCTTTCCTCTGATTGTCCTTTTGCACTGCGCGAGGGCGCAATGCTTTAATCGCAGAAACTGCTTTATGTGTGAATGCATTGCTGCAAGGTCTGAGTGGCTGAACTTTCCTCGTTACTTTTCCGGTGTTTGCAGGTGAGCTGACCGCTTACATAACTCCACACTGAGCGACGTCATCTGAGGGAGAGGAGCCTCGAGCAGGGCTCCGTATCCTCAAGACTGAACTGTGACGCAAGAGCTGGCCCACGGGCATCAGATTGGGAAATAGTGCAACGTGCACTCAGCACATGATACTGTGCAGCAAATCCCATGTTAGGTTGTTTTTTAGTCTGTTATTTCTGGAATGTGGTGGAATGTAACAAAGTAAAAGTACTGAAGTAAAAAGTATTCAGAGTTTCATTTAAAATCCTTAGTTTTTGCCATGTCATCGTTGTAGACACGTGTAGTACATGTGTAGTAGTATAGTAGTATAAGTAAGCATAAAAGATGCAGTAAAGTAGTACTCTTCAGAAAAACCTCACCAACAGATTCAGTCTCCTGTTGCACCGATTAAACTTTGGTTTTCAGCACAGTTTTTCAGCAAAATCCCTCACATTTATTAGTTCTTGAATCTGTACCAAATACTTTTACTTTTTTACTCACAAGTACATTTGGAAGTGAGTACTTTTATTATTTTACTTAAGTGTCGCAACAAAAAGTTAAAAAGCAGTCATCTGGATTTGATTTTTAAAGTTGAAGACGTTTCACCTTTTATCCAAGATGCTTTCTGAGTTCTGAAGCTGAACTGGTGAGAGAGGAGTTAGACCTGAAACTACCAGCTCTCTAAATAAACCAGCTCTCACCAGTTCAGCTTCAGAACTGAGAAAGCATCTTGGATAAAAGGTGAAACGTCTTCAACTTTAAAAATCAAATCCAGATGACTGCTTTTTAACTATTTGTTAAGATGCAATTACCCTGGGCGAGTGAGAGCCTTCACAGACATGTTTTACTTAAGTGGATCTTTTCATGTGATGTATTTACTTGAGTAAATTTTTGCTCCTTTAACTGTACTTTGCCTTAAGTTAAAAAATGTTGCACTTCTTCCACCACTGGTTATTACTGTGGTTAGTTGTGATGACTGTTTTTTTCCTGACTCCACTATGCCAATGTATGTTGTCTTGGTCCCCTATTTAATCTAAATCTAAAGGTATAATCTTTTCTGATAAAGGAGATACAAACTAATAACTTCTCTATACTAACTTCATTAAATGTAGTTCTAGTTAAAATCCCATCACATTACCTGCGCACCACTGCGTTAAAACTTACAATAGTAGCTTATTCTCCCTCTTGATACTATTTGTTTCACTAAACTGTAAAAAGAAACTCCCATCCCTGCCACCCAACCAGCCACAGCTCTTTTCTGGTGCTCTGAATGTATCACTATTGCCACTGTTACATTTGCAGAGTGATAACACCATGACAGAACCTTATGAAGCAGCTGATATGTAATCAGTCAAACTCAAATGAGGGCCTTAAATGTGGATTTACATGGAAGTTACTTTTCAAATAATAAACACAAATGAGCAGTTTAATGGTTTAGTTGCTGTCTTTTGCAGATTATGCATAGACATTTGTATTTCATTGCAGTATTAATGACAGCAGGTAACAATGTCCACCACACATATTTTAGTGAATTTCTTTTGCCTCCTCATACAAAAAGGCTGTGTACAGTAGAGACTATGTAATAACTGACTATTGAACTACCAAAATGTTTTTATTATAGCCAAGAAAAGAAAAATACAACAAATACATAGAGATTATTTGATTAAGCTGCCAAAATTAAGCTTAACAAAATTATAAAACATCTTCAGTGCATTGTTTTCAAACTGAATCAACAAAAATGTGATTATTTACTCATAGTAGGCCTTTGTATAATACGTATGGAAACCAGTGGTTTTACAACGCAGCATCAGTGTTCTTTTTGTAAAATAATATCTCCCAGGTTTGGGAGTTGTCCTTCCTGAAGGGGGCATCAGTCACTTAGTGATTATACAGCAGGTTATGCTATAATTGCAGGGTATTTTAATAATGTGCATGTTCTTTGTATGCTTTAAACATGTTGCGCTCATTTACTGGAAAAATACTAATATGAAAACAGAATTAAAAACAGTTTCTTCAAGACACTGTATTTTTTTTATATTGAAAACTTAAGAAAGTGAACTTCTAAAAACAAACATGTAGTGAGTAGAGACCATTGATAAATCAATTTTCAGGTTTTTTAAGGCCGCAGCAGAGTTTTTCTGCATCTTTAAAAACAGAACAGTATTCCAGCACATATGGAAGGGAGTCTGTAATCTCTCTGTGCCCTCTTTCTGCGTGCTCTCTAATCCCTGCCCCTCTCTCCTCATCCCTCCAGCCCCCCATCATCCACAGCTGCCTGCATCTGGATGGGACAGTGTTTGCCTGGACAGCAGCTTGTGGAACGTGTGCATAATACATTTTAGAAGCGTGCTGATTTAGTAACCAAGAGTAGCACATCACAAATCTTTAGAACTCTTGCTGCAGTACAGGTTTAATAAACAATCACATTTATAAGCCACAAAACCAACTGTATTTCTAACCCTAAATTTGTTCTGATTGTTTTTGTACAACACAGCACTTAAGATTAAATTTTATGAAGAGATGATGCAGCAGACACTGTAGATCTAAAGAAAAATAAGAAAGCTGGTATTTTGGCTCAGTTCTGTAGCCTACATAAACATGGAAATTAATTCTTAAGCACTTGGGTTCACAATCATGGCTCAGTGCTTATCACACAACATGGAGTGGATGTGGCTCGCTGGTTCACAGTAAACCTTAATGGCACGGCTACGGTCAGCTGTTTTAATAAGAGTACTCCACTGAAGAGATTATACAGGGCTTTTACACAGAAACACGTGTGATGATGGGGTTTAGTGTGCACGCCCACAGCAATTACATACGGTGCACATTGACTGTTCCAACTGTGATGCCAATTTTGGAAAGCTATAGTCTGTGATTTATACTACAGTACATTTATTTACTGTTAGTTCGGTGGTAAATGTCTCGATTTAGTCAAGACTTTTGAGCAATGTAAAAAACATGATTGAGTATAGGCCTGGTGCATGTGCAAAATGACTATTATTAGTATCCCTGTAATGGTACTGATAAATGTTATTATTCACAGCCGAGATCTAATATTAATGGACTCTCTCACCTCTCTCTTCTCTCCGTCTCTCTTCTCTCTCTCACCTCTCCCTCTCGTCTCTCTCTCTCCTCTCTCTCCCTCTCTTCTCTCTCTCTCTCCCTCACCCCTCTCTCTTCTCTCCATTTCCTCTCTCCCTCTCTTCTCTCTCTCCCTCACCCCACTCTCTTCTCTCTCCCACTCTCCCACTCTCTTCTCTCCATTTCCTCTCTCTCTCCTTCACCCCTCTTTCTTCTCTCTCTCTCTCTCCCTCTCTGTGATGCTGGCTGGCTCTCTCAGTCTCTCTCTCCTCTCCCTCTCTCCTCCCTCTCTCTCCCCTCTCTCTCTGTGATGCTGCGGCTGGCTCTCTCAGTCTCTCTTTCTCCTCTCCCTCTCCCCTCTCTCTCTCTCTCTGTGATGCTGCGGCTGGCTCTCTCATTCTCTCTCTCTCTTTTCCTCTCTCTCCTCTCCCTCTCTCCTCTCTCTCTCTCTCTGTGATGCTGCGGCTGGCTCTCAGTCTCTCTCTCAGTGTCTCTCTCTCAGTCTCTCCAGTCTCCGGTAAACAGCAGTCATGGCGACAGTGGTCCAGCCGCTCACCCTGGATCGAGGTAAGGCGCTCTCTTGACGCTTCCAGCCGTATGTGTGCTTTTTATTACATTATAATCGTGCACATGCTTCTTAAAGTTGAGACATAAACCCGGTTTACACAGACGTTTCATTACCCGGCTCGGATGATCTCGTTTTACACGAGTCGGCACGAGACGCCTCGCACTGTGAGCCTATGCCATTTTAAAACAATCTGGGCCATCCGATGGTTGAACGAACCTCTACAAAACGAAGCGCCCATTTTAACCGCGTCTGAAATAATACCAGCGTCCTCTTTGGGGCTCAGCCTGCATTAATTCACCATCATCTGAGAGGAGCATGCAATCCTGCTTAACAGCGCGACGCGTTAAACCCATCTATCGCTATAATATATTATGTAACCCACTCTAATATTCCTTTGCCTTCTCCTCACTATACCCTCAGTAAAATAACTGAAACTTTTTAATTGTATCTGGTGGGATGTCCTCAGCCCTGGATAACACAAAGTAAGCTATAAGCGTCCGTGTTTGAAAGCTAGCCCACTACACTAACCATGAGAACAGTGCAGTTAAGTGCTGGCCTAATGCTGGGCTGATGTCAGTCGGTTTGCTTTGCAAATACTACACTACACTACAAGTGGTGTTTACCAAGGGCCCGAGTGTGGAGCCAAACTGTGTACCATGTGACAAATTTGAGCTTGTGCTTTGACCTCGTTCACGCGGAAGCCTAATCCTCCCAGAAGTAATGTTCTGATTTGCATTTTCTCTTAACTGCATAGTATTTGCCTATAAGAAGAAACAAATAAAACAAACCACCACATACAATGTTTGAGTCGTGTCTTCTAGCAGGTTGTCTCCATTGAGACAAACACAAAGTACACAAGTCATGAATAGGAAATGGATGCTGTCAAATACAGAGATATGAGGAGACACTCCTGCTATTTCCTCTCCCTTTAGTCACTTTCAAGCCAGAAGAAAATAAATTATCATACAGAAATAAACCCAACTAATTCCACATTAAAACCAAGTGATTGCCCCTTTAGAATTCACTATCATTCACATTAAAGATGTTGCCACAGATATCACACAGATATCCCACGCTTTCCTGCCTCACAGACCTAAAAGAAGCATGACCAAAACCCTAAACAAGCATTTGTAAGCACAGCTACTATGTCTCTCCATCGCAGTGAGGTGTCAGCTCTCTCTGATCTCAGGCAGTAGGGAGAGTGACTCAGGCCTGACCTGGGTGTGCATGAAGGACAGTGACAAACTGTGGCATGAATGTGAGCAGTCAGCTGGCAGCCGGAGTGCCACAGGAAGTTAGTAATGATAGTTTTACACAGGATCTTTCAGCGAGCAAAGCAACGCGGCAGGTTTGTTTTTTGTTTTTTGCAGCAGGTGCCATTTTAGAGACAACATACTTAAGTTTGTAATGAAGTGGCCACATCTTCAGGGTTTTTTTTGTTTGTTTTTTTGTCCCTGTGTTGTCAGAGAGGAAGATCATTTCACAGGCAGCTAGGGTTATAGCAGCATGAAATGATTTTACTTTACCGGCCTTCCTGTTATTGTCTAAGGAAATGACTGTGATAAGCGAACACTGAGCACTGGACAATGGATATGAACTTCATGATTTATGAAACTACAGCAGTGGCTCCCAACCTTTTTTGTTTTGTGTACCCCCCTGGGCTTTTTTGCCATATCTTGTTTACACCTTTAGTCATACGTGTTAATATATCATAGAAAACCCAGTGTTTCTTAGTACATTTTATACTAACTTTAGTGTAAATGCCAATTCTCTTACATTTTTTGCTTTGAAAATTAAATTCAAGATAAAAAATGCCTTTAAATAGGAATAATAAAACTCTAGCAATAAAAACGTCTTTTACATTAACTTACTTTATTGTATTTAATGTTCAAAATAAAAAAAAATATCATCTTAAACCTTGGGAAACATTGCTCTACAGTACAGCTGTCCACACCAAGATAAGAAATAAAGATGGATCAGGCTATGGTCAGATCATCATTTGCTTCATTGACCGTGATCCCAGCTTTTTGTGTGGGCGAGGGACTTATAAAGTATGTTATGTTTTACTATTTTGGTTATAATAATATTTAAGACAAGGCTTTGAGTATAATGAAACTTGGAGTATAAGTCAAATTTGGAGAGACTATAAAAGTTTTTGCTGGCTAGGTTAGTGCCCAGTCTGGATGTAACAAAAAATATGCCAAGAAAAAATAAATAAACACAGTACTTATTTATTCTAAATATTCTATATAATATCATCCATGCTTGTGTTAGAAGTTTAGATACCATTAGGAATACTTTATTGTTTAAGTTCAGCCAAATTTCAGTGGTGTCCAGCAGAAAGACCTGGTTTCACTCTGGGAGAATTTTTATTGATCTTCTACTTCATTTTAACAGTTTTATTGTTTCTAAATGCTTAAAGTCTGCTTCTATATGGTCTTGTTTTTTTGATGTCTCTTAGGAAGACATAACGTTTTGTGAAATTACACCTGCACAGCTTTGGCTCTGCTCCTAAGATACCTGTGAACTGTAGTGGAATATACTTTTTAATATACTTTTTATACTTGTATACCTGTTCCTGGGTTTGGGTCTGTCTGGTTCTGCAAAAGACTGCCCTTTAAAGTTTTCTGATCTGATTATAATTAAGTTGTTGCCATACTAACTTAACTGTCTAATTTTGAGCAGTTATTAAAACAATACACTAACTTCTCAAAACACTATTTTTACTAGCATAGAAAATGCTGTAGCGAAGCGTTCCTTTAAAGTAGCTCTACAAAGGCAGAGAGGGTTGAGAAACATGTAGCTGTAACATTTTGGTTCAAAGAAACTTTTCTACACTGCTGCCCGAGTCATTACTTTGAATCATGTTAAGCTGAAAGATTGAGTTGAGTTCAGAGCAGATCGCCATCACATGCTCCTGGTCACACAAATCTGAAGGATTAGAGAAGCAGAGAATAACAGACACATTCGCTTCTGAAATTAATTTACTCTTAGCTGATACAGTGTGGATTTTCTCCATGAAGCAAAAATGAATACAATATGAGAGCATATAATAATAATAAATCCTTATTAGAAACAAGGTTTAAGTGCTGAAATAAAGCAATTACTGTAGGACAAACTTATTCTCTTTTTAAGGGGACAAGGTAATTCAGTAAAATCTTAATGTCACATTTTTCCAATTTTTAGTGCTAAAGCCTTAAAGAGACTTTAACACTTTAAGGCACTTAAAGAGAAAATTTGCAGCAAAGTTGTCGAAGGGCAGCGATGTTATTGCTAATGGGAGATGGCACGGTGTTTTCTTCCTCTTAATCCAGAAGAAAGTTATGTCTTGTATTTCTGTGGCAAAATGAAAATGACTGTATCACAGTTAACAACCACTGTGGAGCAAGGACGGATTACTGTTTTATTGTGTTGAGTTGACTGTTACAGGGTTCGTACAGTCATGGAAAACCTGGGAAAATCATGGAATTTTAAAATGCAATTTCCAGGTCCTGAAAAGTTTTTATATTTTGGTATAAAGTTTTGGAAATTAATAGAGCAAATATAAGTGTTCAGTAGAAACACTGTCTTCTTGGCCTCTTATTGCAGGAAAAAGTGACCAATATCTATTTTTTTTGTCAAAATATTTGAACTAAATAACTTTTTTGCTGGTCCTTGGCTCTTCTGGTTTTGGTAATTCTTTGAAACAGCATTGATGATTAGTTTATATCTAATATAGCATAAGTATCTTTTAATCACTGGTGTGTAGGCTATAAGGCAGTAAAATGAGTGGAATAGTATATTTCTGGGGAAGAAGCTCCAATATATTTTTTTTCTTCAACTGACTAATTTGCAGCAAAAGTATGTTTCTAATGCATCACCTTGGACATTTTGAATACTATTTAAAGATGTGTAAGTCATTTTTCAGGTCTTGGAAATTTAGTCAAAAGTTATGGAAAATTCTTGGTAAAAAGTGTATGAACCCTGCGATTATATATCATCTATAATTGCAGGAATCTGGAGCACATCCGTACAGCTGTGGGCCTTGTTAAGCTTTGAGGAGCCGTTGTTTGTCACTGTGCCTTTGTTGAGTCCTGGGTTGGTTTCACACTAATGAGCAGATGACGTGGCTGACCTTTCAATGCACCGCCAAAGTTCACAGAGATTGAATTTAATGGTGTTTGGCAGACTTCTTATCATAATTATTATTTTGTGTCAAATTAGAAATGTTTTGTGTTGTTTTTATCAAAAGCAAACTTTTTTTAAGATCTTCAAAGGTCAAAGGATGAAATTCTTGTATGCAATTAACATATTACACAAAATTGATAACAATATAACTTTTCAATTCTTGTTTTTGTAAACACAGAAAGCAGTAAGTATACAGACGCTATGTAAGTTCATCTCATGACACATTTCTTTTTGTTTTTCTGTCTTCAGCTAATGAGAAAATTATTGTGTCACTACAAAGAAGCCAATTTAAACAAAACAACCTCTCTTTTTTCTTTTGTGAGTAAATCTGTCAAGCAGCTCAGTGAGAATGAACTATTACAGTCTGTTTGTCTCAGAAATGTATTAAAATGGGCAGTTTCACCAAGGAGGAGCATAGCTTGATAAAAGTTACATTTTTATTGAGATAAAGCAATAATAACATCACAAGGAGCAAAGCATGCCAACGCTTCTACATCACCTTAATATCCCACAGTATGGGTTCTTAAAGATCAAGCTAACTGCACAGTGGCTGACAGTGAATTATTTTATTTGCTTTAATAGATTATTACACTGGAAGAAATGCTGCATCCGCAAAGTAGATTTAGCTTACTTTAAGTATGCATTCTATACTTTATTTTTATTGTTTTATGATTAAACAAAGACATGCATTTACTGTTTATGTGGTAATATATGCAGTGGTATATTTCTTTTACATTCAATTAACAAAATTTAAATGTTTTTTTTCCTCTTCCTCCCTGTAAATACAAAGCAATATAATTGTTGAGAAAATCAAAATGGTGGGGTTTGGCATGTATACATTATATATAAAGTCGCACTCCTGTTATAAATTTATATTATCACTACACTAAATAAAGAGTTTTCCTTTCCTTTTTTATTTTCGACTCCCTGTGTGTCTGGCTCCCAGGACTACTTCTGTGAACAAGTGTTTATAGAATGATTTATTCCTAGCACAGTATCCCTCTGAGGCAGCTTTAGAGCTGATATCAGGTTTTAGATATTTATCTATAGTTGAAGACTAAAATCTACCAAAAACTCTACCATTTACTGTTTAAAGTTAAACCTCTACACCAGTGGTTCTCAACCTACCCCCTAAGCTTTTAGTCAAACCACGAGTACCTCCTTACTCAATAATGACAATTCTCCCAAAAACTTTCATAAAAAACATCTGTGTAAGTAATTTTATTTTTTGTTGATTTTACTAATGACCTCAAAATAATAATACAAAAGTAAATAAAAATAAATAAATAATGTTCTTATTTGCCTTAAAAAAAAAAAATAATAATATATATATATATATATATATATATATATATATATATATATATATATATATATAGTCCTGTGAAATTTTCTATTTTTGTTGTAAATTTAATGTTGAAAATAAACTTAAAACTGAAACATAATAATAATATTCTTACAACTCTGAAACTAATAAATTTACTCCGAAGAAAATTTTTAATTATTTTAATAACTCCCCTTTGAAACAAGCTGTTAAACCTAAGATTTGTGACACAATGTAATAATAACTAGGGGTGTAACAATGTGATTTTGTAGCGATACGATACATATCAATTAGAATTGTTTAAATCAGATTCAAAAATGATATTGGCTAATTTGGAGCAATAGGATTTGATATGATTCAACACCTTCATATCGATAATCAATACAGCAGGTTTTTGCCAAAAAAATCATAAAAGTTTACTTTCATGTGTCCAGCAGACAGAGAGCAAAGAAAAGTTGAATATAATATTTTATTTCATTAAAAACACAAAAACAAAAATTGCACCCAAAAAGCCATATCAGGTTTTATTTTACATTCAAATTTTTGATATTATAAATTTTTTCCCCATGTATATCAATAAACACTTCCTACAAAAATGATACCGTTCAATACAAGGTGATGTGTATTGATATATTTGTAAAAGTAGGAAAAAAATGATACATCGATATAATTACTCATTGCACCCGGTAGTGTAGTCTATGTGATATGCCGTATACCCACTAGAATGCTACAGAATTTCCGTATACCCATTTCAAAGCCCGCAATGATGCTAACAATCATTATCTCCCCTGTATTTTTTTATCTGTTCACCGAGACCAGTGCTAACTTTTTACAACAACAGCCTCTCTCTGTCCAGCCGCTTCTCTGTGCGCTGTCCTCCTGTTCCCATCACTACAGCAGCGCAGTCAGCTCAGTGGAAAACTAACTCGTTTCTCATTGGCTCCTCTGACGCTTGTCCCGCCTCCCCCGCGCTCTCATTGGTTTTCTCCCATTTATGAACACGTGTGTTGTGAACGCGCCAGATTCAGACAGAAAACAAATGATATCAACAGAAGACAATAATACAGCTCTAGATTTTATAAAAATACAATAAACCAGGCGTTGGACACAGATTCCAGAGGAGTATGAGCTACAGCAGGAGAGGAGGTCACAGAGGAGTTAGAGACTCTGAGCTAAAATGTAAGTACCGTATTTTTCGCACTGTAAGGCGCACCTTCAATGAATGGCCTATTTTAAAACTGTTTTCATATATAGGGCGCACCGCATTATAAGGCACATAGAATAGAAGCTACTGTAGTGGCTGGGGTTGCGTTATGCATCCACTAGATGGAGCTGCGCTAAAGGGAATGTCAATAAAACAGTCAGATAAGTCAGTCAGTCAAACTTTTATTAATAGAATACAAACCAGCGTTCTTACAACTCTGTTCACTCCCAAAACAAGTCAATGCATTCACAATACGGTACCGTACGTACCGGTAGCTCTTATTTGCACCACCCTCGTTGAAAACAATGTATTTCCAACTCCATTTGTCACAGTTCAAAGCTACATGAACAGCGTTCGAGCGCTCAGTTTTCTGTCCCCTCAATGTCGCAACTCTTCTACTGAGATGGAGCAAAGGCCGCGCCTCCTTGTTCTTTTGCGGTAGGATCCATAAACACGCCTATGGCACACATGAACAGCTGGGACTGGAATTCCCCTTTACCGTTTTTACCGTCGTCACTTCGACGATGCCCCCTGAATACGGTAGCCATAATTAACCAACATTGATCCATATATAAGGCGCATCGGATTATAAGGCGCACTGTCGGTTTTTGAGAAAATTAAAGGCTTTTAGGTGCGCATTATAGTGCAGAAAATACGGTAGGCTAATTCATCAAATTAGCATTTGCCTGTGAGACAAGTCACTGACCAAACATTTTCACTCTGTTCATTAAACTAAATATTTTGTCAGGTATCAGAGGAGGAAACTAAGGCAGAAGGCTGGGAGTACAAGTAAATAATGTACAGTATTAAAGACAAATACAGCTACAGCTGAAGATGCTAAAGGAGGCTGATATCAACAGTGACAGTCTGTAAATCTGACTCTTGGGACAAGGTAGCCATTTTTACTGGGCACTGCTTTCTCTTATCTCCTTAAATAAAGCTCTATTGGGGGCCATCACATAACAGCAGATGGTGACAATTTGTGTGTTGAAAGTATTTCAATGTATTGGTGTTGTACAGCACATATGATTGTGTTTTTTGTGATATTTGTAGAGGATTAATTTAGCCTACTGTATGTATTAAGAATGACTGGTTTGGGGAATTGAAGTCATTGAGAGATGCATTTGGCATTTTATTGTGAGACTCTGAGAGATCCTAGAACTCTGTCCAGTGCCTGAAAAATAACAACATTTGTGTACAATAATAATTACCAACAAACTATAAACCACAGTTTAAACTACAGTTTATATCTTTATTGTACCATAGGGAAAGTAGGCCAAGTCGGCTGCTTGAGCGCTTCTGGATGCTTAATGGTTTAGTATAAAATCACCCATTACCCACTGTTTACTTGCCTTGGGTCTTGGTGTAGTGCAGTCTGTTGATCTTTGTTTTTTGTTAAAATCACTGGGATTTGTGCTCATTCTTCATCTAAAAACAGCTCAAGCCCCTTCGGGTTGGATGCATTGTACAGCATAGTTTGATTCATTTTCTTCAAAAATGTTCCTGTGTTTAGCTCCATTCTTCATTCCTTCAGTTCTGAGCAGTTTCCCAGTCCCTACCAATGACAAATATCCCCACAGCAGGACACTGCCATCATCCAGGCTTCACTTTAGAGAGGGGCCACAGTCAGGTGCTAGGTTTGTGTTAGTCATAGCATCTTTCATTGATGGCTCATTTTAATTGTATCTGACAGTATCTTCTCGTGTTTGGGGAGTCTTCCACGTGCCTTTTGGCAAACACAAAACATGTTTTGTTATTATTTTCTTCGAGCAATGGCCACTCCTCCACCCAGCCCAGCTCAGTGGAGTGTATGGTTCAGAGTGGTCCTGGGACAGATACAACAGTCTCTGCTGTGGAGCTCTGCAGATCTTTCAGGGTAACCTTTGGTCTTATTGTTGCCTCTCTGATGAATGCACTCCTTGCCCGGTTTGTGAGTTTTAGATGGTCCCCTTTAGGCAGGTTTGGTGTGGTTCCTTATCTTTTACATGTTGTAATGATGAATTAAATTGTGTTTTGTGGCATAATGACAGCTGAATTGCAGTCAGGCCGACCTTATCTAACTATCTCTGTGACTTCTGAGGCTGAGTAACACTGGGTCTCATTTAGGGGCCTCTTTAAAAGGGGGGTACATACTTTTGCAAATTCAAGTTTTCAGTTTTTCTCTCATATTTCTAATTTGCTTTACAGTACTTTTTTTGTTTTGTTTTGCATTTTCATAGTTGTTGTCATGTGATGTAAAGTGACTGACATGAACCTCTCAATGATCCATTTAAATTCCAGTTTTTTATTTATTTATATATCATTATTATTTCTATATTTATATGTCATAAATAAACTATAGGAGCTTTTGTATGTTCTGGTGTATTTTGTTCTAACATAAACAGTTGAAGCGGTCAAACAGGGCAGTATTCAGCATCTATGCATTGATCTCTACCTCTGAATGGTAATAACGTGGGAGCGTGATGCGCCTCTCTCCTCCTCTGTGCTCCGCTGTGACCTCCTCATGGACCTGTCTCCTCTCCCCTTCACGTCTCTGAACCCAGCGGACTGCTGTCCCCTGTGTGCATCAGTCAGCTGTGAGAACAAGCTATGATATGATGAGCGCTGCATTGAAGCAACGCGTTTGAAAGTGAAAGAAAAGTGATGCCATGCGCTGGATGCGTGGGGTGGGCCTTGGAGGAAACCCCACAGTTACCTGTAATCCACTCTGTAGGCAGCTCATATCAAACTGACCACAGCTGGAATTAAATTTACATTACATTTGGTGTTTTGGTCAGTGTGGATGTCCAGCCCTGCTCCGTGTTGTCATCGACAAATGCGATTAAATCTGTACATTTTTTGAATGCGTTAATTTCTCTGTAACGCATTAAATAGCCAGCCCTAACAGTAATATAAGTGTAACACAACTCACCAAAGTAGAATCAGTGGGACTGCTGGACTTGCAAGACTCCTGCAACAACACCCTTCCCCTGCTTCACTGTCGGGTCTCTCCCCTCCTTTTAAAACTGTCGCATGACGATTGTTTTTACTCATGTTTGCTGGGTTTATCAGCCTAATTTAGACACATTTTGACACATGGCAAAAGTAAGGGAGTGAATCAAGTGCTTGGCAGTAAGATGCTGCAGCGGAAGTAGTTGTTTTTCAAAGTAAAACACATGGAAATCGCGGTAAACTAAAAAATAGCAATAAAACAAAAAATATGTATATTTATATAAAGTGGGCCGTGGGCTGCAGAGGGAAATATAAAAGTGGGCCGCTTACTTACCTTACAATGACAAACAGTTGAAAGTTCAGTGTAGGTGAGGTACCTAGAACTACATAACATCTCACTATGGAAACATGTACATCAGACAGAACTATTGTTACTAAAAACTCAATGGGAAAATACAAAAAATAACTTTGCTAAATTTTATTGAACTTCATAAGGTTTGTGAGGTTTCTGTCTTCTCGTAGGACCACAGTTTAGTCTCGTCAGGCCAGAGCTCCTCTACAGCATCCTCCAGGTAAATTCAGTTTACCGTGATGATGCCAAAGAGGATGGACTGGTCTGCAAGAACTGTGCTATTGGTCCGAGAGAGAGCGATATCCTGCTTACACCACACGTTTCACACAGTTCCTCCTCTACTTCCCCCTCTTTCCTCCTCTTCTTGTTGGCTTTTTGGTGTTGTTTGTGATTTTCTCCTCAGTCATGTTGTCCTCTGTGGCGCTGCTTTTAGCGTCCACTTACGTCTCTTTAACTTCCTACAGTGGCTTGTTCTCTTCTATATCTTGAGCTGCAACAGGATCCAGTTGAGCCGCTTCCTTTGGTGCCTCTTGTCTGGCTTCACTGTTGTCCACAGCATTCTCAGTCCTTTCTGTAGCCCCATTTACATGGTCCTCAGAAACTTTGGCTGCGTGACTCAAGTTCCTCATTTTCCTCATTTTCCTTTTTTGCTTTTTTGACAGTTTGATGCCACTCACCGTCTCATCTTTCATCGTTATCTCAGTCTCTGTCTGGTTGTTCTTCTGCTCAGTTTCGTCCTGAGTCGTGTTCATATTTTCAGGCTCTTGAATTGGATTATCAGCCAGTTCACTGTAGGACTCCACTGGGCTGTCTTCGGTGAAGGGAACCTCCACCTCAGAAACTAAAGCTGCCACTTCAGGCTCCAGTGGTTTGGTCTCTTCTCCATCTTCAGCTTCAGCAAGATCCAGTTGAGCCACTTCCTTTGGTGACTCTACCTCAGAGTCAACTTGGACATGAATAGGTTCAGTGTTGTCCACTGTCCCCTCATATTCAGACTCTGTTAATCCGTCCTGAGCCTCAGTACACTCATTATTGCAGGAGACTTCAAAGTCTGTTACCGTTTCACCGTCTAACGGTGCCGATTTAGACTTCAGTGGCTTGCTGTCATCTGCATCTTCTGACTCTGCAGTAGCCACGTGAGTCTCAACCACGTCAGTTTGTGACTCGATCTCTTCACAATCAGCTGGTGCAGTGGAGGGCTCAGAGTCAACTTGGACATAAATTGCTCTGGTGTTTTCCACTATCACCTTGTACTCAGCCTCTGTTAATTTGTCCTGAGCCGCAGCAGAATAGACTGTGGGCTCAGATGTTTTTTTCTCTGTAAGTTCTACCTCTGTCTCCTCACAGTCAGCTGGTGTAGAGAGAGTCTCAGAGTCGACATGGACAGAAAGTGGCTCAGTGTTGTCCACTATTGACTCACATACAGACTCTGTTAACTCATTTTGAGCCTCAGTAACACAGACTGTGGGCTCAGATAGAGTCTCCTCTGTAACCTCACCCTCCTCCACCACCACTTGCTTGTCTTCTTCTGTGTCTCTCACCACCTCATGCCCCAGTGGCTTGTTGTCAGTGTGGGCCTCAGTGCTCAGTGTTTCAGCCTGAACCTCAGAATCACCTCTAGCTTTGGGGACATTGATCGTTTTGAGTTGAGAGGAATCTTTGACCGGCGTGGTCTCAGAATAACCTCCCTGTGGATCTGGAGTCTGCACAGCTCCTCCTGTCTGTGAACCCCACCGCTTTAATTGGGATAGTGTACGCGAAGGTCTCTTCTGTGTCGGGAACCTCTGTGGAACCACTCACTTTATTGCTCTGGTCGTCCTGTGAGTTCTGACCCACTTTGGCATCCCTGACTCTGACTTTAAGAGCTATGGCAAAGGTGTAAAATTCACCATCTTGTCTCACTGCTCTTCCCTCCATACCAGGCTCAGGCTTTTTTTCCTCAACTTCCATTTTGACAACTTTGGGGTTGAAGTCGCTCTTCTGTTGGAGGAGCTTCCTCTCTCGCTGGATTTAGTCCCTCTCTTTTTGGAGCCAGGCCTGTTCTTTGGTCCTCCACTGCTCCTCCCTCTCCTTGTAGGCCTTCTCCTGAGTCAGCCACTCCTGTTCTCTCTGCAGCCACATCTGCTCCCTATCCTCTATCATCATTCTTAGGCCTTCCATTTCCTCAGGGTTTGTAGATTAAATCTCAAACTCTCCTTCAATGTCTTTCTATATCTTATTGCGTATCTTCCTGGTACAGTTGCTGTTCAGTAGTTGTCCAGCAGCTGTTCAGTCTGAATCGATCGCTGTGGTTATAATCTTTGTGAGCTCGTAGGTCGTGTGTCCTCTCTCTCGAGTGTTTGAAGTGTATTGGACCTGCTTGTGCTTAGCCGGTCTCATAGAGTGACCTGTCTTTGACTGCGCCTTGTGACAAAATTAATATTGGAAACGTAGAGAACTTTGCCTTCTTTTGAATAATGTGTTTTCCAAAGCTCTGTGATGTATTATATTTGAACTACAAGCTACAAATGGACAGAGGTTTGACCATCTGATCCATTGACTTACATTTAAAACTCTGATTGTTAGCTTCTATGTAGCACATTATATTGCATGTTATAGAACTTTAGACATCATCTGACCAACACTAGTACAGTACTTGTATAAAGAGGTGGACAAGGACAACATTATGCAAGATAAAGCCAAAGGCACAAAGAATTTGTGTGAGAAGTTTACAAATCTAAATATGTTGTTGCATTTGTGTAATACAACAATATTAGATTGTGTCACGATCTGAACCTCTTGTCTGGAGAGGTCGTTGTATCATGCTTCACTTTTAGTGCAGTTTTTTGCCTGTGTGATTTGTGTGAGTTTGTTTATGTCTATTCATGTAAAGAACTTTGAAGAAGCAACTATTGTTCTGATATTGGACAATATAAAAAAAATGAAAATTGAAATATTATTTTGTGTATATATATATATATATATATATATATATATATATATATATAAAATCACCTTTACCCATAGTTCCACTGGCCCTGGGTCTTGGTGTAGTGCAGTTCGATGATCTTTTTGTTTTGTTTTTTTACCTCAGAAGAGCTTTGGGTTTAAACCTCTATTTTTATGGTATATTTTATATACATTTTTATCTCCGTGCACTTTTACAGGGCTTTGTATCCTTGATATATACAGTTAGGTCAATACATGTATGTGAAGTATGTGGAGAACCCTCTGTATTTTCTCTCATGAAGTCTTCTGGTTATAGTGGACCTGATAGACGTACTTCCTGGAAAATGCTCTGCTCTAAGGTGGATGTTGTGAAGGGTTTTTTACCATTTTTTTGATCCAGCCTAAGGATGGTCTACTTCAGTGATTTCACAGAAACAGCTTTCAAATACAAATGTAACACCTAGAATCAAGTCCAGACCAGTTCAGTTTATGATGGATTACTGAGGGAAAAGCCCTGGCAGCTCAAGAAATAGCTTTTGAAGCAACTGTCCAATTACTTTTGAGCCCCTGGAAAAGAGGCAGCTACATTTTAAAAAGCTGTAATCCCTTAACCCTTTCTCTGATTTGGATGTGAATACTTTGAAATTACAGCTGAGAGTCTGACCTTTAAGCACATATGATTTATAGAACTGTGTCTTGAAGATGTTTTGGTTTACAGCTAAAATAACAAAACCTGTGTCAGTGTCCAAATACTTGTGGACCTAACTGTATATTTACTTATTCAATGTTTGTCATTATGGATGGATAAATGTACGGCTGGGAAGCTACAAATGAATTGCTCCTTGGGGATAAATAAAGTTTTTTCTGATTCTGAAAACTAGATTATTCCCATTTGGATAAATAATGTATGTAGGCCACAATCCCAAAAAAATGTTATTGGTATACTGCTTTGCTCCACATTTTGCACAGGCTTTTTCTGCAGCTGAAGGTCTGTATTTGATTTAGCTGTGGCCATGATTATGCCATTGTTAGGAGTTCACAGGGTCAGCCTCGTCTCTTTGCCAGAATGTTAGGTAATACCATGAATACTGTACTCCTCCACATAATCCTAGTTATTTTATCTTTGTGTGATGTAACAGCAGCACCTTTCCCTCACAGCACTATTATCTTTTACAGATACTTGACCCATGTCTCTTATTTAGTCATGAGCAGTCATACTTTTCATGTCCCAAGCAATCTTTTAAATTAAACTGTGAGATAGAAAATGAGATCTTGTTTGATACTTTTCAAGATGTATATCACAATCTGTATTCTGTGCAAATGAAAATAGTTAGTGGATAAAGCATAGTTTATGTTTTTTACCTTCTCCAAGGAGATTATGTTTTTGCTGATCTTGGGTTGTTCGTTTGCTACCAAGATAACTCAAAAAGTAATGGTTGGATTTGGAAGAAATTAAAGTATTTGGTGTGGATCCAGATGACTGTGTGCACCCAGAGTTAAAAAAAAATATATTGTGTACCATTGGAAGAAAGAGACAAATATATGAATTCTCATTGTCCTTCAAGAAGTCAGTCTCTGCTTCAATGTGATAACTCTGTAATTGGCCATGCACTGTACTTTAACACGACTATGTGACTTTTTTACTTTGACAGCTTAAAGTGTGCTATTGTACCTCAAGCTTACGAAGTTTAAAATCACCCAAATTTGAGATAAAAGCCAATATGAGGAAATAGCTATGCGTCTGCAGATAAAAGCACTAAAAGGAGCCATCATAATTCAGAAATGTCTCCCCCGCAAGCCTTTAAAGTTAGGTTTCAGACGCCTGGTCTCAGTCCTTGATGTGGAAAAAGAAAATGGTGCTAATGAGCATGTGAAAGCTGAAAGGAAATTTTTTGATGGCGCTTGACCTTCCTTTAATGAGAAGGAAATGCTTGTAAACCTGGCAGACAGATGCCCTTGCTGGGTGGAGGCACAGCAGCTCATTATTCAGCTGAAGTCAGGATAAGGATCCTAAACTCCTTAATGCAAACAGAAAGTACATTTTTATATTGCACCTGAATGAATTATTAACTTCAATATTTTATTTAGTGTACTTTATTCAATCTTACTTTAACCACGGAAAGGCCCTGACTTAGAGCTGCACAATTAATTGAAATCACAATTTGAACTGATGCACTAAGCAAATCACAAAGGCTGCAATTATTTAGGTGATATAATGTTCTCTGCAAAAACAAATCAATATCTACATTAGTTAAAATGACTTTAGATCAATTATTAATCTTAATTTGAGAAATGTTCACTAGATTGGATTCAATTACTTATAGATAGCTTATTATTAGATATTTGACTTGTTTCGAGTTATTTCTTTCCTGTTTCAAATGGTCTTTTACTTATTTCCAGCAAACTTATCTGTCCATTTTCTTATCCCATGGACAGATGATTTGTTTGCTTTTGCCGAATACAAGTCATTTTAACTAATAACTAATATGATTCCTTGGATTAGTTCAGCAGTGAATATTTCAGTGTCAATTCTCCATCAAATGCTTAAAATGTTTACTGTGAACTGAACATTGATTTTACAAAATATATCACAACTCTAATCGCAGCCGCAATATCTCCCAGAAAAATCGCAATTAGATATTTATTCAAAATTGGCTTTACCCTGAGTGGTCTGGAGTTCAAACCCAGGACCATCACAGAGCAAAGCTGCTGTGCAAAAGTACACAATAAAATTAAATACAGCAGAATCACTAGAAGCACAGCACACGTTATATCTTATATCATATCTTATAGTTTGATTGAAATTGTATATTATTATAGCTCACCTCTAGCACAAATTTTTAAAAGTAGTAGCACTGTTTTTAACTAAATCTGATTAATGGATAATTCACAGTCTCTCAGTGTTGTACCTCTGCCTCCAGCTGTTTTCAGTCAATACAAATCTTGTTCTTCTAAGCTACAACCTGTCCTAAATGAAAACTGAATTCACAATCTTTGAAGGATCAATATAATTCACCATGCTTTATTAGACTGGGTCTGGGATAGAAACAGACATTGGTTTTCTGTGAAACATTAATCTTTACAATGGTAGAAAGTCAGGCTAAGTATTTTACATTTCCCTTTTATGGCAGCAACCTCCTTTCTTATCTCCCACAGCTAAAACAGTAACAGCTCCCAGGTAATCCACTTTATTGAGTTACTGTTCTGCCAGAATTCAATACAGTGTGTGTATGAGGGCTCACAGTTTGTTCATGAGTATTTCACTCACAAAAGTAACAGTAGTACAACCTTGCAGAGTAAGTGCAGAGATTGTGGTTATTTATTTGCTTTTACAGTAAACCGTTATGCATTTACACACTCTCATCTGGAAATGTCTGCAAACAAGTCTTGCTCATTTGCTGAAGATCTACTGTATTTTGTAAAATCGAGGGCTGAGAATCTAAATTACATTTTTATATCAAATGAAAGCTTATGACGGAGTCTCTTGACTGCCAAAAGGGTGTAAGTGATGTACATTTCCGCAGTTCTACAAGTGCAAAGAAAAGTCAGAAACAAGAAGTTGTATGTGACTTTACTTCCAAATTAAAAACTCATGTTAAAATATATTTCATCAATGCATAAACAACTATGCTTAGGTGGCTGTGTCTGTAAATATTTAGGCTTTTTTGACTTTTTTTGGAAGTTAAATCAATGTGTGGACCTTCTTTTTTTACTCCTAAAGTTAGCAGAATGTTACTTACGCCCTTTAGATTCCCAGCCCTCAGAATACACTTAAAGCTGTGTTTCGCATCTATTCAATTGTTGACATTGTTGACAAAAAGGCCTGTTTGAAAAAGAATTATTATTTTTTGTTTGTTTTTGTGTGTGTGTAAATTTGTTGTTTTAGTAAGAAAGATCGAAACTCTGCAAACAGCGCTGCATGGTTTGTTTGGCCGCAGATTGCAATAAAATTAAACACATAATGAAAACCTATAGTCGATTATGCCCAGTCATTAGATACCAAATTACTTCTGCTCTCATTATGTATTTATCTCTGTTTAAACAGCCATTATCAGGGGGCAGGAAATTAATAAAGCTGGCTGGCGTACTTCTTTATTGCAGTTTTACTACCAGTCACAACCTCGATTATGGTTTATTAAAAATACTATGGTATAAACCCCAAATAATTCTGTTTAATCTACGTATATCTCACGTATATCATATGGTCCTTATCTATAAAGTGTTAAATTTACTCTCTCTTTAGTGTTAAAATTGAAGTGAATAATTAACACAGCACCATGACACAGGTGAACAATGCCACACATGACTTGACGTCTTAAAGATAAAAAGGGATGGTATTTTACTTTACTCACTCCCATCATGTGCAGTGGTAGAAAACTTTAGCACGCTTTAGCATCACTCTAGTGAGGCATTGTATTGCTGCTGTCACACTGATATATGAGAGCAGCCATCTGGGTACTTTACTGTTGTAAACGTCTCTATTCACTCAC
The DNA here is from genome assembly GCA_020698575.1 of Bostrychus sinensis. Classification (NCBI taxonomy): domain Eukaryota; kingdom Metazoa; phylum Chordata; class Actinopteri; order Gobiiformes; family Eleotridae; genus Bostrychus; species Bostrychus sinensis. The sequence continues at coordinate 8,874,601 of CM036239.1, forward strand.
TGGCGGCAAATGCAAATTGTCCAATCTTTTCTCGTTTGGGACTTAAAAAACTAAACACAAGGTCCAGAAGCATAGCAAACATGGCTAGTTAAGCTCCGACAATGAAAGATCAGTGTCGTTATTTGAAGAAACTCAGTGAAGCCGACTGCTAACTTAGCTGCCTCTGTAGTGGACAGTACTTTTTGACGTATTTTAGTATGACAACAATATACTTAATTTAACGTAATTCATGACAAATACAAATGTTGGCCGACTTAAATGAGTTTAGTGTTAATTTAGGTCCGGACTGAAACAACATCAACATTTATATTAAAAAGATCAGTGTCTTAACAGCATAAAAGCTTAAATAGCTAACAAATGAAACAAACTGTGTCAAATTGTCATCTAAAGTTAAGTAAATAAATGTTTTATGTGGTAGGAATACTGATTCAGATACGAACATTAACAGAGTGACTTGCCACTTAAATTATTCAGTAATTATTCAGTAAACTGGGGTCAGTTTATCTTCCTGTTCTCTCCGTGGCTCACCTGAGGCCACAAATCTTTCTTTTGGTTTCTTTTAGTCTGCGAGCAAGCAATGAAAATCTCGAAATGTGTTTTCTTTTATTATTGGAAGTAGAAAATTGATTGTATCAGCGCTTGGCCTGACTCCACCAATCTCTCTCCTGTTTCGCAGCGGGTTTGTTTTCACCCAAAAGGAGGCGCTAACGTTCTGGCGTCAAGGAAGTGACGTCTGGCTGCTCTCATCTATGCCTAATTATTCAGTAAAAAGAGATATTCAGCTGTTCTCAGAAATCACATATATAGCAGTCACGTCCACATGGTAATGGTCTGGCCCTGACTCAGAGGAACATCGACGCACATGACTCTGAACGCACTTTTCCATTCAAAACTAAAAAGTTCTCTTACATAAACATATTCATAAAGCTGAGATGAGTTCCTGCGATCATAGAGAGGAAAGGACATTTGGTGCAAGTGTCATAGGTAAAGCTACTCAGTGGGAAATACCCTAAAAAGGAAAGACCGCATCCCTTATTTTCGTCTTGTCGATGTCACTCATGGATCTGATTCTCTCAACTAAAAATGTTTACACTGAGAGAGTAAATTCAACACAATACACATTTGAAATTTTACTATGTGCACTGTGCTTTGTGTACATTTTCTTACATAAACATCTACAGAAAGACTTTCCCTCTGTTCTCCAGATGTTGCCAGAGCCATCGAGTTACTGGAGAAGCTACAGGAGTCGGGCGATGTCCCTGGTCATAAACTTCAGTCTTTGAAGAAGGTGCTTCAGAGTGAGTTCTGCACGGCCATCAGAGAGGTAAGGCTTCCTCCGCAGTTTTGTTTTTGTGTGTGGTTATTCTTTGATGGTAGAAAAAAACATCACCTAACAGCACCAATCACCTAATATTACAGTGTTTCCCAACCATGGGTGCAGGGAACCCCAGGGGTACGCGAGCATTTTGCAGGGGGTACTTATTTGATCATTTATGTGAATTCATGAGGAAATATTTGTAATCTTCATATTAAAGTAACAGTGTCCCAGTGTATGGTCAGATTTGGTCCAAAACAGCAAGGGATATTATTGAATTATATATTTTGTTACATATGTTTTAAGTTTAAGAGCTTTTTTTTTTCTTTTTCTGTTTTTCTCTCTTTTTTTTTTTTAATTTATTTTAAAATTTCAAATTATTTTTAAAATGTTTTGATAAAATACATAGCAAATTAAGTAAAAAAATTGTAAAATGATATGATATGGATGATATGGACCATAATCATGTGTCTGAAATAAATAATAATAATAATAATAATAATAATAATAATAATAATAATAATAATAATAATAAAATGAAAAAGTAAGTAAAACAATTATAATTTATATTGTAATATTTTAATTTTAATTTTAAAGGAAAACAGATGATTGGGGGTCTGCGAACATACTGCGGAGAGGCTGTTGCTATTAAGTACATAAGATGAAATTTAGTTTGAATAGAGGGAAGTTGTATAGTTGGGGGTCCACATGGGGCTTTCGGAAATTTAAGAAGGCCGCAACTCTCTTGACTTTGGGAATAGCTGCTGTAGGAGAATTTGTATTTACAATAAAGTAAGTCAATATCTTTGCACTCGCATTGGTTGAACTAACAGAAAGTAAGAGGAATTGTGGATTTAAGCTCCGGTGAGTGTTAGTTTACACAAAAAAACACACTATAAAGAGTAACATAAATGGAAGCAAAGTGAAATGAGGAGAAATGTTATCAAAGCATTACTCGATGTTTAACAAGGCAGATAATATTTCTGCATTGGTCATAGTTCAAAGTTTAAGGTAAGCTCTAAATTTGGGTTTGATGTCATGTATTAGTATTTTAAGGTTGTGAACTGGTCTAGTTTGACATTTTTTATTTTAAAAATACCATAGAAGTAACTCTGCTGTAGTTATGACAGGCAAAAAATACTTCAAATGCTGATGTCCGTCTGTGCTTTTAAGAATAATTGGACACTAATTTTCTGCCCCATTCTGTTGGTGAAGTTTCAGCTTTCTCCTAAAATGATGGGAGTAATTATGTTCCAGCATAATTATGACAATGTTTCTCTTTTTGATCACTCATTAAATCCTTGTGGTCTAATGAAAATCTTGCTTAACTTTTTATTGCTGAGGCTATTGGAAAAAAAACACACTTTTTAAATAATCATGGGACCAAAAATATTGAGCATTTCATTAACTGGAAGGTCTGCCCAGCTTTTAATTGAACAAATCAGTCTGGAAGATTTCTCTTAATCACATTTTGCTGCAGCAAAATTAAGTTTGGGTCATAAACATGGCTTTTTACTCTTGTTAGAAAACACTAATTTATGCGCTGTCAGCTACATGACACCAAGACGCTTGTACGCTCATTGTGCTGTGTATAATGCGCTGTTTTTACTCAGTGACATGGGTTTCTTAAACTGTCATTAGCTTGGAGAGACAAGGAATAGTAAAATGTAAAAATAAAAACAGCGTAATAATTTACAAATCCAGCACAACAAAAACAACATCAGGTGCTGAAACTGAAACATTCTACCATTTCATGAAAAATGATGAATTTGAAGGCACAGTCTCGAATTATTTTGGACTTATTTGGAAGCTTCACTGCATTAAAAACAGGCGTTATTTGGTACTGTTAATCACTGCATGAGCTCAGTTGGATTTTACAGTCAGATGTGCTCCAGCGCACGTGGGAGAGCCTGGTACAAACTAACACGCTCTGCACACCCACGGCAATGATCCAAATACCAACAGGTTAGCTTTCACAGTACAAACAACATAAAAAACTAAGAAGAGAATGAGCACTACACTCCCCGATGGCCACTAATCTGAATTTTCACTCTTTTTACTCACAAAGGCTACATTCACACTGCAGGTCTTAATGCTCAACTCTGATTTTTTGCTGGAATCAGATTTTTTTTGCATGTGTGAACTGTTTCTGAAGTGACCCAGATGTGCAAAAAAAAAAAAAAAAAGACTTGATGGAGCCAGAAGTGGTTTGATTGTGATGTGAGGTTTTCCACTTTTCATATTATTAGTATAGTATATCCATAATGTGTGGAAGATGTTTGAATACATCTCCTCAGTCCTGATTTCTTTATATTTCTCCTCAGTACACTTATGATTTGACCCCACAAGATTAGCTTCAACAGTATTGTCACCTTAAATACAAATTAGGTTAAAAATCTCACTTTTACCTTCACTAACTCCATCAGCGCTTTCTGCCAGGCTTTTTACCATTTGATCAGGCCAGGTCCCGCCTCCTTCAGCGCAGAATTGTGCTGTCTGTTGCATGGGACGTAAAAGTCAAATGAAGTGCGACTTGGCTGTTTATACTGTAGTCACATTGTCAACGGTCAGATATTTATCTGATTTATGAGCACATATGAAAGTGGCCTGGGTCGCATTTGAAACTAGAAGCACTCAGAGAGCACAGACCTTCGACAAGCCTTAGGTCACTCACCTGAGAAAAACCCCTAAAGGCCCGGATTTAGCTCAATGTGCATTATCAAATTTCATGTAGCCCCTTTATTTAGAACCTTCTGGATCACCAGAACCAGAATATCAACATGATCCGGGTCCAACTATGTCAGATTATAACATCTACCATGATGTTATCTTGTAATTATTTGCCAATGATTCTGAGCATTATTTGTTGAGTTAGAAGCTCTAACGGCAAAATTAGCCCCATCTCCCAGTAGTAAAGAATCATTTAAAAAAAATCCTGGACTCAGATGGAGATCTGGATCACCCCCAAAAAGTAATCATTTGTTCCTTATTCCATTTCTGACATTTTCTGCAAATTTCATCAACTTTACTTGGTATTATGGGGCCCCAGTACAGGATTTCAGAATGGGCCCTAAAGTTATGAAGCACATTCAGTACTACAGGTTCAAGCATTAAACTTTTTAATTTATAAAATATTGCTGTTTTACTGGAGTTTGATTCTAAAAAAGGTACTTATTCATTAATATTTAGGGGCAATATCTGTGTTTTGTTTTTTATTTCAATTTGTGTATTTATCTTAACATGATTTTTTTGTTCTTTTTGTTATGAGTCGAAAAATTTAACAGGATTTAACAGGAACAAGGGGCCCCTAAACCTCCTGGGCCCCAGTGCAGTGTCACTGGCTGCATTGGCTGATGTTACGCCTCTGTCCATTATGTTGCTAAAAAACAGACAAACTAACTAACGCAGGTGAAAACATACCCTGCACCTTGGCAGAGGTAATAAAAATCAGATTTGTGATTTGTCACGAAAAAATCAGTAAAGGGTCACATATGGGCAAAAAAGTCAGATTTGGGCCACTTTTGCAGTCTGAACGTAGCCAAAAACAGAGATACCAGTCACAAATACAGTAACCCACCAAACATTTAGGGAGGCGTTAGGATCAGTGGGACAGTCTTAGGCCGAGGCTGTATTTTCCAGTGAATTACAGGTTTGGGGAGCTCATGATTCAACGCCTTTTCCCTGCAGTGCTGAGCCAGCTGGGAGACAGGTTGTGACTAATGACTAGTTTACAGCATTATTACACACAACATTAAGTAATAGTGGAATCACAATCCTCAACAGCTGCGTGTCGTGCTCTGGAAAAAAAGGCATTTGTGAGATTGTATCCTAAATAATACTGAATGTTATAATCACTGACTATTTATTCTTTTTTATTTCTACTGTAGGTGAATATTATAGAGGTGCTGGGTCATAGAAGCAGTGGTTTACTCGTATTGCAGGGCGATACCTGCCCCACTTTTGGTTGTACTGCACAACCATTTCGACATCTGTCCCACTGTAAGATAATGTCTCTCTTTTTCATTTGGGGCTCGATGAATCTTATAAAAAAGTGAGATTCAAGTCAAGAACAACAAAGTAAGGTCAGTATTCCTTGTGTAAAATGTAGAATGTAGAATAAAAATATAAAATAGACCTAAATATTTGTGGCCATCCCATCGTGATAGGTTGGAAAATATGGTTTTACATGGTTTTGTGGTTAAAATTAAACTGAAGCAACTTGTATCTCAGTGAGTTGGTAAGTTAGATTTGTATTTCAAAACTTTTATTTCTTCACATCACACAACTTGTCCCACTTTTTGTACTTTTCGAAGTGGTTACCCTACTGTATTGTGCTACTTTATGATGTGGAATAGTGGATTGGCTGATGGTTCGCCAGATAAAGCAGTCTGATCACAATATTTAGAATTTGTTTGGTTGAGACACATTTCAGAAAGTATTAAACCTTAGCAGCAAGGCGGCTGTGTTGCTTGTGAATCAAATCTCTTTTTTTGTCTTTTCCTTTCTCGGTTCACTGCAGCGAATACATTTATGTTGGATGACCTTAAAATTTCGAATTAAGTAGAAGTATAAAAGTACTCTCTTCTAAATGTACTTAAAGTAAAAAAGTAAAAGTATTTTGCGCAGACTCAGCAACTTATGAATGAGTTAAATGTGAGGGATTTTGCTGATTCCAGATGAAATAAACAAACTGGTGCAGTAGAAGAGACTGAATCTGTCACTGAGCTCTTCTGTCTTTATTATTCTGATGTTTCTAAAGCAGTACTACTTTACTGCATCTGTTATATTTAAGTACTGTCTGTCTATAATGAGGGAGAAACACCAAACTCAAAAAACTTTGTACTTTAAACCAGCTCCTAAATGTAGTTGAGTAAAAAGTACAGATACTTGTTCTAAAATGTAGTGAAGTAAAAGTAAATGTACGCCTTATAAAATTTACTCAAGTAAAGTACAGATGCATGAGAAATGCGCTTAAGTAAAGAAACGAAGTACTTTTACTTTGTTACATGCCATCACTGTGTTACAGTTTTTTTTCAGTAGCTTTGACACATTTCTCCATTCAGAATTGTCATTTGCAAAACAGGTCACACAAAGAATCCAAACAGAATTTCAGGTTCTCAAAACACAAACTTTTCTTTGCAAAATGTTGTTCTCTAAACAAAACTCTTAAATTATCCCCCCAAAGCCAGTTTTGCATCAAAATTATCAAACTGCAATCAGGTGACTTCATGCACAAATTCACTCGTTCACACAGCAGCTCGGACTCTGAGCGCTGCTCTCAGTAACTGCAGCTCTCACTGATTTACTGCAGCGAGCGTTTACGTTCATACTTCACACAAATGAATGAACAGACTGTGGCTATAGTTTCACTGCCTAAAACCTGACAGTTTTTATAAAATTATGAAAGTAGAGAATGTATATTTTGCTGATTTCTGTACTGTACTGAACAATATTTTACAACAGTTTGGTTACAGTAATGTGCTGTAAACCTGCAGTGGTGTGTTGTTTACAGTCTGTATACAGTCAGTCAGAAATGACCATTACAGTAACAGCAAACTGATGAAAGGAAGAATAGTGTTATTCTTTATACTGACATCTTTACCACTGTCAGTGGGAGCACTGACAATAAAAATATATAACTATTCTGATAAAGATGAAAAAGTATGTATAGGTTTTTTCTTCATTTGATGGCTGCTGGGAAAACTCTCTTTAGTGATGGCTCCAACCTCACTGTAAACAGATGCCCTCAGTCCTCATGATTTATTTTTAATAAAAAAAAAACAATGAAAAATGATATTGTTTTCTGTAATAATACTGTATATTGAGTCATTCTGCTGACTCTCTGTCACGACCCTTCTCCCTTTGATTCCTGTGTGAAACTAAAACAGAAGTCATTTCCTTCTAATCAGATGCCGCTTAGATTTTTGCAGCATCGTTTAAGTTTCTTTATTTAAAGAAACACCATTTTGACCAAAATCCCTTTCCATGTGTGAACAAGACTATTGTATCTGCCAAACAAAGTGATTTCAGTGAAGCTGTCTCTGTGTGAAGTCTGTGTGAAGTGTTTTGAGAAAGAGTTTGAAAACTGTGTGAAATGATGAGAAATGTTCTAAATGATTTGCAAACAGAGAATCCTGTTGAAATATACGTCTGAAGAAATAAACAAACTTGAACCAGGTTTCAGTAAATGAGCTAAAGCAAATGAGAACAACTGTAATCTGAAAACAGGAAGTTCAACGATGACCTAAGACATGCAACTATGAAGACAGCTATGAGGCGTAAACTCATCAAGTCCCCTTATCTTTCATTAAATACAACATGCAACATTTCTTAGTGATGACTTTTTACTCTGGTCTTATTATTGTCTAACCTTGTCTGCACATAGAGTGACCTACAAATCCAACACTCTTCTATACTGTACAGTATGTCCACGACCACACTGGCAGGCATGAATTAGGCTTGTTAGCAGTGACAAGGTGGCTGCCACTATGAAAAATGTACTGCAGGTAGAAAGTATCTATTCAGATGACAAATGGACAAGATTTGATGAGCTGCTTGTCTTCCCTCGCCGTGTTCATCAGTTGCAGAGTGGGTAAAGTCTCTGCGCTGCATGTTAGTCTGACTGCATCGGCCTAAATGAGTTGTCAGAGTCAATCATCCTTGCAAATGAGAGAGGAAGGACACAAGATAAGACGGCCGGAGGAGCTAACCAGCTGGAAATGATGTAAAGCAAGAATTTACATGGGGCGTGCTGAACCAGGCCGGAGTCTTTTTCATGGGCTTTTTAACACGGCTGTAGATTTTACACATGGTCAGACATGTTCAGTATAATAGGTTAAAGGCAATAAGGGTTGATGATGTGTTGAATTAACCCCTTTAAAGCCATTGTGTGCCCCTTTCCCCATCCAGTGACTTTACTTTTCAGTCAATGGAAACTAGGGCTGCACAATTAATTGAAATTGAAATTAATTAACGAATTAGCAAATCGCAAAGGCTTCAATTATTTATGTGATATAAGTCCTCCACAGAGAACAAAATATCCCGTCTCGATCATCGTCTTGATCTGTATAAATTGTGCTACAGCTGTTGTTTAGACCAGTGTTTCCCAAGCTGGGGTACAGGGACCCCTATGGGTATGTGAGCACTTTGCAGGGGCTACTTGGAAGTTTTCTCTAATTTAAGAAAATATTTGCAATCTTTTCACATTAAATTAAACTATTGAACTATTGAATGTTGAATGACAAAAAAGAGGTGAAACTGTTAAAAATGTTACATATTTAATTATATTTTGACAAATTCTTTTTAGATTTAATAAAAAAAATATAAATAAGTATAAGTAAATTATTTTTTAGTAATTTCTAAGTAACATTTTGTCGTTACTTTATAATGTGATAAGATTAAGATTATATTTTTTTAAATTTTGAACTTTAAATACAGTAAAGTAAGTTAATTAATAGACATTTTTTATTGCTAGAATTGTATTATTCCTAATTAAAGGTATTTTTTATCTTGAATTTAATTTTCAAATTTTTTGTAGATTTCATAAAAAATAAAATATAAATAAAAGCAAATGCATTTTTTTGTAATTTAAATTTCCAAGTCACTTTTTTTATAACTTTATAATGTGTTTAAGATTATATTTTTTAAATTTTGAACATTAAAATAAATAAAATAATAAAATTAAAATGATAAAAATAATAAAATACAGTAAAGTAAGGTGATGTAATAGACATTTTTTTGCTAGAATTCTATTATTCCTATTTAAAGCCATTTTTTTGTCTTGAATTTAATTTTAAAGCAAAAACTGCAGGAGAATTAGCATTTACACTAAAATAAGTATTTAAAGCACAATAAAGCATATTGCATTACTTTAGCAATGCTTTGGAATTCGCTGTACTTGTGGACTGGACACTACTTTTTTTTTTTTTTTTTATTGTACTGGTTTTTAAAAGTTGTCATGGGCTGTCCCTTTTATATCTGTCTGAGCTCCTTCAAACCCACACCACAGCCAGGGCCCTGAGGTCTGCAGATAAACTGCTCCTGTTCTGCTCCTGACTCTCCACTGGAGGTAACAGAGCCTGCTCTGTGGCTGCACCAAATAACGGCCTCCCATTGCACATCAGATCTGCACAGAGCACTTTAAAACTTTGTTAAAAACCCATCTGTTTTCTTTGGCATTTAATACAGACTAAGCAAGCACCTCAGCCTTTTTTTACTTAGTACAGTAATACAGTTTTAGCCATAGTTAATAAGAACAAAATGTAGAGCATCTTACACTGCATAGCAATGATGTACAAAGTGCATTAAATGGTGCAAACTCCCATCCCATAAATATGTACCGCATATGTACAACAAAACAACATCCAATAACAAATAGTGCACAGATATAAGACAGTAAAAAAGGGCAGCTCAAATCAAATGAGGGGACATAAAGCAGGGAGTGTGGGATGTTGTATGAGAGATCCAACAATGCAAAGACCAGGTCACAGTTATTGTAGTGGTGGGATGAAGTGTGTGTCTATGGGTGGGGCAAAGAGGTGGGGGGAGGGGAGGCAGTCTGGTTGTTGTGACATGTATGGACCTGTACCTTCTCCCCGAGGGCCGCAGGTGGAGCAGGTGATGAGCGGGTGATGAGCAGGGTGGTGCTGGTCATGCAGGATATTGTGCACTCTCCTCAGACAGCGGGCGGTGTAGATGGTACTGATCTCCGGAAGATTCGTCCCAGTGATTTTCCCCACTGTTTTAACCACCCGCAGGAGTGCCTGCTGATTAGTCTTAGTGCAGCTGGAAAACCACACTAAGAAGCCATATGTTAGTACACTACTAATGGCACTGTTAAAAAGTAAAAAAAAAAAAAGTTCACCATTAGTGCACTTCAGTTTCCACAAGGAAATCCACAATAATTTCCTTGGTCTTCTTGATGTTTAGAACCAAGTTATTGCTGTCACACCATGATGCCAGGTGTTGGAGCTCAGTCCTGTGCTGTCTCATTGTTGTTGTTGATGTGGCCGAGCGCTGTGGTGTCGTTAGCAAATTTGACAATGAGATTTTACTTATTGTGTTTCACTACCTTCTACTGCTTTTATTGTTTCTTAGCCTGGTGAGTCAGACTATCCTACCTACGTTTTACAAGCAAGACAGTCTGGTTCCCCTCTCGGAGCGGAGCATTTCTTTGGTTCAATTTGGAACTGGTCTATCACAGTCGTGTATGTGCAGCGCGTCTTACGAAAGGCGGAAGAGCTTCCTAGGGTAGTGCTAGCTACCGAGCTAATTTAATAACTTCTCTGACCTGATTAATGACGTTTAGTGCTTTTCTTCGTCACCTGTTGGTTCTGCTAAAGTCCACGTTATTGTCCAGTCCTCTGTGGGATTTTTTTCTTTGTCTTGTTGCCATTTTAACAACAGTTATGTCTCATTGACATCCAATGTAACAAAAAGAAACCTTTTTAACAAATCTTTATACAACTGGCTTCTGCTGCTGTCCCCATTCAGAAATAAGTACAGAGCTGAGCAGAGTTTGTTTGGGTCAGTGGTGCACCGGTTATGTCCTGCCCTTCATTTCTCTGATTGGTTACTCTGCCTGTCATTGCTCCAACTGAAATGAAAGGTGACTGAAGTGGTACCAGACTAACTTCTTTGTATAGGATGGGAAAGGAGTTTGTCTGGCAGGCCAGACTAATTGTTTCTGTAAGTGTGTGTATGTCTATGAAATATACCTCACTTTGGTTAATCAAGGTTGTTTTAAATGTGCTTTAGAAATAAAGTTTGAGTCGACTTGACTACACTTGAGAGACAACAAGAACTAAACTGAAAAAACATAAACATCCACTTTTACTTCAAATAAGCAGAAAATGGTAGAAGATTGGCATCCATCCATTCATCCATCTTCTTCCGTTTTATCCGGGGCCGGGTCGCGGGGGCAGCAGTCTAAGCATGATGCCCAGGCTTCCCTCTCCACAGACACTTCCTCCACCTCTACCAGGGGGACCCCAAGGCGTCCCCAGGCCGAGAGACATAGTCCCTCCAGCGTGTCCCAGGTTTTCCCCGGGCCTCCTCCCGGTGGGACATGCCCGGAACACCTCCCCAGGAAGGTGACTAGGAGGCATCCGGAACAGATGCCTGAGCCACCTCAACTGGCTCCTCTCGATGCAGAGGAGCAGCGGCTCTACTCCGAGCTCCTCCCATGTAAGTGAGCTCCTCACCCTATTTCTAAGGGAGCACCCAGCCACCCTGCGAAGGAAACTCATTTCAGCCGCTTTTATCCGGGATCTTGTCCTTTCGGTCATGACCCAAAGCTCATGACCATAGGTGAGAGTAGGAACGTAGATCGACAGTAAATCGAGCCCCAACCCCAGGCCTGGCTCCAGGGTGGGGCCCCGGTGACGCCAATCCAGGCGACGTAACGGACCTTGTTTTGTCACTCATCATAATGGGCTTCTGAACCGCTCTTAGTCTGGCTCGTCACCTAGGACCTGTTTGCCATGGGAGACCCTACCAGGAGCATTAAGCCCCAGACAACACAGCTCCTAGGATCACTCGAGCACTCAAACCCCTCCACCACGATAAGGTGGCGGTTCAAGGAGGGGAAGATTGGCACATTTAAATATTTTGTTAGTGTACAGAAAGCTAAGAATAAACTGGAATCAGTCTACAAATCTATAACTCCAGCCTTCAACCACTACTCAGAAGAGAGATTTACTGTCTTCTTGTATCGACAAACCATTAGAGTTTTCACAATCCACTTAAAATAAGATATCTCTGTGCTTTTTTAGAGAGCGCACATTGTTCTCTGGATTCATACAGTGCAATGGAAGCGTCAGCCTATTTATGGACAATACTTATTATTATTATATTAATGGTATTGTGTAGAAGATAATGGATGGAGACTAAAAAGTAAATGTGAATCTCACTGCTCACTTGTCAACCAAATCTTGAGTATACTGATTTTAATTAAGGCAGATGTGAGTATGAAATCACTCGAGGGTAGCTGTAAAAAATTAATTATACCATTACAAAATAAGTTCTCAAAATCTGACACTGACATATCCTGAGAGGAAAACCTGGTACATTTACTTTTGACTAATGAACTAAATGTCAAATATTGTTAGAGCTTTATTACTCTTTCTTTTGCTATGGTGTTTGTGTTTTTAACAAAGGCCAGGCTTATGCTTAAACAGACTTCGACGTCATTATTTCGTGTCTAAAAGCAGCAAACTAAAACTACAAAGCGATCTTGTAATTAGCAGGTGTATAACTTTAAGGAAAGAGAAAATATGAGAAATAAGTGTGGAAAAAGGAAAATCTTCTTGCAGACAGAGGCGAGTAAAACCCTCCCAAAGGCTCAGTGTGAGCTCATTGTCTCCCTGCTCCAAAGGGTTTTTGAGATTCAGTAGCAGCAAAGACAAAGGGAATGGAAATATCTGCGCTTTAACCCTCCTGCACACATTTTTTGATGTTTTGTGACAGTTTTTGTGAATAACTTTGGCTGTGTTGATTCAAATGGCACAGATTTTGGCTCAGGTATGTATTTTGGGATGCATTTTCAGATTTCAGGATTTTATTTTATTTTTTAAAATCCTCTAAAAATGCTTTCTAAATATATAGTCACACCTTTACTTCTAAGATGTTTTTTCTGCAATTGACAACATTTTTTATAATACACTGTCACTGCAATATAATTTCACATTTTTATCAAGTATTTCATGGGTTCATGATAGTGAGGGACTGGAATTTTATATTTTTTATTGTTTTCTACTAGGTGGCATCATTTCTCCAACTATGGTAGATAGAAGTATAAATGGGGAAATGGCCCCATTAGTGTTTGTATAAATGATCGTGCTAAAATCTGAACTAAAATGATTTGTGTGTGTTGTAAAGTTCTCATAATTTGGTGTGAAAGTGCATGATGAGAAATTAGTTTATTTGCGTTTGCGTGAGCACAAATCGAAAATGTGGTCTTTACTGAGATCTGCATCAGAGCAGATGTTTCTGTGTGTGTTGGATGTGTGTGCGCCACAAAAAACAGAATTTAAGGGGTTAAATTTCATAAACAGAATTAATTTTTGATATCTATGATGAGGACTGAAGTTAATTATTGTAACCATGAAAAAAGTGGAATTATTGACTATTAGATCATTTTTCTATGGCAGTCTTTATTGGTGCATTTTTGTGTTTTAATGTGATTTCCTTTACTGATATGCAGCAGCTTAGTGATTCCCTGTATGAGACAATCCAGCCTTAAGGAGTCAAAAGCCAGTGCTCTCTTTGTGCCAGTCCCAAGCCTGGATAAATGGAGAGGGTTACATCAACACAGGAATCACTGCATGCTGTAGAAGGCAGATGATTTGCTAACCTCTGAAGGGAAAAGCCAAAAGGAAAGAAGAGATTATTCCCTTTGAGACTGGGCACTGTCTTAATAATACACATGATAATGGGCTTCAGTTGATTAAAAAAAAAGTATCTATGCAGCTCAGACTGGCAGTAATTCAAAGTGATTAGGTTTTGTCTGTGCATTTATCTTTGGACTTTTCTTTCCCGCCAGATCTCGCGTTGATCTCTTTTTGACTTTAAAAAGATTACCGCTGAGGTGTTTTTAAAAGACATATTCTAACTTCAAAGGTCAGTTGTGCACATGACTGCCTGCTTCAGTGAGTAAACAGAAAATAACAGTTTCAGTGGAGCTGGCAGGCACACTGTGTCCTGTGGCACAGTATGTGTTGAGTTGAGTTCTGGCACAAATATATTACTGATTCTCTGGGTTTGATGAGCTGTTTATAAAGTGCAAACCACAGAGATCTTCACTGGACGGAGCAGAGCATCAAGTTTAATCAGACCTGTGGCTGTATCACTCATGGCTTCATAAAAACGTGTATTCTTATTGTTGCTGTTGGGCCTCATTCATGAACCCGTCACATGAGAAAATTTGATCTTAAGCCCTTCTAAGGAGGATTCTTGGCATTTGCCACTTTGAAAATGGTATGAAAAATGTTGTTCTGGAAGCATAAATCCAAGAACAGGTCTGAGGACTCTTATGCACAGAAATTCAGCAGTTTTATAATTTTATCAGACACATAATCAGACAAAAAATATAATTTCAGTCTGATTGTAGATTACAGTTTGTTACAAATTATTCCTTATTAAAATCCATCCATCTTCTTCCGCATATCCGGGACTGGGTTGTGGAAGCAGCAGTTTAAGCAAAGATGCCCAGACTTCTCTCTCCACAGACACTTCCTCTGACTCTATCGGAGGGATCACAAGGCGTTCCCAGGCCGAGAGACATAGTCCCTCCAGCGTGTCCTAGGTCTTCCCCGGGGCCCCCGCCCAGTGGGACATGCCCTGAACACCTCCCCAGGAAGGCGACCAGGAGGCCTCTGGAACAGATGCCCGAGCCACCTCACACCTCAGCTGACTCCTCTCAATGTGGAGGAGCAGCAGCTCTACTTCGAGCTCTTCCCAGGTGACAGAGCTCCTCACCCTATTTCTGAGGGAGCGCCCAGCCACCCTGCGGAGGAAACTAACTTCGGCCGCTCGTATCCAGGATCTTGTCTTTTCGGTCATGACCCAAAGCTCATGACCATAGGTGAGAGTAGGAACGTAGATCGACTGCTAATTCGAGCACTTTGCCTTTCGGCTCAGCTCATGGAATGTCACCTTATTAAAATAATATTATTTATTAGAAAAACAGTGATTATTGGTGATAAAGACCAGATATAAACCTAAAACAGACTTCATACTTGCTGCTATGAAAGCCCTCATTAACTTCAGTGAGTTGGTGACTGAAATAAGCTTCCACTGACTGTGTCTTAGTGTTTTTGAACATTTTTAATCGCTGTTGAAGTTGTTAAACTGCTGTAGACGTAGCTGTCACAGCGCTGCTTCCCTGTGAGTCTGCTGTAGACAAGACAACACTAAACTCCTGTCTCATGACCATACACGAAGTTTAGAGGGCGTTTCTTGTCCTAATGCATTGTTGATTCTATGTAAATGCCATGTTAATGAGGTGCGAGGTGTTCGTGGAGTCGCTGGAGTTATGTCTTTAGATGAGAAGAATCTGGGAGCTTGAGAACATGTCATGAATCTGACAGAGAGCTCTCTTGAGCAGTTCACAGAAGGGATACTTAGGAAACTTTTCTAACAGAACATTCATGAATGAGGCCCATTAATATTACGGTATTATAAATTTATTCTACATTAAAGACTGTAATATTGCCAAAGCTCATATGTTTTTTCCTTTTATAATACATACTTCTTCCTGTCTTCCTTTTCTTTCAGGTCTATCAGTATATGCATGAAACTATCACTGTAAATGGCTGTCCCGAGTACCAGGCGAGGGCCACTGCCAAGGTAAGATAAGATAAGAACTGTATTTGTCACAACCAGATCAGGAAAACAAAATAACTTACACTGTTAGTTATTGGGGGCTATGTGTAATTTTGGCTTTAATATAGGAGATGTATACACAGAAAATGACTCAAAGAAACGGCCCATAACAGTTGAAAGTAGCTAGATAGTTTTATTCAAATAATTTTAATTTTGTAACAGATACTTGTACTAGAAGTTTTATTTGTTTATTTATTTGTGACAGTGAACAAGGCAGGTAAAACAGAATAACACAAACAACAGTGTACAATGACAAACATAAAACACACAGACACACATTAGGACACTAGGACAATGTAAAATTAAGTTGCTTTCTAAAGGAGAGATAAGTGTAATTCTCTTCTCCAAAACTGACTTCCTCTGACTGACAGGACAGTTTGTCCAAATGTGTTTTTTCTGCGTGGGATCTCCTCTGCTGAGGCTCTGGAGCTGAAACCTCTCACAGTTTTTGATTTAATGTGTTTAGAAAGTGGAGGCGGGGCAAGGCCATGAAGAGTTTTGTATCAAACAGCAGTTTTTAAAGTGAATAAAGTTTTGGAAGTTAAGCATTTTATATTTGTCTAAAACGTTACAGTGGTGAAACGACCTGGGTCTTTGGTTGAGAATTTTAGTAGATTTTTTTTAAAGAGAGTTTCTATTGGTTTTCTAATTGTGCCTCCAGTGAGTGACCAGGTTGTGATGCAGTAATCTATGTATGAGAAAATCATTGACTTGACTGAATCCGAGACTTTAAATTGCCCCTAGTGAATGAATGTGAGAGTGAAAGGTTGTCTGTCTCTTTAGCCCTTTACACACATCACACCGTCACCCAGACCCTCTCCTGAAATGCTGACCCACCCAGATTCCTCACAGCTATTTTTCATTTTGGGGCAATATAAACAGCTCTTTTTCTATGGTTATGTGTGTACACTTTGCTGCACTCTGCTGGATTCTTTATAGCAGTAGTACAGTAATTACTGAAAAGCTTTTTTTTTTGGTCAGATAATGTGTTTAAAGGTTGTAAAACATGCAAGGTTATTTTAGAGGTGACCATGATTGGTTGGTTGGTAGAAATAAAAATAAAAGCTTAATGTAGCCCTTTCACTTCAGTAACAGACAGATTATGAGAGTAGACATTCTGCCAAGGTAAACAAATAGGAAGCTGCTCCTGCTTTCACAATAATCTTTTAATTTACTTACACACACACACATACTTATTGTATGTGTGCTTGTCTTGTCTTGCCTATTTGTGGGAAAAAAAATCCTGAAAAAAGTTTGAGCATTAGCCATTGTATTTGTCATTTGGTAATTAATGTAATACATTACATTAATACTTATTGGCATCCTGTGACACGAATTGTGTCAATTTGTCAACTGATTTATTTACATTCTTTCACACATACATTTTAACAAACTTACATTTATATTGCACTATTTAAATTCTCACACATATTAAATAATGATATATATTTTTAATACATTGTCATTATAATCAGTGTTGGTGTAATGCTCATCTGTTCTAATACCTGTGTCTGCAACCTTTTGGATCCAAAGAGCTAATTAATGCCAAAAATAATACATTTGGATCTGTAAGGAGCCACAACTAATTTTAATGCCAGAAAGTTGCTTGGCCTTTAACTGAAATATAGCCTTTGGGCGGTACGTAATTATTGCAAACTAACAAGGAACCTTGTTACAGGGTCACCCCAAAGTCTTTAAAGTATTAAAAAGGTATTAAATTTGATTTATTCTAAGTCCATAACATATTCTGAAAAACGGAAAAAGTTTAATTTTGATGCAGGTTGTTTCAATGTCATCTGTGCATTCCTGTAGTGAGTTTACATAACCAGATGCCATATGATCAAAGAGGTGGCTCTAAAACCATAGGTTGCAGATGTCTGGTATAGACGTTCTGTACAACCATACAGTGGCTCTAGATAAATAGAGACAATTGCAATATTGATAATGTTTATATTTACTTGGGTATTTTAGTGAAAATACGTACTGACTGCAAGACTTCCCTGTAATATTACGAGTTCAAGACTCTCCCTGTTTCTCAATTCCCAACATAGTCTATGCAACATTAGCATTAGCATTAATTTTCAGTCAAAAGATGGGAGCTGGTATTGCCATTGAAGTGGTTTCCATGGCCACTCTAGTGTTTTCTTCTAACCCTGTGCCTACAGTGGCCCTGGTGCTATGTCCGGAGCAATCAGAAATGTGAATGAATGAGTGAGGTGATCCAGAGGCCGGCAGGTAAAATGTATGACGTTTATCTTTTGTTGCGAGCGGAGTGAGCTCTGTGTAAAGCCTCTTGTGCGCCACAACTTGTTTGTTATTTACTTTTCTCTGTATTATGAAGTTGTGTGTTAGATTGAGTAAACCTAGTCATATAATATCAGTAATATCAGCGTTTAACTGATCCAATGATGTTCAGGGCCATTTTTCCAAGTCGGAGGTCAGAGTTTCTGAGACTCTGATGAATCATAAATGCAGCATTATTCCTCACAGGTCAGGATAGGTTCGGGAGGTTTGTCCTGAGATGGTGCGGTGGCACTGTGTCAGCCCTGGGACTAACTGGACACTGTTCAGGCTGTATCCCCCTAAGACCCATAGTTACTGGGATAGGCTCCAGTATCTATGACCCCTGTGGGAACAAGTGGAAGAATGATGAAATGAAATGAAAGGAATGAAAAAAAATATGCTTTTACTTAGTTTGGTAAACATATTTTGGTGCACTTGTGCACATTTGTAAATTAAAATGCAAGCTTAGTTCTTTTCTGAAATTTGCACAGTGTTGCTGTGTGGCTGAGCATCTTTTTATTCAACACAGTGTTCCTTCTCAGTTTGAGATTAGCTGGCATAGATTCCCATCTGATCTTTATTGAATGATGTGATGATGGCTTAAACAAAATGTCACTTACAATCCGAGTAAAACAATCACACATTTATTGTGCTGTTTTGTCTTTCTTACCCGCCCTGCATCAGATTTGCTGAACAGGATCTGATAGTTGTTTCTTGCAAATTTTTGGATGGTGAGTCCAGATTTGCTGTTAGTTTTGCTCTAGAACATCACAACTTTTCACAAAATCTGATGTCCAGTGTAGAGCTTTTTTTTGCTTAAGATGGACCATAAACGTTAGCGTTATCGCCAGATACACTGCCACAAACACTGCCACAAACACAGGAAACACTATCTTTATGTACAATAGGTGGGCAACATGTATCACTTTTCCTCTGATTAGCCCTTATATGAATGCTAGACACACTTACATGCACACAAAACTCCTGATTTCAGGGATTTATAATGAGAGAAAGACAGAAATGCAAGCATAGCCCGGATAGTTTCTGCTACATCTGTGACAAAAACATCCAAACAATGACAGAAAATTACAGACTTTGCAAAAAAGGCATATTCTGCATATTTTGGAATGTAGCTAGGTGACCAGGACAAACCATGGGCTCCTCATACTTGTGCTAAGAACCTTAGACAATGGACCAAAGGAAAAAGAAAAAGCTTAAGTTTTGGCAGCGGGAGCCAAGAAATCATAGTGATGACTGCTATTATTGTACGTATAACCTTGCCATTTGCCACAGTTATTAAAAACTTCTCATTTTGTGGGAAAACAGTACACGATATAGAATTTTCAGTGGCATATTTGAACTCAGCATGACCAAAATAAAAAAGTGTGATTTGCAAAACAGCATAAACATTTTTCTAGATGCATTGCGGTGTAATCCTCTGCATACCCGGTGGGACATTTGCTACCATCAGGCTGTTTTGTCTAAGTAGCTATATAGTCAATTTATTCCAAATAAATAGTTTCTTTCAGCTCTGTGTCTTTATTATGAGACAAATAAAGAATCTATCCGTGTCTGAGAACATTCACAATCAAAAGATACAAAAGAAATGAGATTGATCTGGTCAGACTCTTCGGGGCTTGTTCACTGCGCCTCGTCTCTTAGGAACAGAGGAAAAACAAAGAGGAAGCACCTGTCAGGCGGAGGATGAAGGCAGATGAGGAAAATGAGATCACCTAGTTAACAGTCCCACAGCCCTTCGGTCCAACAGCCAGCTGGGTCCACTCCTCTCAAGTACAGCACACAGTGTGACAGGAGGCGGCGAATGCAAAAGGATGAAAAGAAATAAGAAAAAGGACCACCGAGTGTATACACTTTACATGAAAGGCTCTGTATCTTTGTGGGGCAACACTTTGATGGATCAGTAAGCAGGGCAAAATATAATGAGCACATACAACACATTAATACTTTGCTTACAATTTAATTCACTTTCAACTAATGCCAGTAGACCAAAAATGCAATTGAAATGTAATTATGTCCACCAAGGAGGCCTAATGTTTTTGTCATCGTTGGTTGGTTTATAAGTCTGTTGAGTCTGTTAAAAGTCAAGTGTTTGTTTTTTCAGAAAGGTTCAGTGTTCACGAGATGGTCCACACTTTTTTGTCTGGATTTTATTGAGATAATTAATAAACAAGCTTTGCACTAATGATTATGCGTGGTGCACACTGCAGCGCTGTCAAAGCAACCAGGATTGGCTCCAGCTCCCACTGTGTAAAATGAAATGTAATCAAGCCATCTAATCTATTTTATATATCTGCAAGATGCCTTTTAAGATGTCCCCAAAATTGTTACCCTAAGACTCAAAACTAAAATGGCACATTTTAAACTGCTTAAAATGTTTCTATTTCTCTAACATTGCCTCAAACTGTTCTCCTACTGCTCTCAACTGGGATTTAATTAAGTTAGCTCATCCACATTAATGATATTCTCTATTTTTATACGGTTGGTCTTGAGGGTTATTTTTGCCAGCCCATAGTTTCTACTACACACAACCATCACCATCTGCAAGCAAGTCAAATGCAGAATATACGGTCTATGTATGGAACTTAAACATTTATGTTAAAGCAGCCTGTGCTTGTCCTGGTTTGAAAACGGTACCGCAGTTTAAATCAAAACAATGGTTCTCTTTTCAGCAATAAAGTTTTAGAACCAAAGCAAAAAAAACTTGGCCATTATGTAAAACAGATTTTTAATTTTTAATAACTCAGCTGTACCATTGCTATCAGTAAAACTAATGCTTGATATTTACCTCATATCTGGGGACACATGGGTAATTTTTATGAAATATAAAAATATATATACTGCTCCCAGCACCTTTAAGTGTTGTGGTAAGTCTCCACATAGAATTAACTTTTGGCTGAATTGCTTCCTTTAACTTTTTGTGCAATTACTTTGTTGCCTGGGGTCCTTATTTAAGATTAACTTTGAAGAGGCAGAGTAGATTTCCTTGGCGGAAACATTAGCGCTAATGATTATGCAGAAATATGTTATCCAGTGCATGGTGCAGGAGCCTATTCTCTGCTAACTGGTGAGCGAGATGCTAAATGCAATCTGACAGAGCATTCATAAAGTGGAGATAAAGTTGCGAAGGTCGATGTTCTGCCAGGCCTGCAGGGCAACAGTGTGCATGCTGAGGAGCTTCTCTGAGCTCAGAACAGGGAAGGCTGCAGAACCTGTTAAAGGAAATGAGAATGGATGGAAGAAAGGGAGGCAAGTTTGCAGAATGCAATAAGCTGGCAAAACAAAACAGTGGGGAAGCAAAGATAAATGAGCCAAAGAGTGTGAGTGGAGAGTAATGAGAGTGTGACGATGCGTGAATATAGAGCAGACTTAGTACCTAGAGGCAGCGGCAAAGACCTCAAAAGTGCCAAGCTTCTGTATATGCTGCTGAGGATTTTGGACACACATCTGCAAACTCTTTTGACAGACACACCCCTCTCCGGTCCTCCCTTCATATACGTAACACTTTTAAAACTCACCCCATCACCCTGACATTTCATAAAAGATGCATCCTTGACAGCAAAGAACCTGTGGCGGTGTGGATCACTGAGTCTTTCTCTGTCTGTTCGGCTGCCGTGAGTGCTCCGAGGCCCCGAGTAACAAGCTCACGGCTGCTTTGTTCTCATTGTAAAAGGGGCGAGGAGCTTGGCATGCAGTTCAAAGGACCCCCACAATCACAGAGCAACTGTAAGCGGCTGGTGAAGGGTGAAACTTATCTGATTTCTAAATTCCCCACATTTTACTAAGACCAGGCCTTTGTATAGGCTTCCTGACAGGAAATATGAAAGTACCATTTATCAAATATTCAAGGGTGTTCCAAAAGATTTATGTATTTGATTATTTAGCTAGAGTGCCAAAGAGCTGCATTGCTTTCTAATATTCAATGTCTCTACTAGGGCTGCACAAGATATCGCAAAATTATTGTTATCGCAATATTAGGAAATGCAATATCTGTATCGCAAGAATCTAAATGTATCGCAGTAACGCTATTGTCTTCCATCACTGAAAAATAATTTTCTTACCAAAACCTTAAAAGAAAATGTGTCATTGTGACTAAATAAAAATGTTTAAAATGTCCAGTTTTAGTAGCAATTACCTTGATTTAGTCACAATTTAGCCTTGTTTCCCTCCTGGTTTAATCTGTGCTAAGTTTTGATTTTGACTCTGTTTTGACTTACATTTTTGTTTTAAGTGAATTTAGCTTACCATGTCAGAAGAGTAGGCACTATTGTAAAATATTGCAATAAAATTATTATCGCAATTTTCAACATAGTTATCAAATATCTTTTCTATTATATCTTTTTTCTATATCGTGCAGCCCTAGTCTCTACAACCAATCCAGAAAAGTAGGGAGCTCATCTGATGGAAGCAACACATCTCAGCAAGTTAAGGCAACAAAAGCCTGGGAAATATAAGTTGTAATAATAAAAAGCTAAGCAGCATTTTCAACTAATTTACAATGTTTTATTAAGTTACTGCACAGTTATTCAAAATCAAGTCGAAATGGCAATTTGAACTGTTGCAATTAGCAAAACGCAAAAGCTGCAGTTATTTAGGTGATATAATGTCCTCTGCAGAGAACAAAATATCCCATCCCCACTGGATCTTAATCTGTATACACTGCAAAAAAATCAATATCTACATTAGTTAAAATGGCTTGAATTCAAATCATTAATCTTAATTTAATCACTTTCGCTAAATTAGATTTATTTACTTATTAGGTAACTTATTACTAAGTATTTGATTTGTTTAAAGTTATTTCTTCCCTGTTTCAAGCTATTTTCTTTCAAGCAATATTTTCTTACCCCATGGACAGATAATTTCGCTTGCTTTTGCTGAATACAAGTCATTTTAACTAATATAGATTTAGATTTTTTGCAGTGTACAGCTGTAGGTCAGACCTCTGCAGACATGAACTGAAGAGCATGTGATTCCTTGGATTAGTTCAGCAGTAAATATTTCAGTGCCAATGCTCTATCAAATGCTTAAAATATTTACTGTGAAATGAACATTGATTTTATGAAATATATCGCAAATCTAATTGCAGTTGCAATATCTCCCAGAAAAATCACAATTAGATATTTATTCAAAATCGTTCAGCCTCTGCTGGGTATAAAATGAGCATTTGAGAAAGGCAGAGTCTCTATTGTTTGTATTAAAGCCTGGTCATAATATGGTTTTATGAGATTTGAAGAGATTTTATAACATTGCATTCTATTTTTACGTACATACTGCATTACACAGTGTCCCAGCCTTCTTTCTCATCTCATATTTAGCTGCAGAGTTCAGGTCACATCTTAAAAAATTATGTTTTGTGTATTTCCTAAACAAGCCTGATCTTGCTCTTCCATCTTCAGGCCACAGTCGCAGCCTTCGCAGCCAGTGAAGGTCACTCTCACCCGCGGGTGGTGGAGCTCCCCAAAACAGACGAAGGACTAGGCTTCAACGTCATGGGCGGCAAGGAGCAGAACTCGCCTATCTACATCTCACGCATCATCCCGGGAGGCGTGGCCGAGAGACACGGAGGCCTAAAGAGAGGAGACCAGCTGCTGTCTGTCAACGGAGTGGTACGTCTTAAACTCAGGGCAAACATTCAGCCTCATTTGTAGTGTAAGTGTAAGAAAGATTCTGCAATATAATGATATTTTATTAAGTGGTGGAATGTAACGAAGTAAAAGTACTTTGTTACTTTACTTAAGTACAATTTTCATGTATCTGTACTTTACTTGAGTCAGTTTTTCAAGGGGTACTTTTACTTTACTACATATTAGAGCAAGGATCTGTAGTTTTTACTCCACAACATTTTTGAATTGGTTTGAAGTAAAAAGTATTTTGAGTTTTGGTTTAATAAAATCATGTGTTTTTGTCATGGCCTCATTGCAGACACAGAGTACTTAAATATAACAGATGCAGTAAAGTAGTACTGCTTTAGAAACATCAGAATAATAAAGACAGAAGAGCTCAGCGACAGATTCAGTCTCTTTTACTGCAGCAGTTTGTTCATTTCATCTGGAATCAGCAAAATCCCTCACATTTAACTCATTCATGAGCTGTCGAGTCTGTGAGAAATGCTTTTACTTTTCTACAAGTACATTTAAAAGTGAGTACTTTTATACTTTGACTTGAGTAGACATTTTAAGGCGATACGTTTACTTTTACTTGAGTAAATTTGTGCTCCTTCATCTGTACTTTTACATAGGTAAAAAAAATTGAGCACTTCTTCCATCACTGATTTTATTGGGCAATACTTTGTCAGTATCAAACATGGCTATATTGTTGATGTTGTTGTTGTTGTTGTTGTTGTTTTTATGTTGTGGCTTGTGTGGAAACTGGAACTAGTAAAATGCAGCTGCAGGACTAACTGTTCTGATTTTTTACCTAAAATGTATGCACAAATGGTTTTGTAAAATCAATTAAAAAAAAACAAACAATTGAAACATTTATTGAGACTTCACTCCCTTGATATAAACTTACTGTGAGTACACTAATATATAAGTGGCTTCTCTCTTGCGCCCCCTGTAGAGCGTGGAAGGAGAGCACCACGAGAAGGCGGTGGAGCTGCTGAAGGCGGCCAAGGACAGTGTAAAGCTGGTGGTTCGCTACACTCCCAAAGTGCTGGAGGAGATGGAGGCTCGGTTTGAGAAGCTGCGCACGGCCCGGCGGCGTCAGCAGCAGCAGCTCCTCATGCAGCAGCAACAACAGCAGAACCTGGGCTCACAGCAAAACCACATGTCGTAGGTGAGGCGCTTCATTGCTTTAAGGGTGAGGGGACGGGGGGGAGCGGCACGGATCCCAGAAACACAAGAAATGCAAGAAAAGAGAGGGGGGACAGTGTTGCACTGTAAGACTGCAAACAACTGCAAGCACTTTGTTTTCATTCACTTAAGCAAGAATCTGTTGCACAATTACATGATATAGGAATGTACAGAGTGTCCATTAAGTCTCTTTACAATTTAAAAAAAATATTACAAAAGCAAATGCACAGACAATATGTGGAAATTATTACAAAATAAGGAGTAGATATTAAAGTTTTTTTGCCTCATTTAATCCACCTCTATATGGGCAGCATTAGTTGAATGAAGGACATCAAGAGAGTACTGGATTTGTTGCCATGTTCTCTGTAGCAGAGCCTCATCAGTGGTGATCCCACAGCTCACATTCACCTTTGAATGATCTCGGTAAAGTTCGAGTGTCACATGGGCTGTTCTAGGGTGACCACCTCATAAAGCACAAAAAGTGGGACAAATTGTGCAATTTGGTGGGACAAGGAGGGACAGACTTGAGAAATAAATCTTTTGATTTACAAATCTAACATATACCTACTTACTGAGATACAAGTTGCTTCAGTTTAGGGGCAAAATAACATATGATGTGCTATTTTTATCCCAAAAGCACACATTTTGCAAATAATGTCTTCACCAAGACTTTATTCATTGGAATAAAAAATATGGAACAAAATAAACAAAGCTCTCAGTCTGTATATTCTCAAAACAATCCTGCACAACAGCTCACAGCTCCATGGAGAGGCCTGTCCTGAAAAACAAGGGCAGCAACACAACGAGCATATATTCAACCCAGCAAGACAGGACGCCCACAGATATTTATTCTACCTTTTACACAAGGAATACTGGTCTTATCTTGTTCTAAACTTGACTCTCTCTTTTTATAAGATCCACTGAGCACCAATGAAAAAGAGGGACATTATCTTAATAAGTGGGACGGAGGGACAGAGGACTAAATGGCTGTGCAGTACAAGCAAAGGTGGGACAGGTGGTCACCCTTGGCTGTTCTGATCCCAGATTCTCACATTATGTGTGCTCACTTTCCCTGAAACATGAAAGGTTGCCTCATTACTAAAACAAACTCGGGTGAGGAAAGTTTCATCCTCAGAAATTTGTTTCAGTTAACTGCAAACTTTTTTCCATCTTGGTTTATCATTTGTCTCGAGTGCAGGCTGTAAGAGTTGCACTTTGTCACAAGTTCTTGACTTTGTGCACTGTTGAAGGTGGAGCTGTAACTGTCTGGCAGCAGTACGTATGTGATTAAAAACTTCACTGAGCACATAAAACAAATCTGATTAAGATATCTCATCAGTTGCCTTTGTAATATATTTTTTAAATTGTAAAGAGACTTCATGGACACCCTGTAGTGGTCTTACCATAAGCATTGGGCCTGAGACAACTTTCTTTGATTAAAATTCAGTTTTATTATGTTTGTTTAATAATAATAATATAATATATAATAATATATAAAGAAAAATATATATTTATATATAAAATATAAAGATAATTGCAAGTCTCTGTGTAAAATTATCAGTACTGTTAGACTGGAGTATTCTTTGAAAATGTAACAATTATTTTGAAACTGCATACTGTGTAAGGTTGTGTTTTAAAAATTACAACTTGGTGTTCACCCTCATTTTATTTCCCTGGCTCTTTCTTTTTCTGTTTCTTTCTTTTTATTATTCCTACAAAGAGCTTGGCAAAGATTTGTTGTTTTCATTACATAAAACAAAACCAAGATTCTTCCATAGCCCAGCTCTATCCATAATGTATTTTTATTTCAACTATTGTTATTTAGTTTTTTGCTGTGTGACAGTTGTGTTTTTTATTAGTATTTTTGTATTTGTAATATTTTGTTTAGTGTTTGTATTATTTTATTGTTACAAAATGTGATTTATTTTTACTTTATTTAGTTTATGCTCTAAGTGTACCTGCTGTTCTTTGTCTTTCGTATTTTCATTTGACAGTAGTTTTATAAGCTTATGTGCAGATAGCAGACCTTTCAATCCCAGCACGAAGCCTCAAAAGCTGGTGGTACATTTTGGGGCAGCTGTGCCCTCTATGCCAGTGTTTCCCAACCACGGGTACGGGAACCCTAGGGGTACGCGAGCACTTTGCAGAGGGTACTTGGAGTTATTTGATTATTTGTAGTGCATTTATATATTTGGCTTTGAAAGACTGAAATTAACCTAAATCAAGGGAATGCAACACTAAAAAAGGACTAAACCAGGACTAAACCAGGACTAAACCAGGACTAAACCAAGAATAAACCAGGACAACACTAGGAACAAACAAGGTCTAAACCAGGATTAAAAGAGGACGAAGTTGGGTCCAAACCAGGACAAAACCAGGACTAACCCAGGACTACACCAAAGGAATGCAACACAAAAGACGTACTAAACCAGGACTAAACTAGGTCTAAAACCAGGACTAAACCAGGTCTAAAACCAGAACTCAACCAGCAAAAAAATATGGCCTAAAACTAGGACTAAACCAGGAATAAACCAGTACAAAACTAGGAACAAAGCAGGGCTAAACCAGAACTACACCAGGTCTAAAACCAGAATGAAACTGGGGATAAACCAGGACAAAACTAGTAACAAACCATGTCTAAACCCAGTCTAAACCAGGACTAACAAGGTCTAAACCAGGACTAAAAGAGGACTAAGCTAGGTCCAAACCAGGACAAAACCAGGACTAACCCAGGACTACACCAAAGGAATGCAACACTAAAGAAGTACTAAACCAGGACTAAACTAGGTCTAAAACCAGGACTAAACTAGCAACAAAAGATGGTCTAAAACTAGAACTAAACCAGGAATTAACCAGGACAAAACTAGGAACAAAGCAGGTCTAAACCACGTCTTTTAAACCAGGACAAAACTGCATCCAAACCATGACTAAACCAGGTCTAAAACTAGAACTAAACCAGATCTAAAACTAGGACTAAACCAGAACTAAACCAGGACTCAACCAATAAAAAAGCTGGGCTAAAACTATAACTAAATCAGAAATAAACCAGGACAAAACTAGGAACAAAGCAGGTCTAAACCAATTCTTTTAAACCAGGACTAAGCTGCATCCAAACCAGGACTAAACTGGGATTAAGCCAGGTCCAAACCAGGACTAAAGCAGGTCTAAAACTAACACAAGACCAAATAGGTTGGGAGCCACTGCTCTATGCAAACATTAGGCCTCCTGTGGCACTTTGCACTTCCTGTGCAGCCTTTAAATTATTCAAGGCCAGGTATTTGTTGATTAGTCTGCGTTTTCAACCAGAGTCTGCAGAGTTTATCACATTCAGAGCTGCTATTTATCTAATACACACATTTACTTTTGTTTAAAAAAAAAAAAAAAAAACACAACCAACCATTTACGACACCGCTAATCGCACATGAAGTGAACAAATGCCATGCTGTGGTTACACTGACTCCCCCTCTCTCCCGGGCCGTCTCTGTTTTGGGAGTGGGCATGTTTCCAGACTCTCTGTGGCATTGCCCTTTTGATGTTAAATCCACACAAGGATATCTCTTGTCTTGGTCTTGGCACGACGCAGCTTGGGAAGGTATTTAGGGAGCTTTTAACAGCTTTTAACTGCAGTGTTAGAAGCACAGACAGGAGACGGTGCGAGGATCATATTTTATCAATGCACAGTGACTTCAGACATTTACTTGGACGCATGAAAAGATTTGACAAACAATTTTCACGGCCCACAGTCAGACAGATAGATAGATAGATAGATAGATAGATAGATAGATCATAGATAGATAGATAGATAGATAGATCATAGATAGATAGATAGATAGATCATAGATAGATAGATAGATCATAGATAGATATATAGATAGATAGATAGATAGATAGATAGATAGATAGATAGATGGATCATAGATAGATAGATAGATAGATAGATAGATAGATAGATAGATAGATAGATAGATAGATAGATAGATCATAGATAGATCATAGATAGATCATAGATAGATAGATAGATAGATAGATAGATAGATAGATAGATAGATAGATAGATAGATAGATGGATCATAGATAGATAGATAGATAGATAGATAGATAGATAGATAGATAGATAGATAGATAGATAGATAGATAGATAGATAGATAGATCATAGATAGATAGATAGATAGATAGATAGATCATAGATAGATAGATAGATAGATAGATAGATCATAGATAGATAGATAGATAGATAGATAGATAGATAGATAGATAGATAGATAGATAGATCATAGATAGATAGATAGATAGATAGATAGATAGATAGATAGATAGATAGATAGATAGATAGATAGATCATAGATAGATAGATAGATAGATAGATAGATAGATAGATAGATAGATAGATAGATAGATAGATAGATAGATCATAGATAGATAGATAGATAGATAGATAGATAGATAGATAGATAGATAGATAGAACCTGCAGTGGGCTGACTGTAGAGGACACAGTTCACAGCACTGCTCCATGTGGGCCTCTTAATAAAAGTCTTAAGCATCGTTGTGAGCCACTCTCAGTCTCTGGAGGCTGGATTTTTTGTAATTACACCAAACCCCTTTGGGGAAATTCAGACAAATCCATGCGGACCACCAATAATAAAACTTCACTATACTGAAAAGTCTATGTCATGTTTTCCCACATTTCTATAAAAACATTAAGGTTATGAAGAATCCACTGCTTCAAATACAACCACAAAAATACTTACTAAATACTACAAATAATACTACAAAAATACTATGAATACAACTACAAATAATGCTGCAAAAATAATTCAGATAATCCAAAAGTACTATAAACACTACTACAACTACTAGAAATAATAGTACAGAAATACTATGAATACAACTACAAATATTAGTACAAATCTTTCAAATACAACAACAAAAATCAACAGACAAAAATCACAGACTGATGGCTAAAAATTGCTTCAAAGTTATATTTTTAAATATGTACCAATTGTATTTAATTCCAAACTCAATGTACTTAATATAGACAACCTCTGGCGGCCCTCCTGCAGTACCCACCAGGGGGCCCCGGACCCCACTTTGGGAACCACTGCTCTAAACAAAGTCAGTCTCACTTCATCAGAACAAGAACCACACTTCGGTGAAAGTACATTTGCTTGCGCTTAAAACATACGGCACTGACGATACATGTCCTCCTCAACTAACAAATCTGTTATCACATGACCAAGATATTTCACTTCATTGCAGAATCAAATTATTGCAAGTTTAAAGTCAGGACATGTCACACATTTGTCCTCCTCTGTTCAGCAGATCATAATTATACTTTTTGTGTAATTTTACATCATGTTGTTCATCATACACAGAACACACATTAAGAAGCTGCTGGAGACTGGCTGAAGTATAACATAAGCCACTGATATATTAATGTGCTTATATACAGAATATGTGTATAATGCCTAGTTTGGTAGTAAAGCAGGTTCACTAATATTTTCTTTGTCACAGAGGCCTATAATGTTCAAAGGGTTACACTGAGAGTGGCAGAAGTGTTCGATGTTGGGTTGGGATGTTGGGATGTTGACAGGCTGTTAGACTATTTTGGTTGTTTGTGTGCAGATTCCTCATAAAATTGCAAATAAGTTAAACACTGAGCTTTAAACATTGCAGTTTGAAATATACAGTACAGTACAAAATACTATCAAGAAGAGGCAGTGGTGGACAAAAGTACTCAACTTCATTACTTGAGTAAAAGTATAGAAGCTCCTGGTTGAATATTACTGCAATACAAGTAAAAGTCAAATTTTTACATGAGTTAGTACTGGAGTACTGTACTGGAGTATGTGCTTTCAAAAATGCTTAAGTATTTGGAGTACTTAAAAAAAAAAAAATTATTTGTATTTCAAATGAGTGCAGTCAAGAATTTTGGGTACAATTTCTACTACATTAAAGTCACAAATTTGCAGCTCCAAAAATATGAAAAAAAATATATTTTACATTATTTTAGTGAGGGAATGTGGGGATCAACTTA
This sequence comes from Bostrychus sinensis, assembly GCA_020698575.1. NCBI lineage: Eukaryota > Metazoa > Chordata > Actinopteri > Gobiiformes > Eleotridae > Bostrychus > Bostrychus sinensis. The sequence goes on from CM036239.1 coordinate 8,905,429, forward strand.
TAAAGCCATAATAGATAAGATTGTTCTACAGCAAAAACAAATGATATGTTTTATAAGTAAGGCTGGGTATTTTGATCATACTAATCAATTATTTTGAAATTGGTTTATTATAGAATTATCCAAATAATGTTCAAAGCAAAAGCTAAATCACTTCCAGATTGTGTCCAGAGGTTCTTTTTAGTTCCTGAGATCAAATATGAGTAGTATTATGTAGTGAATAATTATCTTTAGGGAGGAAGTCAGTAGTCTTTTAGTTTTAAGACAATTTCTCTGCAGAAGTTACTGTTGGTTTTTCGAAATGTAGTGGAGTAAAAAGTTTTATATTTATCTTTTAGATGTAGTGGAAAATACTAAAAATACTACTACTCCTACTATACCAAACTACTACTACTAGTAAAGTACAGATTCTCAAAAACTATACTTAAGTACAGTACTCGAGTAAATTTACTACGTTACTGTCCAGTTCTGAGTAGAGGTAAAATTAGTCAACATAATTGTTACTTAGGTAAAGATATTTAATGTTTTAATCTAGGTTTACTGAAGTAGAAAGTAATTAATGTTACTACCAGTAATAGTACTTCTAGTGCCACTACTACAATTTCTACTTATACTCTTTCTACTACTAATACCACTATTACTACTTCTATTACCACTCCTGCTACTGTTGCCACTGCTACTATTATTATTTCTGACAGAACTCAAAGTGTTAAATGTAAACATCTCTGCTCAGATGTTTTACCAGTTACTAGAGGCGTGCCACAGGGCTCTATTTTTGACCCACTCCTTTTTTACCATTTATATAAATGATGTGGGGCATGATGTAAGAAATGCAAATTGTCATTTTTATGCTGACGTTATGATTATTTATTCTTTTACATCCAAACTTGTTGAAACTGTTTACCATTTACTGTGCTTTTAATATTGTCTTTTAACTACTACCCACTTTGTCACTGAGGTCAATTTTAACACTTTTCCTTAAGCACTTATTCTTCAAAAATGTACGTAAGTAAATGACTTGAGTAAAAATATCTAGATATTTACTTCACACCTCTGGATGATTGTATTTGTAACTTAATGTGTCAATTTAAACACGATTAGTCATACTTTCAGTGCCATTTTAGCGCAAAGAAAGACAAGATAGTGATCCCCAAGAATAATCTATACAAGTATAAATGCTCCTTGTTTAAATATTTGCAAAGTCAATCATGATAAGTCTGACCATACTGCTGTGTAAATGTATATCTAAGCCTGCATTGCTCTCAGTTGGTTTCTCCTTGTGTGTGATCTGCAGGTTGTTTCAAAAGAAGAAATGAAGGGAAGACAACGGCGCATCTCAAAGACCATCTGTTCTCGCTGAGCATCCCAAAGGAACCTCTCTCTCTTGTTGTGGACGAAGCAGAAGACTTTTTACTTCCCACTCTCCTTCAACTCCTGTGTATCATCGATTACTGAGCAAAAACAAAGAGCCAGAGTTGTCCTAAAAGGCAGTGCTTTTGCGGGAGGCTACTGCTAGAAGTCAACCATTTTACCTTTGTGTTTTGTTTGAGTTTATCCTGGATATTGAAAGTTGTGAGTTAAAATAAATCTCCTTTTTGTGATTTATGTTTACAGTCACAATTATTGCTTTACCTGCATACCAACATGGCAGGCTTTGCCATTTTGCCATCATTTGTACAGTGGTGTTTTTAACATTTCCTCGACTGGTGCTTGTGTCTCTGTACGAATGACCATCTAAATTTGTGTCAAACTTTTTTGTCCTGTTTTGGAGAAACGTGAACTCTTTTTTACCTTCTTATATTGTAGCAAGAACAGATTTTGTATCCTGTAGGTTTAGCAATAACACACACGTTCAGTCTGACATTTCAAAACCAAATCTACTTTCACATACATCACTTAGTGTTATTGAAAATGTGCAAACGATACGGCGAACAGGTTTCATGCATTGCGAGGCAGCTTCTGAGTCCAAATCTGTGCCATTTGAAGAGATTGTTGACAAAAATATACTAACAAAATATTAATCGTCAGTAAGTTCTAGACACACTCCAAATGAATAAGAATCACCTTTATCTTATTCCCGACAGATAATCTGATTGTCATCCAAAAGATTTAAATAAATGTAATAATGGTATTTTGTTTATTTTTCCAGATTTGTCTATTTATAATATATAGAGCAGAAAGATAACACGTTTTATTGTTTATTTAAGATATTATATATTCCATGCAAAATGTTATTTAAGGTTATCACTGTAGTATGTGAGCTGGATGCTAGCACATAGTTTGTTTGTCCTCTTCTGTTTTGGACAATCGTCGTGAGCAGCAGTGGCAGTGCTTTTTCCTCTCTATAATCTAGGGAAATGTGGTTTTAGCCCCGCCCACTGACTGTGTGCAGGAACATCTCCTAAGATCAAACGTCCAACACAAATGTCTGCTGTGACTGTTCTGTTGATCCCATCTTTGGTGCTAAGCTTTGTGGCGGTGTCTTATCACTGCACTTTCCAATTTTGTTTTGTCTATGGTTGATTTTTTGTCTGTGTTTTGTTTATATGTATGTTTTAAAGTTTAAGCTGCAATGATATTTAATATATTTGGCATATTTGAGTTTACTGACAAACAGCTCAATTCCATCTGATTTCAATTTAATTTTTTAATCTGTGCGTAATGAAAAAAACACATTGAATTTTTTTTAATTTTCACTGCATTCAAAGCATAATTTCTTGATCTGACAGCACCCCTTTTCTATTGTTAGTCACTGGTGGTCTTTCTTAATTGACTTTTTGACGCAGATGGTCCTGTAACGTATAGAAGAGAAAAATACAACAAATTGTTGATATGCAATTGTTATACATAATATATTTGTATAAATAAATCTATGTGCTTGTGTACAGTGAATGTGTTCACGAGTACTCATTGATAAATGTTATAAACCAGAGCCAAATTCAGAAGACTGTTGCTACAAATATAAAAACATCAATGTAATAAAATGCAGTTCAGAAAGAAACAACTCACTTGATGTTCATGTAAAAAATATATACATTTTTAATATGTCATTCTTTTATAATTATTCTGAAAATTGTACAGCATTCCTTTTACAGAAAGGACTCTCATACTCAGACACTCAAAAGAATATGAATATATTTGCTGCATCATGCATTTAGGGTTTAAAAATAACATATTCCAAAATATCCCAAATAAACAGATGAAACGGTACCCTCTGATGGTCATATGTAGAACTGCAGCCTGTTTGCATTTTATATTTGACATTTAAATAAAAAATGGGTTAATTTATTTATACTTTTTACTACAAATTTATAGAAATTAGTATTTTTTGAAAATTGTGAAATTTGATAACATGTAAAAAAGAGGTTAAATTAAAAAATTGGTTTAAACAAGTTTGATGATTTTTTGTTGAGATGCCAGTTAGGGAAAGGGAGCAGTGCAGCCATAGACGTGTATGTGACATTTTAAAGGTGGTGTAAGCAGCAGCACTTGTACTGGTTTAAAAACGGTACTGCAGTCTAAATCAAAACAATGGTCTCTTTTCTGATTGGACGATTGGCAATGCAGTTTTAGAACCAAAACAAAAATGTAAATATAAACAATTTGGCCAATATGTCAAATATTTTTATTTTTATTTATTTATTTATTTATTTATTTATTTATTTATTTATTTATTTATTTATTTATTTAGAAATTGTGAATAAATCAGCTGTACCATTGTTATCAGTAAAACTAATATTTGATTTGAACATGTTTACCTCATATCTGGGGACACATGTGGATTTGAATTTTGAATTTTATTATTATTATTTGATTTTTTTATTTTATTTAAGAGGACGCATTTTGCAAAAAGTTTACTTATGCCTTTAAAAGAAATAAGACCACTCTATTCCTTATTTACAAAAGGACCATTTGTTTTGTAGCATTTCTGAACACACCCCAAAACCATTATGTGTCAAAGAAACCCAAAATGTATTTTTTCTTAGTTAATGACAATATTATGTTGATGTAATGGTGATGTTGTTAAAAATCAGTTTAGGATTTAAATAAAAGCTTTCATTTTGTAATAATATTAGTTGATCCTCCTGTTTAAAATATTATTTTCAGCTCTGGTTAGTTAGAGACCGCTCAGTTTATCAGGAATATTTTCACGTGGAAAAATAAAACTGTTGCAATTCTGTTCAAATGTAAATAAATGTTATTTCAATTTGCTAATTAGGTTTTTAGCTGAATGTATTTTAAATTAGCTTTAAATTATAAATTCCATCCATTACAACATAAATTATAATCTCTTTTCCAAACTAAGTGTAATCAATGATTGCAGGCACTCTCAATGTTAGGGTCATTTTAATATTGACCTTCATACTTTATTTTCAGCTTATATCTTTAAAAACACATGACATAGGAACAAATAGAGTAGAAGTAAAGCAGTTTTGACATAAAAGGTTCAAGCTTAATACATATTTATTGTTGAACCAGGCCATTACGTCAAAACATAAATACAAAATTCTACATCATGTTAGCATAGTCTTCATTGTGATCGTGACTTCACTGGTACAATAGCATGAATAGAATAAAAGATGTTTACATACATATTTACAATCATGGACAGTTTCAAAGCTGCCACAGTCTAATTTTTTGCTCCCAGGTCGACTTCTTTTGCAGCTGTGTCCATATATCCAAGCGTGGTCCCTTTATAAAACATGGTAGACTGGTCTGCTGCCAGAATTGTCTGGTGTGCACGGCTGCGAGTCGGAGCTGACGGGGGAGTAGCTGGGCATGTCCCGCAGAGATGTTGGTCCACAACTGGACTCCACCGAAGAAAGACGGTCTACAATACTCGACAAACACTCCAAACTTGAGGCACCGGCAGATTTCTCATTCAAATGATCTAAAATAGAGAAAAGGGTTAACATAAATGGATTTACTGATGCAGCGTTACTACTGTTTTGTAGTGGATACTCGAGGCATCAACTCTAACTTACCATTCTTGGAATAAGAATAGCTGTTGTCGTAGTTTGCATTCATCTGATGCCACACTGGACTGCTATTTTCAGCCTGGAAAAAACAAGAAAATCTAATTTATTTTTCTCCTTGATACACAATAAAACAAAGCAGACTTGACTTGATTTGACCTAAGATTTACAGCGTTGGAAGGAAAAATGTATGGTGAATGGATGAACATTTATGCCTTCCTGATATTTAGGACAGGCCAATAAATCTCGAATACCACAGTTACGGGCTTCTTTGTTTCACATTCACCTTAAAGCCAGAGTGGCAGTGTGCGCTCCCCTTCCCTGCCCGGCCCGGAGCATGGCAAATCGATTGTATCAGTGGAAGCCACACCAGTTTGTGCAAGATGACACTTTCTATGAGTAAATCTGCAGAAAATCCTGGCAGCGGTGCAGAACATGCAGTCAAGATGGAATGCAGAAAAGCAGCCGGTTTGTCCTGCCAGACTTCAGTAAGGTGGATTTACTGTGCTTTGTTAGGGCTATAAAGTGTCCACTGTAAGAAAAGCCTTTACACCTACAAAATATTATGTTCTTGTGTATGATAGAGTTGTTTTTAAAAGAACAGCAAATTCCATAACCTAAAATTGCAGCACCTAAAGGTAATGTATATGGCATTAACACAGTATCACAGTTTCACAGTATGGTATTGGTCCAACAGTTGTGACAGGTCCTAGGTGTAGACTACTGCATGGCTTTCTTTGAGTGCAGGTCCATGTAACTCAGCAGATACAGCCACATGTCTGCCCATGCACCACTGTGAAGAACTCACCATTCCATCTGAGCAGCTGGACAGAGGGCTGCTGGGCTCTGAGCTGCTCTCTGATGGGAGACCATAGTAGTTTTCCACCTGCTCTCGCAGTAGTTCCTGCAGACTCTCGATGTACTGGATAGCGTTGCGCAGGATTTCCACCTTGGGCAGGCGCTGGCTGGGGTTGGCTGAGGTGCAGCGGCGTAGAGCCTCAAAAGCGTGGTTGACTTTCTTGAGCCGCCTGCGCTCACGCATGGTGGCGGCCCGTCTACGGTCCACAAAGCTGGATTTGCGTTTGCAGGCCTTGCAGGCCCACTGGAGACAGTGTCCTGGCTGATGAGGGGCTCCTGGGACCCTGACGTGCTCATCCTCTTCAGAGCCAGCCAGCTCCCGTCCAGGACCAAAGTCCATGCTGTCTGGAGAGGAGGCGCAGGCCCTGTCGTAGTAAACCTGGGACTGAGTGAACACATCCATGGCTTCTGTAGGATACACTGACTGATGCAGGACAGTGATCAGAGGAGACCTCAACGCTATGTGAAGGGTCTGCTGCCCCTGGCCCCTCTTATATGCCCTGGGGCCAGAGCCCAGGGCCCACATTGGCCAGATCTAATTACCATGGCCCTCTGCCCCAGCCAGAAGGCAGGCTGGGGTTAGAGCAGCCCCCTCCCAGGCCACCCCTCTCACCCCCTCAACCCCAGTACCCTGCAGAGTTTCCCACATCTGCACTTATTGGTGTTTTCCCACTCATCACCGCTCACGCCTCCAGCAGCCTCCTGCACAAGGCCGCTGTGACCAACGTACGTAGTGTTTAGAAGCGTTGGAGATAGTGGCTGAACACCGGTATCTGAAAAGTTTCCATGTTTTTTGTGATTGGCATTTCTTTCATTTAGGAGAGATCAAAGAGTATTTGACCTCCTTATTCACAAACAGAAGTATGCAGGCCCATATGTGTTATACTGCAGTAAGGCAACCCAGCTGCAAGGAAAGGTGTAATATTTCTAGCCCCACACATTCACATAGAGAGGTAAATTCTCTCTAAACACCTCATCCTTGTCCCTAAAGGTGTTGTGAATGAGCTGGCCAGTTTGTTAAAGCTCATCTAAACAGTAATTACACCATTGACACCACTGTGTAATTCTCTGCACCATCTTCCTGCACTGGCCAAAATGTGACCATTAAATGTTATTGACACAAGTCAAGAGTTCAAATCAGCTGCAACAATTGGTCAATAATTGAGCGCTCAACAGGTGTACTTGTTATTTAGTTCTAATGCGGAAATGTCCTCAAGTTGAACATTTTGATTGTGTATTTAACACACAGGGTATACTTTATTACTACTATTAACATAATGTCCAAAATTGTATTTCCTTTTGGGAGTTGACACTATAAGGGCCCCCTGTAGGCTACAGTAAGATTACATTATAGCTTCCTAGGGAGTTTTATAAATTTTTGAACATTTATTTCCCGAATACCACTCAGAAATCATAGTGCTTAAGCAGTGCATCCCTGGTAACACCTCTGGTTTGCATAGTGCCATTGCTGACTTGTTTAGATACAATGCAGATAGTTCTCACAATGTGTCACAGGCGTTTGGCGACTCCTGTCTCTGGTCACTCTGCGCACCTAAGAAAACAGCCACGCCTCTGAATGGCTGTCAAAGTTTGAATTAGGCACAGCTGAAGAAGACATCGACTCGTCTGCGGTTGTAGTGACTGCGCAGATCAAAGGCCCTTCGGGTTGAGAACAACGATGTCGATTTAAAAACGTGGCATTAAGGGGCGCTTCACTGGGGCACAAATTAAACTGGCGCAACGCACGGTGTAGTGTTTGTGCGCACATGTGGCATGCGCAGTGCACTGGTCTGTGCGCTCTCGAGGGATCTCTCGGGCTGTGCTTGTGTTGTTCTCAAGGGTCAGAGATAGAGTTAAGTGAAGGGCACAAGGTGATCTTTTACGTCCATCTCCCTCACGTCTCAGAGCCTTATTTCTTCTAAACGGCCTCATGTTTTGACTTAATGTGCTGCTCGTTTGGTGCCACAGCAGCCCCCGACAGAGACTCAATTTGTCACTAGCGCTCATGCGAAATGGATAACCCTTTATAACCCAAAAGGTTCTTAAAAAGGCTGTGTTCACAATGCATAAGCTGTATGGCAAAACGGGGACATCAATAAACAAGACTAAGGCGACGAATATAAACATTCTGAAAGCTTTTACACATCCATTTCATAATATGCATATGGACAACTTAGAAAAAAAAATAGAGTGACAACAGCACATTTTTGGCAGAAACAGAAATGCACAGTCTGATGCACAATATGACATGCACCGAGTAGTTCTACTATGGGGAATTTTAAGCAAAGTCTGGTCTAAACAAGCAGCTCTCCCTTCTCTGTGGCCTTCAGCTAAACTGAGAATGGTGTCCTCAGTAACACCAATATCTGAGAAAAAAGGGACAGAAATCTAATACTTTACAAGACATTTAATAGGTTTTATATGTACGCAACCTAGTAGTGACTAAACTATACTAATAAAAACAATGGTTATTTGTACATTAAGCCAGGAGAAGGTACAGTATATCAGTTCAGTATACTTTGCACACTTAAGGGTCACAGTGAATTTCCAAATGTGTTAGGTTCAAAAACAGGGTAAATTAACACCATTATCTGGTGAGGGAGTAGACAGCAGCCCATTAAAATCACATTACAGTTTAGGCATATCAGGTTTCTGTCTGGATTCTGCAGAAAACATGGTGTTTAGTTCATGTCTGCTCTGTTTAAGAAAAATGAACAAATATCTGTAGTTCTATTGGGTTTTGATTACACCCAATGAAAGTAACATGATGCTGGTGATGGTGTTTTAACAGTGTACTCCTGATGACTACAATTATGTCCAATAATTTAATAAATGTTTTGTGCCATGTGTTATACCGAGAGGTCTTTAGTCACTGACCTCACTCATGACAAAGTTCAGAGATCAACCCCAGTGTCCTGTCATCCAGAGATCTGAGGGCGTCTACCGTCATCAATAAACAAACCTCAAATGTTACTCATTTGAATAGTTCAGATGTAATTACTTTACATTACAATGGTGATGATAACTCCATTAGCTCTCTGGGGTTTGCACTCGTTCCTGCCTCCAGACTTTGGGTGTCCCAGTGTTAGAGAAGAAGGGGTTCAGTTTCCGTGGTGGGATCAGAGCTGCTGGATGCCAGTTGGAACAGATTAGACAGACTTTATGGGGTTTTAGGCGTGAATGCTGGAGGAACCAGTGGATGTTGCACTTTGGGTCAAGGATTGATCTTCAGTGTTTGAGGTGCACTGTCACACATTTTACTCTCAACTCAAACATGGTCAACTTTATTAAAAACAATTCACCAATCGGTTTGAACAGCACTGATATAACTACCACGCTCTTTTGGTCAGATGTATACAAATAATTAATCTTTTCACAATATATTTTGAAATATGATTTCTGCATTTAAATAAAAAAGATTGGTATAAAATATGTACAATTCTGTAGCTCATTCTATACAAACAGTATATATCAAAATTGTGGAAATAATTAAAAGATAATGTTTAAATTAAATCTGCTTTAGTTTTCTGAGCTGTCCTCTGTGCTCTTCTCTTCACTGTTGATTCTGTCTACAATAGAGGAGAGACGCAGGAGGCTGCAGGACGCTGAGGAATCGCCAGATTCTGAAAATAAAAACACTAACTTAACATAATAAAATCTCAAAAATATATTCTTATTCTATGTTAGGTCTTGTTTACCCTCTCTCTGGCGAATCACTGCTGTGGTGGAATGATCTGCAGAGGATGGCCAGTTCTCAGAGTGCTTCCAGTGCACTGCCTGTAGAAAAACATATCAGTTATGTGCATTAGATAATACAATGTATAAAAATCGAATAAATACGCAAATAAATTCAACCAAAGCAGGTTTTCACAGTATACTTTGCAAATTATCCTATACAGGAGGCTACACCACATGAGAAAGTAATTGTCATGTCCAGCATAAAAACAGCGCTTATAATAGATGCACATGGAAACTTATGTTAATGCTCTGAACGCGTTAGGAATGGGGATACACACTGGATGTTTTACTCGGCATGTAGTGGAAATCCAGCGCTAGCTTACATGTTGATCCTTGTTGTTGTGTGTTGTTGCCCCATTCTGCTTTGTATCCCGCTCGTCCAGTGACTGCAGTAACTCCTGTAGTCTCTCTATGTAGCTGATGGCGCTGCGTAAAATCTCCACTTTGGGCAGCCGCTGGTTGGGGTTGGCCACGGTTTTCCTCTTGAGCGCCTCGAAGGCCTCATTGATCTTCTTCAGCCTCCTCCTCTCTCTGAGAGTTGCGGCCTTGCGCCTGTCAGTGGGCGCTGACTTTCTTTTACAGATTTTGCAGGCCCACATGAGGCACTGTCCTTCGCAGTGCGCCCTGAGTCCCGGGGGCGCCAGGACGTGCTCCTCCCCGCTGCTGTCGCCCCCGGTCTCGGACTGAACATGATCATGGCCCGCGGACAGCGGGCTGTCACTGCCGTTGTACAAAGGGGAAACCCCGGCCATGTCCAAGTTCTGTAGCGCTTCATGATCTCCTTCATCCAGGTAACGCAGATCACTAAACAGAAATGTGTTGGTCTCAAAAAGGTCCATCATATTGTTGCGCCCCTCGCCTATGTTTTGACACTGACTGTGGCATTTAAATAGAGCAGCAGGGACACAAGTCCCAGGCTTAAATATAGAATGTGAAACTCTATCCGACACTTTGGCTGTCACACTGCATCAACCATCTTTCTCTGTGCCCACTGCAACCTAGGAACAAATATGGCTGCATTAAACGTGGAGTGGGTAAACTGGCACCTTATACTTCATGTCAGATATTTGAAATAATATATCTTATTTTACTACACGTGGGGAAATGGTAGCAGCATCTAATGAGTTCATACAAGAAATCTGTATTGAATACGACTTGGCTTAATTGACACTATCTAATGGTGGTTCAAAACAATATAGGCCTGTCCCACTGTAATAATTCACATTGTGTTCCTGGGCTCAGAGAGATGACATTTTCAGCATCACACTTTGATCTGCCATAACAGGAACAGCTCAGGTGTAGGCAATAAATATAAAAACAGTAAAGGCATTTTTTTTATGTACACGTTGGCCGATAAGATTTCTGTCATATACTCTTCCAAAGACTTACACAGTACACCTCCTCCCCAGTATGAATGATATAACTCATGAACCTACATACACATGATGGATTGTGAGATGTAAAGGATATAAAGCCACGTGACGAGGTGTTGCATTTTTCTCTAACCTGACTACTGGAAACACCACACAGGAAGTGGTGAGGGATTCCTATTTTTGTGTGACTGCATGACCTTCTGTTATGAAACAAACCAGACAAACATTTTTTGGTACCAGGTGTAAATACAGAAGCCACAACAGTCTCACATATTTACTATTTATAACCTCACAAATATAACCTTTTTGAAAAGTCATATTTAGAAGGACCTTAAAGTTTAATCTGCCTTGTGTGTTGCTATGCTTGTCACTTTTACTTTATGTGTGCCCAGCCCCCTCTCCTCTCACTGCTGCAGCTATACTGTTACATTGTTGTGGAAGACAGAGAGTCACAGAGCGTTTTATCAGCGTCAGTCTAAAATACAATTAGAAAACGCCATATCTATAGGTGTGGGCCAGCATCTCCACAACTTAGTATTCAAGTCATACAGTCTAGGGAAATGTGTTTTTCTGGTGACATTTATTGCGTTTTTATACTGCACGTGAAGCGTATCATTGCTGTTATAAATACACCTGTAGGGGGTAGGAAGAAGACCATCTGGTGAAGTGAAAATATAATAATTTATTCAAAATCAGACAATGTGTTGGCTGACAGCGTATCTCTATATTAAACTCAGTAATATCATTGTGGCAAGCTGCTATGGGATACTGCATGACACTGTTGCTGTCAGCGTTTTACATGTTTTTTTTTTATTTTTAGATTTTTTAATCAGAGGCATTTTTTGCTTTCATTAAGATAGAGATGGGGAAATGACATGGTCTAGGGCGGAGATCATATGAGATCACCCCACACTTAAAATAATGTTGATAGCCCTACACCGAGGGGGTTTTATCTGACACAGTTGATTTCACCTTCAGTTTGATCACCTTCAAATTTCTACTTAAGTAAAATTATAATAGTACTCACTTTTAAATGTAAGTATTTTGCACAGACTCGACAGCTCATGAATGTGTTAAATGTGTTGCTGATTCCAGATGAAATGAACAAACTGGTGCAGTAGAAGAGACCGAATCTGTCGCTGAGGTCTTCTGGCTTTATTATTCTGATGTTTTGAAAGGAGTACTACTTTACTGCATCTGTTATATTTAAGTACTGTGTTTCTACAATGAGGCCATGACAAAACATGATTTTAAACCAAAACTCAAAATACTTTGTACTTCAAACCAAATCATAAATGCAGTGGAGTAAAAAGTACAGATACTTGCTCTAAAATGTAGTGAAGTAAAAGTACTCCCTGTAAAATTTACTCAAGAAAAGGTCAGATACATGAAAATTGTACTTAAGTAAAGTAACTAAGTACTTCCCACCACTGACAGCAAAAACCTAGAGTTTATAATTGCTGTACTATTTGTGGTCCTTTTTTACTGCATGGGGTATAAAAACTGAGTATGAGACCATAACTATCAAGACCTTTTTAATGCGTATAAATTTATTATTGGTGTTTGATAGTCTGTGCGAAATGTGTTGCATTATGTTATTCTCTGGAGATGAATAAAGAGCAAAAAAAATTGTGGTAATGACCTTAAGACAATGATTCATGAGTCTGATGAACTGACGCTCCAAATGAGCAGTACATGGGTGTTTATATGCAGGGCTTATAGTCACTGAGCTACACTAATATCTGCACATTTTGAAGATAAATGGAGAGGCCTCCCTGTAGTGCATAGATTGTGCTTTCTCTCTATCCCACTACTGTGCATCCTGAACTGCACCATAAATTCCCGCCAGTGTCAAGGGGTTGCCGCTTCAGCTGTCAGGGAGAATCATGGGATATCCTGGGCAGAAACTCAACCTGGATGATCCGGCCTCTCGGGGAAGGACTATACACATAGGCATAAATCATACTGGAATCTATAGAGGCCCATAGTCGTCAGCTCTGCATGCTCAGTTATGTATCCAAATACTTGTATGGTGCAGAAAAATGATACAATATGAAGCTCAGAAGGTTATCTAGTATTTTGATACTGTATACAGTCAATATTATAGACTTTTGGGATATACCAGTTTATGTAATTGATTATGGCTTCCAGTTAATATAAACCCACACTAAATTAGAATATTACATAATTATGTCTTCAATTATATTATTTATTTATCATAATCATCGCATTTAAAATAAATCAGTGCTTGAAATATTTCACTCTGCGTGCACTGAATCTATATATTGAATGTGCCTCACTGAAGTAAACTAAAACAATAAATTTTTTACAATATTATAATTTATTGAAATGCACCTGCATTTTAATAATGTTATCTAAAATTGTGAAACTCTTTCCTTTTCAACACTTATTACTATTGAATAAGTACAGAATATATGGTGGAAAATTCAGATAACCTTTTGTTTTAATAATCACATTTTCATTGCATAAATCCTTACAGTCTGATACATTCAATGTTTTACTTTTTCCAGTGAATGTTTGCAGGGGGGTCCAGTTAGCACTAGTGCTGACAAGGGGGTCACAAACTGCACTGATAATGAATATGAACTGAAGGGCCCCACTACCCTAGCCCCTTGTTTGCCTCCTCGCCCTGCTTTAACAGGATGTCCTGTCTCAGACAGGGTGCACACTCAATGCCATGTTTTAGAGGAAACTCTTAGCACCATGACGGACACACTGCATCTTGATCCACACCTGGAATTTGAATTACTCAGTGTGAGGTTAAGTACCCGGTCATGCGCCCGATGACAGTGCCTCACCTGGGGTCACCACTCATGGCCCGCCAGGTCACCGGGCCAGGGAGTCAGGGCGCACTGTGCCCAACGGAAAAATACAATCTCTATAGAAATGACAAAGTAGATGGATTACGCATAGGGAGAAGAGATGAGCCATACATGACAGACAACAGGTCTGCACACAGCAATGGCAATAATGGACTATCTCTGTTAACCAAGAAATAATCCAGCCACAATGCGTCAGAAGCCAGTGTACCGTTTGTGCCATCCCCAAGCCTGGTTAAATCTAGAAGGTTGCATCAGGTTTGGTCTAAAACCTATGCACACTGGGATGCCAATCATTTGCTGTGGCAACCCAGGAAAGAAAAACCCAAAAGGAAAGAAAGAGGTCAATTTCTGCAGGAGAATGCTAGTCTTTTGCAATATTTTGAAATACGCATAATATACAGTATGTACTAGTTTTTATTTATTTTACTGTTTATCTAAAATATGAGGGGACATAAATATTTTCATGTGAAATATTGCATGTTGCATGTCCTGACAAATAAAGTATAACCGTGCATAACATACACCAGACTACTTTCTTACAAATTTCCAAAAAAGCAATCTCCGGACCCACTTCCCCTGGCAGACGTGCACTGTGGGGAGCTGGAAGAGTGCCAGCCCAGTCTTCCATGGTACTGAGGCTAAGCTTTGGAACAAATAATGTCCCTGCTTTGACCATGGGCAACCTCCAAGACACTTATGTCACAGTGTCCTGCAAGAGAGCATCTCCCACAGTTAATCTTCATGGCCCGTGTCCCCTAAACTTGCAGGCTCTAGACGCGCTGGTGGTCAAACAAAGGAGGGAGTAGAGTGAGTGTGTGTCTCTTGGACTGGAGCTAGCAGACGGCTCCTCTCACTCGTGCCTTGAGCTGCGGGTTACACGGGGGAGGCTTGGGTTTCAAAGGCCGGGGGACTACAAGCTCTGATGGCATCTGCCTTCTTTCTGCCGGGCCATGTAGGGATTCTGTTCAAAGGCTGAGCAGCTGAAGTGTGTCAATTAGCAAAGGGAAAGAGCTCACCAACTTGCTCTAACTCTGCCTGACCTCAGTGTTTTACATTGTGGAGCATAATGGTATTGCGCACTAGTCAAGCAACGTCAATACACCCCTTGCAAATGGACCGGTATTGATTGACTAGCTTTATGTGCTGCCCTTGCAAATGGATGTAAAGAATAATAAGGTAAAAGAGGAGCGCAACATCAGTGAGAGGCCAAGCAGGTTTTTGCAGCTGTTCCCATGCCAGTGTGACCATCTTTTCAACGGGTTTCCACTATATGCAATAAACACGGAGAATGGCCTTTTGCAGCTTATCACCTGACAGGCATTGGTGATTTAGGTGGCAGGGATCTCAAGGCCCCTCCTGATTGATTCTGTCCTCATTCAAGAAAGTGATGGATTAAAACATTTTTGGGTTTAGCCTGTGTCCTCATAGGCCGTCCAGTCTAAGCCACTGATGCAGACTTAGAAAGGGGGCACTGGCCTTGACCCTGATGGAGACCTCTCGTCTGGACGGTGAGGTGAGACGTTGACCCCGTTGCCCTCTGATTGGTCAAAGAGTTTCAATTGTTCTTGTTTTTCATGTGTTTTTTGGCAAATGCCTTGGGATGAAGTATAAAGACGCTGCACAAAATTGTCTGGAAATAGGACCCAAATCTGAGCTATTTCAGCTTAAGTGTTTTTTCTTTCATTGTGCTGCGTAGCTTTGATGTTGCAGTCTGTAAACGATATGGTGGAACAGCTACCATTAATATCACACAGCCTTTGGGAGTCAGGGATGAAGCCTGCGATAACACTGACTTTATCCAATCATCAGCAAGTCTGACTGTAGCCATGGTAACTGCAGCGACAATGATCCAACAATATTAGTTTTTCCTGAAGTGTGTAAGCCCAGAACAAAGCGGGTTTAGTTACAATGAAAATTAGGCTGATTCTTCAATAACAACAGCGCACTTTAATGTGTGTTTGAAGGTGGTGAGGATAATGTGGCTTTGAGAGAACTAACAGGATATTGATGAATGTCCATGCTGACGAGTGAGACCAGGGCCACTGCTGAGCTGCAAAATTGCTGATATGGAGTTTATCATTATAAAAACAGAGACAGAGGACACTGAAGCACTGTCTGAGTGCAGCCATTAACAAGATCGCCATAAAGCCACAGTGGGTAAAGCGCACAGCCATATCAGGCTCAGCTTCTGCTGGAAGCTTTGTCACTTAAAACCAAGTCTTTACCAAAAATAGATCCTTTTCTCATGCCAGGTTATCACACATTCTTTTAATTTAAAAGGGATTTTACTAAACTTCTTCTGCTTATTCCCATTAGAGGTAGTGGACTGGAGCCTATCCATGCAACTATGGGCTTTAGCAGGGTACACTCTGGACAATGGCCAGTTAGTAACAGGGCTGACACAGGAAGCCAGAGATGACCCACAGTAACACGGAGGACATGCAGACTCCACACCATTATAGTTGGCCGACCACAGGGTCAAACCCACAACCTCCTTGCTAAGAGGCAGGAGGGATAGGCACTCTGCCCCCTCACTAAATTTCATTGCTTGTAAATTGTAAGAGTGTAATTTTCTTTATGTCCATGTTCAATATTTTATCAACATTCCTGCTGTGTTTTTGCAAGGTAGTCACTTGCAAAGTATTATTAAGTTTTCTCATTTACACTTCTCTGCCGTCTGTAACATCAAGTACATTTGGAGAATAAATGAAGTAGAACCTGACTCACCTAATAGTGCAGCCAATTTAGAAAGTACAAAGAAATTTATTGGATTTCTATCCTATTTAATTAACACTGTCTGCAAGCTTATAAAGCCATCTTGTGGAAACAAGCCATGCACAGCTCTTACTAAATATCTACTTCTGTGGTTGTGTTGTTTCATTAGATCAGTTAGAATTGATGGAACAGGGTAATGCGAGGCCATGCTTGGATTTCTTTGTTGTCTATTACTTGATGTTTACATATTTAAAATAAATAAATAAATAAATAATAGCCTACTTGTTCCTAATTAAAAGGTAATAGTTCCTCTTAGTAACAGTTGTAGTGTTATGTTACGTGTATAAAGTCTTCTTCCTTTAAGCTTTTCCCTGGAGTATCCACAGAAAATCATCTTCATTCTTTGTCTGCAGTGATTTGCAAACTAATATGGCATAGGTTTAATGCCTGATGCCCTCCATTTATCCGAGCTTGGGACTGGCAGAATATACATATTCAGAATGAAACTATGTACAGTCATATGTAAAAGTTTGGGCACGCCTCTGAAGTTACATAATAATTTACTCTGGCTTCACAAAGAAAGGTCACAGAGGTATGTCATTCATTTTCCAGTGACATCTGAGTTCTAGGGAGTTTTCCTAACAACAGTTTTTAGTGTAGCAGTATTTAGGTGCATGAAATTAAATTAAATATGGAAAAAATGCCTGTGCAAAAGTTTGGGCAGCCTTATAAGTTTTCTGATTTGAATGCATCTTCTCAAAATAAATTACTTGCAACACAAAACTTGTTAGATTAGTTAATTAAGCCTTGAACTTCATAGACAGGTGCATTCAATAAAGAGAAAAGGTATTTAAGGTGGTAATCAGGAAATGGAAGAACAAAGGCAAAGTTGATGTTACAGATGTGACAGGCCAAGAAAATACCAGAGACATAGGTGAGGAATGGTGAGAATGGTTAAAGACATCCCACAGATCACCTCCACAGACCTACAAGATCATCCTGCTGCAGATGTTTCTGTACAGGGGTGAACAATTCAGAGAACTTTGCACAAAGAACAGCTGTATGGGAGGGTGAGGCCACGCCATAAACAGAGTCACTTGAGGTATGTCAGTCCACAGCACGTTATTCCAAAACAAATCTTACTCATCTAAATGAGCTTTTGCCTTCCTCAAGTGACTCTGTTTTAAGATCTATCTATGCTTCTGATGACGTACCAGATAACATTACACTTAAAACATAGCAATGCTGGAGCATCCCCAGATGTTGTTTTATTTTGCCATTCAAAAGCATGCCAAAGAAAAAAAAATGGACTTAGAAAATTCATAACCAAAAACTTGAATTTTTTTTTTTTTTTTTTTTTTTTGCACTTGCCCTTAAAGGTCATTAACTTAAGAGAAAATCTATTTGTACAATATAGCAACAGTTTATTTCAAGCACATAATAAACAAAATTACATGCACATACACAATGTACACATATATAAAAGAACGCAAACAAAACAAAAAAAGGAAAAAAAAAAAAAACATCCTTCCATGCACAGTATGCCCGAAAAGGAGTGGGAGGAAACGCAAGCTTATTAAATCCCACCCCCTTTCCCAATATATCAAGTACATTTAACTGCTTCCTATTTATACTCAATCAAGAGTTCTTAATTAAGAATGAAAATCAATAGACATTTTATATACAAACCATATTAATTTATCCAAAGAAGACACTTGTTTATCAATTACATTTTACAATGATAACTTAAACCCCAAATTCCAAATTAATACCAACCTTAATATCAACCTTCTTTATACCTTTGGAAAATCATTTCTTTAAACAGTTTTTTTAAATTGTTTCATATTTGGACGTTCCCTCAGCTCCACATTCAAACTATTCCACAATTTCACTCAACATAATGCACCAATAGGCTTCAGGGCTTCTGCCTAAAGCTTCCAGATATCATATTTGTTATTATTTAACTTTTCTGTCAGCATAAGTAATACAGCTCTTAAACAGATTCCTGTACTGCTGATGAATGGGCAGTGGACAGGCTCCATTCTAGACGTGTGTGGCCCTTAAAATGTAAGAAAAATCCCAAGATTCCCACTTGTGACACTCACATGAATTATTTTTAACAGGTTGCTCTCCACACCCAAACGTCTCCGGATTAGCATTACTGTCTCAGCATACAACAACAAATGAATAGTGGCGACTGCGTGAACTTGAACTTGAATCTGCAACAATAGTGACGTTAGCAAAAAGTATACAACAACTTTTAAATAATCTAATGTGCATTGGTACTATAACGCACGCAAAGAAATAAAGACGCCATACTTAACATGTCCAGAGCAGTGCTTTTCACTCGTCGTCAAGGTCATCGCCACCTGTCTGATACAATAAAAATTCTAGTGTTACTGCAGCGAAAGTTATTGGATATCAAGTTTCATTATATGTGCTGTAGTAGTGCAGGTGCAAGCAGGCTGGTGGCAAAATGGCTGTAATTGTAATAAATAGGGACGCACCAGCTTCACTTGGCTAATTTTCAATAGCCAGGAAATAAATTGAATGTATCGCAATAATGCTGTGGTGCTCCATTTGTCAGACATTTATTCTTCAGTAAAACTGCATTGTGACCAAATAAAAATATATGTAAAGACATAAGGCAAGGCAAGGCATGTACACTGCTCAAAAAAATAAAGGGAACACTAAAATAACACATCCTAGATCTGAATGAATGAAATATTCTTATTAAATACTTTGTTCTTTACATAGTTGAATGTGTTGACAACAAAATCACACAAAAATTATCAATGGAAATCAAATTTCTTAACCCATGGAGGGCTGGATTTGGAGTCACACTCAAAATTAAAGTGGAAAAACACAATACAGGCTGCTCCAACTTTGATGTAATGTCCTTAAAACAAGTCACAATGAAGCTCAGTAGTGTGTGTGGCCTCCTCGTGCCTGTATGACCTCCCTACAACACCTGGGCATGCTCCTGATGAGGTGGAGGATGGTCTCCTGAGGGATCTCCTCCCAGACCTGGACTAAAGCATCTGCTAAGTCCTGGACAGTCTGTGGTGCAACGTGGCGTTGGTGGATGGAGCGAGACATGATGTCCCAGATGTGCTCAATTGGATTCAGGTCTGGGGAACGGGCGGGGCCAGTCCATAGCATCAATGCCTTGGTCTTGCAGGAACTGCTGACACACTCCAGCCACATGAGGTCTAGCATTGTCTTGCATTAGGAGGAACCCAGGGCCAACCACACCAGCATCTGGTCTCACAAGGGTCTGAGGATCTCATCTCGGTACCTAATGGCAGTCAGGCTACCTCTGGCGAGCACATGGAGGGCTGTGCCCCCCTCCCAAAGAAATGCCACCCCACACCATTACTGACCCACTGCCAAACCAGTCGCTGGAGGATGTTGCAGGCAGCAGAACGTTCTCCACGGCATCTCCAGACTCTGTCACGTCTGTCACATGTGCTCAGTGTGAACCTGCTTTCATCTGTGAAGAGCACAGGGCGCCAGTGGCGAATTTGCCAATCTTGGTGTTCTCTGGAAAATGCCAAATGTCCTGCACGATGTTGGGCTGTAAGCACAACCCCCACCTGTGGACGTCGGGCCCTCATACCACCCTCATGGAGTCTGTTTCTGAGCGTTTGAGCAGACACATGCATATTTGTGGCCTGCTGGAGGTCATTTTGCAGGGCTCTGGCAGTGCTCCTCCTGTTCCTCCTTGCACAAAGGAGGAGGTAGTGGTCCTGCTGCTGGGTTGTTGCCCTCCTACAGCCTCCTCCACGTCTCCTGATGTACTGGCCTGTCTCCTGGTAGTGCCTCCATGCTCTGGACACTACACTGACAGACACAGCAAACCTTCTTGCCACAGCTCACATTGATGTGCCATCCTGGATGAGCTGCACTACCTGAGCCACTTGTGTGGTTTGTAGTCTCCGTCTCATGCTACCACAGAGTGAAAGCACCACCAGCATTCAAAGGTGACCAAAACATCAGCCAGAAAGCATAGGAACTGAGAAGTGGTCTGTGGTCACCTCCTGCAGAACCACTCCTTTATTGGGGGTCTCTTGCTAATTGCCTGTAATTTCCAGCTGTTGTCTGTTCCATTTGCACAACAGCAGTGAAACTGATGTCAGTGTTGCTTCCTAAGTGGACAGCTTGATTTCACAGAAGTGTGATTGACTTGGAGTTACATTGTGTTGTTTAAGTGTCCCCTTTATTTGTTTGAGCAGTGTATATTTGTATAGCACAATTCATACACAGAGTAATTCAAAGTACTTTTACATTATTTAGTCTTGATTGTTCAATTTAACTCCGGGTTATCCTTGTTGAATGTGTTTTGTTTTGCCCTTTGACCTCAACAGTGACTGGTTTTGGAAGTAAAATTCCAATAAAATTTTCATAAAAAGTTGACTTTTTGAAAAATCCATATATTAAACGTTCAATGACATGTCTCTGAAACTTGGCAAAAGGCAAAGTTACAAACAAATTTTGCTGAATTTTCAAGTTTTTGTTATTTTTTTTTGATAGAAATTTATTGTGTTATTGTCATGAGTTATTACACCTGATTATCCCCCCGCCGAGCTTTTAAACTTTTAATTTTATGCATTTGGGGAAATCTATGGGAAAAATGAATGGGAAATTTACTTCCGGCACCAGAGGGGGGCGGGCACTGCGGCAGTCTATATTACCTTTTATATTGCCTACCCTGCAAAAACTCAATATCTACCTTAGTTAAAATGACTTGAATCCAGATTATAAATCTGGATTCAAGTCATTTTCACTACATTGGATATAATTACTCTTTAGGCTAGATTATTTGACTTGTTTCAAGTTATTTCTTTCCTGTTTCAAGCTATTTTGTACTTTTTTCTAGCAAAATTATCTGTCCATGGGGTAAGTGCAATTTTCTTTCCCCATGGACAGATCATTTTGCTTGAAATAAGTAAAAAATAGCTTGACACAGGAAAGAAATAACTTGAAACAAGTCAAATAATCTAGTAATAAGTTACCTAATAAGTAAATTAATCCAATTTTGTGAAAAATGCTCGAATCAAGATTACTAATCAGAATTCAACTCTTTTTAACTAAAGTAGATTTGTTTGTTTGGTTGTTTGTTTACTAACAGTCTTTTTCTAATATCATGCAGCGACCTGGAAGGCATTTATCAAACCTGGGCTGTAATTTGCTGCAGAAGTAAAAATGTCCAGTGTCAGGACAGACGCCAGCTCAGCTCAGAGACAGAAGTTTGGTGTGAGAGGAGAAGAGCTCAGCGGACGGTAACTCGACTTAATCCTAGTTCAGTTTCACGGCCCTCAGCCTCTATGTGTTTATGTCTAATCCGTGCTTTGTGAGCCTGAAGCTGACCTCACTGTTTGGTTTCACAGGGTCCCCCGGGGGCCCACAGAGGGTCTGGGACGGTTCTTACAGCGGGACAACCCATGCAGACGGGGTCCTGCATGGTGAAATGCCCAGCTCGGCTCCTGTTACCAGCAGGTTAGTCATGGCTGTGCAGATTTATGTGTGGAACAATAGGAAGGATTTGGGTTGCACAATATGACCGGCGTGTTGCAACGGGACGGTCCTGCTGTAAGGAAGGCAGAGGACCAGAGATGAACCAGTATGTGTCCTGGGATGAGTACGGAGTGTGGCATGTTCAGAGGTGTTTAATGTAAAGTTAATTTAATGTTTAAAAATGGACACTGATGAATGTAATAAGACCTCTGCATTAGAACAGGTCTGTAGTACACTGTAAAAAAAAAAAAAAAAAGTTGAGAAAACTCAAAAATTCAAGGCAACAGGATCCCTTGAGATTTTTTAGTTTTGGGGCCAACTCAAGTTTTCTCAAGTTTCAACCATTTTTCCTATGTCTAAAAACTTTTACTCACTATAATTTTTTTAAAAACTCATCTTACAGCCAACTTACTATCATTTGTTCAGAATAATTATTATTCATAATAATAAAAACTTAACCTTCAGGCCCTCCTTTAAAAATGGAGTTCTTCCTCTTAAAGCCCTTTTAGGTCACGGGGTCACATTGAAAAATATAAAACATTAAGAAAAACAATTTATTTAACCCCATTAACCCCTGTCCTTATCATACATAACTATATATATATATATATATATATATATATATATATATATATATATATATATATATATATATATATATATAAATGCCAGTTTGCTGACATAAGTCCAACATATTTGTAAATAAAACATGAATTATTTACTATTTAAAAGATGCAAAGTATTTTTAATGTACGACAATATGACCAAAAAAAGGCTTTAAGAGGAAGAATGTGAGTTTTTTCCTGTGACAGTAGAAACTTCATTCTTTTTCAATTGTGACACTGAAATTCTAAAATGAATTTATTAATGAACATCTTTGTCAAATATCATTACCCTAGCATTAGTAAAACATTAAATTGAAAGTTTTTAGACATATGAATGAGTTGAAAACTTGAGATTTTGAGTTGGCTCCAAAACTCAAAAATCTTGAGGGATCCTGTTGCCTTGGTTTTTGAGTTCTCACAACTTTATTTTTTTTATTTTTTTTATTTTATACAGTGTCCAGGTATGCTTCTGGTGCTGCATGGCCTTTTTCTGGTGGTACTAATTTTTTTTGCAGTTAAAGTCCTAAAGTCTAAAGTAGTTTAATTTAGATCCAGTTTTATTATTGGATTAGTTCTGACTACAGCTCTGTTTGGGGCTGAACTTTATATCATTGTGTAGGGGTTCAGTGCCGGGTTTAGTCCTGGTTTAGTCCTGGTTTAGTCCTGGTTTAGTCCTGGTAAACCTGGTATTTTGATGTTAGTCCCCATATTCCACCATTTTCTTTGTGTTAGACCCAGATTAGTCAAGATTTCAGCAAATTTTATGTGTCTGGTGTGGATGGACCGGGAGGACCACCTCTCTGGTGGCTGGCTGACCCTGGGTCTCTGGGACAGGTGGAGCTGGACCCCCCAGACTTTACCATGGACCTCCAGTAGAGAGACACACAGCGTTCTCTGTAATAGCAGCTCAACAGCATATCATAGCTTTTAGGAAATGGGTAAATCAACAACATACAAGAATGTGTGGAGACAAAAACATATTTTTCCACTCTTTTGATTCATTTTATGCCTAATTATTTGTGTAAGAGGTCTTATCATCCCTCTGTGATGATGCAGAGACATAAGGTTTGCACAGGCCTGCTGAATGTAGACCACAAACAGGCAGCATAAACAGTGCCCAGCCCACTAGGTGTTTTATCTTTTTGCCACCCACAGTTTACACCAGTGGGGAGTTGAAACCCTGCGCTGGCCAGAGTTCATCTGTGAGCCTCCAGCTAATCACCATACCCAAGCCCAACATGGGACGTGGCTCCAGCCCATTAGAACTACACCAGCCTTTGGCTCTGGGCCAATTTATCAAAACACAAACTGTAACTTTAAACTCCTATTAGACATTATTTCAGTTTCCCACCAGCCCAGTTCCGCTGCCAGCTGAAAATCAAGCCAGCTTTGTCTGTGTGTTCGTCCCTTTGGAGAACTTCATACTTTGTTTAAAGACAACAGTGCTGATGTTTAAGACCCTCACACTAATTTGGACATTCTTTGCGAGTGAGGAGTTCCTCTGGGGGCAATGTTTGAGTTTTGAGTCATTTCTTCATGCTTCTCGAATGGAAATGGGATGGTTTCGATGGTGAGCAATAGGAGGGAATGGAGTCATCCGTGGCCCTGAGATCTGCTTTTTCCCTCTTGTTCGCTGGTGTGTTGCCTCAGCAGTGCCAGAACTGAGCTGACCTGACCGGGAATGCACAATTTTAGTTCAGTGTGAGGCTAGCAATCTAAAACCTTTGTTCAGAGTCAGAGTGTGATTTTATAGCTTTACATTTTACTGGACTGAAGCAGATTAGGCAATGGTTGTTGTTGACTGTGTTTGTTGGCTTGATTTTCGCTCCACGTGTGATCCCAGCTGTCCTCTTTTCCAAAACACATAATCATGTCATCTTCTGCAGAAACAATAACTTGGAAATCCTGAGTCATTCTCTCACTTACTATGAATATGATTTATACAGAGGCGGGTGGGGAAAGTGAAAATGTAAAAGTAAGTAAAAGTACTGGTAGGAAAAAAAATTAATGATTAAAACTTTTAAAAAAAGACAAGTAGCCTACAAAGCGCCGTTGAAAGCATTTTGCATTTACACAACAAAATCTACTATTGCTGATGCAACTGCTGTTAATATTATTAGTAGCCTACTGCTCCACATTTTACCACTAAGGTGAAAAAAATAATCTTACTTTTTTAGAGATGCTATGAGCAGTACATTTATTTGTTTATATTTCATAAAAAATTACCCACATTTGTGCCAAGATATGATGTAAACATGTTTAAATCTAATAATAAATAAATAATAAAAAATAAAATAAAAAAAAAATAAAATAAATACATTTTACTGAAAACAATGATACAGTTTTAGTTATTACCAATTTAAATTATGGTTTACATAATGGCTAAAGTTGTTTTTGTTTACATTTTTTGTTTTGGTTCAAACCCTGCACCGCCAATCGTCCAATCAGAAAACAGACCATTGTTTTTATTTAGACTGCAGTACCATTTCAAACCAGTAGGAGTGCATGCAGCTTACAGTACCCTTAAATTCTTAAAGTAAAAGTAAAGATTAAAAGGAAAACTAACAATTTACTCAACTAAAATTAATAGTATGATGAAAATGTAAATGAAAATGAAATGAAAATGTATGTAGAAAATACATATTCATCAAAATATCTACTTGAGTTTCTAGATACTTTTCTTTCTCCAGATTATTTCCTATAGTATATAGTTGCTAAACTGTAGAAGGCTAAAGAATATTTTGCTGAATGCCTTTAGATTCTTCTTACATTTGCAACAAAAGCACCTTATTTGTGCTGTGAATCCTGTTGTTGATCATGTATGGATATCACAGCTTTTATAAATAATAACTGTATTTTCTGTAAATATGTGAAACTTGTTTTCTGCCTGAAATGTTTATAAATGTGCTGCTATTGCATTCACTACTGATTGCAGCACAGTAATGGGTGCTATGACTTAACATTTGCTACTTCTCACGTCCTTAAGCTCTTGGGAAATGGCCAGAGCTTCAGAGGAAGAAGGGTTAGAGTGGTAGCTAATGTGGCTAATATGGGAGGAGTTGGGTAACCTGGGTAAACACAACAGGGTCATCCCGGGTTCACAACCTGAAGTGAGGTCTTACTCGTCTTTCTGTTTTTGTTTCTTTACATATTTATAAGAGATCTGCATTGGTTGGAAAGGTCATGACTCAGTACTGATCTCTGCAAACATCTTTGAGTAATTTAGTCACAAAATTTTGCTCAATTACAACAAAGAGGTTGTCATGCAATGATCTGCAAATCTCAATATTTTATTCACAACAGAGGGTAAACAACATTTGAGGACGTTAAACCTGAGATAGTTGGGACAGGGGCAATGAAAGACATGAAAAGAAAGCCTGAAAATTATGTGCCTTTGTAAAATGCTTCCTTTTACCCAGAAATTTCTTAAATGAAATGTTTCCAGTTGCCAGATAGTTACAAAATGCTCCTCCACTGTAAAACTCCAGTCATTTCCTGTTCTAATCTTTTGTAGATGTGTCACTACCAAATTTATAATGAGCAATTATTTTTTTATCAATTAATAAAATGTCTTAAGGTAAGGTATACTTTATTGATCCCCGTAGGGAAATTAATTCTCTGCATTTGACCCATCCCTCAATGCCGCTGGGGCAGCCTGTCAGGAGCAGTGGGCTGCTGCGCAGCGCCCGGGAACCCTTCTCCAGATCTTGAGCCAGGATCCTGGTCAGGAGCATTTGGCTGGAGGTTTTTGCCTATTGTGCATGTTTTGAGGTTGATGGGGGAAACCGGAGCACCCGGAGGAAACCCACCCAGACACGGGGAGAACATGCAAACTCCACACAGAAAGGCCCCACACGGTCCGGGAATCGAACCCAGGACCTTCTTGCTGTGAGGCAGGAGTGCTAGCCACTATGCCACCGTGCCGTCTTAGTTTCAACACTTGTTTTTTATATGGAATAATATGTGATAAAATATAGTTTTACAAGAGTGGAATTTGAAGAAAATGAACCATACATTTCTGGCTTTAGATCACTGAGAAGAGGACTTTGCTTTATCCCTGGAGTTAAAGATGAACGACAGGTCACCTTTCTTTCACTGCTCCCTTGATGATGGACTAAAATTCTTTGTGACATTTAGGGAAAATATAGTGATATAGAACAGTGATTCCCAACCTGGGGGTCAGCACCCCCACTAGAGGTCGCCAAAGCTTCACAGAGGGTTGTGAGGGCCTCTTCAAAAAGAGGTCCAAGCTAGGGCTGAATGATAATGCAAGGAAGACAGAAAATGTGTTTAGAAATTAGATTTAGATAGATAGATAGATAGATAGATAGATAGATAGATAGATAGATAGATAGATAGATAGATAGATAGATAGATAGATAGATAGATAGCATATCACTTATAACTAAAGTACTCATACTGAGAACATGTGAAGTATGAATAAGTGCAGGGTGGAGGCCCGGGTCACTGGGACTGGGTGAGAGGGGAGCGGGGTGTCACAGCTCTACTGGGCCGTCTTTGAGCACTTGATGGATGCTCTGTAACCAATGGAGATGGAGCACCCCCATCGTCAGACTGAGCACACGATCTTCTCAGCAGATTAACTCCCATTGATTTATAGAGATTTACCTCAGGAAGACAACAGCTGGCAAAAGCACAAACAGCATAGTTTGTAGAAATGGTGCTTTGACAGATCTGAGTAAGATCTTGAATATAAGCCAGAGTATTTGACTGACATGGACCTCATTTACAATTATAGCAATGTAATTTCCCTATGTACAAATAAGAAAGTGAGGCACTGATATAAATGCCAACTGTCCCTCATATGACCTATTCTTTCTTCAAAAATTAGGTCCAGCAAATTAAGTCTCAAGGTCAAATATGATGTGGTCATTTGTAATATTTACGCTCCAGCACAGAACAGAACTCCAGTGTAGTTGGCAGTAAAGGACATTTCTCCAATTTATATTAGTGAAACAGATCTCTGCTAGGTCATTACAGTTAGGCAATGATCCACACCACAAACTAATCAATCATCATCTTTACCAATGATGACCTTTCCTAAATCAGCCGGAAAATCATTTAGTTACTCGCTAACAGAGAAAATTCCTGTATCTGGTCATCTACTGTATATCTACGACAGAAAAAAAGTTGTACTGATCTGAAAATCTTAAATATGGTATATCAATTTTTTGTTGTTTTGAAACTGAAAAATTATGTAAGGTTTACATTTAAAACATAGTTCTCAGTGGATCAGATCACATTATTACAGGATACTGGTGTGTCATGTTTTACCTGATAAATACTTATTTTAAATTAACATAATATTAACATGTTTGTGCAAGATATCATCACTTTTTAATGTGATACTTATTTATCACATTATTTCAAGATACTGGTGCATCACTTACCTTAAAATAACTTGATAAATTATCTTGTAAAAACTTGATAATACGTCATTACAAGATGAGATATGATAAGTTTTATATTAAAAACTTATATGATACAGCTGATTTTTTAAACATTTTTATTCACACTTCCATACTTAGGGACTGTTGTATTGTAGAAACTGACTTTTTTCAATGTGCTGTCAAAATAAAAACATATCAATCAGTGCGGCTTTAACTTTCTGCATAATTTGAGATAACGTACTGCCTCTTGTTCCTCAGAGCACATATCTTGCTTGTTATGGGAGTTATGGGAAAAGCAAAGCTACGCGAGTGCATTATGTGAGAAGCTGGAATCAGGTGAGAGGAGTTAATGCTGGGAGCAGAATTTGCTATCGAGAAGAAAATCTGCATGGGATTTATTTGGAAATGATAGCCCTCCTTTGTTGGGCCAAGTGCTCTTTCTTGCCTCCCTCACACATTCACACAGAGCATATTCCCCTCTGCTCCCGACTATTAACACCCCTCCATTAAAGTGAAATATCAGATGTGGCCCAAAACGGACAGCAACACAGCTCCCATGACATCAGCCTGCGTTTTAGCCAGAAAACCCCGCTCTTTGGCACAAAACACAACATGCATTTTATTTTAGTAGGAAGTCAGGGTATAAAATAATATGGTTTTATTTTACTATAACAAAAAAATGTAAAAATAAAGAAATAAATAAGAAATAACCTATTAGTTCTAATCAGGACAAGCTGAAAGACTTGTAAATCTTATTAGGAGTGAATGATTAGCAGGTGGCAACAGCTTACAATACACATTTTTTAACAGAAAAAAATTAACTTAGAACAGTGGTTCACAAAGTGTGGTCCGGGGCCCCCTGGTGGGCTGCAAAGGTACTGAGGTTGTCCATATTAACTACATAAAAAGAAATTAGTTTGTAAACAAATTACAATTAAGTACAGTTATATAGTTGTTTAAAATACTACTCTGAAACTACTTTAGCCAACAGTCTGTGTTTCCGGTAACACTTTAGAATAACTCGCAACTATGAGCCAGTAATAAAGCATTAACAAACATGTAATTAACAATAATTAAGATTAAACAAGTAGTTTTTATAATAGCTTTTAGATCCTGAATTACTACTGATGTTTTTAATTGTGCAATGAGTTACATGAGCTGATTCCTAAAGAATTTAACAATAATAACAATGTTTATAACTCATTGTTGCTTATAAATGTTGAAGTAATGTTTTGTAAATATTCAGTTAACTGGTTACTAACTCTAAGCTATTTTTAAGTGTTACTGTTTTTTTTTTACATTTTCAATAGAAATCTATGTGGGGAAAACATGGCATAGTCTGTTGAATAGAGTGAAATTTTATTGTTGGGGCCACGAGACTCTTGACTTTGGGAATGGCTGAGAGTAAAGAGTAAGTCTGAACATGTTAAAGTCATGATAGGAAGGTCACTTGCATTTTTATTTTTTATTGTTTACTTGTGTTTACTTTTGTGATCATCATGGTCAGTCTTAGCTCAAAACTCTTCTTAGATTCTTGTGTTAAAACAATAAAGTGAAAGTGATAAAGTTGCAGGTGATATCACAATGCACTGTTCTGATCAGAAAATAATCAGCGCTGGACAAAGTACTCAACTTCATTACTTGAGTAAAAGTGTAGATCCTCCTGGTCAAATATTACTCCAATACAAGTAAGAGTTGCTAATTCAAATTTCATGTGCTTTCAGAAATACTTAAGTATTCAAAGTACTACACAAAACACTTAGGTATACAAAGTACAACAACATTTTTTCACAGTGCATTTCAAATAAGTGCAGTCAAGAATTTTGGGGTAAAATTTCTACTACATTCAAGTCACAAATTTGCATTTCATACATTTTTAATCCTACCTTCTAAAGAAGAAATGTCAGACTTATTTCAGTGAGGAAATGTGGGGTTCAACTTATAAAACCATAATAGATAAGATTGTTCCACAGCAAAAATATATTATTATTATTATAATTAAGGCTGGGTATTTGGATCATACTAATCAATTATTTTTCAAATTGGTTTATTATAGAATCGTGCAAATAATGTTCACAGCAAAAACTAAATCACTTCCAGATTGTGTCCAGAGGTTTTTTTTAGTTCCTGAGAGTAAATATGAGTAGTATTATGTAGTAAACAATTATCTTTAGGGAGTAAGTCAGTTGGTTTTAAGACAATTTCTCTGCAGAAGTTTTGCTTTTTTTTTTAGAAATGTAATGGAGTAAAAGGTATTATATTTATCTTTTAGATGTAAAAGTAATAAATTTCCTCTAAAAATGCTACTCAAGTAAAGTACAGATTCTCCAAAACTATACTTAAGTGCAGTACTCAACTTACTTAGTGGTTACTGTCCACTTCTGAAAATAATACAGCTTCATGTACTGCAGTGAAAAAGAGCTATATTGCCTTTAGTCTATATTTTACCCCAGTGTCTCAGAGCAGGGGCCTAAGGGAACTATGAAACTACACATTTGTTGAAAGTCAGCCCATTCGGTAGCCCCTCCTGTGGATGGAGTGTTGTATTAGACGCAGCTGGAGTTGCACTCAGGTACTCTGTGTGTGTGGACTGTGTGTGTGTGTGTGTGTGTGTGTGCAGCTGAACAGATGTGCACCTTTTTCCCTCTGACTCACACACACTCATACAGATGTGCTGCAGGACAGGTCTGCAGTGCCTCGGTTGTTGCCCCCCTGAACATCCTTCCACACCTTGTTGATGGGACCGGAACTGTCCCGCCGTATTTCGCCAGGGGTGGGCCCGGCTTGACTCATGGGGCTGAATGAGAGGGGTCATGACCTGCGCTGTGAACTGCTTCCTGTTTCTTTTAAGGGAGTCTTCCGAGGCCTGCGGTGATCACAGACAGACTGCTCCTGCGTAGACGATCTGGGCAGACAGTGAAGAACACAGTGGAGCTGAGATATGTGCTGTTATTTATTGCTATGATGGTTCTGTCCATACTGGGATAACACATACGTCTGATCAGAGGTCCACCATAACTTTTATTAGAGTATACAGGGAGAAAATATATTTTTAAAATGTCAAAATGAAAACAAAACAATACTTTATACAAGGTAATAGACAGTAGCAGCAATATGCTAATGTAGTAGATAGATATTTTATTGATCCCAAAGGAAATTCAGGGGGAAAAATAAGGCCTTGTGTCCAGGAACTGCCATGGCACAAGGCTATAACTACTGTTTTTGTTGTTTGCCGCTGGAAAAGTCAAAGGTTAATTCAGTGTTTAGCCAAATATTTAACAAGGAGTTTAAAGGGTTTGCTATGTAGGCTACTTTCTAAGTAGTTAGTAGTAGCAGTAGGAATATTTTTTTCATAAGTAGTAGTAATAATACAATGTAGTGAGTGTGAGCTTTGGGGCCAACTCAAAATCTCAAGTTTTCAATTTATTTATTTATTTTGTTCAATTTAACTTTCAAAAATTAAAAACTTGATATTTTAAGTTTTACTCACTATCATTATTATTTTAACTCATCTTACAGCCAACTTACTCTCCATTGTTCAGAAAAAGTAAAAAAAAAAATTATTGATAATAATGAAAAACCTAATATACTAAATTTGATCAAACTATTTCACAATTCTTCACAACATCTTTTTCAGAACAATGGATCATAAGTTGGCTAAAAGGTAAATTAAAAAAATAATGATAGTGAGTAAAACTTTAAATTGAAAGTTTTTAGACATGAACTTTAAATTAGGTGAACAAAAAATTGTAATTGTTAAAAACTTGAGATTTTGAGTTGGTCCCAAAACTCTAAAATCTTGATGGATCCTGTTTCCTTGAGTTTTTGAGTTTTCACACCATTTTTTAAACAGTGTATTAGCAGTAATTAGTAGTAGTACTAGTAGCAGTAGTAGTAGTGACATAGGCAGCAACAGAGCAGTCTTAGTAGTAGTAGTAGCGGTAGTTTTGCGCTGCTATTACAAATACATATTTCAAAGCTAATTTGATAAATATTTCCCTTTCCCTTTATTTAATTTCAAGTAATGACTTTTAACTACTAATCCCACTACACTATGCAGTTAAACAAGATAATTTACAAAGTATGCCGTATATGTAAATACTGAGCGTAACAAAGTTTTTCAAAAGATTTCCTGATAGACTCTAAAAAATATATTTTCCACTGTTGATGACCCTGACCTTCTTCTGCCCTCCTGGTAACTGTCAGGTGCTGATTTAGGATTATTTTTAAATAAGGAGCTGTCCAGGATTGACAGGACGAGGATGAGGTATCCCTTGAGGCCTTGTAATTCTGGACAGTTTACTACAGAGAGGAGAGGGGGGGACTGGTCTGGGCCCGGCGTAATCCCAGCACTTCCTCCGCTCTGCTCCACTGCCTCAGCTCACGCCATAATGCATTTTCTGTAACTAACAGCCGTTGTTTCCCGATTGTCACGCTCTCATCTTTTTCACCAGGAATGTGTATATACTTGTGTATGTGCAGCTTTTAGACGGGGCGTTAGGGGTTAGAGAGTTGTAGAAGCAGTAGTTTTTAGTAGGCCTGTGTCTGGAATAGCAGTTAATATTATTACCATACTTCTATATTACATTCACCACAATCTTTTGCCCTCGATGGGGCACTTTCAGGCAGGTGGGTTCGGGTTGGGCCTCCAGCTTCCGTCACGCTCACCCTCCACTCCCTCCAAACCAGAACACATGGGTGGTGTCAAGTCCTCCCTTGTGCTGGCACTGTCCGCTCCTTTCAACAGCTTTTAGGCCGTTTAATTAGCCATGTCCCCCGATGTCCACATAGAGTGAGGCAGCATGACATGGCCCTTCTCCACACGGGATAGGGCCGTTGTTTGGCAGCAGTCAGAGGGCAATCAATTCATGGTCTCAGTAACAGTCTTCTTGCCACTTCCTGACAGGTTTGAGTCAAGTTGCCCATGTGCGCCACGGCTCGTAAGTGACGCTGACTATAGGAGGTCAAAAGCCTCGGAGGAGCAACAGGTTCTTGGGAGTTTTGCCAGCGTAGCATTTTTAACGATGAGAGCAGAGAGTAAAACGTCCTCCCTCACCGTTGCCTATAATGTCCTTGAAGGGGATTTACTTCAGTTTTAGGAGACTCCGTGACTCAATGACTTGTGGTTTCAAAAGGAGGAAAAATTGTCAAAAACTGGTGTTAAAAAAGCTCATTTTGCTGATATTCATACAGCTACAGTTAAAACATCCATGCGTATATCATTTTTATCCATATACTGTATATTGATGGTTTATGATAATGACACCTACAGTAACAGCATTTTCATAAACTGATTTTATAACTTTTTTTCAATGCATTTTTGTGCATAAAACGTACAACAAATGTTCCTCAACAACATAAAGCATGGTGCAAATTTTAGCCCTTCCACACTAGCCCTTTTTGAGTTACATACAGTTAGGTCCATAAGTATTTGGACACTGACACAGGTTTTGTTATTTTAGCTGTTAACCAAAACATATTCAAGATACAGTTACAGTTATACAGTCATCTGTCCAATTACTTTTGAGCCCCTGAAAAAGAGGCAGCTACATATTTAAGAGCTGTAATTCCTAAACCCTTCATCCAATTTGGATGAGAATACTCTCAAATTACAGCTCAGAGTCTGCACTTTAATCACATATGAATTATATTTTGAATAGTTTTGGTAAAAAAGCTAAAATAACAAAACTTGAGTCAGTGTCCAAATACTTACGGACCCGACTGTTATTAAACAAACAATATGCATGGTACGGAAATCTTTTAGCACCACTTATTTTTCCAGCCTATTTTTGCCCTTGTCCCAACATTTTTTGACATGTATTGCTGCCAGCAAATTCAAAATGAGCTTGTATTTTTCTTGAAACCGTAAAATATCCGTTTTCCAAAAGAAAAAGAAAAATATTGCAATCCTTTGACAGAAGACAAGTTGACCAATTTTTCTTTTTTTAATAAATGACATAAAAGAATCAACAACAGACGTGGCAAGAATGAAACATAACCTCTAATACTTCAAAGCTGCCTGAAATCTCACCTCCGAGCACCGTGAACCCCAATAATCTGCTCGACCTGCTGCACAAAAGGTGAGAGCCCTGTGTGTTTTTACTAAAATAGATCTTGGGCTGGCACGCTGACCCCTGCGGAGGGAGATCAGTGCTGGTCTGCTGCAGGTTTGAGAAGGAACCAGAGCAGCAGGGCCAAAGGTTGAAGGATGTGTTGGGAAGCCTATGACCCCATTTTTGGCTTGGGCGTAACAGGCGAGCTCTCAGGAGATACCCACGTGTGACCTAGCTTATGCAGTGAACTGGTTACAGCTAGTGCCTGTAGCCGCTCCTGCTGGCTACAGAGATACAGAAAACAGCACGTTCAGAAAAAGGTCAAACTGGTTTAGGTTTTCTGGGATTTTTAAATTTAGTTCATGTCTAGGTTAAATGCACAGGGAATGAGTCAGTGCTGGCCACAGAGAGCGTGACTAACAGAGTGGGTCAGTAACACCGGGCCCTTTTCTGGCTCCTTTCAAACCAAAAACAAGTTGGGAGAGGCGAGTTGAGCACACTGTGTCTATGCAGGGCCAAAACAGATGAGATGAATCCATCATCAGCTCCATACATTCCCCCGCAGTCCTCCGCAGTAACGAAGGGGGCTGTGTGGAAAAGGCTGGGAGGACTAGGAGTGCACTGGGTTTGAGGAATCAACAAAAAGACCTGACTCCAAAGCTGTCATCAGTGTTAATGCTAGACCACTAAAATGTTGCAAAAGTGCAGGTGGCTGCTCATTTGTGACTTTTTTTTCACTGTCAGCAAAATTACAGCAAAAACATACCACTAGATTATCACAGGAGCTTCTTTGCAGAGAGTAATTTGGTGAGTCAAGAAAAGAAACAACCTTCTTGCTTAACCCTTTTTACTGACTTTTCATGGATGACTGAGGACCTACACAGACATCTTACATAACAGATTGCTTTATATGCAGTACTGTATGTGGATGTTGTGCCTTTTAAGACATTATCACCTAAAAAGAAAATAGTTTAATTAATTGGTAGAGGCATAATCCAACATTTTATAGCCAAAAATATATAAAAAATACAGTGGTGGAATGTAACAATGTAAAAGTACCTGGTTACTTCGCAGTTTTCCTGTATCTGGACTTTATTTGAGTAGATTTTACAATGGGTACTTTTACTTTTACTTCACTACATTTTTGGGCAAGTATCTGTACTTTTTACTCCACTACATTGCTGAGTAGGTTTGAAGTACAAAGTATTTTGAGTTTTGGTTTAAAATCATGTATTTTTGTCATGGCCTCATTGTAGACACACAGTACTTAAATATAACAGATGCAGTAAAGTAGTACTGCTTTAGAAACATCAGAATAATAAAGACAGAAGAGCTCAGCGACAGATTCAGTCTCTTCTACTGCATCAGTTTGTTCATTTCATCTGGAATCAGCAAAATCCCTCACATTTAACACATTCATGAGTTGTCAAGTCTGTCCGAAATACTTTTACTTTTTTCCTTGCAAGAACATAAGTACACAAGTAAGTACTTTTATACTTTGCTTAAGTAGACATTTCAAGGTGATACTTTTCCTTTTTCTTTAGTACATTTTTGCTCCTTTGCTACTTCTTCCACCACTGAAAAAATGTATAAATTAATGACCTATTTTCTAAGGAACATATACAAAAATATTAAAATAGATGACATCCTTTTAAGCACTACACTGAATAAAGATAAGTCACTAGTGGTTCATTACCCTCCTGGAGACAAACAGTGGCGTGTCACTTGGCTAAGCTGCACTTCCTCTTTATTCACAGGCAGCATTTGTCGCTGGCTGCTACTGTTCCCTGATGCCTTGCCCTTGCAGCCAATTGTTATCTACTCATTCTGGTCAATGAGGCTTGGTATAAGACACTGCATTTGGCAAGACAAGCGAGAGAGCACACTTCAATAAATGTAAATCAGTGTCTCTTCTGGTCTTTATTCCTTCAGGATTTTCAGAAAACAACGTTAATCCGATGTGTTGTATGTTGTGTTGTGACCCTGTTCAGGGGTTATGTGCATGATGGATAAATACGGCAGCATATGGTAGCAGCCTTGCGTGAGCCTGCGCATGCACGGTGAGGGGAGGATGGGATGAAGTGCAAGTGATGACAAAATGCATCCTGGGTTAACACCTCTCTGTTGGTGCGATGGTGCTGGTGTGAGACCTGCACTGGTGGAGGTGTTAACAGAGGAAAGACAGGTGCTACCATCGCAGCATTGTGCCCTTAGCTATAAAAGAAGAAATCCTGAACCTTTCAGGAATTTATTTTCAAAGGACAAATTAAAGGAAGACATGTTCAGTTTCTCAGTGAAATATATAAATAATAGGTAGTACCATAGATTTATAATAAAACACTGTTATGGTGAACTGCAGCTGACTTTGGAGTAGCCGTCATATTATGATTAAACACAATGCTGCGCTTGCTTTCACAATAATCTTTTAATTTATTTTGTTAACTTGATAACTTTTTTATATTTTTGCTTGAGCTAATGTCTAGTCTTACTTAAAGCACTTGCTTCAGCACAGACATTTTTGGACAACTTGGTATAATGGTATATTTCAACTCATTGTCATTATTCTCTATACTTGGAGCAATGGTCATCATGTTCTTATGCCAAACATACAGAGGTCCTGGATAAAAGCAGAGCCCACTGCAATATTAATAATGTTAATGTTATTTTTTGTATTTGAGTGAAAAATATACTGACTGAGACAAAAGTTCAAAAATTTCACGGTTTCTCAATTTCCAACGTTTATTTTTTATTTATGTCATTGTTTTTACATCACTTACCATTAGCATTAGCCTTATCCTAGAGTCACAAGATGGCCGCCGGAATTGCCACTGAAGCGGATGCTATGGCCACTCTAGTGTTCTATTTATCTCTATGGGTAGTACTTCAAAACGTCAACTTTCACCACTCGCAATAGCCTACAGTGGATCAAGGCACGCTGTCAGACTTGTCTTTAGTTAGTTATAAACTATGGAAGGAGATTTTATACAGACATTATACAGTCCATAATAAATAGTAAAGTAATTGATAAATCTATTAGAAAATGATAACATAGGAATTCTACCTAACAATTGAAAACTGTGATTAAAAAAAAAAAAACGAACTAAAAAGCTATGAACCCCTGAAGAAGGCTGTTTGTTGGCCGCTATGCGTGGGTCTAAGTCAAACCCAGCACGCTATGTTTTTAAAGATTTTAAAAACATAAATCCACATGAAATAAAGGCTTTTTAAACTTCAGGTGTATGAAGAGTGCCTTGTTTTTTTCTTTACTTTTTGCAAATTCACCAAAGAGCATCTTCAATACAGAATAACTAATTGATAAAAACTTCCTGAGCACTCTGGACCTTTTCTTTTTTGTGGATAACTAAAAAACTATTCTCTTATTTCATTTTTAGGACATTTTTTCTATAAAAGGCAAAGGGTGATGCTTTTTTTTCCCTTTTCCACCTGCTTGGAGTTGTACACCACACAACATTTATTTTCTGTTATTCCTTGTAGCATATACCACAGACTTTTTACCACAGTGTGACAGTGTGCCATGGCTGCAGCAGCATGGCGTTTAAAGGTGAAGTAGTAGTCAGGGACAGAAAATAAACAGTAGTAAACAACAGTATCTGTGGGGAGCTGCTTCCCTGCTGTGTTGATTATTGGAGGGTTGTAAACAGGCCTGATCCCCTCCGGGAGCTCGCTGAGCGGGAACGGCTGCTGGAAACTGCCCACAGAGGCCAACAACATCTGGGCCTCAGCTCAGACCCAAAGCTTTATCAGTAACGAGACGCAATACGCACCGACTGTAGAGAAACCCAGAGGACCAAGAGTATGGAAAAAGTCATGAAAAACAAAATGAATAAAAATAAAGAATCTGAGCCACTGAACAAAAATTTTGATTCTTTAGACTCCTTACACTTACAACTTGATTATGAGTTGCAGTAGTAAGCAATAACATAATACTTAATAAAGAATTGTTTCATTCTGTGTTGGTATGATTACTTTCCTTTTAAACTATACCATTAGTGTACAGCAGCCATTCCCAAAGTCAAGACTGTCGTGGCCCCTTAAATTTCCGAAAATCCCTCGCGGACCCCCAACAATAAAACTTCCCTCTATTCAAAAGACTCTGCCATGTTTTTCTCCATATGTTTATTTTATAAAAACATTACAAAAACACCGATTATTGACTAAAAGTTGTTTTAAAGTAATATTTTAAAATAAGTATACAACTGTAATTAATTTCAAATCTTTTTTATGTACTTAATGTTTTTAGGTATTTAATATTTCTATTGACTTTTTATATTTTTAAACATATATTTTAAGTTTTATTTGTTTTTATGAACCAAAACGTGTGTCTGAAATAATAATAATAATAATAAAATAAATAAATAAATTCAAATTGAAAAATAGACAGCCTCTGGGGGCCCCCCTGTAGTACCTCCGCGGACCCCCAGGGGGCCCGGACCCCACTTAGGGAACCACTGGTGTACAGTATACGCCCAGTGCAATATCCTGAAGCAGTGTTTCCCAACCAGGGGTATGGGGACCCCTAGAGGTACATGAGCAAACTGCAGGGGGTACTTGGAGTAATATGATCATTTATACTTTATAGAACCTTTATATGTTTGGCTTTCAAAGACTAAAATAAACCTAAATCAGAACTAATCTAGGAGTAAACCAGGTCTAAACCAGAACTCAACCAGGAAAGCAAAACAGGTCTAATTCCAGAACTAAACTAGGTCTAAACCAGGACTAAAACCTGAACAAAACTAAGACTAAACAAGGGCTGAACCAGGTCTTAACCAGAACTCAACCAGAAAAAAACACGTCTAAAATTCAGAACTAAAGTAGATATAAACCAAGACTAAACCAGGACCAAACTATGCCTAGAACCAGAACAAAACTAAGACTAAATCAGGACAAAGTTGGTTCTATATCCAGGACTAAACCAGAAACAAATCAGGTATAAACCAGAACTAAGCAAGTCTTAACTGGGTCAACACCAGGACTAAACTAAGACTTAAGCAGGACTAAACCAGGACTAAAGCAGGTCCTGGGATTACACAAGATCAAAAAGGTTGGGAACCACTGTCCTAAACCACTGCTCACAGTTAACGGAGCTATAAGCACTATATATTTTTTTATATTTCATAAAAGTTACACGTGTTCCAAGATAAGATGTAAACATGTTTAAATCAAATATTAGTTTTACTGATAATAATGGTACAGCTGATTTATTAACTATTAAAAATGTGTTTACATAATGGCCAAGTTGTTTTGTTTACATTTTTTGTTTTGGTTCTAAAACTGCATTGCCGGTCGTCCAATCAGAAAAGAGACCATTGTTTTGATTTAGACTGCAGTACTAGTACGAGCGCATGCTGCTTACAGTACCTTTAAAGAAAACCCACAGTTTGGTACCGCCCAATTAGAACAATATAAGAAGACCAAGAAAAGAATGATTAAAACAGTAACGCCGGCCAAGCTGGCACAGTATTCTTTCATTTGTTCATTCATTCATTCATTTAACCAGTGTTTTAACCTTTCTTTAGGCAGTGTGGACAGGAGCCAAAGTCTTGGATCATGAAATCAGCCTCTCCATGAAGCTTGTGAGTAGAAGGAAGCATGCAGACCTCTAAAACTTCACAGTAAAAAGCTGTTGACATCAAACTTCAGAAAACACAGTGTACCATATTTTTCTCATTAGAAAAGATGCAGCTG
Organism: Bostrychus sinensis; assembly: GCA_020698575.1. NCBI lineage: Eukaryota > Metazoa > Chordata > Actinopteri > Gobiiformes > Eleotridae > Bostrychus > Bostrychus sinensis. The sequence continues at coordinate 8,945,224 of CM036239.1, forward strand.
ATGTTGTCTTCTTAGGAAAGGCTTGACACAGTTGTTGCAGAGTTTCTTGATCCGTCTGTGTGGTGGCTCTTGATGCTCTGACTCTTGCCTCAGTCCACTTCTTCTTGAAGGGTTTTTTTTCCTGAAAAAAAAAATAATGTGGCTGCCCAATAGTCCACAGTCCTCCTTATGATTGTGTAAAGGCTCAGGAAACCTTTGCAAATGTTTCCAGTTCATTTTGAGTGTGACGACAATAGTTCACAATATTAAACTTTCACAATATTCTAATTTGGGGTTTACTTTTACTATAAAGTTAAATACATCAAAATTAAAAGAAAAAAATGCTCCAAATGTTTTAGTATGTAATTAAACTAATATGGGTTTTTCTTTTTGAATTGACGTACATTAGATTTGATTTCTTTAAGCAGCCTTTGTAGCGAACGCTTGGCTAATAGCGCCCCCTGATGGTGAACAATAGTAGTACAGGCGCTCTGTATTTGCCACCATGCATCAGTCTTTCATTTTCTCATAACTTTGAGGTCAAATACAATACAGGCCAAAAACGTAAACTCGTTCACATGCTATTATTAATTTTGAATTATATGCCTTAGTTCAATTATGACATTACAGATGCATGTATACCAATGTACATAACCACATGAACTGATATCATTAATGGTTTAAGATTAAATTAAATTATACGAGTGTTGTTGACAAGTTTGTTTTCAGATTTTGTGGTGAAGTCTCACTCTCAGATGTGGGGCAGGAGCCAGTTTTCCTTTATAAGTGAGAAGCTATTTCAATTAGAAATAAAATTCCCAAATGTTGAACCTGATCATTTATATTAGTGATAAGGTCCGGGTTTCAGCAGAGTTCAACAACCTGAAGACTTTTTTTAGACCTTTTAAAGACTATTGTTCAAGAAAATTAAGTGCGCTGTTTATGACAAGTGCCGCAAAGCAAAGTCTTGTTAAGATCTCGTTTCTGCAACTGTTGTGTTTTTGAGCATTTCAGTGAGCAGGTAGTTGCATCAAATGTATAAAACATTTAAGACCCATTACTCCCCATCTCTGCAAATTTAAGACTTTTAAATTTAAGACTTTTTAAGACCGAGGAGAAACCCTGAAGGTCCATGATCTCACTGTATCCAACCAAACCAAAAAATCTGCACATCAGCAATACACATTTTGCCTGCCCCCCATCTCAACTGAATACTATAGGCCTACAGACTGTTGTGACATCTGAAACCCAGTAATAGTTTGATTTTCTTGCTCAGCCTATTAACAAGTCCTGTCACACAGCTATTCGCTCTGTTTAAACATGAAGTTCGACGCAGCACACAATTAAGTAAAGTTCTTGTAATTAAACAAAACAATCATAGTTGGGTTCCCGAATTTATTATGAAAATGTACAGAGCATTTAACGGTAAGACTTCTGGTAGCGGGCACGAGCTCCAGGTCCACCGAATTTCTTGGACTCGCAGCGACGAGGATCAGCAACCAACAAGGTCCTGTCGTACTGGATCAAGATGTCTTTGATCTCCTTCTTTGAGGCCTCGTCAACATCTGCAGAGATACAAAACAGCCTTACTTTTCTCCCAGCTTTGTAAGATATTGACTGTGAAAACTTTGAAATGGCACACAGACCACTACAACATTATACAACTTATCTAAAACAAACTGCAATCACAACTAAAACTTCATGAATGAATTTTTGTTTTATCAGGGCATTGTTTTCATCAACATCGTGACATGCAATACAAATTCTGTAAAAAAAAAAGCAAAACAAAAAAAAAAGCTTAAGACTATCTCCATGCAAAAACAAGATTAACAATTTCCAGCACATGAGAGAAAGTTGGCATTGGCTCGGTCTACACTACTATGCCATCGGTCAAACCCTGGACTCTGTTTCTTCTGAGTTACTAAGATCTAATCTTCCATTTGACACAGTTACTCACCTGATGTGGTGAACTGAATAATTTTACAGTTTAATTTAAATAAAGGCAGACATGATTGATTCTGTGCTTTTATTTTGTGATTGTATCTTAAGATCAGGCCAAGGTCAATTAGATCAAAAATGGCATTTTCTGTCATTTTGTCAGAATTTGACTTGATGACAATGACTTAATTTATGAGTATAGATAAATATGGGGGAAAACTCACCAATAAATTAGCTACTAATGCTACGTTTAATAAAATACATCAAGAAGTTTAGGTCCTATGTGAGCAATACTTACACTTCTGGTAGTATGCAACAAGGGCTTTGGAGATGGCCTGACGGATGGCTGTGAGATTACAAATATACATTTAAAATTAGTGATCACATATACAGTGTATAGTTTACTTATATACAAGTAAAGTTTAAGGTGCTTGAAAGAATCTTACTAACCATAGATCTGTGCCACATGTCCTCCACCCTTAACTCTGACTCTAATGTCCACACCAGCAAAACGCTCCTTGCCAAGCAACAGAACAGGCTCGAGAAGCTGTAGAAGGAAATGTATAACTTGAGAACCTTGGAATTGATTTTTGACAGGATACAAAAATTACCTTTGAAACATTTTAAAAATTCTGTAAACAAATAATTATACTTATGCGCACGGTGGATTTGACTTGAACAAAGTGTGTTCATGTATTCATACAGTCACTACAAAGTTTATTAACTTTGTTCTTTTGCCTGGCTTCTTAATGTTTACAGAATAATGCCATTTACATGTGTCCTATAAACACTTAACATTTTTTAGAACAGATGAAAAGAAAGTTATTCAAGTACATTTAAGTAGCTATTCAATCTGTACATTGGTTTTGTTTAAACAAGGTAGCTCCAGGTTTTGTCTTGTGAAATTTAAGACCTTTTTAATGCAACTTAGAGCAAAATTTAATGCTAGCTTTGTCAACAACAGAATACTCTGAATGAATTTTGTACAAAGGAATAATCCGTACTACTCTCTGAAACTCAAGGGTTTTATTTTAAAAGTCTAATACAGATGAAAACACTCAAGTGCTGCATTAAAAACTGAATCATACATAATCATACATTTTGTTACTGTGGCAATATTAACATGTTTTGACATTTTCTAAGACCTAGATGATCAAAATTTAATACCAACTCATAAGAGTTAATACTTTTAAGGCCTTAATTTTGACACAATCCAATTTAATACATTTTTAATGCTTTTCAGACATTGTGGATAACCTGACACATAAGGACCTACCTTGTACTGGAGGGTGGCAGGTTCCACCATCTCGAGAGGTCTGCCGTTCACTTTGATCAGACCATTACCTCTTTTGCAGTGGGCAACTGCTGTGGCGGTTTTCTGCAAAGTAAAATACATTTTGTCACAACCCATTTGGCATAGTTTGTTCTGAAAAGTGAAGCTGTGACTCTAAACTATGCCAGTGTTGTGGGAAATTTGGATCCCCCAAGTTTCCTTTAATGAGCGCCAGGACTTTCTCTCTTTTTGCAAACTTGTTGAATAAAGCACACACTGTATGCATCATAATCAAATGTATTTTAGCCATTTGTGTATATAAGACGATTTATAATTCGCTGATTGACATTCTGTATTACTACTGAAAACTGTAATTGACCTTTTTTCCTAAAGCATTTGTAGCAGCCATGTCTGACAACTACTGCTGTTATAGTGTATTTAAATTATTATTGAAAAAATATTGAGTGCATGAAAAATATCTGCCGAGATTTTTCATACACTCACGCATCACCTAGTTCTTCTATTCTATTCTTTCTATAAGGATTATGCTGCATAGATCATGCGTTTATTTCTTTCTGCATAAAATGAGAAAGGCGTCACAGTCGCTACCCCAACAAAACATCAATAATCATGGGAATAAAACATCTAAATCATCAAAGCAGCATCAAATAGCGAAAATACATTCGATTATAATGCACACAGTATGTGTTTAATTCAATAGGTTCGTTAAAATACCTTAAAATTAGAGAAAATCCTAGGGGAAACATGGGGGAACCTAATTTCCCGGAACACAAGTAATGCACATGTTTAACGCCAGCTACCTATGATTTAGACATTAAACACTAAGTTACCACTACTTCGTTTCTTGAAGTGATCAAAGGCTGTTTATGGGAATTTTAAAAAATCATATTTTTGAGCTCCTAGAGAGGGACACGGTTATCAGCATGCTAAGCTAAGCTAGCGTGCTACAGTAAGGGCCAGTTAGCCACAGCACCACACGTGTAAAACCTTGTGTCGATTTACTTACTTTACGTCCAAAAACCTGGACAGACTGTAGGGGACCTTTAGCTGGCATGTTTCTGAAACACACAGGACATAGTAATTTAAATAAAATGCAGGGACAGGACTTTTATAAGGCTGTTTTACAGATCAGACTGGAAACATACCGTCTTCAGCTAGGACGCCGTACGGAGAGACCGACGGGGTTTCACGCGCCGCACATCAGGGGCAGTTTTACGACAGTACACACAGGCTTCCGGTACACTTACGACATTTTCTTTCATCCAACCACCATTTTATAAACTGTGTACATTAATGCATGGTACCCTTCAAATGGTAATGTAATACATACATTTTAGCACATTTTTTTAAATCTTTTATCTGCCCGCAATGGTTACTTTCTAAAGTATTTTATTAAAAAAATGGCTGGTATGATTTAATGGACCTATATTTTATATCCTTAGGTAAGGTATATCCTTAATTGGGGGGAAACTACAAGAACACAAAAGCAAAGAATAATTTAATGTTGTAATTGTTGAATATACATTTTTATATACAACATTTTATAAAATAGCGTGTGATATTTCATAAATAGCGTCCCCTGGTGCTTAGTAACACGAATCACAAGTTGGACTATTACGCCAAGCAGTCGTGAAAAAGGACATAAATTAATTATGTCAACAATGTTTGTTTGTTTGTTTTTGTTTGTTTGTTTGTTTGTTTGTTTAAATCATGATGACCACAAAGATTATAGCTTTAACTTTGCTTGGGCTGAAGGGAAAGGGTCAGGTTAATGGAACAGGCTATAACATGGAAAAAGTAAACTGCAAACTTGCAGGTTTAGGCAAATAAAAAGGGCTTACAGTGTGAGGTTTAGTTCAGTGGGCTTTAACTACTTAAACTTTAATTATCTTTATCTAGGCCTAGGGTGACCACCTCAAAAAGTAGGCTACAAAAGTTGGGACAAGTTGTGTGATTTGGTGGGACAAGGTGGGACAACTTGAAAAATAGATGTTTTGACATAGCTACAAATCAGGTTACAAGATACAAAAAAACTGGTTGCTTCAGTTTAGGGCCTATAAAATATTTGATGTGCTGTTTTTATTCCAAAAAAAGAAGCATTTTGCAAAGTAATGTCTTTACCGAGACCTCATTTCATTCATATTCATACAGTATTTAATGGAATAAAAGAGATGGAACAGAAACAATCAAAACTCTCAGTCTGCATTTTCTTAAAACAATCTTGCAGGCCAACAGCAGCTCAGAGCACTGCCTTTCCTGAAACACAGGGACAGCAACAGCCATATATTCAACCTATCAAGATATTATATTCTGCATTTTACACAAACAATTACTGGTCTTACTGTGTTGTTCTTAACTTGAATCTAACTTTTTATCAAAAAAAAAAGGGACATTATTTCAATAAGTGGGGCGGTGAGACAGATGCCTAAATGGCTGTGCAGTGCAACCAAAAGTGGGACAGGTGGTCACCCTAGGCCTATTCTAGTTGTCTTAAAGAGGGGGGCATCCTAGGTTAGAGAATCTTGGGAATCTGCATAGCCTACAGTGATCTGAGCTATAGGCTGTACAGTACCAATGCTTTACACTTAGGTTTCTGCGGTTGCAGCAGTGTTTATAATCTCAGCTAAGGGCGAGGGAAGGCAGCTTCTGGTAAACATGTGAAGGCCTAATAGTTTCTGTTTCAATACGTTGTCTCCAGAATCAAAGCAGCCCTGTTGAGTCTAGATATACCAGGTGTACTAGCAGGTTTAGTTATCACCTTTATGCTGTATTTTTACTACACAGAGCTGTGTGTGACATGAAATTGTTGAGACCGGGGCATGTTGTCACACTTTTTACATTCCTTCATTAAACCTTGGGAGCAATACAAAATGGAGTTAAACACTACTAACCAAATGAAAGAGCAACATCTGAGCTATATTTTGTCTATGCTTTTCATTTTTTGTGTCTTGCATCCATACAGAATTAGATTCTGTCACACTGGACTGTTCCAACAATAAAAAAACACTTTCACTGCAATTTTCATCATTGCCCTATTTTCTAGTTAAAACTTTAATATTTATTTCTTCTGCAAACTATGTACACCAGTGTCCTAACTGTATGTGATATAGAGACACCTGAAGTCCTGTCTGCTGCTCGGGCCCCTGTACTTTAAACAGAGAAGGACTGACAAAATATCATACAGTTGTTTTAAACATATCACTTTGAGTCCTTGTGATAATAAACTTAAGTCTGCTATCTGACATCTACATCTGTCATTTTCCCAAGATTTGTATTAAGAAGAAAATGACGACAAAAAATATAATGGTGACAATTTTTACTTTCAACCCTGAAAAATGCTTTACTGGAGCTATCTCAGGAAAACAAAGATCTAATTTGTTCATTTTTAAGGAATAACAGCAGACCACGGAGAGACACAAAACAGCTATTTCAATTTTGTGAATAGTACTTTGGTTAAAAAAAAAAAAAAAGTCTGCCCCAGTCTCCCATTTAGCCACAGGAGGGCAGTAGAACAAAGTCTGATCAAAATAACACAGTGTTGCTACACCAATTTATTTATCATCATCTTATACAGTCATTGTAGCCAATATAAAACATTTATTTGGTTTAACCACATGTTAATTATTTGAACAATGAGTGCTTTATCTTGAAGCCGAAAGCCAGCAAAGTAGTAATAGACATAGTTTGATATACTCTGCATCACTGTGATAAAAGGTTTTCCTTTAATCCAGGGCTTGACATTAACTTTTTGCTCACTGGCTACTGTGGCAAGTCCTTTTCAAAAGTTAAGTGAATTAGTTCAAATGTTTATTTTATCAGTTTATCATATTTTATGGCATACTTTAAGCTTAATGAAATGTAGAGCTTGGTTTTATCAAATATGTGGAATGCAGATTTACCTATAGGCAGAAAAAAATTGAACTTTTTGCATGTGGTCTATCCTTAATACATGTTTTTGTTGTTGTTTTTTTCTCAGATCATGATGAGTTACTCTGTATTAAATTAGGTGGAAACATAGCAAAAAGAATTGAGGACCTCTAAAGTTAAGATACGGCAAGTTTGAGGAACAAAATAGCCAGCAGTTACTTGAGCTGGATGTACTCTTATCGTGGAACAAACATAGTGTCTGCCTCCACAGATACTGGGGAATACTGTGCAGAAACCCCGGTGAATGATAAAAGTCGAGATAAAAGTGTGTTTGTGTGAATGCAGCCAGAACCCCTGTAGCTGCTTTTAAGCCATTACTGATTTCTCGTTCAATTTTGAGACCTGCTCTAGCATCCAAGCCTTTTGTGACACCATCAATAATCACTTACAACTGAAGTTAGCAATCTCATGTTTCTGTTTGACTGATTTTTGTGTTTGTTTGTTTGTTGTTGTTGTTGTTTTTTTTTACTTTGTCTCTTGCAGAAAACAATCACATCATTCTGTTTAGATAAAGTATATATCATTATAACATTGACGGGGTCTCTTTAATCAGGGTTCATACACTTTTTTACTGAGAATTTTTCATGAATTTTCCATAACTTTTCCAAAACGTTTGACTAAAGACATGAAAAATAGCTTACACATTAATAAATAGTATTCAAAATGCCCAACATGGTACATTAGAAACATATTTTTGCTGCGATTTAATTTATGAAAATTGGAAATTAGTCACTTAAAGGTTTTTCCCTCCAAAATATGTTATTTTATTAACTTTACAAACTCATAGCCTACACACCATTGATTAAAAGATAATTATGCTTGGTAAGTTGGTTGATATTAACACTCGCCAAACGGCCAAATGCGGGTAGATTTCCATTTTAGCCACAAACATATTCAGTCTCATAGCCACTTTGTCTGACTTGGACTACTTTAGACCTGACTTTCTGCTGCTATTCTTATAAATCCCCATAATTTAAAAGTAAATCATCAGTGGAGAGACAAAATTAAGCTCTGAACACTGTAACAATGTAAAAAAAAACAAACACAGACAACACAAGCTAAAATATACAGATTTTCAGAGTTGAAATAAACTTATTTTCTTTCTGATGATGATACCTTACATTTTTAAAACTTTTTGGTGGTTTTCAAAATAGTTGTAAAAAAAACACATTATTGTCTTGTATACTACACCTGAGTCAACATTTTAACATCTAATATGGCTGGTGAAAAACCTAAGTGGCTAGTAACCTTTAAAGAACTCTAACCAAAATGGCCAGTGAGCAAAAATGTTAATGTAAAACCCTGTTCAGAACATATTTTTTAAAAAGTAAATAAAGATATAAAGTACTCATCTGTCCTGTTTTAAAGCATTACCAAAACCAAAAGTTATTTAGTTCAAATATTCTGACAAAAATTTGATAAAGTCACTTTTTCCTGCGGTGAGAACGTGGCTAAGAAGACAGTGTTTCTAAGTTTTCTTTCTCTGGCAGCTCACTTGAATTTGATGAGTAAAAAAATTAAAATCCATCCTCAAGACAGAGCTCTTTGCTTTAGCCAACTTTACCTTTTGTTGGTATAAATGGCGTTATTACTCTCTGAACTGGGCTAATGTGTGACCAGATCACTGTTTAAAACTTTCCCAAAACTTTACATCAAAATATAAAATTCCAAAACATGTGCGAACCCTGTTTAATGCAATATATATATATTTTTATAACACAACTTTGCTGCTTTAGAGGAGCGGCAGAGCTCACAGAATGGGGAGAGCCTGCAGTCATCCAGTTAAACAGTCAGTAATAAATAAAGACCGGACCATATATGTGCATTTCCTCTCCACGGTCTTATGGAAACACATCACCTGGAGGCATGACCCTTCGACCTTGTCTTGTCACAGCACTCTGAGCATGAGACAACGCTTTCAGATTTACAGGGGAGGAGATGCCGTTCCTGGCCGGCTGCAGCGTCTCATTTGACCATAATAGGCCTTGCAGTGGTTGAAAAAGCGTTGCGGGTAATTGAAGTTTCCCTGAGCTGCAAGGGAAGATCTGTTAAACCCAGTAGGCGTTCAGCAGGTTTTTGTGAGGTATACACAAGCGCGGTTGCCATGGCAATGAGGAAAACTCTTTTCAGCTTGTGAAGCAGGAAAGTGTCTTCCCCCCAGAGAAGCAGCGATGAATCTCGAGAGACCTATCAGTCAAGGCAGCAGGTCCTTACCTTTTATATCCTTTTGTATAGCGCCATAAATAGCTCTTTCTATCTTGTCATCTTTCGTTGTGCTTTCATCTGAAGGTATCAAGATTCTCCAGGTCAAGATGCTGCAGATTCTTGGTAGCTTGGCTTATAATTTTACTAAAGAGCAAGGTTTTACATTAACACTAGCCAACCGTCCCAATGCATTTCATTTTGGCAACTAACACAAAAACATCGACCGCCACTTTTACCAGCTGAAGTTTATGCACCTACAACTTTAGAAGTTAGGCCTGAACTTAAGTTGCTCTGCTTCAGTTTATACATTTTTGTATATAGTAATAATCATGATTAAAGAAAGAATAATGTTATGTCTCACCACATGCACAGAGATTCTCTTTATAGTTTTTTAAATATTTGATAAATCCCTGTTCTAGGCCTACATAAAAAACAAATTTCACATTTCTTCAAGCTTATTGTATGCCATAAATTGTACACAAAAACATAAGTAAATAAATTGGGGCTAGTAAAAATACAAATTGACTATAGTAACGTTTGACAAAAACTAGGTGGCCAATGAGAAAAAAAAGTAAATGTCGAGCCCTGTGAATAATATACGGCCGTACTGTAAAAACACAGAAATCTAGTGCTGTAAAAAGCTAAATGCTACGCTGCTAAAATATGTATTTGAGATTTTATAGTTTTTACACACCTGAAACTAACCTGTGTAACACAATTAACTCTCTCTATATAGTAAAGGATTAGTAACTAGTTAGTTTATTATTTAGAAAGCATTACTTCAACATTCATAAACACCACTGAGTTATACTGTTAATGTTTCATTCTTGAGTAATTTACCAATGCAATTATTTAAACATCAGTGTTAGTTCAGTATATAAACAGTTTATTAAGTTGTTTTTTTTAAAAGTGGTGAGTCATTTTAAAGTGTTACCCACCTAACTTACACAATCAATTATAAACAATACTTTCCTATAGTCAGTGGTAGAAGAAGTACTCAATTTATTTACTTTAGTAAAGTTGCAGATAAAAGAGCAAAGCAAGTAAAAGTAAAAGTATCACCTTAAAATTTCTACTTAAGTAAAATATAAAAGTGCTTACTTTTAAATGTACTTGTGAGTAGATAGTAAAAGTCTCTCTCACAGACTCGACAGCTCATGAATGTGTTAAATGTGAGGGATTTTGCTGATTCCAGATGAAATGAACAAACTGCTGCAGTAGAAGAGACTGAATCTGTCGCTGAGCTCTTCTGTCTTTATTATTCTGATGTTTCTAAAGGAGTACTATTTTACTGCATCTGTTATATTTAAGTACTCTGCAATGAGGGCACAACAAAAACACATGATTTTAAACCAAAACTCAAAATACTTTGTACTTCAAACCAACTCAGAAATGTAATGGAGTAAAAAGTACAGATACTTGTCCAAAAATGTAGTGAAGTAAAGGTAAAAGTATCCATTGTAAAATCTACTCAAGTAAAGTACAGATACAGGAAAATTGTAGTTAAGTGAAGTAACAAAGTACTTTTACATTGTTACATTCCACCACTGTATTTTTTATATCTTTTTGGCTATAGAATATTGTAAAATATTCTCAAATAAAGTACAGATACATGAAAATTGAACTTAAGTAAAATAACTAAGTACTTTTACTTTGTTACATTCCACCACTGCCTATAGTCTTTTCCTAAGTGAAATGAAAAGGGAATTTTCATCCTGAAAATAGATCGCCAAACCCCTTTTGTGTGTCTGTGTGCCATGGCAGCAGTAAATATTGATGTCTGCCATTAGAGTATTAAAGCTCGTAGTACTAAAATGTAGCCCGATATTGAACCCTGGGCTGGACTTGAGCCTCTTCCATTAATTTGGCTATTTCAGCTCGCGTTTGCCACATAGCAACGGCCCGTGCAGCTGTCTCATGCTTTGTCAACTTCCATGAGGCCTTGAAGTTGGGGGCTGGAGATAATACTCAGTGACCTTACTTATGCAACGTATACATTGTCTTTTTATCCTCAAAGTACAACCTGCATAAAAAGTACTTTCGCACAAGTTTGCACAATGTTGGCTTCTGCAAATAGTGTATGCAGTATAATCCAACGTTGATGTTTTGTTTCTATCAAACATAGGTGGAAAAAGTACTCTAAATCTGTACTTAAGTAAACGCACTGGTACTTCAAAATAATATTACGCAAGTAGAAGTATACAAAAAAAATGACTTGAATTTAAGTAAAATAGCATTGTATTAGACGCTTGTTTTTCTTGTTTTTTGTGTTTTTGTTTTTGTTTTTTTGTTTTTTTTGCTAATATTACAACTTGTACTACAGTTAGACTACTATTACTACAGCTACTACTGCTACCATTACTATTACTATACTAGGCCCACCACTACTACTATATTGTCAAAAATACTCATAAATGTTTTGAGATATTGTTTCTGCAAGTTTGTATTACTAGTACTTTGTATTTAGTGTATGATGCTGCTGACATTATATTTTGTATTTAATGTATATTGAAATTATTGTAGTTTTTATCTATTTTACTAACAAATTTTTATTTTAGTCTATTTTTTATCTTATTGCATGTTGAAACAGCAGAAACGGCATTTCCGTTCCCTTGTGTGTCTGTACAGAGAAGTTAAAAAGAATAAAGAATCATGAATCTTGAATCTAAATTTAACTAAAGTAGCAGAAAATGTACTCATGCGTCAGGAGAACATATATTTTCTTCCAGAAAAGTTTCAAATGTGTGCATGAAGCTGATCTGGCAGTACAGCAGGGCCAGACCTGCCAACATAACAACATTTCACTCGCCATTTGTCTGTGCTCACACAAGCACTGGTACTTCCTCTCCATCAATCTCACTCCCTTGCATGCACTCAGCTCACCCACACAATGTGCTGCATCACCCTGCCTCTGCTCTGCTTCCATCTCAGGCCCAGTTTCCCAGTAGCTGTTTTCCAAATCATACTGTGTGTTCCTGCTGGACACAGGTGCAACAGGGGTAGATAGAAGGGTTCTGTGTGACTTCAGCAGTAATGTCTAATGGATTTTATGACAAACTATACAGGGCGTCCTTAAAGTAAAGTTTCTTTACAATTTAAAAATATATATTACAAAGTCAACTGATGAGATATCTTAATCAGATTTGATCTATGTACTGTGGTTATCAAAGTGTTTAATCACATACCTACTGCTGCCAGACAATTACAGCTCCACCTTCAACAGTGCACAAAGTCCTACACAAGAAGCTTACAAAGTGCAACTCTTACAGCCTGCACTCGAGCCAAATAGTAAACCAAGAACAAGTTAACTGGAATGAATTTCTGAAGATGAAATGATCCTCACCTGAGTTTGTTTTAGTGATGAAGCAACCTTTCATGTTTCAGGGAAACTGAACAGACATAATGTGAGAATCTGGGCTCAGAACAGCTCCATGTGACGCAGGAACTTCACCGAGATCGTCCAAAGGTGAATGTGAGCTGTGGGATCACCACTGATGAGGTTCTGCTACAGAGAACATGGCAACAAATCCAGTACTGTCTTAATGTCCTTCATTCAACTAATGCTGCCCATACAGAGGTGGATTAAATGAGGCAATAAAACAAAACAAAACTTCAATATCTACTGCTCATTTTGTAATAGTTTCCACACATTTGTCTGTTCATTTGCTTCTGTAATCATTTTTTTAAACTGTAAAGAGACTTTATGGACACGCTGTATGGTTCTCTTCTCTCATCCCATTTCTATCTGGAACACTAAGCCCCAGCTCATTTAGCCCTTGACAACATCTTGGAATATAAAGGTTATTATGATTGCTGCCAGCAAGATCCTCTCTGCTTCCCTCTTTTTGTTCATGCCTGGATGCACCGATTAAGTTGTCCAATGCGATAAAGTACAGATTTCTCAAATATCCAGAAATGGCAAGTAACTACTTACTTACACAAGTACTTTATTTACATAGATTTTCTGAAGGATATGTACTTTCTGAGTACATTTTAAAACTTTTAGTTTTAATTGAGTAGGCCTGAATCTTTTAAGGGAAAAAAATTACTTTAAAAATATAAATCAGTATAGTGGCGTAACTTACTGAGGGGCCCCAGTGCAGGTTTTCAGTATTGGGCCTAAAGTTCTGATGCACATTCAATGTTTCAGGCTCATTGTATTAAGCTTATAAGTGATAAATAATTGCTGATAGCTGTTTTAAGTAAGTCTGGTGTAAAAAGAAATATAAATTTATTAAAAAATATATTACTTAACCCCTTCATGCCGTATTTCACTAATTCGCAACGTACCATTTAATCCAAGACTGCTGCAGAAATAATGCATGTTTTTCTTTGATGCCTGTTTGAAGATTTTTTTTTATATATATAATTAGAAATAAATTCAGGCATTAAGGGGTTAATAATTGTTATTTAGAGGCAATTTTGTGAGCTATTTGTAATTAGTATTTTCAACTTTTTATCTTCAGAGAAAATGTGATTATTTTTTTTAAAAGACACATTTATTAATTTTATTATGAGTTCACAAATTTGTCAGTATTTAAAATTAAATCTGTTCTACAATCGAGTTATGTACTGTTCCTGTTTATGACGAAAATTTTAAATCCATACTGACCACAGAAAGACAATGGGCCCCTAAACCTCCTGGGCCCCTGTGCAGTTGCCCTGGCTGCACTGCCTCATGTTACGCCCCTGAATCAGTATATTTTTTGTTTGTTTGTTTGTTTGTTTTTACCTTGGTAGACATGTGGGCAGTGGCGGTAGCAGTAGTAGTAAAATTAGTAGCAGTTGTAGTAGTATTAGTAGCACTTGAAGTTCTAATAGTCACAGTAGTAGTAGCAGTACTTTCTACTTACTCAAATTTTCTTTAGTACCTTTACTTCTACCTTTACTTGAGTAGAGATTTCAGTTTTTATTCCACCTCTGCAAATACATGTCTACATAAAGTAAAAGTACACATCTTCTACTACTTCTTCTACTACTACTATGCTAAGGTACTGTATGTCACCTGTACATTAAGTGTATGTGTGTAGTGTATTAACCCTGTGTGGCTTCCTGTTGTCTCGGGGAGAGGAGACAGTGTTGGGAAGCTCCGATGGGAAAGTGGGCCAGAGCTCCGAGCCCTCCACTGGTGAGCTCCATAAAAGGTCTGAAGAGATGATGTCGTGGACTCTCTCCTTCCCCCCTCCTCCTTATGTAAGCCCAGCGGTGAGCACAGAAACACACTGTGGTCAAGCTCATCGTGCATATCAAAGAAACAGTGATGACTTCATGCAGCTGAAATATCTCAAAAGATCTCACAAAGCGTTTATTGAAAGATAATTGACAATTTGTAAAGTCTCTTCTTTATTGTTGTTTTGGAATATACTCACAGTTAAAAAAAAAAAAATGTGGAAAAAACTAAAAAACTTCAAGCAACAGGATCCCTCAAGGTTTTTGAGTTTTGGGGTCAACTCAAAATCTCATGTAAGTATAGATCCTCCAGGTCAAATATTACTCCAATACAAGTCAAAGTTTTACTTGAGTTAAAGTACTGGAGTATGTGCTTTCAGAAATACTTCAATATTCAAAGTACTTAAAAAAATAAATAAATAAAATAAAAAATAAAAATAAAATCCACAATATATTTCAAATGAGTGCAGTCAAGAATTTTGGGTAAAATTTCTGCTACATTTAAGTCCCAAATTTGCAGCTCCAAAAATATGAAAAAAAAAAAAATACATTTTACATCATTTTAGTGAGGAAATGTGGGGATCAACTTATAAAACCATAATAGATAAGATTGTTCTACAGCAAAAATGAGCCATACGCATTATATATAAGACTGGGTATTTTAATCATACTAATCAATTGTTTTTAAATTAGTTTATTATAGTACCGTGCAAATAATGTTCAAAGCAAAAGCTAAATCACTTCCAGATTGTGTCCAGAGGTTCTGTTTTAGTTCCTGAGAGCAAATATGAGTAGTATTATGTAGTAAATGATTATCTTTAGGGAGGAAGTCAGTTGTCTTTTGGTTTTAAGACAATTTCTCTGCCGAAATTGCTGTTGTTGTTTTTTTTAGAAATGTAGTGGAGTAAAAAGTATTATATTTATCTTTTAGATGTAGTGGAGTAAATGTACTAAGTTTCCACTAAAAATATTACTCAAGTAAAGTACAGATTCTCAAAAATTATACTTAAGTACAATACTCAAGTAACTTTGTTAGTGTCCATATGTCTAAAACTTTAAATTTTGTGTTTTACTCTCTCTTTATCATTATTGTTTTCATATTACTACCAACTTACTATTCATTGTTCAGAAAAAGGATTATTACTGGTAATACTAAAAATTAAATACCTAAATTCAGCCAAATAATAATACTTTTTTTCTGAACAATGTTGAACAAATTGGCTGTAAGAAGAAGAGTTAAAAAATAATGATAATGAGTAAAACTTAAAATGTAAAGTTTTTAGACATATGGACATCAAATTAAATTAAGAAAAAATATTCATTGTGGAAAACTTGACATTTTGAGTTGGCCCCAAAACTAAAAAATCTTAAGGGATCCTGTTGCCTTGAGCTTTTGAAGCATTTTTTTTTTTTTTAAACAGTGCCTAAGAAAAGAGCTATAAAAAAGTTATCTGTATTGTTTGCAGGTAAAAAAAAAAAAAAAAGGAATGGTCTCAAACCACAGGACTGCAAACATCTTGTGTAAGTTTTGGTAATAGCAAAACGTGTTTGTTCAGATAGTATTCAAAAAACTCTCCATAACACAGTATCAGTCACCAGAATACTTCACAAATAAAAAGCACACAGCAGAAAACTTCATAACAGGACAGTGATCTGAAAGACAGAGAAAAGCTAGAAAATAATTTCCTCAGCCTGGGGGTTCTCTACTGACTTTTTCCTCACAAATCTTCAGTCCTAGCCCCATCTGCTTTAATCTGGGGAATGTTCTTTGCACACATCATGGACATATATGCACCCACACATTGACATCTTGGCTATTTTTAGTTCTGGCTGTGCACTTGTGGTTGTTATGATGATGTCACATGGGCCTTTAAAATAAACCTGATTGTTTGTCTTGGGTGAGACTTCCTGACTTTTTCTCCATGACTTGTTTGTTTGTGCTAAGCCATCTGTTTAACTGGTGTTGCCTGGATGCTTAAAATCATGGGTGAGTGTAAGACTATTTCCAAAACTCTGGGATATGATGTATAGGAATACACTATATTGCCAAAAGTATTCACTCACCCACCCAAATAACTGAATTCATTTGTTCCATGGCCACAGATGAATACAATTAAGCACCTAGCCTGCAGCTTTGTGGAAAGGTTTGTGGAAAACTTCACTTCACGGTCCATAAAGACATGGATGAGTGACGTTGGTGTGAAAGAACTTGACTGGGCTGCACAGAGTCCTGACCTCAACCTGACAGAACACCTTTGGGATGAATTAGAGCAAAGACTGCGAGCCAGGGCTTCTCATCCAACATCAGTGTCTGACCTTACAAATGCCCTTCTGGAAGAAAGGTCAAAGATTTCCATAAACATCTCTTAAACCTTGTGGAAAGCCTTCCCAGAAGAGTTGAAGCTGTTATAGATGCAGAGGGTGGGCCAATATATTAAACTCTATGGATTAAGAATTAAGTTCATATGCGTGTAAAGACAGGTGAGCAAATACTTTTGGAAATATAATATATCTATCCTCAAGAGCAATGTTTCCCAACCAGGGGCACGGGGATGCAAGCACTTTACACGGGGCACTTAGAATTATTTAATTATTTGATAGGAGAATATTTGCAGTATTTTTATATTAAATTTTATTGAAACTTATGAAAAACAAACACGCATGTGACTCATTAACAGTTGATTCAAAATGGTTGAAGGAAGTGAAACTACTAAAATATTATTTAAATAGCTGTACAACTTGTTTCAAAGGAGAGGTATTCAAATGATAATTATTTCTGGTAAATTTTTATTGTAAATTTAAGACTTTAAGAGAGTTTAAGATGATTTGTTTTCATTTTAAACATGAAATATATAGTAAATTGATTACTGTTATATAAGTTTATACTGTTATATTTTTATTTATTTAATATTTATATTTATTGTTATTTTAATGGCATTTTTTATCTCAAATTTTATTTTTAAGCAAAAATGAAGGAGATTTAGCATTTACATTAAAGTATGTATAAAAGGTTTATGTACTAAATAATAGATGTTTTCTATGACCACTGAAAAATGAACACATATGAGTGAGGGGGGACTCGTGGTATGACAAAAAGCCCAGGGGGTAAACAACACAAAAAAAGTTGGGAACCACTGCTTAAGAGAACAATAATTACTAATATGTATATAAGACCTTCATCATGTGCTGGAGTGGTTTGCAGCCGAGTGTGAAGCAGCTGGGATGAGAATCAGCTCCTCCAAGTCCGAGGCCATGTTTCTCGACCGGAAAAGGGTGGTTTGCCCTCTCCAGGTTGGGGGAGAGCTCCTGCCTCAAGTGGAGGAGTTCAAATATCTTGGGGTCTTGTTCACGAGTGAGGGAAGGATGGAGCGTGAGATCAACAGACGGATCGGTGCAGCATCTGCAGTAATGCGGTCGTTGTACCGGTCTGTTGTGGTGAAAAAGGAGCTGAGCTGAAAGGCGAAGCTCTTGATTTACTGTCGATCTACGTTCCTACTCTCACCAATGGTCATGAGCTTTGGGTCATGACCAAAAGGACAAGATCCCGGATATAAGCGGCTGAAATGAGTTTCCTCCGCAGGGTGGCTGGGTGCTCCCTTAGAGATAGGGTGAGAAGCTCTGTCACCCGGGAGGAGCTCGCAGTAGAGCCGCTGCTCCTCCACATCGAGAGGAGCCAGCTGAGGTGGCTCAGGCATCTGTTCCTGTTGCCTCCTGGTCGCCTTCCTGGGGAGGTGTTCCGGGCATGTCCCACCGAGAGGTGGCCCCGGGGAAGACCTAGGACACGCTGGCGGGACTATGTCTCTCGGCCTGGGGACGCCTTGGGGTTCCCCCCGGTAGAGCTGCAGGTAGTGTCTGTGGAGAGGGAAGTCTGGTCTGCTTAGACTGCTGCCCTGTACTTTTTACTTACACTACATTTCTGAGTTGGTTTGAAGTACAAAATATTTTGAGTTTTGGTTTAAAATCATGTGTTTTTGTCATGGACTCATAGACACACAGTACTTAAATATAACAGATGCAGTAAAATAGTACTCCTTTAGAAACATCAGAATAATAAAGACAGAAGAACTCAGCGGCAGATTCAGTCTCTTCTACTGCACCAGTTTGTTCATCTGGAATCAGCAAAATCCCTCACATTTAACACATTCATGAGCTGAGTCTGTGTGAAATACTTTTGCTTTTTTACTTGCAAGTAGATTTAAAACTAAATACTTTTATACTTTTATTTAAGCAGAAATTTGAAATTGATACTTTTACTTGAGTAAATTTTTGCTCCTTTATCTGTACTTCTTCTTCTTCTTCTTCTTCTTCTTCTTCCACCACTGCTGAAAACCCAAAATAAAAGGAACTCTTCTTGTACCTGAGGTATAAGTATGCTGTGTTGTATCTAACCCATGTGAATAGCTGCAACAAAAAGCCTTCTTTGTGGTGTCATTTCCAGTGCTCTCCTTCCCCTTTTGAGTGAGTTGATGCACAGCACCTCACAGACAGAAGTGACAGAAGAAGTGTCATCACAGACAGCAGCACCAGATATATTTTTGTGTCCAGATCACAACAAAATAAAAATAAAAAAATACATAAAGCAAAAAATAAGAGCAAAGAAGTGCAAAGTCAGTCTCCTCATTCTACCCTGGAAACACACTGACCTGCAGTTTATGTAAGTTTCTCTCTGCAGCAACAATTTTAGGCATCATGTCAGGATCTGTTCCTGATTTTTGGATTCTTCTGTGTGTTGTTTGTGTCTCTACCTTACCTGGGCATGATGTGGGCGTGACCTGACCATGTCCGGCAGATGGCACCTGTCTACAATTCCTCCCTCATCAGCTGCAGTATGAGAAGCCTGGCTCTTCATTCACTCCACAGTTCGTTGTTGCTAAAACTGCTAGTTAATGAACACTTGGATTTTTGCAGTATTGTACTCACTTTCTCCTGTATTCAGGTGCCTGCCTGCTCCTGGTTCCGTTCCTCTGCCTAAATTTCTGCCTGCTCTACATTCAGATTAGTTACTACTTCTGACAACATTCATGTATTAAACCATTTTTGAATCTCACCAGCTGTGTTGTGTTTTTGGGTCCTACTAAGAACTGTAACATACCCCCCCTAGAAGTAGAGATGGGATTTATGGCTCTTTAACGGGAGCCGAATCCTTGTGATGCATTCATTTTTAAGATCCATTCAAAAAGATTGGATTGAATTTACGTAATTTTGAGAAGTAAGTCAGTTCATTCAGAAAATAAAAACATGAATCTCTGCATAGAGTGAGACCACCAGTTAGGATTAATTATGTCGAAGATGTGCAAAACTTTCATGCAAAACAAGTTTTAGTTCAAAATTGAATTCACCACAAAAGAACATTTTTAACAATGTAAATAATAAATAGATATGCAAATAAAAATATTGACACCAAAAACTGCAGTGGTTCTGTAGTGCTAGTACTAAAGTATCTTCTGAGCATGAGCACTGTGTCCTCCTCTCCTCTCTCCTCGTCACTTTCTGTTTCCAAATGACTCTCTCTTGAGCTTGTATTCTTCTTCTATTTTTTCTTATGAGTTTTTTCACAGTTGGCAAACAAGAAACGACCTTGTTCATTCTGAAAAAAACAAACAAAAACGAACTCGCTCACCACTTTAACTTGGTTCCCATTGTTCATGTTGAAGAGCCATTCAAAAGATTCTGATCGTTTGTCAATGTCACATAAGTTTTTTAGTGTTCAAGAAACTTAACCATGACACTGACTGGATCACTTTTATGTGCACTATAAAAATGTTTTGCCATGGGATAATCAAAGTTATTTTTCTTAATGGCATATTTATGCTCATACACTCTGTTTTTGTACAACTTATGAAGAAGCAGTCATAGGTACAAGATATAGGTAGTATACTACAAATGTGGTATTGCAGTCATGAATGTACTAATGTTATATACATTACAGTATATTGCCTGTCTAAAAATTAGTCACTTGTTGACATTCTTTTAAGTTGGTACAGTGATTACATGTTACCTCCAGCTTGTGTTTTTTTTAAGATTAGCAGTTTGCAGAACATGAGTAAGGCTTAAGAAAAACAAGGCATAAAAATAATATTGTCTCAAAATTCCCCTTTTTTATCAGGCCATACAGTATATTCTTAACAATGGGTGCAAAGACAAGCAAAAATGAATTGATATGCTTTATCAGTCATTTCACAATGGATAAATATAAAAAGTACATAGCACTTCTTTCACTACTGGTAGTTCTAAATGTGAAATAATAGCTAATGAATACAGTATTTTTTTTACATGAAACAGGGTGGTCGTTGCCCTGAAATATAAAATACAAAGTCAATTTGTTATAGTGTAAGGTCATATAGTAATTCTTCTCAGTAAAACCCGCCCCTTCTTTAATGATTTGTTGTACAGTAGGCCTAGAGTATTTAATATAACCAGTGAAGCAAATTCATCAAGTCACATCTCATTTTTAAGTGTCTTTTTGCCAATAAGGGACATAAAATGGGGGAAATATATTTTTGGAGTCATTCATTATCTACATACTGTGTCTATACACCTCCTCTCTCTTTTGCTCATCATAATTATAATTTACATAAAACATGATTACTCACTGGAAAATGATGCTTAACTTTGTCATAAAACACTGACAATGTTTTTTTCCATG
This sequence comes from Bostrychus sinensis, assembly GCA_020698575.1. Classification (NCBI taxonomy): domain Eukaryota; kingdom Metazoa; phylum Chordata; class Actinopteri; order Gobiiformes; family Eleotridae; genus Bostrychus; species Bostrychus sinensis. The sequence continues at coordinate 8,966,382 of CM036239.1, forward strand.
GCTCTCTTGGATGAAATGATTCACTGTAGCTTTTAGCTCAAACCCATTACAGATTTCAGCACAGCTCCAGATTTGGCCTATTATTAGCCACTTTCCTTTAGGAAACAAGGTCACTCGAACAGCCTCGTCTTATTGGGCTGTCATTATTTGGCCTTAAAAAAAGCATACTGTATCTTATAAATACATGTGTCTGCTGCATACTGTGTCCACTGTTCATTTAGACCTGCCTGAAATTACACCATTAACCTATTGTACTGTTGAATTTAGTTAGCAATCATGTACCCTTTGTGGATTGGCACTGACATAATCAAGTAAGTGATGCTCCAGTTGCAGTGCCCCTGCTAAGTAAAAGTGGTCCGCCTATTTCTGTCCCATGTTAGAGCTCAGCTGTTGTCTAGTTGTACAGCTGGATCACCTCATGAACACTCCCAGTCACCACTACACACTGCCCTTTGAGATGCTTGACGGTTCTCAGTTTGTGCATTATTAAGAAGTTGCATCCCCGATTACATTTTACACAGTATACAGTGTTATATAAAGTAACATAACAGTGTTATATAATTATTATGTGCTTAAAGTGCAGACTGTCAGCTGTAATTTGAGAGTATTCACATCCAAATTGGACAAAGGGTTTAGCAATCACAGCTCTTTAATGTGTAGCTGCCTCTTTTTCAGGTTCAAAAGTAACTGGATGAATATTAGATGAACATTGCCAAAAATAAAATGTTCATCTGGTGAAAATACTGAAGCCCATGGACATCACCAATCACTGAGTTTCCTCCTTTGTGATGTTTTGCTAGGCCTTTATTGCAGCTGCCTTCAGTTGTTGCTTGTTTGTGGATCTTTCTGCCTTAGGTTTTGTCTTAAACAAGTGAAATGCAGCTTGATCATTGCAGAATATTTCACTTATGTACCTTTAAAAACTCCTGGGTTGCTTTTGCAGTATGTTTTGGATCATTGTCCATCTGTACCGTGAAGCACCATGCATCAACTCTGTGGCATTTGGCTGAATATGAGCAGAAATTATATCTCTATACACTTCAGAATTCATCCGGCTGCTTCTGTCTTCTGTCACGTCATCAGTAAACACCAGTGACCCACAGTGCCACTGGAAGTTATACACGCTCATACATCACACTGCTCCACCAGGTTTTACAGAAGATGAGATGTCCTTTGGATCATGAGCCATTTCAAGCCTTCTCTGTACTTTTCTCTGCCCATCATTCTGGTACAGGTTGGTCTGAGTCTCATCTGTCCAAAGAATGCTGTTCCAGACCAGCGCTGGCTTCTTCAGGTGTTTTTTGGCCAAGTCTAATGTGGCCTTTCTATTGTTGAGGTTTGGCCCTTGCTGGCTGTATTTTCTTCTTGTTATGGTAGACCTAGACACTCATAAATCTACTTCCTGGAGACTGTTTCTACTCTGAGGATGTTGTGAAGAGGTTTTTCACCATTTTCCTTTCCAGCCTAAGGATGGTCTGGTTCACTTTCATTTATAGTGGGTCCACAGCAACAGCTTTCAAATGCAAATGTAACACCTGGATTAAAGTTCAGACCTTTTACCTGCTCACTTTATGATGGAACACTTTTGTGGGTCATAGTTGAGCATTGTGAGCACTGTGATGTTCTCCGTGCACCTGAATGTGATTGCTCACCTCAGTTTGATATGCCCTGGTTATAGAATAGTAGTAGTAGTTTAAATTCTCCTTTTCGCAAACAAAACATCAATGGATGTCTGTCTGCAAATTTCGGCACTAGTTATATTTGACAAATGGTTGTATAGCATCTTACTCTCAAAGACAACTTTGACAAAGGTTAAGGTTGAACCCCACATAATTTCATAAGAAAAGGTGAAGAAGTGGTAAATGTAGTGTTTAATGGCTTTCGGGAATAGTTTTTAGTGAATAGTGTTTTGTATCACTTTTTTACAGAGGCTCTGAAGTGGCACAAACAAAATCAAAAACACGCAAACAAATACAGAAACGCACGCAGATGCGAATATATGCACACAGATTTGAAAACATGCACACAAATTCAAAAACATGCACACACATTTTAAAAACATCCACACACATTTTAAAACCATGCACACAAATACAGAAACACAGACACAAATTAGAAAACACACACAGAAATTTGGAAACATGCGCACAAATACAAAAAGATACACACAAATTCAGAAATTCTCTTATGTCCAATCACAGTCACACACAAAGGTGCTACCCTTTCCATAATCTCATTTGCTGCATTGTTTTAGGTTTTGCCATAGTGTGTTTGTATTTGTGTGCATGTTTCCAAATTTGTGTATGTGATTTTCTTATTTGTGTGTGTGTTTCCAAATTTGTGTGCATGTTTTTGTATTTGTTGGTGTGACTTGCCCTTCAGGGCCACCATACTTTTTTTCCATTGCGGACCTACTAACTCCTTTTAGAGAGAGCAGTAAGAGACACACATTGGTTTGCCACTTAGTTCCTCAGTGTTTTTATTTTAAATATAACATCAAAGTCTGTCTATTTCTGTCTTCTAGATAGCTTTGTAGTGTGGATCTATGAGCTGTAGAGGAGATGAGTGTGGCACTATCACTGGCGCCAACAACAGGTTTTAGGTGACAGGGCCCATGGAAGAGCAGTGTCTGGCCCCTCTCAGATGTGACCAAGATGTCACCGTCTTTCCCAAATATGTAACTTTTAGACATTTTACAACTACATCATTAACATACTTTAAAATATACACTTTGAAATATAAACACTTTTATGAATCAAGCTTAATGATGTACCCTGAAAGATGTAACCTACATGATTCAGATACTCCAAAGTCAACCCTCCCTACTGAAACGCAGTTTACACATCTCTCTTGCTCCAGCTGTGGTGACATTTTAGGCCACACAACTTGCTAATACTGATCTGCCTGATGTTCCTTGTGACTCAGAAAAAGAACAATAAAATTATTGAACAATTGAATAATTGAGCTTTGTTACTTAATTGTTTTATGAATGACTAGCATATATAATAGTCTAGAAAAAACTATTTGAGCAGAATTAATTGTATGAGAAGCTATTGCTTAAAGGTACTGTAAGTAGTATGTGCTTGTGCTGGTTTAAAATGGTACTGAAGTCTAAATCAAAACAATAGTCTCTTTTCTGATTGGACAATCGGAAGTGCAGTTTTAAAACAAAAACAAAAAATATAAACAAAAACAACTTGAGCATTACGTAAAACATATTTTTAATTGTTAATAACTCAGCTGTACCACTGTTATCAGTAAAACTAACATTTGATTTAAACATGTTTATGTCATAACTTGGAACTTATGTGGGTAAATTTTATGAAATATAAATAATATATACACGCTATAGGGCTGCAATGACTAATTGGATTAACCAATTACTGAAATAATTGTTAAATAATTTAATATTTTTTTAACTGTTAACCATAGCTTCTGAAACAGGCCATGTGCTAAGAGAAGAGGGTTTATTACCTATGCTGTAAAGCAACAAAAACACAGAGATTAAAAATATTTTTGTGTGTATAGACTCCATCCAAACGTACACCAGTGACATAGTTGTAGCTTCATCTGGTTCAAATTTTGTAAAAATTCAGTGATTTTTGGTAGAATGTGTACAATTTTTAATGGGAACTATAAAACACTGCAAGTTTTTAACCACTTTAACCACACACACTTCACTATGCGATTAGTCGATAAATCAAAACAATAGCAGACAGATGAATCGATTATCAAAATAATCGTTAGTAGAATGGAGCCCTAATATACTGCTCATAATACCTTTAAGCTGTACAAAGATGGAGGACTGAGTACACTGCCTCTCTCTGTAAACTATCCGTAAGTTAGCTGTTATGTAATATTTTCAAGTGCGCTTGTCTTATTTGGTGTTCGTGGTGGATAAGGGATTACCCTGTTCACTCTCTCCTCATAATCTGCTGATGATGACGTTATACTGCAGCTACTGAGTTGCAGTTCTCGCGAGACTGTAAAACAACTATCCAGACGCCCTCTGCCTCTCTCTCGCAGTCACCCCCTCCTCTCCTGTCCTCCCTTCCCACGCCCCAGTGCGCTGTGGGATAGTGGCACTATAAAGTATATCCTCTCTCGGAGAAAGATAAGAACCCCGGGACAGGAGGGGGATGAAGATGGCGGACGCCAAGCAGAAGAGGAATGAGCAGTTAAAGCGCTGGCTGGGCTCGGAGACGGATTTGGAGCCTCCTGTTCTCAAAAAGAAGAAGACGAAGGTGAAGTTCGATGATGGCGCCGTGTTTCTGGCCGCTTGTTCCAGCGGCGATACCGAGGAGGTGCTTCGTCTGCTGGACCGGGGCGCTGACATAAACTACGCCAATGTAGACGGTCTCACCGCTCTCCACCAGGTTTGTGTTGAGCTTTATTAGATGTGAAAGTCACTAACGCCGCCTGCACCACACAAGCACAAATGTCTTCTTGTCCTGGAACACCTGTCAAATGGAAGCCAATCTCCTCCTGTTGTTTACCTACTGAGCAAACCCGTACATTGCCAGATAAACAGCGACACCCCCACAAGATTATGGGAAACTGACTTCCTAAAGTGTATCTAGTGTTGGCCTGTGTGTCGTTATTGGTAAAAGAGAGCCCAAGCAACACGCTCAGTTTATTTGCCTTCCTGGGTCTAGTCTCAGTGCTAGCCTGGCTACATGCACTGCTGCAGTTTTGTTGTCCTGTAGTGTTGTTAAGTAAATTACACTTAGATCAACATTTATCAGCCCTAGAAGATCCAGTGTTGTTTTCACTGAGGCTGGTATAAAGTCTGTGGCTGGCAATGCTACCAACATAGCTTATATATTGTCAGTGATTTTGTGACTCTCTCGAGACAAAATGTTTTCCACAATCATCGATTTGAAGTCGTGTTGTTGGTAAATCCTCTGACTACTCTCTGGAGAGGAAGCTAAAGCGTCACTTGATTGCTTGCTAATGTAATGCTTTTAATGTGCTTAGTATTTCAAGCACTGGCATTTTGAACTTTTAAACAATCCACTAAAGAGGTTGTCCACGAAAACACCGACAACATACTGCACCTGAGTTCTTACGTGTTGGCTACATGAAATATGAGCTAATGTCGCTAACAAGCTAAGCTAAATGTAGCTAGCTTTTTTGGGATTTGGGTTTGTTGGTTTAGAAATCTTCGTCAGGAACTAAATCCTTGGTTTTCAGTACAGCATTTAGATTTTGATGATGCATATTTATGTCTTTGACGAGCGCTGGCACCGGAGAGTTTGTAATTTGACTGGAATTGTCTGCAGTAGCATGCTAACAGCTAGCTATAAATCCGCTAACGGCAGCAGCTAGCCTAAGTTTTGCAGCTCCTTCATTTCTGTAGCATGAGAATGAAATTGGCTGTGCCTCTACTGTATGTTCTCGCACATCGGACTATGGACTTTTTACAGTGTACAGACTATACGACCAAAGTGGAATATCTGATCTTATATATGACATTATCAAGACTCAATGTTTCCATGTCTTTGTGTGTACCACTTCAGAAAGTTATAAGTGAATGATTGTGATTGTAAATCTTGTTGCAGGGATACCATTGTATATCACATTGCATTTGTGGTGTTGTCTTTTAAGTGTTACATGACTTCTTATTATTATCTTGCACTTTAACATTAGACTGTGACACCCACCACATTTCAGCTCTATATAATTTCATCCTACACATCAACAACTGTGACCTATGGGGGATTAGAACATTACAAGTACTTGTTTTTAATATAGATTACCAAGAGTTTATTTTTAAGTACTGATGAATTTGTGCCAGGTACAACAGTTACAGAATCTGTACATTAATCATCAGAGTCACCAAGCTGGGAAAGATCTTCAATGATGTCATCTCAGTGCTCATGCCAACATGTCTGGTCTAGTAAACCTTACTGCACATAATCAGTTTTGATACACTGTTGTACATGTGCCATTTTTAGATTTACTTTTTACTTCAGATACAGAATTATTTATTGTCCTTCTAGGGCTTAACCATTAAGCCCAACACTACATGTTATACATGCATGAAACCACAAATACAAACTAAATATTACAATATTTTCAAAAAGTATATGGCCAAATATTAATTTTGGTGTTAATTTTGGTGTTTCTATAATATCTCCCTAGTATAAATTGTTTTGAATCTATGTGTTTGCCAATTCTTGGTTTGGTACTGCTCAGAGCAATAACATTAACTTTTAACTCAGAATTCTAACTGAAGTGGCAGGATGGACTGTGCAAAGTCATCAGGTGGAAACATTGCTTTTTTTATTTTCTAAGGATGAGCAAGTTCAAGGAAAGTATTTGCAGTGGCTCTTTCATACATAACCTCCGCTTGCTGTATGGAGTTTCAGTTGTTTTGTGTACTATATGTACACCTGCATGCTTTGGTGTTTCTAGTCATGCAGTTAATCTTTAGATTTATAATTTATTTTAACATGTTTATTTTATGTAGTTCTTCAAGTAACTTATGGATTGCTATAATATGGATACATCGATCCAGTACTGGTATCAAATAATTCATTTGATCCAGGTCCTGATGCACTTTAGTGCTTAAGCCGTGCCACGTCATAAGTTATTATTTCATAATGTGAGTCCTACCTAAACTAAATGTCCACCTGCTGTTCCAGTCCCCCGCTGCTGTCACAGACACAGGACATTTTGGTTTGCTTTAAATGAGTTTGTTTTAGGTGCTATGCTACAGATTGTAAAGACCACATGTTTACCAAACTGTGGTCTATGAGCCAAATCTGGTTCCATCAAAATTGTTATGAAATTCTGGCTCTTGTTGCATACTCAGAATGAGTTGGAGGTGAAAATGAAAATAAGTAATACATAAATAATTATATGCACAACAGAGACATATGGTATGCCCAATATGTTATATATCCCAATATGCTATATCACCCTATATATAAATATTTGGAAACTGACACAAGTTTTGTTATTTTAGCTTTTTTTTTTTACCGAAACATATTCAAAATACAAACCTGCTGTAATTTGAAATTGTTTACATAAAGGAACGGTTTAGGAACTAAAGCTCTTTAATATGTAGCCAACTCTTTTTCAAGGGTTCAAAAGTAATTGGACAAGTTAACATTAGCTTAAATAAAATTCACTTTTCTACTACTTTGTCGAGAAGCCTTGGAACCCTTGGACATCAGCAAATGCTGGATTTCCTCCTTTGTGATGCTTTGCCTTTACTGCAGCTGTCTTCTTGTTGCTTGTTCATGGGCCTCTTAAACAAGTGAAATTTATGCTTGATCTGGTTGAGATCTGGTGATTGCCTCGACCATTGCAGAATATTCCACTTTTTTGTTTAAAAGAACTCCTGGGTTGCTTTTGCAGTATGTTTTGGATCATTGTTCATCTCTGTTATGAAGTGCTGTCCAATCAACTTTTCAGCATTTTGCTGAACCTGAACAGAAAGTATTTTCCTATACACTTGAGAATTTATTTGGGTGCTTCTGTCTTCTGTCATATCATCAATAAACACTAGTTACCCTGTGCCATTGGAAGCCAACCATGCCCATGCATTACACTGGCTCCATGTTTTACAGAAGATGTGTTGTGTTTTGGATCATACATTGTTCCAAGCCTTCTCCATTTTCTCTTCCAAAACTGGTCACTGTCCAAATATTTATGGACCTAGCTGTATATAGAATTTAATCTACGGTGGATTTAGCATAGAACTAAAATAGATAAGAACAATGATATTCATGTCTTTAGTCTATGAGCTTGTATTGGTTGGTATCAGTCAATACTTAAAGCCCTGGTGTTGGGTCTGAAAAAGTCACATCAGTGCATTCCTACCATATAACACAATTACTGCTTTACATTTTTAGCAGTAAACCTAATTACAGCACCTTCTGTGTCATCCTTGGTGTTTTTTTCATGTAAGTGCATTACTCTCAGTCCTCAGTGATCTCTCTCCCACTCTGACTGACCAGTGCACAGTTATTAATACCAACGATAGAAGTTCCCCTAACTGTGTTTCAAGAGGATGCTATGTTTGGGTATGACTCAGAGTCTGTAGCTCTGCTTTGTAGTGCTGGCGTGCCATAATCTCACATTTAGGTTAGAGGTTGTCTTCCAACATGAGTCACCAACCTTCTGTCATATAAAAAATGACTATCGGTGATGGACTGGATTCCATATATAACTACATTACTCGATTAAGTGGTTCACTGTGCAGACTATTGAAATATTTTATACAAAGCTTTGTCATTCCTGACCATTATTAAGGATTTAAAAACACACATGCAGTTCAGTTTGCTTTCCAGAAATTACTACAAAAAGTGCATGGATTGTATTGGACAGTAGTGAGCGTGTCCAAAAGTATTAAAGCTTCAGCACTAGACAAGTGGAGATCCCGGTGGCTAAACTTGTCTCAGAGGGTAACATTCCAAATCCTGTCGTCCGAGCCCATGCATTCCTCACATGACAGTTTTTGGAAACCATGGCAAAGAGAGAGCAGCAGAGCAGACATTCCTCAGCTGTCACCTAGACCCCTCCCTTCCAGTCATTCTCTCAGTAGCTGGCCTCTCATCGTACAGTGCCAAGGCCCAGCTGACTGTTGCCCACCGAGTTCCATCAAGGCAATTAGTGCGGAGGTAACCGGGCTCGCTGCTTTCTCCACAGTGGCCCACACCTGAACTTTTTCATGCAGTGATCCTAGGCTCTGCAGGACTCCTCTTACCTTGTCAGCGTGGTCTTTGCTCTGTTGACATTGCATGCTGTCATTATGGCCTTGACTCTATATGAACATTATCTCACACAGTCTCCATGACGACAACTCCGAGAAGGTTGCTAGTCTCTTGTGTTGGTGGATTTGCATGTGCAGAGTGGGAGTTGCATAACAGACTGAACAGAGAAACAGTCTTTGGCACTGCAGCTGAAAAGCGAATCAACTTCTTGAATTTTGCAATGGAACAGTTGCAGATCAAGTGCTGGAAGATGGCATCAGCTTGTTTCTTTTATTCTAAAGTAGTGTCAGTCTTTTTAACACTGTACACTTGCATCTCGCTACAACCATGACTTCAGGATTCTCAGCTGTGCTTTCGGTCTGCAGTTGGTCATTGTGATGCGGGGGAAAAAAAAGAAATGCCTAACACATTCTGCCCTCCTAAAACAGTGGTCTAGCATTCTTTTACAAAGCTGTCTTCTGAGAAAGAAATGCCATTATCTCTGAGACATGTATGGTAGTATATTACGCTCACATAACCTCATCACAAAAGCTTGATGATCTACTTGAACAACACATCAAATATTTTATTGCCCTTTTTTAAAATGTAATGGAGAGTTGAATGTATGACATGTTTAAGGATGAGTGCATACTCATTAGAATTTAAAATTGTTTACTTTATTTAGAGGAATACACTAAAAATTAACCCAAAGGAAACTGTTTTAATGTTATATTTTTAAATTGTCATATTTTACTCTTTTAAATGACTTACATTTCACGTTAGACAATTGTGGAGCATGTCACATTCACATGCAAAGCACATGGTATGCTGCTCAATAATTCATGTTCATGTGGAATCTTTAATAATTTGTTCTTTGTCTGAGTTTGCTGTTGAGGGTAATGTGTAAAGTTATGTTTCAGGGAAATGTACGACTGCACTCATGGACAAACCCTGGGTTTAGTTGGTTATTTCACCTGTGTGCTGCTAGCATAACGTTAGCCTTCCATCTTTCTGTGTCCTCTAAAGAAGTGAAATCTTTCGCCAGATTACTCTGTGTTGCTGTGCTTGCATGCGATGCTCGTCACCGCTGCATCAACACGCAGAGTTGGCAACTACTTCGGTGATGTTGTTGCTCACCCTTGAGCTCTCCCTTTGTGTGTGCAGCCGTGGCCCTGTCCCTCTGCTGTGCTCTGCTCTCACAGCAGCAGCAGAGTGAGTTGTGACTGTGTTTTATGTGAGGAGCAAAAGGTATCGCACACGTATTTGACCACATGACATTTACTGCAAGTACTCTGTTTTCAAGTGGACAGCCATGACATCGCAACGCTTGGTTTTAATTAGGGTTGCACTGATGCGATACTGGTATCAGGGATCAGTGGATCGAGTAATGAGTTTGATCCAGGTCCCAATCCACTTCAGTGTATGAGCTGTGCCCGCGGATATGAAATAAGCCACACTGTCAGGAGGTGTGCACGTATTTCAGACTTCCACTGCGAGGTTAAGTAAACCCAATTTAGCCAAGGCCGTTCCCTTGTTCGTTGCAGCACCGTGCTCCTTGGAGCACTCATGGAGAGACTCCGCTCTGAGTGAACTGAACTAGCACGCACCAAACAAGTCCTGTCTCTGAGGCGGTGTAGCCTCACTCTCAACAAAGAATAAAACAGCCGTAAATGTCCTGCTAACAGATGTTTAACTTAGCTAAGCTGCTAAAACTATAAATAGATTGCTACTATCATCCTAAGTCTAACTCATTGCTGTCTGACAGTTGAGTTGTAACGCGAGTCTTGCCTAAACTAAATTTCCTAAAACTAAAATAGGAGGGGCTGGGCACACCAGCCTAGTTATGTCCAACATTAATTTTTTTTTAAATACTTTGCTGTAGCCACATACAGTAAACAACCATGTGCTTTCCATGCTGTAAATTGAAATTAATTATGTTCCTCACATATTAAAATTGTTAAGGAATTCTGTCTCTTGGTATACTCCAAATGAGTTATAGATGAAAATGGAAAGTAATAAAATAAAATAAAAAAAAATATGCACATTACACAGCCATTTAAAAAAAGACAGTATATTCTATTATATATTAGTAGAATTTAATATACAGTGGATTTAGGGCACAACTATGTAATAAAAATATTCATGTCTTTAGTCTATACAATGGCTCAAAGCCCTGATATCAGTATCGGGTTTGAAAAAGTCAGATTGGTGCATCCCTAGATATAATATCGGATTTCAGTAACCATCCCTATTTATGAATCATGGTTTCATACTTGCCTTTATACTGAAAACTGAACAACAGTTGAAAGTCAAATAAAAAAGCCCAGCAGAGTCATGTGCAGCAGAAAATCACAGTTCATTTGAATGATGTGTTTATTTTTAAACTAGAAAATGCACAGTAGCCTTAGCCTATAGTTCATATGCTTAATGTAAAATATTTTAATATAACAAAGATCTTGCTCACTGATCCATAAAACAGAACCACAAGTGCAAAGTTGTATACAAACTCTTTCTCTCTTAAACCTAAAGGGCAAGAAATGTTTTCTGTTTTATATGGAGTTGTGCTTTTCCTGGTGAACACTGTGCCTCCACGCAATATTTCAGGTATATGCTAATTGAATTGTGGGCATTAAATTTGGTTGCAGTTCTTTTCAAATTCAAATTCTGTGTATTTGGGAACAACTGCTTCTTTAGATCCCAAAGATTGCAGACCCCTGGTGTACATGCTTGTATTTGTGATGGATAATATTAAATTATTATTATATTACATTATATTATATTTGATGAGTGTGTAGCACTGTCCAGTTAAACGTCAAGAAAAATATGTTAAAATGCTGAAGGAGCAGATCATATTCCAAACTCAGAAAGATAACTGCTGCATTTGATACTATAGTTCAATTCAGTTCAATTTATATAGCCCAATTTCGCAACTGGGCTGGTGATCTAACCAGGCTGAAAATTTAGCCACCTTTTGTGACGCTGTAACTCCTGGGTTTAGGCTTGACTTGCTTTGTTGTATACCCCTCAATGGCAGCAGCACTGCAGATGACATACGGCATAAAACACTGGCAGGATGTTAACCTGAGTTTGGGACTCAACTATTTAAAATGAGCTTTAGTGCAGGTTAGAACTGGTTCACCCAGGGTCGTAAGGAGAATTCCTCACTTAAGAAAACTGGCTGCCATGTATAGCCAAGCCAACCATGCAACTCGCACTTGACCCAATCCTAAAAGTACATGAAATTTAGCTCAGCATGAAACCTTCACTCTTTTATTCCATTACTGTTTACACACAAACCATACAAATTAGATCAAATGTCTGCTTTGTTTCTTTACTCAATCATTGTTCATTCACTGCATCAAAAAGATGTGAAGATTCCCACCTGGTGCCCCACAAAGTAATGGCCAACACTTTGCTTTTGGTCCAGCCCCTGCAGTGCATAGTATTAAGGTGCCGTGAAATGCTTGTGGGATGACTTCAGCTCGTTATTTCCAACCCTGTGGCACATCGTGTCTGTCTTCCACTTAAGCCAGCTCTTCTTCAACGGCCTCACTCTTGTTTGTTGGCAGCAATAACAAGACTCATGTAGTGATTTTTATAAGCTGGTTTTGAACTTAAAACACCTCAACACCTGGCATTAGGGCTAAATGTAAGTTTATAGTTTTAAATTGTATTATTGCATATTTATGCTAAATGTTTATACAAAACAACAGGAAAGCAGCAGCCATGTGCATTACTCGACATCAGTGTCTTTTAGTTTTAGGCCTCTGTTTCTAAAGGCCAGGTCTAAGTCTTATTAAAAGACTATAAAATGTTTTGAACACATGGCTAATTAGCATACATGAATAAAGCACTGCACAAAACACACTACGCTGTTTGTTTTTGGTCACATCTAAACGAGGACATTACAGAGGTAAAGGGACTCCTTTCTCTGTGATTATTATTGTTTTTAGCATCTGCAGAGTCTCCACAGTCATTATTTAAGCTCTGGGAGTGAGCAGTAGCATTAGCAAGAACACAAGAAATGGTGCGGCGCTTGAGGGAGGCCAAACCACTGAAGCTGATTTTATGATAGAGCCTGTCTGATTCATATGTGATTTTTAGGACCTTGAGCAGATCTGATATAGATAGATGGATAGATAGATAGATAATGTATAATTAGAATATCATGTAAATGTACAATAAACACGCTAGGCTCTCACATTTACTGTCCTGCAACTCCGGTTTGATTAAATAGCAGTAGCGTTATTTTAGCAGTGGTTTTAAGTTAAGCCCTGGTTATAACGAACACAAACCTGCCCTGGAGGCGCTGCTTTGTGTCCCCGCCTGCTTTAGGAGCGCACGGGACAGAACCGAGGCGCAGCAGTGCGTGTATTTGCAAACACCAACGTAAACAGCGCTACAGCTAACCCGCTAACAGTTAAGTTAGAAGGATTAAGAAAGTTCAGAGTCTGCCTGTGTCTTGTTGCGCGGAGAAAACTGTGCGTTTTGTGGCTTAAACTGCACCAAATGGCCGCTAATGGAAAGAGAAAGTAAAAAGGCAGCCCATGTGTCCGTGTGTCTGAGAGGAGCACCTTTCATCGTTGTCTTCTCTGCTCTCTTTGCACGTTTTCTTCATTCAGACGTTGTCAGACCTGGCAGCAGAAGCTGTCTGCTCTTTAGTCCACTGTGTTTCAAATATATATCATGCATTTTTCTTTCAGAGGTTCAAGTCAAAAAGTGAAGCACCTATATTTATAGTTTCAAGCTTTGTTTTCTAAAAAGTTTTATAATTATGGCTCACAGAGCACTGCTCACAATCCCAAATTCAGATATAAAAAAATGTAATATTACATAAGACTAATAAATAGAATTACTAAAACAGTAATGTTGACCTTCTGAAAAGTATGCAGAGTATGTATGTACTCAGTACTTGTTTGACACTGCTTTTGCATGAATTACTGCCTCAGTACAGTCTGTCCTGGAGGGGGTCAGCCTGTGGCACTGCTGAGGCATTTTGGAAGCTCAGGTCGCTCTGATAGAGGCCTTCAGCTCGTCTGTGTTACTGGGTCTTTTAGGGATGCAACAACTAAATAATCATCACCTAATTTAGTAAGTAGTTTAATCCTTAACTGGGGTAGTCATAGACTTTGAAACATGCCATATGCTTAGAGAAGAGTGTTTATTACCAAGACAGAGCAGTAAAGTAACAAAAACAGTTAAAATTTTCAAATTTTTTTTAACGGAAACTACAAAACATCACACATTTTTAACCAGTTTAACCACACACATGCTGCAGTATCTATTAATTTAATCAATAATCAACAGATTAATTGATTATCAAAATAATTGTTAGTTGCAGCCCTAGGGTCTGCTTTTTCTCATCTTCCTCTGGACATTACTTCATAGATTCACTTTGGGGTGCAGGTCAAGCTACCCAGCATTTGGTACTTTAGGCAGTGTGGGCCGGAGTGCAGGTCCTGCTCGATGATCAAATCAGCATCACCATAAAGCTTGTGGGCAGAAGGAAGCATAGAGTCCTCTAAAACTTTACAGTAAAAGGCTGTGTTGACTTCATACTTCAGGAAACACAATGTCTTAACTTCCATTAGAAAAGATGCTGATGACCTTGTCTCTGATTTAGAAAAACCCTGACACAGTTGTAGATAAATGTCTTGATCTGTCTGTGTTTGTGTGTGCTGCACTTCCAGCCTCAGTCTGCTACCTGTGAACGTCTCCCGCCCTTTCTTGACTAGGTTGTTTTTTGACATGTCTCCAGGATGCAACTGTACATTATTCTTGTGCATTTTTTTTCTCCAATACTTTTTTTTCTTTCCACTCAAATTTCTAGGAATATGCTTTAATACAGCACTCTGTATTGTTGTGGTTTATCCTCCCTGTGGAGGGGTCAATGCAGTAAATTCAGAAAAGGACTATAGCTCAAGATTTGTGGGTTAGTACACAGCGCTCATCATCATTAGGTTTATTAGGACAGTGGTTTCTCACTTTTTTTGATTAAAATAATAAAGTGAGTTATTATTGTTAAACAACACTTTTAGTCTGTTTTCCAATTGGGTGTGTAGAATTTATATTTTTTATTATATTTAATTTGCACAAATATATTTTTGAAAATGTCATAACTTCAGAACAGACAAAGCTCAGTGGACCTCCTGCAATCTCTGGCTCCCCACTGAGGGGGTTCTGCACCACAGGTTGGGAACCACTGTATTAGGACAATGAACAAAGTAACTGTATGCTATATTCAGTGTTTATGAAGCATTCATTCAGTCAGGTCACTAGGTTCAGTGGCACATAGATGAGAATGAACTTTTAAATAAATAATGAGCTGATCCTCTCAAGCAGCTGTTGGACATCACATTACAACATAACAAGGACAAATACAAGTGACTGCTCCTGCTAATGTTTTCACAGACTCCTTTTGCTTTTGCTAGAACTACACTTAAGTCAGTCAAAGCCATTACAATTTACTATTAATGTCAATTATGTGACACTGTTAATTTTTATATAAACAGTTTATTAATAAACACAAAATGCTTCTCTCTCATTTTCAGGTCAGTGACAGATGCCCATCTGATCTAAAGCGGTTCACTGATGTGGTGATGGTAGGAGGGATCAGGGTATTGGAGGTTTTGGTCCAGAGAGGAACAGGAAGTGACTGTTTATTTTTCTCATTTCCTCTTTGAGGCTCCACTCGTGAGTCTGCTTCTGCCATTGGCTCTGTTTTTATCCCCACAGCTAGGCCATACATGACTCCATATGCAAACATCTGTGTACTTTGCTGCGACTAATAAAACATGATCATTTCCTTTAGCTCTTTTACCCAAAGTTAATGGTTGCTGGCATTTTAAGAATGTTGTGTTGTTGCTGTGTAGTCGGCATGCATGCATTGCGCACCAGCTGATAGTTTATACTGTTTTATAATGGATATAATTAAATTGTCCACTGTCCAGACTAACCTTTTGAGTAGAGCTCATCTATGATAGCAAAAGTTTCAGGGCATGGCAGGGACAGTGAGATGAGCTCCTCAGTGTATGTTTAATACTAACTGAGCTTGGTTCTCTTACAAATGCCATTATATGAGTCTCCCATTATAAGGAGATGTCAACAGGGAATAATCTGCCATCTTTCCATGTAGATTAGACCTGTCTCTCCTCTGTAGTGCTCCTTCTTGCCTTTGGATTCTGCACATGAAAAAAAAGTTAATCTTAAGTGGGACTATTGTTTGGGACGCAATGCAAACTTGTATGTCAAATGTACAGAGTCAGAATGTGTCCAGCATTTTTCCCCGCTCTCCTTTTTCCTTGGGAATCCCAGGGCCATATATGGTTGTGCTCAGTAGCAGCAGCATCTACTGTGTGTGTGTTTGTGTGTAGTCTGATAGAGTGGAGGGACCCAGCTGGTCGCCCCACAGCGCTCAAACCCTCCCCCTGCTCTTACCCTCTGGCCTCCTGAACCCTGCAAAATGCACAGGAGCCGGCAGCTCTTTGTCTCAGACATAAACACACTCCAGTCATTGAACACGATGCATAAAACCCCAGAACTCATCACAATGAGTTTAAAATCATAATGCATTCACACAATTAGCTAAGTATGTGTGTCCAGAAGGTGCCCTGTGAACAACAGGACAATGCATGGATTCCACACAAAACGGCATATAGGCAATACACAAAATAACATATGAAAACATCAAAGATAAGTCAGCACGTATTGCTTACATATTGATTTTGCAGATTTTTTTACACACTAGTGAGTATAAAACAATTTCATTTACACAGTGGAGGCTTTTTTAAACTTTGGATTTTGGGGCTTGACAATGCCAAGCCTGTGTAAGTGTAGCAAACAGCTGAAAGACAACATTTCATTTTAAGAGAGAAACACATACAACTCCATACAGTAGTTACATGAATACAATTTCCTTGCACCCTTTGTTTCATTTTTAACGCCTCTCCAGTTCCCTTCTGCAGATTGAGTTTATTTCAGTTCCATCTCCTCTCTACCACCCTTCACACAGACACATAATGTACTCATACTTCCATGTAGGCAGTAAGAAGGAATTCCTTTTGTGGAAGTGGCTGCGCGCCTCTTAGCCCATGACGTAGCCATTGGGAGTGGCCAGAGCGCTTGATGCCTGAAGCCCCAAGGCTAAGAGTATTACTTATCTGAGAATTTCTGCACTGGTATGCTAGTCCAGGGCCTTGCTGGATAGGAGGTGTAGACTTGAGGTTTGCTGCTTGAAAGGGAGGAGGAAAGCAAAGACAGGCCAGTTCTCAGGAAAAAAAATCAGTGTGAGAGTGAATGGTTTTTCAGTGTCTGTCTCAATGTGCTTGGCACAAATATCATGTTTCTATGCGTCTCATGCAGCTCAGGTGTTTCAAGAATCTTCAGGAGGCCTGCCTGAAGATGTCTCAGTGCATGTCCCACCGAGAGGACACCCTAAGGTGGATTTTTGTACACACACCAAGTCTGTCTAAATATTAATACTACTGGTTACAGTACGTTTGAAGTAATATTGTAGAAGATGTTGATGTTGAGGGTCTAAGTCATGCCTTTTCCAAGAGACACAAGCACCCCAGAACTTTGAATGAGAGTCAGTGAGGTGCATCAGACTGTTCCCTCCACATGATGCTGTTTTTCTCATGTTTTGTTAACTCACTGTTACTTGTTTAAAAAAAAAACAAAAAACAAAAACTATATAGTACAGAGTGTTTTTATGTAACTGTGCTTTGTTCTTCCAATGTTGGGAAGAAAACTTTAAAAAATAATATATTTATTGTTACTTTACATACTAAAGTGTATTTTGTAACGTATTCCCTTACGTTACCCAATTAGAGTAATGTATTCTAAACACTTGGAATACTTTTATATTAAATAGCATTTTATAGCTATTAGTATATGAATGTGCCATAGACCTAAATCATACTCATGTTTTGTGCACCACTTTTTATGCCCTTATTTCCTAGAAATAAGAAAAAAAAAGTGCAGAACAAACATTGGGAGTGCAGCCCAATGGTGCATCATGTGGCGCACGTTAATGATGAGCATCAGGTCACACTGGACACGCAGCATCTTTTACATGAACTGGGTGTAGTTTTAAATAAATGTTTTATCTGTTAATAAGCTGACAAAATGAGAGAAATATAGCTTGAGAAAAAGAAAGACGGAACTATTCGAGTAGGATCAGACGGGAGTTTTCCCTTTCATTGATTATTGGGAGTTGAGACACTGATCTTTTTGTTTCCTACATCAGCTCGTGCCTTTGTCTCACAGCAGAGAACTCATGTTTTACCTTGTCTTGACTCATGTCACTCCTCCCCACGTTGCCTCAGAGTGGTGATAGAGCAGATAAGCTTATTCAGAGACTTTTTTTTTTAAATAATGCAAGTATGTAGCCTAAGTTGCATAAACGCTGTATAAGTACCACGATGGATTTCATTGATTTTAACAATGTAACTGTATTATAAATACCATTAAAGTATGACTGAAACCGACTACAGTTTCTCATAATTAGTAAAGGCTCTTCCATGAGTGGTGTATTCACTTTAGTTGAGGATGCAGCTTGGTACAGAGAGTAGCAATTTCCCATTCATTATTACAAGGCAGCAAAATAAAAATATTAATTTAGACTTTTTTGAACAGCAGGAAAAGATGGTCATTGTTTACATATTCCTTAAAATGTGCTATGAATTAATTTGACCCAGATCTGATTGTATTGCTATAGTAGTTTATTGGTGATTGATGGATTAAATCTGAGCATATATTGGCAAAATATTGTGGTCTGCCACATTTCTGTAACTACTTGTCCAGCGTACCATTAAAATGAAGAAATGTGAAGTGCTTAGCCTTTAGCTTATATGCTAGTTATAGATGCTAGTTGCTAAATTAAATAAAACAGTCATATACTCATCAAAGAAAGTACATTTTAATTTCAAGCCAGTTAGCCTTGTGTTTACTTTATTGGCTGCTTAAACAGTTTTTCATGGATATTAAGCAAATATTTAACAGGAAAAAGTATAAGTATTGTAAGTGTAAAACATATTGAATGGGTTGTATATAACATTTGTCCACATAGTGGCAACTTCAGTGCATGCATGAAAAGGATCTGGGCACATACATAATGAATGTTGATCCAAATCAGGGAATGACATGGTTGATTGGTTATCAATTTCCAAAATCACCTTGTTCATTCATAATTGGCAGTCCTTAAACATGTAATATCATCTCTTTAGCTTCCAGTACCATTCTTTGGATCAGAGACATTCTGTTTACAAAGACTAAAAGGGTCTGTTTGAAATACGTAATGCCTGTTGTATGTACTCTGTTTCTCTCCAACGCTGTTATTCATGTTCTGTGTATTTATGATTGTCACAATACACTACATTACACTTTGCCTTCTTAATTATGAGTGTTATAAATATCACTTTTTAGCACTTTAGAATTATGTCTAATGTATACCTCTTATCTTTAGTTATTACTTGATTTTTTTAATGTTAATTAATATGCAGTATTTAAAATAAACGCTGGTTCTCATGCTACTGTATATTTGTTGTACCTGAGTTGTAGCTCCTTGAGTTTGACCATTTCCATGTGTTATATCTCACTTGGTTGTAGATGCTCTTATAACATGTTGTGATTTTAAATTTTTTTTATCTGCTTTGTTTATTGTTAAAGTAAATATTTTGTCTTATTTCCACTTCAAGCAGAAAATGCAGTAATGCTTTGTTATCCAAAGCATTTGGGTTTTGACCCAGTTTTTGAGGCACCCACAGCTAGCATGTAAATTAAGAATAGTACAATATTCGTAAAATAATACATGCATTCATGCAGTAATTTAAATAAAATAATGGCATTTATGGGAACAAAGCTCTGCCATTATTACTACGTTTGTGTAAGTCTACCCTTTGCATTACCCCTACTTTCCTTGCAGACCTCTTGACTAGAACTTACTCAGCTGATCATTTTCAAGTCAAACTACTGACCAACTTTTTGTGATGCTGCAGGGAGTCACTCACCTTCCTCCATAATGTATGATTATGTTGATAGTATTTTTTTTTTTTTCATCTATTCTTGGTCTGCAGCTTTTTGTTTTTCAAGCCTTACTGTTAAAAGTCAGCTTCAGGAGCGATTGAAAATCAAGTTATAAGTTCAAATGTTCCAAAATCTGGCTGTGGATTACCCAGCACAGTAAAGCTGGTGATTTGCATATGCTGGCACTTTGTTTATTTCTTCCTTCAGGGCCTCTCATAGTACTTTTTTCTTTTCTTTGCCATGTTGTCACTTACTGTACATTCAAGCACACCATAAAATGAGCAAAATTTGGCACACAGGTTCATTTCATCAGAACAAACTGATGGGACGGCAACGGCAGCAACACATACTATTCAAAATTCATCTAATTTATATCTTTAACAGGCCTGAATGTCAACATGGAAATAGCCAGGTTTGGCCAAAAATGTACCAATTTGTTTTTCAGCACTTTATAAAATTTTGTACAAAAATTCAATCTGTCACGCCAATCAAGGAACTCAATGGGTCCTATTTTCTAGGGTGTTGCTGTAGAAACACCTGAAAGTTACCATTTTATTCAACTAACCATCCTATACAGTGGAACCCTTTGGTGGCACACAATGGTGTAACCTTTCCAACATAATGGAAAAAAAACAAATGTATTGGACATTTGTGAAATTTAGCACAAACATTCTTCAAATCACACAGCAATCAAAAAAGTTAATGCCTTAATTTTCATGATGTTGCTGTGATAGTGCTCAAAATGCACCATTGTTTTCCAATGGGAATTTCACACTGTGTAAACTTGTATGCACAGAATAGTGTCACTTCTGGCAGGTTTTTCAAAAGCCACATTCACATGGTCGAGGGCTAGGGCCAATTATCGCTGCTTGCAGCTATTTTTACATTTGTTTTTTGTTTTTATCATTGTACAATATTTGCACATGTACAAGAAAATTGGATTGATAGTAAGGGTGATCCGATCAGGATTTTTGAGGCCGATCACCGATGAAAATCAGCTGTTCTTAATTAGTACCTTTAGTGCGAGTCTGCGGATGCTGCGCCTGCATCCGCGTAACGCGCAGCCAAACCAGGTTGAAACACAGTGGACCAAAGAGCAGACAGCTCCTGCTGCCAGTTTTGACAACGTCTGAACGAAGAAAACGTGCAAAGAGAGCAGAGAAGACAACGATGAAAGGTGCTCCTCTCAGACACACGGACACATGGGCTGCCTTTTTACTTTCTCTTTCCATTAGCAGCCATTTGGTGCAGTTTAAGCCACAAAACGCACAGTTTTCTCCGCATAACAAGACACAGGCAGACTCCGAACTTTCTTAATGCTTTTAACGTAAATATTAGCGGGTTAGCTGTAGCTCTATTTGCGTTGGCGTTTGCAAATACACGCACTGCTGCGCCTCGGTTCTGTCACGTGCGCTCCAGGAGCAGGCGGGGACAAAGCCGGGACATAAAGCAGCAGCTCCAGGGCAGGTTTGTGTTAGTTATAACCAGGGCTTAACTTAAAAACACTGCTAGAATAACGCTACTGCTGTTTAATCAACCCGGAGTTGCAGGACAGTAAATGTGAGAGCCTCGCGTGTTTGTTGTAATTTGATCAGCCCTTCTGATCGGCCCATTTTACCGATCACCGATCACTATTTTTAGCCATAATCGGCTGATCGATCGGAGCACCCTTAATTGATAGGCCGATACTGTCTGTTGATTTTGTCTCATGGCTTTAATGTATTTGATTTATTTTGTTTATTGTACATTTGCAAGTTATAGTCTAAGTTAACCTTCCTGGCTCAGATTTTTTTGTTTTTTTTCAATATGCATAAGTGACTTTCCTACTACTGCACAAAAGCTAATGTAGTGTAAGAGCTATCTTCTGTGGTCCATTAAGCTCTATTGACAAATCAAATGGCGCATCCTGTGTCCATTGATTAGGACTTTTACTATTTTTTTTTTCCTGTTATGTCAACTTTCCAGAAGGAGGAGCCTTTTTATCAAAAAAAAAAAAAGACTAATGTCAGCAACTCTGACATATCCAATTAACAGATAAACTGTCCTGTACAGCATGTATTTTGGACTGCCAGTAACTCAATATGATTATAGTTATGTAGACAGTGATAAATAATAATGTTTAAAATAATTTTTTGTGCTGTGTGTCTTCAAGCCCTGCTTAACTCTGACCCTTCTTCCCTCTCGCTGGCCAAACAGGTTTAAATGGCAGCGTGTCTGCGTGACAGTGACTCACTACTACAAATGTTTGGCAGCAAGAGAAACAGATCCTGCAGTTAACTAGCCTGGCCTGCCAGACAAACACTTTTCATATTCTATACAAAGAAGTTATTCTGGTACCCCAGTAACATTTTGTTTCTGTGGTGAACAATCACGATCGGAGTAACCAATCAGAGAAACGAAGGGCAGGACGTAAGCAGTGCACCGCTGACCCAAATAAACATGAATTCTTGCTGTTTTTTTTTTTTTTTTTTTTTTTTTTTTTTTCATAAAGCACCAGAATACGCCGTATTATAAGAGGCTCTGTACTTATTTCTGAATGGGAACAGCAGTGGAAAACAGCTGTACAAAGAGTTGTGGAAAAGGTAATTTTTTTTAATGTTTGTTACATCGGATGTAAACGGAACTTAACTGTTGTTAAAATGGAAACAAGATGAAGAAAAAAATCACGCAGAGGACTGGACAATAATGCAAACTTCAGCAGAACCAACAGGTGACGAAGGAAAAGACGTTGTTAATCAGGTCAGAGAAGTTATTAAATTAGCTCGGTAGCTAGCATTACCTTGGTTAACGCTTCCGCTTTCATAAGACGTGCTGCACATAAACGGCTGTGATAGACCAGTTCCAAATTGAACTGGAGAAATGCTTTGCTCCAAAAGGGGGAACCAGACTGTCCTGCTTGCAAAAAGCAAGTAGGACAGTCTGGCTCGCCAGGGTAGCAGTTAACAGTTAGATCTGACTAAACTGCAGTTTTTAAAGACCTTGTATTAGTTGATGGTACGTACTCAGCAACATAAATACTGATGTTTTTTTTTTTTTTCTCTTGCCTCTCTGTCTCATTCTTCTGGCCACTACTGTTCATCTTTCCTAAGTTTGTGCTCTGGCACCTGTCAGGCAGAGACAATTGCTGCCATTATGGTATTACCTTTGTTGGCCTCCAGAGGCTGCTGGGCTGGCCGCTGATGGAGGCTGGTGACACACTGAAGGAGGTCAGCAGCGAGTTTGCCTTAAGGGGCTTGTTTCCATTTTTAGAAAAGAAGACAATGTAGATGAGATAATAAATGTGCTGGCTCCCTCTTTGAAGGAGGGCTGTTTAGCTGAGACTGTGAAGAAGACTACAAGGACATTTTATTCCACAGGGGTGCCTACAGATTTTTCTTCAAGGTACGCACAGAATTACTACCAACCCTGACCCAACATGTGTACACACGCACACACAAAAGAAATAACACTAACAATTACATTAACAATAAAAGATAAACCTTGCCTGCTTATTTTATGTTAGTTTTTCTCCTGACGGTTTAAGCACTTCCTCACTGTTAATGTTAACTTCACAAGAGTAAGGCCAAGTCCAGTTTGCCTGGTGTTTGTCATGGTGTTGTATATTAATAAGTAATCGGTCTACGGTAGATTATGAGTTCATCAATGGGCTGTTTACAGTTAGGCTCATAAACACCACAGAATGATGTGATGGCACTCTTCCACTCCAGTGTAATGTGTCAGTCTGTGTTTCTTTGATTGTTCAGTTGATCGAGACATCAGCTGCTAAGCTTAATTACTTTGTACCATGCAGAGGTCCGTGTGTGGAATGTCACTCTGTTAAATGCATATTTGAGTAAAAGAACAAAATGCTGTGGCTTTATGTTCTGTGTGCACTGTGGGGAAAAATAGCACATCCAGAGCACATCACATAAGGTCCTCTCCATGTAACGGAAGTCAGATATGAACAAACTTTTACCACCTTCTAGCTATAAGCATTCCTTTTAGCTTTAAGAGGAGCACATTTGCTGTAGCTTCACTTGTGTCAAATACACATAGCTTGCTATGGCTCTGGGGGATGCATTGGGGATTCAGAGAGGAACATCAAGGTACATACAGTGCGTACAGCTGCAGGCCCCCGCTGTTATTCCATTCAAATTTTGTGCTTAAGGTTGTTATTTTTCATTTGATTACATTATTATTGTCCATAATAGTACTCTCATCTTGTGTTACATTCTGCCATCTGAAAATTTAGATAAATAGATTTTGGCTTAGCGTATGCCTGCACCTGGAGAAACATTGAGTGCACAACCAAACACACTCGCTCATATACAAACACAGCCCAGCAGATAAGCTCTTTGTGGAGCTCTTCAGTCCTGGCCATGTACGGCTTGTACACGGCCCAAATTTGGACAAGGATTCCAGCCAGATAGTCGTGTGCCCTGAACGTGAGGCTGCTCTGTGTGTGTGCGCGCGCTTCAACGTGTGTGTGCATCTGTTTCTCCTGTCAACCATTTTGTTGTCATAGCAACCAGCAGCAAAAGACACAGTCCAGGCACAGTTTCAGGGATGGTTTTGAGGGGTTTCTGAATTTCATAACTGCTGGAAACATTGGCAAGGCTTAATGTTGATGAAGTTTGGTGTGAGTGCATGTAGTAGATAAACAAGTTACTGCCCCATATTACTGCTTTTCTTAAGTTGGCTGATAAGTTGAGTTTTCAAGTGACACATGCTAATACTGAAAGTTACCCATAGTCAGTACTACTACACACTACAGTTAGCATCTTAGGTCTTTGGGTTCTGTTCCAAATATTCTGTTTAGTCTCTTTACTTAATAATAACGGGTGTATACTAAAACATGTTTTACTCTTCTCAATAAACATTATAGCTAGGACCTCTGCCCAAGCAACACATTTTTTAAAGAAGGGAAATATTTTGTTTTAACAAAGTGTTGCATTTTGTGTTTCATTATCACTATTCATCAATTCTTTCTCAGGTTCAAAGCAGTGCCTGTAAACTAGGAATTGTGTGACTGAAACGTAGTGAAATGTAGTGTTTTGTAGAGTGTTTTTTTTTTTTTTTATAACCCTCCAATGATACTAATGCTAGAGAGCTTCTAAAAACAAACATTCTCATTTCCTCTTTTTTCCTTCTTCTTTTTGCAAGAGCTTACAGCATATACAGACAGCACCTTTATCTCACCCTTCATCAGTACTATGCTATGTGGTATTTGAAGCACCCCTACTATGTGCAAGCATTCCTACATTCCTCTGTCGTTCTGGGAGCACGCAGCAGTCAGTCACAGCGTGTAATGCTCTTTCCATGCTTTCTACAACATGGCACTGTCCACCACACCACACCAGACCAGTCCACAGTGGCTCATATCATGCACTAACTCACTCATGTCCTTTCTTTTTTCCAACAGGCATGTATAGACGACAATGTGGACATGGTGACCTTCTTGGTGGAGCATGGAGCCAACATCAACCAGCCTGATAATGAGGGCTGGATCCCCCTCCATGCAGCGGCTTCCTGTGGATACATGGACATTGCAGAGTAAGTAATAAACATTTAGTTCTCATTGGTGGGCAATGTTTTGATCCTTGTCGTAACTTCCTCATGTCAAACCATTCCAACAAACACAAGACACACCTATATTTACACATCCTGTGCGTCAGATGGTTGACTGGCCTTGTGCTGACACCAATCTGCACTTGAGGAACTCCTCAAGTTGTAGTTGTTTACATATCGCACTCTAATGAGTGTGATTTAACATGTTCAATGAGAAGTAATTTTATATCACATCCTTATTACTAGATTAAAATACTTAAAAAAAAAAGTTAATACTATTGGTGAAATGTAACATGTTTCAACCAATTAGTGAAACTTGGCATCACAAAGCATTTGGGTAACACTGGGATTTTATGTGGAGTTGTAGATGATAGAGAACAAAGATTACCACTAAAAGAACAAAGATTATCATGAAGATGGACACAAAACATATCTGCAGTACTGAACAGCACCATACAGTGAATGAACAAAACATAAACACAAAGTAAAGAGCAACAAACTGACCACAGACACACAAATAGATCTTTCACTGACTTTATCCATAATTTAAGCAGACTAAACAAGTGTAGCTGTACTCTGCAGTATAGAATTGTGTTGTGATGTACTTTCTGTAACTTTTGTCATGAAGGCTTACAGTAGTCTATTAGGTTAAAAACAGACTTGCACCAAGTATTTTCTCCTTGGTACATTGCTCGCTAGCTGCTTGTTGGTGCTACAAATTAGAGACCGATGTGAATACACAGCTACATTCAGATGCTTTTGTATGCAAGCCTGCAACATTAGCTTCAGTCCACAAGAAAGGAGGTGCTGTACTGTTACTTCAATCCTTCGGACTGTGGTTAAGTGATGTCATATAGAGCCAAGTAGTAAAACGGGGCTATAGAGGACAATTAGAAATTCTTGCTACAGCTATTATTTACTTTACTATTTACCCTTAACTTACGAACTAGTGATAAAAACTAGTGGTAAAAAGCCGTGGATACACAGTAAATGGAAAACAAAACGGGTTGTTTAATGTCACGTAAACAGGGACTATTTAAACTTTTTTTTCATTTCATAAATAGGGATGTGTATTGTCAAGATTTTAATGGGATTTTTGATTGGGGCTGCTTTGCTGCATGTGGCGCAGGCTGTTTTGAATCTGTGCACGATACAATGAAAACTGAAAACTATTAAGGCATTCTGGGGTGAAATGTGCTGCTCAGTGTCCAACAGCTTGGTTTCAATTGCAGGTCATGGGTCATCTAACAGGACAATGGCCCAAAACGTGCATCTACGTAAAACACACAAGAATGGCTAAGAACAAAACAATGGACGATTCTATTAACTTTAATATAAGGTTAAGGGTCGCATCAAATTCGTTCAGGCCAGTTTCATTATTATTATTTTTTTATTCTATTCAATTGCATTCAAAAGCAATGTGTGACTTAGATTAGATAGTTTTCAGTAAAAAATTATTTATTATTACCTTTGTCAGTTTTATATTATTTCAGTGAACATTGTGGATTTTTTTTTCTTCAAGGATACCAACAATTTTGTCTGTGTCTGTATGTAAGCTGATAGTTAATTTGGCTTATTTAATTGTTTTAGTAATTAATGACCAAAAGCCTGACATGGGTTAAAATGCCATATCAGTCCTGACACTACTCGTCTAAGCTCCATGTCCTAGGTGCGGCCTGTTTACTTTGTTTTAACAACCTGGAGAGACCCTATGTTTTAGGACACCAAGTAAAGTAATCTAATCTAGTATGATCTTTTTCTGTCTGTGATTTGAACATGTTTTTGTACATATTTGACTTTGCCATGCAGTGATATGCGAGATTAAACTTGGTCTAGGTTAAAAAGCTCTCTTTCCTACTGTGTCCAATAGAGGAGTTGCTGAAGATGCTTGGACAGGTGACGGTCTACAGGGTTGATGGAAAGTGTGATGTAAAGTCATCCATTTAGGCAATTTTCTGGCAAACACATAATTTATTGTTTAAAATGTTTGTTCAAAACTAGTATGTAATATAGTATTTTTTTATTAGAACTTGTATTTATTGTCCTAATTTTTTTCTCAGATATTTAATCAGCCAAGGTGCCAATGTAGGAGTTGTGAACAGTGAGGGAGAGACCCCTCTGGACATTGCCGAAGAGGAAGCAATGGAGGAGCTCCTTCAGAATGAGATCAACCGACAAGGTAAGGTTTAGTACATGTTCTTACTTAGCTTCACATTGAGTATAGCTGAAAAACAATGTCACTAAAAGCATAATGCTGGCAGACCAGAGCTTACAGGCAAAGGTGTGAGAAATATGTTAATGTAAGCACCACTTGGTGCACACAGGCTTGCTGCTATTCAGTTACGTGATGGAGAAAAAGGATCCAGCTGTGTTGTGACCTCTCATGTGACTATCAAAACCTGAAAAGCTAAGTCTGTCTATTTTTGTCCTGGGCATTCTTGAAATGAATAAAGCCCCTCCTCTTTGGTTTGAGGCTACTCCTAGATGTGTTTACTGGCTCCAGGCCAAAAAGTTGCTCCTCCGCTCATATGTAAGTTACAGTCTCCTCTGACATTGAGCTTTACATTCTCACTTCAGTGTACAGCGAGTTAGCCATGTGTTTCCTAAAGCTAGCCACTAATGTCAACCTTGCAGTACAATGTGTCCTCACAGCTTTTTCACAAGGGCACATTTTGGACAAACCTAACACTTCTGAAAATTTGTGTCAAGGCAACTTTTAGCTTGTCTCTGCCCATACTGGTTATAAATGTTGCTTAGATCACAACCCTACACATTGCTTTCCATTAGCTTTTTATTGCTTTTTATCATGAATCTAGGTCCTGACCTTCAGCTAACTTGTCCAGACTAAATAAAATAAAATAAACAGTCAATATGTGATTATCTTGAGCTCAGGACAAATGCAGACAATTCTTTGCACTTTGTTAGAGGTAGAAGGCAGCATTATGCAACTAGCTGTTGTGTAACAGTACTGCATGTGTGTAATGTTATTTTCCTCTCGGAGACACTAGTCATGGGGTTAAACTTGTTAGCCAGTAGCCATGGTTTCCCATCAGCAGCGACAACACTGAGATGCTCTCCTTGACCCACTTAGGGTCAAGTGACTGCCTGGCCTGGCCACACTGCTCTGACTGTCTTCTAATGAAAGCTAGTGTTTGTCCTTGGGCACATGGTGATAACCTCAAAATTGACTGCAGCCGTGGCCTTGTCAGCTGTGCTAAACAGACAGAAGTGGTAAAGTGACACAGGAGTGACCGCAGCTGTGTATGGACAATTCAAAGAAATTCAAATAAGATAAGAAAACCTTTATTTGTCCCACAGTGGAGAAGTGACATAATATAAATATTAATACTTTTTTTTTTAATGCATTGCTGTGTTTTTTGACATATAAAGTGTGTCATTCCTATTATCCCATTATGAATCTGGCTTAATAACACAGATGCACAATAACATATGTACTTTCTCTGTCTATTGTTGAATGTAGGAGACACAGGTGGCTTATTGTCAGTGGACTGGAGGAGGAAGCAGTGCCTTTTTAGTCTATTGAATTTCTTTCTTTATCTAGTGTGTGTCATGCTCAAGTAGAAGATGTGCTGTTCTTTTCTAAAAACTTTGAACTTCTGCCAACTCCTCCGCTGATCTCTTGTTTAGTAGTTCTACTTAAAGGCGGTGAGACTCCATGCTTTTTATAGATACTGTTTATGCTACTGCCCAGGAGATCACAGGACGCTACCCCAGCTTCTTTTCTTTACTCAATCAGTGCTAATTTGCCCATTTACTCAAACCTATGCTGTACATGTATGCCTTGGAAGTATTCAACAATTAACCATATTACTAACAAATCTGTAACAAATCTAAATTGGTACAGTAGCACATTTGAATGAGATATTACATTTCTAATAAATATTATGTGCTATAAGTTGATCAGGAGTTTGTGTGCATTTTGAGCTCAGAAAACAGTGGTGGAAGAAGTACTCAATTTCTTTACTTAAATAAAAGTACAGATAAATGTGCAAACATTTATTCAGATAAATGTGCAAAAATGTACTCAAAAGAAAGTAAAAGTATCACTCTAAAATTTCTACTTAAGTAAACATATAAAAAAGTGCAAAAACTTGCTCAAGTGAAAGTAAAAATATCACCTTAAAATTTCTACTTAAGTAAAAGTATAAAAGTACTTACTTTTAAATGTACTTGCAAGTAAAAAAGTAAAAGTATTTCACACAGCTCATGAATGTGTTAAATGTGAGGGATTTTGCTGATTCCAGATGAAATGAACAAACTGCTGCAGTAGAAGAGACTGAATCTGTCGCTGAGCTCTTCTGTCTTTATTATTCTGAAGTTTCTAAGCAGTACTACTTTACTGCATCTGTTATATTTAAGTACTGTGTGTCTACAAAGAGGGCATGACAAAAACACACAATTTTAAACCAAAACTCAAAATACTTTGTACTTCAAACCAACTCTGAAATGTAATAGAGTAAAAAGTACAGATAATGTAGAAAATGTAGTAAAGTAAAAGTACCTCTTGCAAAATACAAAGTAAAGTACAGATACATGAAAATTGTACTTAAGTAAAGTTTTTACTTTATTACATTCCACTACCGTCAGAAAGAACATCTTTTCTAGATCACATGAAGCCAGCATACAACCTAGAAGAAAGATATACTTCATAAAATGAGTGCACTATATGTATTATTTACACTTGAGATAATAATATTTACAGTAAGTAAAATTAGCTTAACTTTGTTCCTTACACAGGCCCAAATTTCTTACTCATTGGTCTAGCTCAACACTATCAATGAACCAATGCATTTTACTCTATTATTCTTACCAGATCTTTAAGGTTTCACTGTATGCCACACGTACTACATTTATATCGCAAATCTTTAGTGGCCAGATTGACTGTATCAGGCATGTCTGTTTGACTAGGGGTAGACATTGAAGCGGCTCGAAAAGAGGAGGAGCGGATCATGCTGAGGGACGCACGGCAGTGGCTCAACAGCGGCCAGATCCAAGATGTCCGACATGCAAAATCTGGAGGAACAGCACTCCATGTTGCGGCTGCTAAAGGATACGCTGAGGTTTTAAAGTAAGCTGCCTTTTATGTATATGAAAGTTTAGATTTTTTTTTGACAGGAATCTAATGTTGCTAAAGGCATCATTACAGTATTTTTAAAGTGTGTTTTTAGAATAATTTACAAACTTCAGAACATTTTTCTATTTGAAGAAATAACAGGCATTTTCTTTATTGGTGTTTTTCATATTATAAAAGTGACAAATACAAAAGAACATACACAAGCAAACACACACCCCTCACACCAAGAAATTAAGAGAAAAATAGATGCATATACATACAGCCATTCGTACAGATTGACAGTTCAGGTTCATTCAAGTTTCAGGTTGAGTCTTTTTCTTTTTAAAATGTTCAAGGACAGGTCCCCAGATCTCTAGAAACTTGTCATGGTTGTCCGACAGTTTATAGGACAGCACATCATTTAACCATTTCTGAAAACAGGGAGGTGTAACCTCTTTCCATTACCTTACAATGACCCTCTTTGCGATAACCATTCCAAACATGATTTGTTAAAGTGGCCGGGAGCATAGCGAAGTTTCATTTGAATAACCAAATATTACCAATAAGGCATCAAGAATTATTGTTTTCTTATGTACAGTACTGAACAAATGAAACATGTTTTGAAGCATAGGGCAGAAATACAACAAAACTATAATCAACTTTTAAAACCCATTTGTTAATCAGTACTAAAACCCTTTCTTGGTGTCCCACTTTGCTTTTGTGCAGACTTTTAATTCAAGCAGGGTATGATGTAAATATTAAGGACTATGATGGCTGGACTCCTCTACATGCAGCAGCACACTGGGGTAAAGAGGAGGCGTGTAGGATACTGGTGGAGCACATGTGTGACATGGACCTAATTAATAAAATGGTAAGTGGTCATGTGTCAGTCACTTCTGTTCTTTTTTAACTTTTGAAACTAATAGCACATTTTCTTTTTTTCCTTAGGGTCAAACAGCTTTTGATGTAGCAGATGAAGATGTCCTGGGATACTTAGAAGAACTACAAAAGAAACAAGATCTTGTAAGTCATCATTAGCACAAATCAAATCTTGTTATTATTTATGACTATGCGTTAGGGTTGTTGCTCTGTTTCTCTGTTTGTCTCTTTGCTGAGTGTCTTTTTTTTTTTATTTAGTTGATGAGTGATAAGAAAGATAAGGAATCTAAGGAATCTCCTTTGATTGAAAGAAGTACCACGGGAGACAACAACCAATCACTGAAACCACTCAAGAGGTAGGAGCCTGACTCGCACTAGGGCCAGTTGATTTGTGCCATCACAGACGAGCCTGCACTGGCACTGGCACTGTCACAAGCCTGGGACCACCTCCTCTCTAATGTTTACTCCCCAGTAGCATTTTATGCACAGTTAGAAAAGGCCAGCTGTGCATACTTTTAGACTGATTTTTGCTGGTGGTAATTCTTTTATAGTGCCAAAGTCTTGTCTCCATTATCATGTCATACATTGTTTATGTAGAAAGATGAAATTAATAGAAAGCTACTCTTAATTGCATCCAGGTATATAGTAAAAAGAGTAGCTTTGTTTCATTCATGCTTGTCTGAGTATTCCTGTTTGCTGAGTGCGTTCATTTCTCAAGACTGAAAATGCTCAGTCTCACCACTCATAAACACATGAAACTATAAAAGACAAGAAAACAATGCGACGAGCAGTGCTAAATAGAAATTGTGTGCTCTGTCCATTCCCCACTGTTGCCAGCAGGGGTTGACAGACACCTAATCCAAGCTTTCTCTGCAAATGGAAAGTACAGGGTTCCCGTGGGGCATTAAAAAACATTGTATTTGATTCCAACAGGCATTAAAAATGTAAAATAGTTTTGAAGTAAAATCATTGACATTATTAGTTTTGCTCGTGAATATGAATATGCATATATAAATAATAATTTACCATTTTCATAGCCTACACTAGCATGATGAACAGGCAGAATAAGTTTGCTTCCAGTGGGACCAAATTACCCAAACACCAGAAGTTTGACTGTCAACATTATTGGTGCTTTATGAACTGATTTACAATAATTCAGTAAAATTTGATATTTTAAACTGCCGCGATTGTATGTTTGTGGCATTAAAAATTTAAAAGATTGCATCAAAAATTCCATTAAAAAGCATTAAATTAGACTTGCTGATATCTGCAGGAAATCTGAAGTAACAGCTCCTCAAAAGTACGTAAAATACTAATGCACAGGTGTCCAAAACTATTTCAAAAAGCCTGAAAAAAGCATTATATAGGACTTTTTAAGCTGGCGCATACATCCATATCAAAACCAAAAAGCCCATTTTTAATTTGTATAACCACTGTGCACTGATTTTGTTTTTGAGATCTAAGCTACTTTGCACTCCAAGCTTGCTGTTACTTATCCCTTTTACATAATAAAGATGCAGTGTTGGAATAGTTCTGACAGTAGATGAATGAGGTCGAAGAAAGAGAGAAATACAATGTTATAGCTTCGTGTCGCTTGACATTTTGTAAGAATTGTTTATTTATTGAGTGTGTGTTAAATGTATGCCCTTACAGCAAAGAGGCGCTGCTTCTAGAGCCTGAAAAGACTGCCCCACGCATCGACACCTTGGAACCAGAGAAGGTGGATGAAGAGGACGAGGGAAAAAAGGATGAATCAAGCTGCTCCAGTGAAGAAGAGGATGAGGAAGATTCAGAGTCAGAAAATGAAGCTGGTACAGTGTGTCATGTTTTTAATATGGCTTGTAGCCTTTACACCGGTTCTCAACTTCACTCAACCCTCTTTCTTTTGTTAACGTCACCAGAAAAGAGCAAACCTTCAGCTGTGGTCAGCAACAGCACAACAACCCCTACCACTGTTACTGTCTCATCTCCTACTAGTCCAACCAATCAGATTACAACGCCTACTTCGCCTGTAAAGAAGGTATGTAAAATGCATTTATTGGGGTGATTTCTTTTACATAATAACTATAAGAATATTGACAATGAAGTATAGTGTGATGGAGTTAGTATGTAGTTCTCTCCAATTATTTTGGCTCTAGACCCTCTGTACAGCATCAATCCACGCTGATTCCCGAGCAATTTTAGAAAAGTGTACTTTTGCGTCTTCGATTTTGAAACTTAACTTCACGCTGCTGAAGATTATAGGCTTATGTATTTGTGCTAATAAAATAATACAATTTTTTAAAGTCCTGTTGCTAGTGATTTATCTGCATAGCAATAGGCTACAATGCATGAGTGACCATTTGAACATTTTGCCTCATTTCATTGACATGGACAAAGATGCAAATGTTTAACAAATGACATTATTGGAAAAGGCAGTGTGTTGTGTTCTCCCTTTTGAGTCTGCTGCCCTCTGCTGTCAAAGTAACGCCAGACCATATGTCTTGCCTAGATTTGAAAGGCCTCTTATTCTGTCCTTTCAAAGAAATGAGTCAGTATTTTGTTATGTGATTTTATTGCGTGGGGCATTGCTGCATAAACTATAGATATACTAAAGTTTACTGTAAATAGGGCCATTTTCATTTCATTTTCATTTTAAATCTTTAACTTTCAAATCCCTGTACTGCTTGTATAGCTCTGAGGATGTATCAGTGCTCCTGTCTGTGTTTCCAAACTATACTGTGTAGAGAATTAGACATTCACATCACCACCTGCTACAAAATACTGGACTATATTTTAAGCCTTGACCCACATCACAGTGTCTTCTGTCTAACACTACAAGCAAAACTTCTCATAGTCATTTGGTTTTAATACTGCAAAAATGCACTATTTGTTTCTATATGTTTCTTTTGCTGCTGCATCTATCTTATTATGGCTTTTTCTCTGTTCCAACCTCTGTTTTCCCCCTGTCCCTCACCCTCATTTCATTTCTTTTTCATCCTGGGCTCTTGTCTTGATTGGCTTTAGTTTGAATGTATTACTCCCCTCATGCCTGTGGCGGAGCCAGGCTGTCCTGCATTGTGGCGTCAAGGCTTGCGCAAAACTGGTATTTCTCTTGGTCCCAAAAAACCTATGGTGAGGCATTGGTGTGCACTAGACTTGTCATCGTTCATGCACTGAGCACTAAGACTTAACATTCATTTGCCACTGATGATGATGATGCTGATTTAAACTCAATCCTAGTGTATTTTTCACAATGAGCAAATGCACTGTGCTAAATGTGCTTTTTCCTCATGTTTTGGTGTCTTTTTTACATTGTTATTTAATATTTGCCAGCTGTTTACACCCCAATTTTACCCCAAATCCAACAAAGGTTCCTAATATTTTTTTTATATTTATATATAAAATTATTAATACATAAATTATAGTGTATTGTATTTTTCCACCTTTTGGAGAACAGCATGTTGCTAATGTTGTCATGTTACTGTTCATTTGTCTGTATACCTTAACTAGCATGTTTTTTTTACATGGTTAAAACAAATGTGGAAGCTCCTGGAAATTAAAC
Source organism: Bostrychus sinensis (assembly GCA_020698575.1). Taxonomy (NCBI): domain Eukaryota; kingdom Metazoa; phylum Chordata; class Actinopteri; order Gobiiformes; family Eleotridae; genus Bostrychus; species Bostrychus sinensis. The sequence continues at coordinate 9,001,153 of CM036239.1, forward strand.
TGTGCTTGACAACTCCTTTGACTTGTTTGTTAGTTGTGATACTTACCACTCTTCCTTACCTTGTTTGGTCTGTAGAAAAAACATGTTCTAATTTTGTTATACATTTTGGTAGGTTATTCAGCCTGCTGGAAAAGTCTCAACTAGAGTGGAGGAAGAGAGGAAGGATGAATCTCCTGCATCATGGCGCCTAGGTTTGAGAAAGACTGGTAGCTACGGGGCGTTAGCAGAGATCACAGCCACCAAGGAAGCTCAAAGGGAAAAGGATACAACAGGGGTGATGCGTTCAGCTTCGAGCCCTCGCCTGTCCTCCTCCCTGGACAACAAAGACAAAGAGAAGGTCTTCACTAAAAATTATAATTTTCACCAAGATATGTAGTACCTTGATGGCCATAAAGAACAAAAAATTACCTTTTTTTTCCCTTTTTTTTTTAAGGAGAAAGATAAAGGCACCCGCTATGCTTATGTGGCTCCCACTATCCCCAGGAGACTGGCCAGTACTTCAGATATTGATGAGAAGGAAAACAGGTAAGCCCCTTGTGCACAAACACGTATTAGAATATGAACAGCTCCTGCTCACTGCTGTGTTGCAAGGCAAAGTTCACATTGCTCTGCATGGTGGGTGTACTGCAAAGCAACATCCTCTTACAATTGTAGATGGGGGTCAGGAATAATGGGATATTTAATAAACAAAATGCATATCTTTACCTATAGCACATTTAGTATATGTTGATGGAAACCTGGGATACTATTGTAGCTTGTGGTTCCCTAGGGACTCTAGTACAACCCTAATACGCAGTGGCTCCTATACCCGGCGACGCTGGGACGATGACCTGAAGAACAACGAAGGAAGCACCTCCACCAACCGAACTTCCAGCTACCAGCGCAGGTTAGCTACAGTTAGCTACTTCCCCATCATTTACTCATTATTTACGTAGGTGTTCATTGTAACATCCAAAGCTTTAGATTAAGTGTTTGGACAAAAAAGTATTCAGTACTGGTATCCACATCTAGTATCTAGTTATGACCTAGTACTAAAAACAAACCTGGACATTAGCTTCATGCTTTCCTCACTGTCACAGAGTTTGTTGCATGACTGTACATGTCTTATGTAACTGAGCCAGCAATCTTGTAAAGCATTAGTCAGACATTGTAAAAATCTGAAATACATCTGACATAAACTTCATTTTTGGAAAAGGTTTTTATATGCCAGTGATTTGCTGCTGCTCAGTCATTTCTACAGTTTGTGTAGTTTGTCACAAATGCACTAATATTGATATTCAAAGCTGTAGTCCTTAATATGCACATGTGTGTTTCTACTGTACTGTATTTGTGTGTGTGTGCGCACCACCACCGCTAACATACCTGTCTTGCCACCCACCTGCAAACACAACAGCACGTCTCATACGCTAGCACTAGGGCGGAGCGGCAGCACGCGGGACGTGCCAGCCAAGTCTTCGTCCACCTCCAGCTTGGACCCTAACACCTGTAGTACTAAACCCTGGCATCCACCCACCTCTTACTACCAGTCTTACAGCATTTACCGCAGGTACATGCCTCACGGGGCACATCTTTACACCCTCCTCTCTTTACACCCTGTCCTCTCTGACTCTCTCTACTGTGCTAATCATTATAGCATTAGTGTGTCAGTTTATATGTAATTTTAATTGAACTTAATTCTGAACTAATAAATTAAATTACCATTTAAGCTTTTTATATTTTAATGCAAAAGTATACAATGATGCAGTGTAACTCTGCCCATCCTACATGTGGGCATGTTATATTCTTAAAAGATGTCACATTGTTTGACGCTGAAAGTACGCTGCCTGTCACTAACTCCAACATCCAACCTGAAGTATCCAGTCTCTGTGGATCACACCTGGATCTTTTATTCTGACAGTGGCTCTTTTGGAAGAAGACAGGAGGAATTGAGCTCTTCTACCACTTCCTCGTCCCCCACAACAACAACCACCTCATCTGTTACCTCACCCACGGGCCACCGAGGCCTGCTCTCTAGTCTGGGGTCCTCCTCAGCCCGCACTGGCTCCACCAGTCTCACCAGCAGGTACAGATACATTCTTTATTGTTCGGGTTGTTTCTTTGACCTTTTCACATGTGAATAATATGCTTTTTGTTTTTGTTTATTAAAGGTACTGGTCGTCAGAGGAGAGTGCGGAGAAGGAAAAAGAGAAGGAGAAGGAGTCTATTGCAGTTATCCCAACTCTAAACACTGGCTCTACTACGACTGTCACGTCGCCCACTACCACAAGCAACCTATCCACCACTACCACCAACACCACAAGCACTGTAACTGGGCCAGAGCGGCGGAGGTGAAGACAAAACACATCATATTTATGTCTATAAGACATGTATACTATCTTTAATGGGCTATTTATGAACCTCAGGCATCACTATACTTTTGTCCATTTTTCCTCTCATTTTTCCTGATTGGCCATCATTTTGTCTGTGTTAATGCTAATGACACACATTTTTGTAATGAAGGCTCTCTCTAGACATAGAACTTAATTTTTATAATTTTTTTCTAATAGAGCATTGGGACACTGTAAAACAAATTTACTATACTCTTGTGACCTTAAGGACATAAATGCCCACTTCCAAAAACTACTATAAAAATTTCATAAGATTCAGATTCATAATTTTTTCAGCTTTTTTTGTGTAGCATCAGACTGAAATTCATACTCACACTTGTGACCTGACTAGATGAAAATGTCCATTAACTTCCATAATTTTTTTTAATCTCACTGCCATTATAGTAGCCTGGCAAGGGTTAGGGTTAGTAGAGATAAGACCAGCACTAAACGCCGTTAATCAGGTCAGAGACGTTATTAAATTAGCTCTGTAGCTAGCGTTACCTTGGTTAGCGCTTCCACTTTTGTAAGACGCACTGCAGATAAACAGCTGTGATACATAAATATAAACAGCAGCTTCTTCTATTCTATGGGAAAAATACAAGAGTATGAATTTCAATCTCATGCTACACAAAAACGTATGATGCAGCAAAGCCAATATTTTGGATAATCTTCAAACTACTTAAGACATATTTTAAAAAAAATGCCATGACTCCCCAACATCTGTTTTGTGTTTTTTCAAGAACAACAATGACTTTATCTTTTGAAATTGGCATCTAAAGGGTTTATTATTGAATGTGTGATAGTTTTGAGCAGGAGTGAAGTTGTTTAAGAGGTTCATGCAGAAAAAGCAGAAAAAAATATTAATTCAGGCAAATTATATAGTAGTTTTATGGAAGCGGACATTTATATCCTTAAGGTGACAGAAGTATAGTAAATTGAAGTGATGTCTGAGTGTTAATTTTCTCAATTACCCCCTAGATTACTGACCTGGGGGTACATTATAAAATGATACTAGTTTTTGATCTAACTTGAGTCTAATGAAGAAAGAAATGGTTTGTGTGTCTTTTATAGAGTTTGTCATAGATAGCACTGGTGTGTGTGTGAGTGGGGTCGAGTATGGGTCTTTTTGTCCACCTGTCATAAAGAGTTTCTGAGCCCGGATTACTCCAAAAAGATGTCCTTATAAGGAAGATGGGCAGATGCTACACTTTGCTCAAGGCTGAGGCTTCACATTACACTAAATATATTCTACTCCTGTGGCTTATACCCTCTTCTAAATTATTAGGCCAGTCCAATTTACTTAAAGTTCTCAAATGTTCTGCTTCCTGTCAGTCTACATCCCTGACACAAATCTTAGACAGGTTTGGTAGATAGTTTGCAAGGTAAGCCTAATTAAAAAGAAACTACATAAGGAGGTTGGACCTCTATATTAAGCAAGTCACAGGTTTCATGCAAAATAGGGAAAGAGAAAGCCCTTTCTGCTGATGAAAAGTGTAATATAGGGCAATATTTTGCAAAAAGTATGAAAACACAGGATCGTTCATGAAAATGTAATGATTTGTGTGTGATTCAGAGCGCAGACAGGTTTGTTCAGATAAAGAGCAGCTGTGAAGAACCCACTGATGAGTAGCAAACTCCCAAGAACCTCTCGATGCAAGATCCTTTTTCTGGCTTGCTGGTGTGGGTAAAACTGTCTTTTAGCCGCCATTAAACAAAACCCACAAGGAGAAGCAATTGCAGTGGGCTCAGAAATATATGAAGACAAATTTTCAAACCATGTTATTCATTAATGAATGCTGTGCTGCACTGGATGGTCCGGATGGTTGGTTGATGGGTACCATGTTCTAACAAGGCTGTAACGTCAGTGAGGAGTTTTTAGAGTGATGTTTCAGGCTGGAATGATAGGAAGGGCGTTAGTAAGCCCATTTAAGCTATGCAATGGCGTCAAAATGCTAAAATATTAAATTCATAACTGCACATTTCCTGCAATGGTATAAAAAGAACAATCAAATCATTTTCCTTGGCTTGCTTGGAGATGTTTGGTAAAATTACACTAGAATTATTATTTATTTATTTTTAGATCTGAGTGATAATATCAATTTTAAATCTGCATAATCTGGCAAAGTCTTTTTATATTTTATTGCTGTGGCACTCATCTCTTGCTATATTTTGATGTACAAATAGTTCTTGCCTTCCTTTAAGGTCTTATCTGACTCCAGTGCGGGATGAAGAGTCAGAATCCCAGAGGAAAGCTCGCTCCAGGCAAGCCCGACAGTCAAGAAGGTCCACACAGGTAATTTAACCAAATAAAAAGAATCAAATGTCAGTAATTGGTATCATAAGGTAGTGATGTTGCTCCTCTTAAAGCATGTGAAGCTCTGATTGCACGCTATCCTCTTTGGCATTTACACATTTATCACTTTTTCTTTTCAGGGTGTAACTCTGACTGATCTACAAGAAGCTGAAAAAACAATAGGCAGAAATCGTCCCACAACAAAGACCCGGGAAGAGGAGAAGGAGGAAAAGGAAAAGCAAGACAAAGAAAAGCAGGAGGAAAAGAAGGAGACTGAAGTCAAAGAGGATGATTATAGATCCAAGTATCGTAGCTTGGATGAGGTACTTTTACTATGTCCCACTAATACATTAGAAGCAGCAGTAAACAGTTGTCATTGTGAAATATTGTGTGTAATATTTGAATGTTTACTTTCTGCTCTGCCAGCGTTACCGAACTCCATCTTCGACATCAGCCTCTGCCATTTCCACAGTCAGCACTGCCTCTACCCCGGCCTACTCTCTTACCACATTATCCTCCAGTACAAGCTCCTTAAACAGGCCCAACAGTCTGAGCGGGATCACCTCCTCCTACAGCCGCTCCTACAGAGATGCAGACAAAGGTAATAACTCAGTGTTCAGATTGTGTTTACAGATACAGAAGCTTGGTGATGGTCAGCATCTTTTCCTTTCAACTGTTGGCATGACATCCAAAGAAGGCATCTGGGGCAAATTTATGAGAAATCACTTCTTTGAGCTCCTACAATCTTAATCAGGGTAGCCCCAAGGTCTTAAAAGCATTAAATAGGTATTAAATTTGATATTTTTTAAAATAAACTATTAAATATTATGAGAAGGTATTACATTTTGTTCATCTAGGTCTTTACTTTTTTGTAATATTCATAGTGTTTTGACAAATTTAAAGTCACCGCAATAACAAATTAAATTTATTGAATGATTTATCTATTCCTGATATTTTAATGCAGCACTGGACTTCTTTCATCTGTGTTAGATTTTTAAAATAAAATCCTTGAGTTTCAGAAAGTAGCACAGATAATTCCTTAGTGTAAAATTCATACAGATTATTGTTCTGTTGTTGGCGAGGCTGGCATTAAATTTCACTCCAAGTGGCATTAAAAAGCATTAAAAAGGTCTTAAATTTCACAAGACAAAACCTGGAATTACACTTTATTTTCTTTGTGAACATGAGCTAAATGCTTCTCCTGCCTGTGTTTATATTTTAACTCATAGTAGTTCTTCATGACAATGTTTGTAACTATGGGAAAGATGATAATAGAAATAAATTGTGTTATGTGGCGGTACAGTGTATGGACGCTTTAACATGGGTTTTATGAGTGTGTGGTGCTCAACCAATCACAGCTCACTAAAACAGAAGAATTGAGAAGATTTTTATGACTGGTTGTAGAGGTAATTTAAAGCAGTGATTCTCAACTGATGGGTTGGGACCAAAAAGTAGGGTCATGGAACTGTTTTCAGCGGGTCGCGAGCCTTTGCCAGGACAAATAAAGAAAGAAAAGGTTTCACAATAATAAATAATACATTTAAAAACGGTGGCAGTATGGGTGCAGGTGCATAGAGGAAATGTATGAAACCCAACAAAAGCAACAAATTCAGGTATATGCCACTGTTATACTCTTAAGGTTAAAGTCAGTGTTAAAAAGGCTTACTAGTGTGAAAAGTTGTGGTTTTAAATGAAAATGCAGCTAAATGAATGTAGAAGGGAATAGTTCCCTTTCTGGCATGGCCACTTGCTTGTTTTATCTTTAAATAAGTTCTTGTTCTAGTGATATGTTGACATTCTGATATTAAACTCTCTCAGGTTCAAACTCCACAATGTGTTAATTGAATACATATGATCAGGTGAATTTGGGTCATGGTTTGTCGTTATAAAGTGTTGGTGGGTCCCGAAGCAGACCATTTGAAAAGCACTGATTTAAAGTATGCATGGTGTAAGCAACATGTTTTTAGTTTTTAAAATTTGTTGATGAAAACCTGTTTTTCTCTATTCATTTACCTAATTATTAGAAACAGAGAAAAAGGAGGATGACAAGGATGGAGAAGACAAATCTCAACCACGTTCCATACGGGATCGCAGGCGGCCCCGTGAGAAGAGACGATCCACTGGCGTTTCCTTCTGGACCCAAGATGTAAGAATATTTTTTTATTGTCATTAAGTATTCATAGCATTTCCTCTCAGTGCAGTAGTTCAGAGGTTATGCTCCTTCATAAATGTGTTTCTTTGAACGTTCAGGATAGTTCGAGCGAGAGGCCTGATGTTACCCTTGTCTTTAATTGTAGGGTGATGAAAATGACCCGGAGCAGCACTCTGACTCAGAGGAGGGCAGTACCAAAGGGGATTCACAGGTAACTCCACTCCCAAATGGAGATAAATCTGACTTTTAAGATGCTGCCCTGGGGTCATCCAGAAAGATCAAGCTGGTTCCATTCCATGTCATTTCTGATGTGATTTCTGTGTGCCATTTGCACTTTTACATTTATTCTTACTCTTGTATTTGAGGCCAAGTTAGTCTTTCATATTCTGTACCCTGCATCTATCACCTTTTGATTTTTATCCTTATGTTTCTATGTTATCTCTGTCTGGTTGCTAAGATTATCTTGCAACCAGACTTTCATCTATTTTAGCCACAAATCAGCAAATTTTATTATTATGGGTCCTTTTGTGTCTTACCGGTTATGAATGAGCTATGTTTTAGAGTTAAACAATGGTTATGTAGTTAAAGGGGACAGATGTGAGATAATTTGTTTATAGAAAAAGTCTGTAGAAGGTACTGTTCACCAAATTAGAATATGAAGTGCATTTTTCTCTTAGTAGATCATCTCAAAAACTAAAACACAGATTTATAGGTTCAGCATAAAGGGAGTATGCACAGTATGTACTCAGTATGTGTTTGGGACTCCTTTTGGAGGAATTACTGCCTCATTGCAGTGTGTCCTTGAGGAGATCAGGCCGTAGCACTGCTGAGGTTTTATGGAAGCTCAGGTCGCTCTGACAGAGACCTTCAGCTCGTCTGTTACTGGGTCTGCTGTTTCTCATCTTCCTCTGGACAAAACTCCACAGATTCTCTCTGGGGTTCAGGTTCAGAGAGTTTGCTGGTCAAGCTGTCATCCTCCATAAAGCTTGTGAGCAGAAGGAAGCATGCAGTCCTCTAAAACTTCACAGTAAAGTTGCTGTGTAGACTTCATACTTCAGGAAATGCAGTGGCCTAGGGCTGAACGATTTTGAAGAAATAACTGTGATTTTTCTGACACATATTGTGGCTGCAATGATATTTGGAATACATTTTTTAATATCAGTATTCAGTTTATATTTACATTTTAGCATGTGAACGCTCAATATTAACAGCTAAACCAATATAAGGAATCACATGCATTTCAGATCATTTCTGTCTAAACTACAGCTCCAGCACAGATTATACTGTGTAAGAACCCTGTGGAGATTTTGTTTTTTGTTTTTCACAGAGGACATTTTATCACCTAAATAATTGCAGCCTTTGTGATTTGATAATTGCAACAATTAAAATTTCGATTTGATTTTGATTAATTGTTCAGCCTAACAGTGGTCTGTTTATTTCCATCAGAAAAGATGCTCTGACAGTGTCTCTGGTTCAGTCCTGACACAGTTGTAGATAAATGTCTTGCTCTGTGTGTGGCTGCTCCTGACTCCAGCCTCAGTCCTGTCTCTGTCAACTTCCCCTTGTTCTGATCTGGGTTTTTCTTGACATTTGTCTCCAGGATGCGGCTGCCCTGCTGCTTACGCATAATTTTCTCCAACACTTCTTTTTCTTTTCATTTAAATTTCTTGTAATAGTCTATTCTGTGGTGGGGTCAGCGACTGGACAACTGTCTGTAGCCCTTCCCATGATCATGTAGCTGACTGAAACAGACGTAGATTATTTAAAGGCTCAGGAAAAATTTGCAAGTGTTTCCAGTTCATTTAGAGTTGAGTGTGACACCAACAGTTTACGATATTAAACTTTTTCACAATATTCAAATTTTGTGTATAAATGAATTTGGGTTTTTTCATATTTAAAAAAAAATATAAAAACAATGCTTGAAATGTTTTGCTCTGTACTGAAACTATATGTAATTTTTGAACTGAACCTCTGAGAGAAAAATGCACTTCCAATTTATTGGATAGCATCTGTAGATTGATAATTTCCACACTTCTTAAAGGAAAGATTGACAAATTCTATAATTTAGAATAATTATACAGAGCACCAACAGCATTGCTGGGTTTTATGGGGTTTACATTCTGGTTGTATGTTGTTGTTTTCTGTCTGTAACTTATTTTTCTCTTTAAAACATGTTTGCTGATACCATTTGATGTTAACTTTGATTTTCTTTTTTTTGCAGAGTGAGAGATTGTCTAGGTAAGCTTTCCTCAATTCTATTACTTTTCTTTTAATTTTATTAAATGGCTCTTAGTGTAACCCTAAGGGCAACTTATTTTCTGTTTTAGGAATGAAAGCAGCACTTCATCTTTAGACCGCAACGATGCTCTTTTTAGCCGTAGCTACGAGAGTCGAAGGCCGTACTCAAGCCGGCTCGATAAAGATGACACCACTGACTATAAAAAGGTATACAGCTTGGTTTTTCTAGGAATATTATACCTGAACATTACAGTCAGGGTAGCCCCAAAGTCTTAAAAGTATTAAAAAGTTATTAAATTTGATGTTGCCAAATTCAAAGCCTTAAAAGTAAGTTATACAGGCAGGTATTAAATGTCCAATAGTCAAGTCTTTCCAGTGCTGTAGGTAATGTATAGATTAGTTAATACATGTAAGCAAACTTTGCCATTTTTCAGATTAATTATTCATAGCATTGTTTTATAGCTTTTGTTATCCTCATACAAGATATAAGTGTAATTAGAAATAACATTTCAGCCCTACCTAGAAGCTTGAATTTTTGTGATAGGGCTACAGTTTATTGGCTGCATTGTTTTGCAAAAAACATAGAACCTTTTATCTCTGAAAATTATGAATCAGTTTTAGTTTTTTAACTCAGCACTGGAGTTATTTCATCTTTATTAGGCTTTTAAAATACTGTATAACCCTTTCATTAGTGTAAAATGCATGCATATTCTTGTTTTTTCCAGCAATTTTGGCATTAAATTTTTATTCTAAGTGGCTTTAAAAAGTCTTAAAATGGTCTTAAATTTGACAAAACCTGGAGCTACTCTGTACAGTTTGCCTGTTTTTTGTATCCCTCAGCTCTATGAACAAATCTTAGCTGAGAATGAGAAGTTGAAAGCCCAGTTACGAGACACCGACTTGGAGCTGACAGATTTGAAGTTACAACTAGAGAAGGCGACACAGGTAATACTCTGCTGAGACAGTTTTTAATTTATCTTTTTAGCTTGTCCTTGTTTGATGCTCTGTTCTCCTAACGGTTTATTTCTTGTTATTTTGCAGAGGCAGGAACGATATGCTGACCGGTCACAGCTTGAGATTGAGAAAAGGGTAATGGCAAAAAAAATAGACGTATTACTAATATTACAATAACAAGTTACAGGCAAAAGGTTAATTTTAAGCAAAGTGAGATTGTCATGCAGGTCAGTAGGTTAGAGGATTGTTAAACCTTTAGTGTAACACTCCCAATGGATTTATGTCTGAAGGTTACAAGCAGACCCCAATATCATCTGGGTATGATTTTAGTTTTTGAGTTTTTGTATCTGCAGTCTATTCTCTGCTGCTGGCTGCCATGTCACGTGCCCTGGTTGCTGGGGTGTTACTGCACTCCTTCTTTGTCCTCTTTGCCCCAAAACACTGCCACCCTCTTCCACACTTGTTTTTATAACTCAGAGGAAGTGTGTTCACAAAGATATTACAGTTTTTTTTTTTTACTTTGTGTGTGTGTGTGCGTGTGTGTGTTCTCACTGGATAATTGTGTGTTCATAATTGTTGCTGGTAATTGTATTTGTGCATGTGTTTTTGTGCTTACTTCACCTCATCATCAAAACATCCATTTAGCATCATAACTTAATACATCATGAGCACATTTAATTTTCTTCTGCACCCTGACACAGTGCCATGTTTTATTAAAATTAAAACATCTCTGTAACCATAAGCAGTAGTTACTTCTTAGTTACTACTTTTCTAGAAGTCATTTTATGGCATCTGAGAGTTTAGTGTCTTTACGGACATTTTTGAGCACAACCGAGATGATGAACCCAAATTTTGCACATTTCTGATAAAAATCATGTCAGAAACAATTCTTTTATATCATTAGCTTTCATTAGCATTGGTCTCTTATAAATGCACAAGCTGTCGATAGTAAATTGTCGGCAAAAACATAGTTGGGGACTGAGATATCTTTTTAGTGCATATGATGTTAAAACTTGGACCTACAGTGTTTGTTATTGCGCTTTTCAAGAGTTTATATTTTTTTATCAATAGTCATATTTTAATGAAAATCTGATTCATATTTCTTTTGCCTTTTTGGAAAAGTAGGTAGTTTTTATTCTCAAATGTCATGAAACAAGTACACACAGACTTAAACTTCAGGTTGTTCTGGAAAAAAAAGGTATAAGTAGCATCTCTGTGGAGTATTTTTAATAAATAGGGCACATTTCAAAACGAAGATAATTTGCAGAATATGGCTCAGGGTGCAGAGGGTTAAACCCATTTCAAATAATATTATTCATTTCATAACCCTTCATTTCAAATCATATATTCTGTGTTCCCACTTCATTGGTTACTTACCTCACTTCCCATTAAGCTCTGTCATTTAATAAACGTTTACAGTAGTGCACATTTAATAGCGTATATCACATTATACTGAGGCCTGACCTGGCTGCTGCCTGCCCACTCTTCATGAGATTTGTGTGTGTGTTCAACTGTGTGCCATCACTACACCTTCACCACCCATAGATCAAATTCATTGTGTTAAGTGTTTTTGGGCTCGTTGTCTTCTTGACCACAGTTATTAAGTGGTTTTCCTCCAATCTACAGGAAAGAAGAGCTCTAGAAAGGAAGATTTCTGAGATGGAGGAGGAACTTAAGGTATTACCTCACACGAACCTGTTATAATGCACATAAATCTATATACTTTGATAATGGAAGCAAATGTTTGTTTTTTCTTTTTATAATTAAGCTCTGGCAAGTTGTTTACTGTTGTCACTATTTAGATTATAAGTAACTTTTAAGTTATAGCCCAAATGTAGATGTTTTCTGACTGTCTGACATATAGATATTTGGATGAACTAGTAAATGTAATGAAGTCAATAACTCTGTTGGCTGTGTTTATTTGTAGGCAGCAGACTGATCTTAGACTGATCTGATCTGTCACTGTACAGGCATCATGCTTAGCCAAAAAGCACTTTGTCATTCCTTTATTTGCCAGAATCGGTCCCCATTTTCTAACACTCTTCTTTTTCTGTTTCCCTTTTTCCTCCTCTCGGTCTCTCCATTTTATTTTTATATGGGTTTTTTTTTTCTGTTGTCCTGTCCTCTGTCATTAATCCATTCTCTTACTTCCACTCTGTGCCCCTCTGTTGTGTTGTTCATCCTGCCTCTTCCTCTTCCCTCTTGTCTTGTGGTTACTGTCCCATCCCCTGCAGAACCTCCCCCAGGTAAAGCAGGTTCAGGCTCTGCGACAGGTCAAGGAGCGGCTGCAGGCAGAGAACCGGGCCCTGTCCCGGGTGGTGGCCAAGCTCTCGCAGTCCGCCTGCAGCCAGCTACCCAGCGTCGACCTCTAAGCTACGTGTCTGTGTCTACCACCATCTCCTCTTGGTCTATTTCCTCCCCTTTCCAACCCCATTCTTCTTCTTCTCATGCATCATTCTCGCACTGCCCCGCACACATAGACAGGCAGGTGCCCAACCACTGACTGGTTTTTGTCTTTTCTGGCCGCTTGACCTCCCCAGAGCTTTTGGTTTTCAGAGTGGGGAGTGTGACTTTTTCAGACAGGACACTTTTATTTTACTGTTCTTAATTATGAAGCACTTTCCTTGCCTTTGGACCAGGTGAAAACAAAACGCTTACAAGCTTGAGTCTTTTAAAAGTGTTGCTATTTCTCCTGAAGACTCTTGCAGAAGGGCTGTAAAAGAAAGTGTCCTGTGTTTGTAGTTCTGGTGCCTCCATTGGGAATCAGATTTGTTTAGTTTGGCTTGTTCTGGTATCTTTGCATGAAGTGGCTTCTTGAACGTTTGGCCCAGATTCTCAGAGTGAACTTGTTTTATTGCCTTGGTTGAGTTTCCCAAATCATAATTTAATTTGACATCAGCACATCTTTGAGCTGGATGCATGCACCGACAGGTTCATGCAGTCGCTGGGTTTGAATTTTGCTTTGTAAAGAAGTGAAGGAAGATAATGTAGTATTCTTCTGCAGATTGCTTGTAAACAAAGAGAAAGGGGGCTTACATTTGATTTATCTCTATGTTGAACTTCATCAACCTCAGATTTTTCACTTTTGGGTTTGGCAACAGGCTGTCTAAATGAACCCACGTTTTTTTAATTTTTTATTTTTTTATTTTTTTATGTCTTTTGGTATTTTCTGTTCTATTTACTGCTGGTATAGTCTCCAGCTTCTTTTGTAAGAGGAAACAGGTTAAAAAGATAATTCGATCATACAGTAAAACTTTATGGCATAACAAAAAGAACTTTTAATTTGCAACTCCCCTTTTTGTTGACCCTGAACTCTAACACTTAAGTTTTTTTTTTTAAACTGACCGAAGTACCCACAAAAGCCTTTTATTGACTTCAACAAGAGACAAACCATAATAAAAAGTCTCTTCTTCATAACAAGAATTAAGAAGAAGCATTTTAAAATGTCAGTGACCCCTTTTTTCTCTTGCGGTGTTGTTTTTGTGGCTGCTTAATGAGCAGCCATTTCTGGGTGTGCATGGCTTTTCAGGAACTTTGGCCTGTGGTGTGTCCGCTCCTACTACCCTCTCTTGACATAAGACAAGGATGTGATTATTTACAAAGCAGGCAAATTAAAACGCTGTGTAACCGAAATGTCACTTTTGCAATTAACAGTTTGCACAACCAGCCCGACTGGTTAAACACGAGTTTGTGTTCAGACTTGTCTAAGCTGTTTGTCTCTCTCTCTCTCCTTTCCCTGATTCCCTCTTATTCCCTTTCAGATGCTCCCAGACTTGAAAGCAGACAACCAGAGACTAAAGGACGAGAACGGAGCGCTCATTCGAGTCATTAGCAAGCTTTCCAAGTAGAGAAGGACCCCCACCCCACCACCCCTTCGCCCTGTTTTCTGCACCCCTTACTCTCCCATGGCAGTGACTATTGGAATTGCACATTTAGATATTAATTGCTACAGACATCAGAGACAAGACTCCTTTATTTGTATACTCCTCACAACTCTTTAGCTCCCTTTGCTTCACCGCTGCAATGTCCATTCCTCCATTCACCCCCTGCGCCACTTCCGACTATATCCCACTTGAATATGTGGCTGCTGTCCCGAATGAACCACTGAGTTTACAAAGGAAAAGGAAAAGGGTTGAGCATGTAAAAACATTGTGGGCGGGGAAGCCTAAAAACTATTTAACCAATAAGCCTTAGTTGTACATAAAGAGAAAAAGAAAACACTTGCATCAGCCTCTTCTCTCAGCTCTCACTGAAGAACAGATATTATTCAACACCTGATTTTATTTGTGCCACAATCTCTTATTTGTAATGTTGGTTTTGTTTCCTCTTTGTAAGCCTTGTGTGCTGTGCAGTCTCCCCTTTGTCTCCCCCACTGCCCTCCAAGTGCCACTTCTGCCCTAATGTCAGCTCCTGTGGCCGCTACAGGACGCCTCCTTTCTCTTCTCTGGTCTTTGACCCGTGCACACACAAACACACTCTGTCCTGTTTTTGTACCTCTGCGTGTCTTCCTCCGAGAGGGAAAACTGTAATTCTTGCTTTAGCGAAACGAGGCAGAACTGGTGGAATTTAAGCTTTCACTGTATGTGCAATATGCATTTCTTTTTTTAATGCTTTAATGAGTCCATCACAGGTAGATTTTTCACTCTTCCTCCACATCCATGGCTCACTTTCCTCCCCTTTTTTGTTTTAAGTTTGTAGTGTAGTCAGTTTATACTCTCTTTCTCACTTTGTTTTAGCAGGTACTGAGTGATGCTGTATATACCTGTATGTATTTGTTTGAGATCAGCACATGGCATGCATTTATCCTTCCCGTCTGTTACTATTAAAAGTATACAAATTCCAGAGGACAAGAGGTGTGTTTTAATTATTTTATTTAGATACAAACAAACGAGCCTCTCTTAAAAAGGACGGCTGACAGTGTTTAGTGCTTTCCAGTTTAAGTACACATAGTTGTGAGATAAGCGCTTTTCTACATTTCACTTTCTGTGTTCAGTATCTTGGAAGAATGCTGTTCTTTTTCTTTCCATTTTAAAAGCTATAGTGCTATAGCCAATGTGTTGCTAACCCAGTCTTTTTTACAATGTCTACACTGTCAATGCCATGTGAGGAGTCCTGATGTCAGGATAAAGCAAAATGCCATCGTTATTCCACACATCGAAAACATTTTTTTGCATTTCAGTGGCCTTTTTAAGGATATTTAGTAAAAGAGGAGAAAAGTCACTGGGGATGGACTGATGACCATCTACTTTGGTTTAGACTTGTTTTTGTTTTTTCATCATCTTGTAAAATAGGTGTGTGGCTTATAACATGCAAGCTGTGCTGTGACTACCAACCACTGAAGAGTTCATTAAAATAAAGTTGTACATTGTAAAGATTCATATTGTCATATTTTTTTCTATTTTATTTTGCAAATGCAGGCTCTTAAAGTATTAAATTTGATGGCATCAAAAGCAAGGCCTTAAAAGCATTAAGTCTAATCAGTGAGTAATACATTTTGCTCATCTAGGTCTTAATTTTGTTAAATATTTATAATGACAATCAAATGAAATGGTGATAAATAATAATGAATAAAAACAAATTTACAATTTACAATATTCTATAAAAATGTTATCAGTGAATATTTCAGTTTAATTTCATGATTTTTTTTACTGTAGCACTTGAGTTATTTTATCTATATATGACATTTTAACAGATTATTTTTCTGTTCTGAGGATATTGGCATCAAATTTCACTCTAAATGGCATTAAAAGTTCTTTTAAAGGTCTTAAATTTCCCTTGACAAAACCTGGAGCTACCCTGGTTTGTGTTTGTTCACAACAGAAAACAAGCAGGATGTACTTTTTATTAACTATTACAAATATATGTTGTTGAGGTGACACAGTATGAGGACAAATCCTAACATTTCAGAAATAAAGCAGAGTAATTTAGTTTTACCAGAGCGGTTAATACAGGGCAGGCCCAAAGTCTTAAAAGTATTAAAAATGTATTAAATTTGATGTGGTCCAAATCAAAGCCTTAAAAATATTCAATCTTTTGAGCAGGTATTAAATTCTGTTCATCTTGGTCTTAAATTAAAAAAGGTCTTTTCAGTAGTTGTGAATATTTTCTTACAAACTTTGACATTTATCAAAATAATTACACAGATCATTGACGCTTGTATTTGTAAAAAACAAAAAAAAAAAAAAAAACAGAATATTTTGAAGTAATACTTCATAACTAACAACAGACAAGTACAGTACTGTAAATCTTATTTGTGAGTCAGATTGAAGCAATAATTCAATCATAAATTGTTTTAAAAATGTCCATAAAAAAATTCGGATGTACCTTTAGTTTGTAAGTTTCCGAAAGCTTTTGTTATAAATCTACTTTTTATACAGACTGCATAATGTTGCAAAAATATCATCACAATACTTTATCAGTATCAGGGCCTTTATCAGTGAAATGTATTCAGTTTTAAGATTATTTAATACACTGTTATTTCCTCTGTATTAGGCTTTAAAATAAAACACTTGAGTGTCAGAGTAGTATGAATATTTAATTATTGTAAAATTCATACAGATTATTTCATTCTAAGTGGCATTAAAAAGTCCTTAAAAAGGTCTTAAATTTCCCTTGACAAACCCTGGAGCTGCCCTGTAAAGCAGAGGTCATGCTGCTACATTTCATCCGACCAGCAGGTGGCGCACAGCTTTGCAAACTGTAACCTCTCACTCATTTGTGGCATTTGACCAGTCCAAGCCATATCTAATGTTTTTGTGTAAATTAATCCTAAAACTTAATAATAGTTTAATAAAGCTGTACACACCCATCCTTTTTTATGTATTTATATTTGCACATACTAAAAATGACAATGTAAATTTACAAAATGAATATAAAAAAAGAGCAGTATAAGTGCTGCAAACAGGCTTATTTTAAAGCTTATAATACAAATACAAAAGTTACATACACTAAAAATTACAGTTAAGACAGTAAACAGGCTTCATAAATAGAATAGAACAACTCTTTAAATGTTTTTTTAATGGCACAATTACAGCCTCTATATCTTAAGCAAAACTGGGCAGATTACAGATTTTGGCAAATGGAAGTCTTGATTTTGATGAGTATTGTAGCAATAATGAACCTCTGTACTAGTTTTAAAATAAAATATGAAATGCTCAGGTATCGTCACTTTTATTAAAACAACCTCTGTATCTGTGTAGCTTCAGTGAGCACACATTTATTTCTCAGTAGTTTGGTTTGTCGTCTGGCTGTTTACCGTTAACAATAATGGAGCTCTAAAAGCCGTTAGGATAAGCACTGCTATCTTATAATTGCCTCAAGTCATGCAAAAAGTTCCTGTCGTCATTTTCCGTTGCCTCAGCGCATTGGTTTGTCTCTCATTAGGAACATCCTTCATCAGTCGTGTGGCTTGGTCTTGGTCAGGATGAGTTTAGTTAGCAGGGCTTTGATCAGAAGCTGTTTCATTGTGAGTTTGCTTACGTCATGGACAGAAAGTCAGGTCAGGATTAAACATAAAAATGTGGAGATGTTGCTGAGAGTAGGGATTTTCATACAGATGGGTCTAGACCAAAAGGAATGTTTAGCCTAAATATTGTTTTAATTACATAAAATCAGATCAGAGGTGGAATGTAACAAAGTAAAAGGACTTAGTTACTATACTTAAGGTGCAATTTTCATGTATCTGTACTTTACTTAAGTAAATTTTACAAGGGATACTTTTACTTCACTACATTTTAGAGCAAGTATCTGTAGTTTTTATTCCACTACTTTTCTGAGTTGTTTTGAAGTACAAAGTATTTTGAGTTTTGGTTTAAAATCATGTGTTTTTGTTGTGCCCTCATTATAGACAGACAGTACTTAAATATAACAGATGCAGTAAAGTAGTACTGCTTTAGAAACATCAGAATAATAAAGACAGAAGAGCTCAGCGACAGATTCAGTCTCTTCTACTGCACCAGTTTGTTCATTTCATCTGGAATCAGCAAAATCCCTCACATTTAACTCATTCATGAGCTGAGTCTGTGCAAAATACTTTAACTTTTTTACTTGCAAGTACATTTAAAAGTAAGTACTTTTATACTTTTACTTAAGTTGAAATTTTCAATCAACATTTATTTATAGAGCCCTTTACAACACACAAGTTGACCAAAGTGCTTTCCAATAAAAAATAATAAAATCAATAATAAAACTGTAATAAAACAATAAAATCAGAAAAGATATAAATACATTCATGCAACAAATTATAAATAGTGTGTCACAGCATTACTAAGAGTTGGAAGCCAATCTGATTAAATATGTCTTAAGCCAGGATTTAAAAAGACCAAAGTCTGTGATGGTGCACGTTTCAGGAGGCAGCTTGTTCCAGAGTCTGGGCCCGATCACCCCAGAGTTTGTATCTGGCTCTCG
Source organism: Bostrychus sinensis (assembly GCA_020698575.1). NCBI lineage: Eukaryota > Metazoa > Chordata > Actinopteri > Gobiiformes > Eleotridae > Bostrychus > Bostrychus sinensis. Next base: position 9,019,565 of record CM036239.1, read on the forward strand.
GTCCAAGAGCAGTTTATTACATGACCTCAAGGCCCTGTTTGGGTTTCAGACCACCAACAACTCAGTAAGACAGGGCGGGGCGAGGCCATGGACAGCTTTCAAAACAAAGAGTAAAATCTTAAAATCAATTCTAAAAGAAACAGGAAGCCAGTGGAGCGAATAAAGGACTGGGGTGATGTGCTGACGTCTGGAAGTGCAGCATTCTGCACTAGTTGGAGGTCATACTTTTACTTTTACTTGAGTAAATACTTGCTCCTTTATCTGTACTTTTACTTAAATTGAGTAGTTCCTCCACCGCTGCATAAAATGGCAACATTTTAGTTTTTTATGAAAAAGGCTAACAAAGGAAGTTGTACACTGAAACACAAAATTGCAAAAAAGAAGAAAATTAAAGCCACACTGATCCAGAAAACCCTTGTATCTCACATGTAACTATTTTTGTGTTGTTTACCCCCTGGGCTTTTTGTCAAACCACGAGTCCCCCCTCACTCATATGTGTTCATTTTTCAGTGGTCATAGAAAACATCTATTATTTAGTAAATAGCTCTTTTATACATACTTTAATGTCAATGCTAAATCTCCTGCATTTTTGCTTGAAAATAAAATTCGAAATAAAAAATGCCATTAAAATAACAATAAATATTAAATATTAAATAAATGACAAAAATATAACAGTATAAACTTCTATTCCAGTAATCAATATACTATATATTTCATGTTTAAACTGAAAACAAATAATCTAAAAACTCTCTTAAAATCTTAAATTTACAATAAAAATTTACCAGAAACAATTATCATTTGAATACCTCTCCTTAGAAACAAGCTGTACAGCTATTTAAATAATATTTTTAGTAGTTTCACTTCCTTTTAATCAACCATTTTTAATCAACTGTTAATGAGTCACATGTGTGTTTGTTTTTCATAAGTTTCAATAAAGTTTAATATAAAAAGACTGCAAATATTCTTCTATCAAATAATTAAATAATTCTAAGTACCCCATGTAACCCCTGGTTGGGAAACACTGCCTAAAGTCACTCCTGGATCTAATAATTTAAAAAAACTAAATAAAATTGTGGTTTACAGAACAATAATCGGAGATAAATCTGGGTCCCACAGTCTGCAGACAAACTGAGAGATGGACAGCTGCAGTTCAAGGATTCACTTACGTCTTGTAAAAGTGTCACAGCCATCACTTGTTAATAACTTTCTGAAGCCCTAGAAATGACAAGAGTCCAGGAGGGGCATGGAGACTGCAGAAGTGTCTATGATTGCTGGCTGGCTGCTCTCTGATTCCTGGCAGCAGCTACACTTTGGAACGATGTGTTGTGGTTTTCGAGGTTTGAAATCATCCACGGAGAAGGAATAAGAGCTGTCACACACACTTATCCTGTCAGCTCATTTGGTTTTCGCCTTGCGCCAAATCTCCACTTTTCTTTTCTACCAGAAAACGCGAGCAACCCAAACAAACCTTCCTTCCTTCTTTCTCCCAGAAGTGATTTTAAACTTAGATACAGACTTAGACACAGTGGATAAGCAAAAAAATAAAAAAATAAATGTTTCGGAGCTGAGGAGAGACAGCAGCGGGGATTCTCTCTCATGACAAACAATGACAAATGAAAGCTTTGTGATAAAGTGACAGCTCAGAGTCTGTCACTGAAACAAAGACAAACACGCTCGGGTAGAAAAGGCTGACTTAAAGAAAATGGAAATGGCAGAATACAGAGATTCTGCAGAAGTTAGATAGATAGATGCAAGGTTTATATGTGTAAAGGCAGGTGAGCTTATACTTTTGGAAATATAGCGTACATGAGAGTAAATTGTTGCCAGTTTTTGTCTGTGCCTTGTGACTGTTGTGTAGCTGGGATAGGCTCCAGTCCCCTACAACCCCTTAAGGCAAAATGAATGAATATTAAAGTTAAACAACCACCAATCGCATCTGAATATCAATTAGTTCAATTAAAAGTGAAAAACATTTATAGATTCAGCAGTGGTGGAAGAAGTACTCAATTAATTTATTTAAATAAAAGTACAGATAAAGGAGCAAACATTTTCTGAAGTAAAACATTTCTAATTAAATAAAAGTATAAAAATATCTTCTTTTAAATGTACTTGCAAGTAAAAAATAAAAGTATTTTGCACAGATTCAGCTCATGAATGTGTTAAATGTGAGGGATTTTGCCAAAAAATGTTGCTGATTACTAAAGAAATGAACAAACTGGTGCAGTAGAAGAGACTGAATCTGTCGCTGAGCTCTTCTGTCTTTATTATTCTGATGTTTCTAAAGCAGTACTACTTTACTGCATCTGTTATATTTAAGTACTGTGTGTCTACAGTGAGGGCACGACAAAAACACATGATTTTAAACCAAAATGCAAAATACTTTGTACTTCAAACCAACTCAGAAATGTAGTGGAGTAAAAAGTACAGATACTTGCTCTAAAATGTAGTGGAGTAAAAGTACCCCTTGTAAAATGTACTCAAGCAAAGTACAGATACATGAAAATTGTACTTAAGTAAAGTAAATAAGTACTTTTACTTTGTTACATTCCACCACTGAGATTCAGCATTTATTTATTTGAATTATAGCTTACAGATAATGAAAGAAAAATGCATTCATTGACATTACATGAGACATAATTTGTTGCCAGTGTTGTGACTTGGTTTATTGTGACACTGTGTGACTTTGAAAGTGTTTGGGCAGAGGAGTTGTTGGAGGAGGTTTGCTGCTGACCCACGCTGTGCCCCGGCTTCAGTGTGGACAGATGGCACCCTGCAGATGGCACCGGGATCCTGCCGGGAGTCCACAGAGGTGACGAGGGCACACATCACAGATCCATTAAAGGTAAACTCAGTCGTTCAAATACATCGAGAACTAAAACTCCACTCTACTCACTCTGCTTTCTTAGTTTCTCCAGCACTCAAGTTTTTCTCTGCGTGTGAGCCAAACATCTGTGAAGATTAAAGAAAACATTTCTTGAATTCTTACTTCAGTAAACAACTTCATGCAGGAGTGTTTTTTCGGGGCTATACAGTTACTTTTCTAATGGGCTCTGACTGAAACACTGCTGTAAAATAAATGAAAATATGTGAAAGTGAATGAGTAGGCATCATGCACTGTTAGTTTAATATAAATGTCAGCTCTCTGCAATTGAAAACTGGCAATTATTTTTTCCTCTAAACCTCAAATATGTTAAATACTTTTTTTAAACTGTGCAACATATATAGATTTAATAAAAGCACTATAATGTGTGTGGTGAATCTATCAGTGGTGGAATGTAAAGTAAAACAACTTAATAAATTGTACAAGAGGTACTTTTACTTTTACTTTACTACATTTCAGAGCAAGTATCTGTACATCTTTACTCTACTACATTTTTGAGTTGGTTTGAAGTACAAAGTATTTTGAGTTTTGGTTTTGTTGTGCCCTCATTGTAGACACACAGTACTTAAATATAACAGATGCAGTAAAGTAGTACTGCTTTAGAAACATCAGAATAATAAAGACAGAAGACCTCAGCGACAGATTCAGTCTCTTCTACTGCAGCAGTTTGTTCATTTCATCTGGAATCAGCAAAATCCCTCACATTTAACACATTCATGAGCTGAGTCTGTGCAAAATACTTTTACTTTTTTACTTGCAAATACATAAAAGATGCAGTAAAGTAGTATTCTTCAGAAAAACCTCACTGACAGATTCAGTCTCTTCTATTTCACCATTAACCTTTAGTTTTCAGCACAGTTTTTCAGTAAAATCCCTCACATTTAACCCATTCATTAGTTTTTGATCTGTGCAAAATACTTTTACTATTTTACTTACAAGTACATTTAAAAGTAAGTGCTTTTATACTTGCTCCTTTATCTGTTTAAGTAAAGAAAATGAGTACTTCTCTGTTTTTGTCTAGCATTACTAAGGCTGTGTTAACCCCTTAATGCCTGAATTTATTTCCAATTATATAAAAAAATATTCTTCAAACACGCATTATTTCTGCAGCACTCTTGGATTAAATGCTATGTTGCAAATTAGCGACATAAAGGGGTTAAAAACATAAATAGCATTTGTTTGGACATTGTGGCTAACACTCAGCGACAGCCCTATAGCACTCAAACTTTCCCAACTTTAATAACAGAATAGAAATATGCTAAATATGCAGGAATGTGACTCAGGCCCATAGATCAGGGTTTATTTTTAGAGGAGGCACCACGCTCCCCTACTCTGCCTAATTTTCACCGTTATCTGCAGAAGAGCTGGCACACACAGAGGTAACAAGTGACTGCCTGACTCAGCCTCACAGTTACTTGGATGCGGTGCAGGATTTTTAGGTAAACAAGCCAGGTAAAGCGGCATTTTTTAAATTTTTTATGTTTTTACATCAAAATTCATTGCACCTTTGGGACTAAAGTGGCTGCATACAAATCTAACAGCACCTTTCAGCTCAGATAAGTCACAGAGCTCTGTTACTGTGGCGTGAAATAGGTTTCACAGCAGCAGGCGACCTTCATCATGTTTATATTATTATGTAATGGAGTCCCAACTGCATTATGGGTAACAAATGTAAGAGATCAGGTATATGTATAGGATACTGTTGACATGTTACAAGAGAGGAATGCCACGTAAACAAACACTGATCACTATCTCCAGATGAAAGGACCACTGATATTTAATACAAGTAAATAATCTCCTGTCCATTATGATAAAGAAAGTAAAAGAATAAAATGACTCCAACCTGGCTATTTTAAAAAAAGGTCTAATCAGGGTTGGAAATTAACTAAATACTTTTACTCCAGTCATTTATTAAAGCGGCACTAACTGATTTTGTGACTGTAAAAGTGATGTGTATAAAAAAATGTTGAGTTTGAATGATGATTTCCTAATTCGTCTCCTTGGCGCCGCTCTGTCACAGTCTCACACAAACCTGGAAGTCTGTACACAGCCAGGAGCTGTCACAATAACACAGCACAGATCTGGAGTTTGCTTTTAATTCTTTAAAATGAAAAAATAAAAATACTGTGAATAAGCTATGACTTTTGAAATAAAACAATAGCTCCTTCACATTATTCCTGATAGATTCTGGTTCTGGATAGATAAAGGATGTATCGACCAATCAGAGCGCTCCTGTCCTATGAAAGCGCGTGATTGGTTAAACTGTTCCTTCCCTCGCTCTAAAACAAAACCCTTATAACACAGCCCACAGGTGACCGCAAAGTCTAATTTCTTCTCAGATAACTTCTGTTATGCTGCACTAATAACTAAATAATTATCTTTACCAAAATACAAGGAAAACAAAATCAGGTAGTGCAGCTTTAAGTGGATTTTATTAAAATAAATAGATAAAAAATTTCTGAGTACAGTTTGCAAAAAGTAATTATACTTTTAGTTTTACTAATACTTTACTCAAGTGGTTCCCAACGTGGGGTCCAGGGCCCCCTGGGGGTCTGTGAAGGTACTGCAGGGGGCCCGCAGAGGTTCTCTATATAAAGTACAGAAATAGAAATTGAGTTTGAAATGAATTACAGCTATATACTTGTTTAAAAATACAACTTTTAGACAACATTTGGTGTTTTTATAACATTTTTCTAAAAATCTAAGAAGAAAAACATGACATAGTCTTTTGAATATGGTGAAGTTTCATTGTTGGGGGTCCATGAGGGATTTTCAGAAATTTAAGGAGGGCATGATACTCTTGAATTTGGGAATGACTGACTTAATGAGTAAAAATATTTTTTGACCCAAGTAGCAGGGCTTGAAATGAACTTTTTTGCTCTTTGGCCAAGGTGGCAAGCTATTAGCCAGTTAGTGTTTTTACTTTAGTTCAAATGTTTATTTTGTTATTCCATCATATTCTATAGCATATAATAAGCTTAATCGAATGCAGACCTTGGTTTTATGTTTTTATGTTTATCAAATATGTGTAAAACTAGCAGTAATAACAATGGCAGTGATAAAAGTAGTTGTATTTGGATTGCTAATAGCAGTAATAGTAGTAGCAGTAGTAGTAATAACTGTACAGGTAGTGGGAATATTAAGTAGTATTAGTAGTTTTTTAGTGAGTAATCTTACACTCAGTACTCCTTTACTTTGTAATATTAGTTTTAAGTAATATTTTAATGGAAGAGTCTACTTTTATTTCCATGATTTTGAAGTAACAGCCCTTACTTACTCATTTACTATCTTTCTTAAGTAGGCTTTTTGATACTTCTTCTTCTACCTTTACCTAAAATGTTAAATCTGAAGGGGGTAGCTGTACCTAAAAGAAGTAAATGTAATGTAAATATTGTTCCAGTGTCCCCAGCTTGCCTGTCTGTGTCTGAGCGTGTTGCTTTAAGGAGGAGAAGAGGTTTCCCTGTGATCACTGTGGCACTGAGTCATCCAGAGCCAGAGGGAGTCAGTCTGTGGGATCTGCGTGGGAGAGCTCTATCAGCACTAACTCTATACAGGTTTAGCTCCTACCAAGCCATAATAATAATAATAATAATAATAATAATAATAATAATAATACTTGCAAGTAAAAAAGTAAAAGTATTTCTCACAGACTCAGCTCATGAATGTGTTAAATGTGAGGGATTTTGCTGATTCCAGATGAAATGAACAAACTGCTGCAGTAGAAGAGACTGAATCTGTCGCTGAGCTCTTCTCTCTTTATTATTCTGATGTTTCTAAAGCAGTACTACTTTACTGCATCTGTTATATTTAAGTACTGTGTGTCTACAATGAGGCCATGACAAAAACACATGATTTTAAGCCAAAACTCAAAATATTTTGTACTTCAAACCAAATCATAAATGTAATGGAGTAAAAAATACAGATACTTGCTCTAAAATGTAGTGAAGTAGAAGTTAAAATACTCCTTGCAAAATACAAAGTAAAGTACAGATACATCAAATATGCACTTAAGTAAAGTAACTAAATACTTTACTTTACTTTACTTTACTTTACTTTGTTATATTCCATCACTGTTTATATGTCACCTATTTATTTATGAATTGCCTATTTGGTAGCACAGCTTCTTGAGTACAATGTTTTGGAAAATAAATTCAGAAAGTGGGCCACAAATTAAAAAAAAAAAATACATTTATACATTTAAATTTATAAGTTACTTGAGTTAAAGTAGCTATATAGTCAGTGGTGGAATGTAACAAACTAAAGTACTTAGTTACTCAGTACAATTTTCATGTATCTTTACTTTACATGAGTAAATTTTACAAGGGGTACTTTTACTTCACTTCATTTTAGAGCAAGTATCTGTACTTTTTACTCCACTGCTTTTATGAGTTGGTTTGAAGTACAAAGTATTTTGAGTTTTGGTTTTTGTTGTGCCCTTATTGTCGACACAGTACCTGAGTATAAACGATGCAGCAAAGCAGTACTCTTTAGAAAAACCTCACCTACAGATTCAGTCTCTTCTGTTGCAACATTAACTGTTAGTTTTCAGTAAAATCCCTCACATTTAACAGATTAATTAGTTCTTGAATTCGTGAGAAATACTTTAACTTTTTTTTTACTCACAAGTACATTTGAAAGTTAGTACTTTTATACTTTTACTTAAGTAGAAATGTTCATGAAATACTTTTACTTGAGTATAATTTTGCTCCTTCGATCTGTGCTTTTACCAAAGTAAAGAAACTGAGAACTTCTTCCACCTCGGGGTCTTTCCACCAATAAGACCACAGAGAAGCAGCCCATTGTGGAGAGTTTTCCGCCCGCTCTCCTCCTCTGGACTTTCGGCTGTCCTCGGCAGTCCTCGGAAGTCTCCGGAGAAGCCCGGTGCCAGGGGCAGAGCGAGCAGCGCAGCGCCTCACCAGCGCCATTCACGGGAGCGAGCCGTGGGCACACCTGGTCGTACCGAGAGCAGCGGCTTCGAACAGGTACTTTTCAGCTTTAAATCGTGTGTTTGCCCCTCTGTCACTGCTTTATCATACTTTTCTTTTACTCTTAAAAACTTAATTGCTCGGGAAAAAACGTCTACAGAAACCCGAACTGTAAAAACTTTATCGGAGCAAACTTTGAAAACGCGTTGCTTGCTACATTTTTACGCACTGCTATGCGCACGGCGTCGATGGACAATAACTTGTTGTGAAGTTAGAATAAGTTGGTGTGGACATTAAAGTTTACGTTTGTTGTGTGAGAGTGACTTTCTTTTTCCTTGTACCTGTCAACAGCAGCCCGGGCTAACCACTTAAGGAATGTGGCGCTATTAGGACAAGAGGCGAGGACCGAGAGTTCACATCAGCGAAAGCATTTAGCCAAGTTACATTTCACACTGGGCGTGCTAAGAGGAACTAAAAGGGGATAATAATGGCTACGGGAGGCTTTAAGTCCAACGCAGCCACTGACTTTTTGGAGGAATGGAAGGCCAAACGAGAGAAAATGAGAGCCAAAATGCTAGGGGACATTGCCGCTGCGACTGGTGCTCCCCTGGCCGCTGCTAACACAAAAAACAGCACTAACAACAGCAATGGCAACCCGGACAGAAGCTCCCCCTCAGGGAACTGCCTGGAAACGAGCCACCCTGTCCACCCAGTACCCCCTATACCCGCTGCTCCACCTACAGCCACCCCCAAGAAGGGCCCCCCGCAGACAGAGAAGATCCAGAGCGTCTCCCCGGGCTCCAGCTTTGTGGCTTGTAACGACAGTGACAAGGACAAGGACAGTCCGTCTCCCAGTAAGGGCAGGGAGAAGAAGAGCTCTGGTCCCAGTGCCAGGAAGGGGAAAGGACAGATCGAGAAAAGGAAGCTGAGGGAAAAAAGGAGATCAACCGGTGTTGTCAGCATACCGTCCAATGAGGTGAGTCCGCTCTGCTCAGTGCACTGGAGGTCAGGGGCAACAGCTTTTGTCTTTATTCCCCTGCTGTCCATCTTATTTTGCATCTTTTAGTCTCAGTGGTGGAATGTAACAAAGTAAAAGTGCTTAGTTAGTTTACTTATGTACAGTTTTTATATATCTGTGCTTTACTTGAGTAGATTTTACAAGGGGTACAACATTTTAGAGCAAGGATCTGTACTTTTTACTCCTACATTTCTGAGTTGGCTTGAAGTACAAAGTATTTTGAGTTTTGGCTTATAATCATGTGTTTTTGTCCTACCCTCATTGTAGAAACACAGTACTTAAATATAACAGATGCAGTAAAGTAGTACTCCTTTAGAAACATCAGAATAATAAAGACAGAAGAGCTCAGCGACAGATTCAGTCTCTTCTACTGCACCAGTTTGTTCATTTCTTTAGTAATCAGCTAACTTTTTCTGCAAAATCCCTTACATATAACACATGCATGAGTTGTTGAGTGTGTGTAAATTGAAACTGAGTATTTCTTTCACCACTGATAATTATATAGAGAAGTTCGGCCATTGGTTGTTTATAAGAATCCTCATTAAATTTGTTATATTGAAGTTTATAGGTAACTTTTTTTGTTCCTGAGACTGTGCCAAAGAGGTCATGTTTCTGCCTGTGTTGGTTTATGTCTGTTAGCGGGATAAATCAAAAAGTAATGAATGGATTTGGGTAAAATTTACAGAAAACGTCAGTGAGAATGTGACACGTATTTTTAGTTCATTCAGTACTATTGTGAGATATATTTTTAGCTCATGGGATGGAGCACTTACTGAACAAGAAGATCTTCGGCTCGAGTCGAGTTGATGTCAGAACTGTGTCTTTAAATTTACCTTTGTGAGCCAGGGCCAGTGTCTTGGGGGAGGTCTGCCCTCTTCAGGTGCACTAATAACTAAAAAAACCTAGCTCCGTTTTGTCTTGGAATTCCTCTCATTCATGTGTCTGCTTTAATCATCACTGAGGAGAGAGAGAAAAGTCTGGGGGACACTGTCTTTTGCTGTTGTGTGTACTCCTGTGTGGCTCTCAGGGAAGTGCTGGGCCCCGTTATTGTTACAGAATTGAAGCCATGTCACTCTCTTACCTAATTCCTGTGGTTCAGGCACATGCAGGAACTCTGATATGAAGCAGTGCCAGCCAACAAATGCTCATGGACTACTTTGTTATGATTATGCACTCACAAAAGTTCTCAGACTGTTTGGGGTCTGTTTTTTTTTTTTTTTTACATAGACGACAATGATGCCTTCTCCTAAACCTTTTTCATATTTGATAACTATCTAGGGTGACCGCCTCAAAAAGTGTGCTAAAAATGGGACAAGTTGTGCAATTTGTCAGGACAAAGAGGGGCGGACTCGAGAAATAAAAGCTTTGTGTACATATCTAACCTCATTTAGATAAAGCTCCAGCTGCTACAGTGTAGAGCCTTTAAAACATCTGATGTGCAGTTTGTTTCATCACCAAAAAAACACATTTTGCAAAGGAACGTCTTTACTAAATCAATTTATAAAAATGAATTCCAGCAGCACCACCTCCACCAGCAAACAGCCCAATGCAGAAAGGACTTTTCCTGAAACACGGGGACAACTCGGAGAGACAGGACGCCCTCAACTATTTATTCCACATTTGACACCAGAAACACTGACCTGACATTGTTGTTCTTAACTTGGATCACCCTTTTTAGGAGATCCACTGGGCAACAAGGAAAAAGTGGGACATTATCTTGGGACTAAATGGCTGTGCAGGACAACCAAAAGTAGGACAGGTGGTCACTCTATAGCCACCCCCAGCTCCTCAGGCCATTACCACTTGGAGTTTGAGCAGTTTGTCACTTGGCGCACTGTGTTCTTTTCTTCTGGTCACAAGCCAGACTCTGAGGCCCTGTGTTTTTGTGTTTTTCCTTAGTAATGCCATTCTGAAATTAATATGAGAGTACAATAACATATGATAGACCTTTGGTGACTATAGTTAACAGAATAGGCATGGGTTTACCGTTTTTGCCTTTACAAACGCTAACCTTTTTACAAGTAAAAGTTCTAATTCACTGTCCATCAGAGCCAGTAATCCTTAAAAAAATGCAAATTCATTTTTTTGTATTTTGGCTGAAAAACATGTCCCAGTGTGAGCTGGAGAGGTTTCTGTTTTGTGGGATTCACACAGGCAGAGTGACTATTCTGCTAAGCTGGGAGCCAAAACAGAAACAACTTTGCGACCTGTACTAGCGATGTGCATTCTGTGAATTTTCTTTATTTGGATGAATTGGTCATCTTAACTAACAATTATTGATTAATCGTTAACCACTGCCTTGACATCACTCTTCATTACATTTGATAAATAACTAATAACTAATAAATTTCAAGGTCATGAACCATAATAAAAAAGTGGCTTTTTTTTAAAACTAAAGACAGTTATAGGCTGTACGTTTTAGGAACCAATTGCTTAATTTTATGTTTAATTTGCCCAAACTCTCCAATGGTACTGTACCTTTACTCTACTGTACAGCATAACCATTAATTGTTAGTAATTCATTCAATCAATTATGACCATAATGCTGATTAATCTGTTAACCAATTAACTACAAACACCCCTAACCTGTCCGTGATGAGTTAGAGGCCTAATGCTGGGTTTGGGCTTCATGGTTTGTGGCAAGTGCCAACTATGTGGCTTAATTAAAATTAGGCAACTGTTTCCTAAAGTATACAAGCCTATAACTTGTCTTTAGTTTTTTTTAAAAAGCCACTTTTTTATTATGGTTGATGACTTTGAATTTAATAAAGAGCTGTTTTTATAAAACCTGATGATAGGTGATGCCAAGCTGGTGGTTAATCGATAATTGTTTGTTAAGACTACAAATTAATGGAAGATTAACCAATTGTGCATCCCTAATTTTAATAATGGATTAATCCGATTAGTTGTTGCCATAGTTTATTTAACTGAAAATCACTAAATGCTAAACTAATTCTGGTTCATTTAAAATCAACTTGCAATGAATAGTATTTATTTCTATTTGAATTATATGCAATAAAAGACAGACAATGCCAAATGTTTAGCCACAAACTCATGGCTTCTCCTCTGAAAGGTGCAAACAAAAACTGACCAATACTTTCCTTAAAACAATAGCAAAGATATGGTAGAGGACTGTCTGAGATATTGTTATATTTTTATATTCTTTTTTTTAATTTAATATATAATATCTATTCTAATTGACAGATTAATCAGTCATTAATTATCAAAACATTCATTAGTTGCAACCCATAAAGTATATTTTTGAAGAAGTAATAATTCATAAAAATCTCGTGGGATTTGTTTCTCGTCCCCGTCCGTGACTGTAGACTGTCGCACAAAACCGTATCTCTGTAAAATGTTTTTCTTTCTCCTCTCGTGCACTCAGAGGCTTGAACCATGCAAATGAAGCCTCCTCCTGGTCCAGCTGCCTTTGTGATGTGAATATGAGTGGACAGGTGTGAATAGAGATGCCTGGGATTATGCCCCGCTTGCTCAGCGCAGTATAATGGCCGCTGAGCATCTGGGGAACCCAATCTTCTGCCTTTTTTGAGGCTATAATGGCCTGATAAAAGCTCCCTTCTTTATGTGAAAAAGAAACCTCTGAACTGCATCCGTCATTACCACCCCCTGCGTTTTTGGGAAGGTGTCCCCTTTCTCTCACCCAGAACACCGCTCCTGTCTCGACGGCAGTGTTGTCGGTGACCTTTGACCTGCCCATGACATGCATATACAACACAGGAATGTTGAGAGCCCTGGCTGTGATTGGTTGGAGCTCGAGCAGCATCTCTCCTAATGTAATGTAAGCGAGTTTTGTTTACAACTGGGCCCTGGGGTAATCCATGATGTTGTCGCTGCTTTTTATGAGACCACTTAATGATGATGGCACGCTCAGATGTTCAGGGAGTGTGAAGTTTGGTTCACGTGGACGACATGCGTGCAGCCCACCGGCCTCTTGCAGCGCAGCGAGGAGGTCAGTAAGTTCAGGGACTCGGGCTCTTCACACGTGGGTCAGAGGATCCAACGCTGGGACGGCGCTCGTTTGACCCTGTGCTTTGTGGATCCAACTCATATTTTAGACAAGGACACCATTGTTACATCTGTTCTTGACAACCTTTGAAAGTTAAAAGACAATATAGACTGTTGTGAATACAATACCGTTTGGTAATATTTAGGATTGTGTTATTTTTGCTAATTAATGTTTCATTAAAAGTAGCCATAGCTAGAATACCTTAAAAACCGTTGGTCTAATTTGCAAAGCCAGGCACCAAACATATTTAAAATGGCCTATGTCATCTGTATCTGTTATTCAGTGTTAAAGTACATTCGATTTGTGTTTACAGATGTCTGGGAAGACTAGGGCTGGGTATTGTTAAAGGATATTAGGGCTGCACGATATGGAGAAAACATGCGATATTCGATAACGATGTTGAAAATTGCGATAACGATATTATTGCGATATTTGAAAGAGCCTACTTTTCAAACATAGTAAGTTAAATTCACTACATTTCACAAAAATGTAAGTTCCTGTATTTACAAGGAAAAACAGCGACAAAATCAAAACTTAACACAGACTAAACCAGGAATGAAACAAGGCTAAGCTGTGACTAAATTAATTAAATTACCACTAAAATTTGACTTTTTAAAATGATTCTTCAGTGTAAATGTCTGTCAGATGGAAGACCATAGCATTATTGCGATATATTTAGATTCTTGCGATACGGATATTGCATTTGCTGATATTGCAATAACGATTATATATATATATATATATATATATATATATATATATATATATATATATATATATATATATATATATATATTATCAGGTCAGCTCATTGCTCAGGTACTGGTATTGAAAAACATGTATTGCTAAAGTTGTGATATCGAAAACATCTGACTGGTACCAGCCCTAGGGAAGACTGCAGGAATGTTGATTAGTTTTGGGTGGGGCGTGTTTCACTGTGAAAGCTTCTCCAAACAGAGTCTCGTTGTCACAGTAAATGCCACAGGGATTTTAACCTGGAGCAAGGTAAGCAAGGGCTGACTTTTTTGTTGCTTTTCCCCTGTTGGTGAAACAACAGGAATGCTGAACTCGTTCAATGAAACGTGTCTCTCAAAGTTTCCCAAGCATTAGTTCTCATCAAGAACATTTTGTTTGGTTGACTTATTGAATGAACTTTGGTTTGTTTACAAGGGCCACTGTCACTGGAAGTGCTTCAACAGAAACCCAAAGGGAAAAAGTCCCCCCAGAGTTGTTCACTAAAATTCAGAAATAACAAAAGAAAAAAAAGCAGAAGTCGAGTTATCCCTTCTCCATACAGGCACCCAAAGGTCTCAGCACCTCATAAAACACACAGCGTGATCATAACAGGCTTGGTACATGGTATGATATGAGTTTTATGTCCTGTAACGTTAGCTGGTTAGCAGCCCAGTATGTCGTCAGATCTCCTGTAATGGTTTAGGATTGCTGCATAAATGTACTGCTAACCTTCAATCATGACACTTTTAATAAAGGCTGGCCACACACCCATATTTCTGTACACCCAGTATTTACAGTAGGCACATGTGCAAGCATGCAAGTGTCACTTTTTTTTTCAGTGTTACAATAACTCTTAGGCTGGGTTGCACCAACAAGGTTAAATTTAAAGATTAGTGCTATTCTTAAAGTTAATCTCAGTTAAATGAGTCATGTGAGTTAAAAAAGTGATACTGAAATGAATAAAACAATCAAACAACATACGAGTTTTGTTATTGCGGACATGAAAATCACTAACAACTGTTGATTTAACAACAAGTCAAACCTGCCGTTAAATAAACAGTTAATATGAGCAGTGCAGAGGATATAATGCCCCACAAAGAAACGCAGAGTTGGACTGACACAAGTTTTAACCATCAGCCTGGAGCGGCTTATAGACAGCTCATTATCAGCGGACATATCCCACAGTCACACTGTGTTCTTATCCTCGGGTGACAGTAAGGACAAATAAAATCACTGTGATTATAAACAAATATCAAGCAAAATGTAAGATATGAACTTAATTAATACTCTCGGGCAGCATTGTTATATTTATGACATGGGGAGAATGATGTTGATGTTGTTAGCGGTGTGGACTCGGTGTGGACTCGGTGTGGACTCGGTGTGGACTTTAGCAAGATGAGCAACAAGAGAGCTAATGTGAAAAACTACTAACAAACAACTAATGGGAAAATAACACGCACTATTAATATTATAGTTATGCAGAGTGCAGGGTTAACTACTGGTTCAGCAGAATTCTGTGTTATGCAATTATTTAAACAGGTTTAAAAGTCAAACCTTGTTAGTGCAACCGGGCCTTAGACTCCAATCCTATGAGCTCTTATAGTGATACAACCAAAATCTTTATCTATTTTTGATTTATAGTCATGCTTCCTGGACGGTGAAATCCCCAACTCCCTGTTTACTGTGTGACTTTATTTGCACCAAGTTCATAGTCCTTCTTCATGTAGGTCACTGCTCTGTAGGAAGTGAGCAGACTGTAGATTATTAGTCTAGACCAGGCCCCGGCAACCTCCGGACCGCGGTCCGGGTCTGGACCTTCAGAGGTTTTGATCTGGACCCCAAAGCAATTTTCATAATGCTCACATTTAAAAAAAAATAGATAAATATTACCGTATTTTGTTTTTGAACAGGCACGACTAAGACGTGAGGGGTCCTTGTGGGTCACTACAGTTACAGAGTACACTGATCTGACTGAGACAGCGGCAGATATAAATGCGCTAGAAAGAACTGAAAACTGCTAAAATAAAAGTGAACTCCAGTGCAAATTTACATCGCGAGAGCACAGAGAGACAGCTGCTTTTATCTGAACAGCTCTGTCACTGTCCTGACTTCAGAGCCTCTTCACACTGGGCTGAAGTTATCACCGAGCCAGGACTATGGACTATAACAGTTATCAAATATGGACTATTCCTTTTATGTCAGGATTAAAAGAATCTGCGTAAAGACGTCTGTGGTGAGTTTTGGAAACGTTTATCTGTCCTGGCGCTACTTCTCTAGCTTTGGCTTTTGGCATCTGTCAGCTTCATCAGGCTACAGCCCACAAACACTGTTCTCTGAATTAATCTGGACTTTACACAGCAGAAGTCTCAAAAGTCATGATTTCTGGTCTCACTTTATCAGGTGAACAAAGCACCAGTGAGGCGTAAATTGACTGCATTTTCGTGCATATTAATTAGCTGCTAATATGCGCATTTATCTGTATTGTTGCTGCACTTCCCTGCATCGTTCTCATTCATAATTAATAGATTTAAAATAATGTTATCCAAATACTGTAGCCTGGAGGAGAGTGTCAGTCTTTATAAATCCATCTGTCTCCAATATGATGAGTCTGTCACAGTTCAAACATCAGCTGCTGTTAAAGTGGAAATGGTAAATGTTTCTCTGACAGAAATAATCATTGTACATGTTTCATACATTTAATACATACATAACATTGTAATATAGCCTATTTATTATTATCTTTTATATATGTTATGTTCGGACCACAGCGGGGTAGAACATTAATTCTGTGGACCCTGAGCAATTTTAGTTGCTGACCCCTGGTCTAGACCCAAACACGCATCTCTGTTCCTCGTCATCTGTACAAAAGAGCATGATCCAGGAAAACCTGCCCTGGCCCTGAGAGCTCTAATGGAGCGGGAGCACATCTGGGGACAGCCTCCAGGCCTGTTTGTTGTAACGTTTGTGACCTCTCCAATGGCGGAAGCGAACATGCTGTGTCCTCAAACTCTGGTCAGCTGTGGCTAATGTGTGCGCTTCAGGAACATGCACGTTTACTGAAAAGACCTCCTCATAAGAAGCATCTCTGGCCACTGTTTACATGATCCCACTCCCGCCACTGTGTGTCTCTGTGACCCACTGCAGGGCTGGTTTTAACCCTTGTGCCCCAATTTTAAGAAGTTACGTTGTTACTATTAAGTGACAAAAGTGTCCCCATCACAAAACATCATAAAAATGTATACATTCATATTTTTTTCTCCTTTTTTTTAGCATGAATCTTTTAATCAGCTTGTGCCCTGATCATAAATACCTTATAACCCTTGTTGTGCCAGTGTAGGTAAAAATTAGGCAAAAATTTTTAATAAAGGCTTGGGTCTGTCAAAGATTATGAACAGTTTTAGTGCCCATTTTTTTCCTGTGCTATGTAGAATCTGAACACCAACTCTCATTAAAACTAGTTGAAACTTTTTCTTACTACAAAAAAATCCCAAATTGATCTAAATCAGACATGTCCAAAGCGTGGCCCCGCAAACAAGTAGTAAAAAAATAGTAAAACTATGGATGTTTACATTTTTTATGATGTTTTGTTGACAAGGACATGTTTGTCACTCAGCAGGAGCAACGTAACAGATTTAGTTAGAGTGTAAATATGAAGTAATATTAGATTTGTGTTTAGAAAATCAACATTAGTGATAAAATACACACCTGAGACAAATTTCATAGAAAAAGTCAGAACCACTGCATCAAATAAATAAATCTTGAAAATGACATTTTTGTTCACACTGGGGCACAAGGGTTAACTCTAAATGACGTGTTTGTAGATTTATTGTCATTTACTGATGTGGCTTGGTGTCAGCCTCAACTTTGAAAGACACCACTGAACAGAGCAGAAATAATTCATCTCATGGTTTTTGGACAGGCAAAATGGTTACTCCTCGTGTGCGCCATAACTCATGTAAATATTAAAGCAAATCCACTCTGACTCTGTTCTCTGCAGGCACAAAACGCTGTCAGAGTGAATAGCTTTGTCCTCATCTGACCCTGCGCTTGGGCTACGCTCTGCTTTCTTAGCTTCACTTCAAGTGTTTTGTCTTATCAGAAGTTAAGTAGAACATTTCTTGAGTTAGGGTTATCCTTTCTCAGTAGTAGCAATGACCACAAACTAGTCATGTTTCGGACAGGACTGCACCTTTGTTGAATGAATGCGAGCACTTTATGATGGCAGACAGAGAATGGGCGTAATCCTTTTGTGACTGTGTTTGTAGGGCAGCGCTGTGAATCTACGTGGCGTGGGGTTGAGCCGTTCCAAGTGTTGTTGGAGGAGACCAACTGTGCGCGACGTGCTCTGTGTTTGTTGGACATTCCTGGCTGTTTGCAGTTCACTGTGGGGAATTTGTGAGTCAGCTCTAATCAGGCCACTCTGCATGATTAGGCATTTGGGAGCCTGACTGTTTGTATTCATTAAAGCTCAATTACTTGGAGATCTCAGACTCCCTTTTCCCCTCTTCTCTCTCTATTTTAGATTGTGGTACACTTTTGGCGAGATCTCTGATTCAGGTTGAAGAATTGGTTTATACTGTTCTACAGTTTTATACAAAATTGCTGTCACCAGTGCCTTTGGATTTCACTTTATTGCTGTTGAATATTTACCAAATTTGATTGTCCTCTGTCTCGGTATTGCTCAGAATAGAGCTTGTGATGCTACTATACATTTTAAGGGGGTAGGAGTTAGGGCTGCACAATATATCGTAAAATTGTTGTTATCGCAATATCAGCAAACGCAATATCCGTATCACAAGAATCTAAATATATCGCAATAACGCTGTGGTCTCCATCTGACAGAGATTTACGCTGAAGAATCATTTTCCACCAGAGCCTTAAAAGAACATGTGTTGTGACTAAACAAAAAGGTGTAAACAGGCCAATTTTAGTGGTAATTTAATTAATTTAGTCGCAGCTTAGCCTTGTTTTATTCCTGGTTTAGTTTTGATTTTGTTGCTGTTTTGACCTGTAAATACAGGAACTTACATTTTTGTGAAATGTAGTGAATTTAACTTACTATGTTCTAAAAGTAGGCTCTATTTTCAGATATCTCAATAATATTGTTATTGCAATTTTCAACATAGTTATCGAATATCGCATGTTTTCTCCATATCCTGTAGCCCTAGGTGTTCACAAGTCTGCATTTCATCCTTCTCCTTTTAAGCATTGTCAAAAAAAAAGCTGAGTTATTGTGTCACAGCAAATGCTCACATTTCTGCTCAAATAAATCAATCAAATCAAACCATAGATTTTCACATTCAGTGCTCTATTTCCTATATCAGCGATTCCCAAATTCAAGAAAGTCGTGGCCCCCTTAAATTTCCAAAAACTTCCCTCTATTCAAAAAACATGTCATGTTTTTCTTCATATATTTCTATAAAAACCTTACAAAAAACACTCACTGTTGGCTAAAAATGGATTTAAAGTAATATTTTTTAACAAATATATAACTGTAATTCATTTCAAACTCAGTATCTTCTTGTCATACATGTAAATGGAAAAGTACACCTCCATTGTTTAGTGTTTTTTGAACTACTTTGCTGAATATTTTAAGTCACTTAAACGTGTTTCTAACAGGAACAAGAAAACTGCCATGATCTACCAAAAATTGCAAAATCCTTGTTTTAAACATGATGCCTTGCCCGTGCCAGATTTGTTTTTCTTTTATAACTTTTATATTTTGTCACTTCACCATTTTTGCACTGAAAATTATTTTTTAGGACTTTTTTTTGGTCAGATGTACAGCCCTGATTTGTTTTGTACATTTTACTTGGAATAATAATAAAAAATTCGTATATACTCAACTTCAACAGCCTCTGGGGCCCCCCTGCAGTACCTTTGCGGACCCCCACTTTGGGAACCACTGTTCTATATTTGTTGTATTTGTATGAATGCTTGCAGAGTGACAGATTTTTGTGTGCAGCAGCCAGTTTCAGCCCTGCTCCTGGGTGTTATGTCACCATGGATCTGGTTCAAACAGTTTGCGCCGATAAGGACGGCCGTTATCACATGTGCAACCCAACCTGCTCCCGAGGACTTAAGAACAAACGTTAGAACAAGCGTTTCCTTTTGCCGCCGTTATGGGTACGGTGACAGGTCCAGACAGAGGCAGATCTTTGAGCTGTCTTTGTTGTGTTAGGCAGTCTGTCTACACATTCTGGCTCCCTTTTAGGGTTTTTCAAATGTATTTTGTGCTCTCATTTTGGCATTTATTATGCTAGGGTAATGATATTTGACAAAGATGTTCATTAATAAATTACTTTTAGAATTTCAGGGTAACAAAAAAACACTGAAATTTCTACTGTCTGGCCAAAAAACTCACATTCTTCCTCTTAAAGCCCTTTTAGGTCCCTTTGACTTACATTAAAATCACTCATTTTCACTCTACTGCCATTGCAATACAGACATTTTAAATCATGTTAATTCCTCTGTAACCCTGTCACTTAGGGCTGGGCGATAAATCGAATTAATTCAATTAATTTGCATTTTTAATTTTGGACGATGTTAAAAATAACCAAATTGTAAGCTCGAGTTTAACAGACATTAGCATCCTCCAAGCATGGCACTGTTTCCTGTGTTAAAGCTAATGCTGCTGCTAGCTCCAGAGTAGCTTAAATAGTGACTGTGGAGACTCTGCAGATGCTAAAAAAAAAACTTTAATTATCACAGAGAAAGAAGTAATTTTACCTCTGTAATGTCCCGGTTTGTGGCAGCAGTTTGGCCAAAACGAACAGCGTGGTGCTATGTGCAGGCAGCAGCAGAGAACTGCGTGTCTGTTTATGCTTGCTAATTAGCCACATGCTCTGCTTAGCATCTTTTCACAGGCCTCTATGGTGGATAATGATGTATAAATTATAATAAACCTGATCTTTAGAAGCAGAGAGGGCTAACACTAAAATACATTTATGTCACTGTTAGAGTAATGCATTTTGCTTCTAACTTGCTGTAGAAAAAAAAAAAAATTCAAATGGTAAATCGGCTGAGAAATTAAAAAAAAATCAAGATTTTATTTTTTAGCCATATCGCCCAGCCCTACTGTCAGTCAGGCTAAAAAATACAAACTAAATAAATAAATTCACCACCAGATTGTGTGGAATAATTCCCTTATATTTCCTATTAGATAACAGTGAAAATGTGACTTTGGGCTCTTCTTCTATGTGATTTTCTGCTCTGGTTTTGTAATGGCACAAAAAGTAAAAATGTTTTAGAATCAGAGACCTATCCAGGGCTGGTAATCCCTGCACACACAAAAAAACACTTTGCATATTTAAATAGTAAATAATTCATGTTTTGATTAGAAATATACAAAAATGATGTAAAAAAAACAACTGGCATTTAGGGGTTAATAATAAAAAATAATAAAAAATTAGTTCACTTTTGCTATGTATGATGAGGACAGGGGTTAAAGATAAAAAAAACAACAAAACAATTTTCTTTATGTTTTTAAATGTGACCTAAAATAGCTTTAAGACAGAGACAGTGATTATTTTTTGTAAAAGGAGGGCTTAAGGGTTAATTTTGACAAACATAAACTGCACTGCGCAACAACACACATGGAAACTAAACTTAACTGGTGTTCTTTCACAAGATGGAGTCCAAATAAATTGGATTTATTAAAACAAGGCATGAGAATTTCTGTTGCTTTGATGTTACATTTTCAACACCAGCACAGTTTTTTGAGGTTTCTAAAGACAGACTCGCCTCAATATTAGATAAGTATGGAGGATCTTTTCCCCCATGGCTGTTTGAAAAACTCGCACATAGACCACGGAAAGTCGCACATCAAAAGGACACAGTGTTTAAAACGCAGTCCAACGAGGAAGCCCAGGAATGCATTTGAACCCATGAAATCGAATAAATATGTGTCCTTAAGTGGCTTGAAGCAAAGGGCCTTGATCTTTTAAGCCTTTCTTTCAACAAAGCAGCCGAGAGCCAGCTTCAACCTGTTATTGAGCTCGGGCCTTTTAGTTAAGTGTCTGCAGGTTTTTGAGCTCCTGATTGTCATCGTGCTAATAGAAGCCGGGTTTACTGTACACAACATGCGAGCTAATAAACCAGGCCTAATAAAATTGCATCCAATGTTTTAGAAAACTACATTATAGGGCACAACCTTTACAAAATCTCAAAGCTAAAAGCCAGGCGCACAGACGTTTTCAGCCTGTTTTTCAAGGCACTAAACTAATTGTCAGTGTACTTTGGAACATTGAGGGCATAATGACTCTGAACTTGGCTTCCTGCTCTCAGACCAGCTGGTGTCCGAGCTGCCCAACTCTAAACAAACAAGATATGCTTCACCTTCTATCTCCTTCACATGATAATGGTGCAGTTTTATGGTCGTCATTTGTCAATATTTGAAATCAACCTTGGCTAATTTTATATTCTATATGCTCAAAATGCATGTTGCCTGTCTAAAGGACTCACCTTGAGACAGCACCAGGTCAGTGGCTTTTGCTGCACAATGCCCCTCGTTAATGTTAGATTTTTATTTCTGACAAATGTGTGCAGACAGCTCATTCCCATTTTTACTCAGGTCTGGGGACTAGCAACTTTATAGCGGCTAATAAATATAAATATAAACACTAGGGCTGAATGATTTTGATTCATATCTAATTGCGATTTTTCAGACAAATTGTGTTTGTAATTAGATTTGCAATATCTTTTTAATGTACACTTCACAGTTTTTTACTTTAAGCATGTGATGGAGCAATTTCACATAAGAGAAGACTGAAATATTCACTGCTGAACTCATACAAGGAATTATATGCCTTTCAAAACACGTCTGTAAATATCTGAACTACGGCTTAGCTATAGCATGATTTTTTGTTCTCTTTAGTGGAAATTTAATCACATAAATAATTGCAGGCTTCGCGATTTGCTAATTGCAACAACCAAAATTGCTATCCATTGTTCAGAAATAGTAGTATTCTTTTGTTAAATTTTGTACGTTTTATTATTATTATCAATAACAATACTTTCTCTGAACAATGGATAGTGAGTTGGCTGTAAGATAAATAAAATAAAATAATAATAGAGCAAAAAACTTAAAATTTAAAGTTTTTAGACTTATGAACATTGAATTAGGTGAACAAAAAAATATTCGTTGAGATTTTGAGTTTGCCCCAAAACTCAAAAATCTTGAGGGATCTTGTTGCTTTGAGTTTTTGCAACATTTTCTTTTACAGTGTGGGAGAGAAACAGATAAATGATATATTGCACATTTCTGCCCACTTACATGTTTTTCCTGCAGCTCAAAATATCTCCCTCCCTGTAATGCTTTCTGGCTTCACTAAGTTAATTTAAGATGTCTGCCGTGATCAGATGGGAGGCTGAACTAACAGCAGCCGGAACTGGACTCTTTGATTTGTGTTCACTTTGATTCCTGACCTTCATGCACCGGCCAGCCACAGCCCCACATACTCTGTTATGCTAATTAGTAGACGTAATAATTAACGTCTCAGGGAGGTAACAGCGCAACAAAACTACTGTGCCTTTTTAAAAATGACCACAAACATCATTTCATAGCATTCCCTTTAGGTCTGTTTTGTGCACACTTCCCAAACAGTGGGCCATTACATGTACATATTGCATTGTTTATGATGTAGTTTGTCCTTCTGTTCCTGTTTGACCACAAAAGTGTGTCCAAAGGTGCAAGTGAAAGTTGAACAAAGCGACAGTGAGGCATTTCCTTCGCGCCAACATGCAGAGTGGTAATTCTGAGCTTAGCCTTCTGCCTTTCATGGGTATTAACCTTTGCCTGTGGCTCTGACGGCCTGCTAAAAGATTCATAGCCAATGAAACTCCTCAGTTCAGTGTGACAGATTGGATTTTCGTCACAAGCCGCTCTGGCTGATTGTATGCTTGACTTTAGCTTTATCACATGTCTGGAACCCTTCTTCTTCACAAGCCGTTTGTGTGGTCATAACTTTTTTGTACATTTTATACGCTTGTGCTTTTTGCCAGTGTGCATGTTTATTTTCTTTCACCTCAGCGATCATTTCAAACAGCTCATTAGTGAATCAGTACTGGGGCCTGTGTGTGTCCATATGCATTTGTTTGCTGCTGAATATTCTACACTGGAAGCTCATAAGTAAACATGAGCTATAGCTGTGTGTGTGGCCCCTTTGCCCTTTCCTCCTCTTTTCTATTCTACCTCTTTCTGTGGCTTTTTATCATTGGTCCAGTAGACAAACATGGAGAGCTGTCCCGGCCAGGATGAATGGGCCCATGTCACTGGCTCGAGTGTCCACATGGCTGGATTTATCTTCCTTGTGTCAGCCTAAAAGGTCACACAATCAACTGCAAACAGTTGTGCGCCCACCATTATCTAGAGGACAGAGTCGGACTTTTCCCCTGGGAGTTGTTACATGACACATACCAAATGTTCACAGCAAACCCACTGGCTGTCAAAATAGATCATCTTTTCTTTGACTTTGAAAGTTCTTTATCATTTAAAGTGAAATACATCATGCTTTTAATAAAAATAAAATATAGCCTGTTGCTATAATGGTCTGTCTCAGAGGGACACGCATTTGATGTTGGAACCCCAAAGCAACGACCAAAAAAATAGCCTGAAAAATAAAAAAAGAAGAAGACAAGTCTTTACTTTCGGCATTCTTTGCATCCCTGAACCCAGTTTTATTTCTCAAATTCTTGTGTTGTGTGATTTTCTTGTGTTTTGATTTTGTGAATCTTGTCCAATGCAAATGTGAGCCAGTCGTGACTGCAGAGTCTGCTGCCTGCTGCTAGCTGCTGCTGGAGATCTCAGACAGTGTTAGCATGAGTCATGGTCTGGATTGGTGTCGGTCAGCGAACAAACACAATGGCCACTGTACACAATAGTTCAGCCTCTCTCCCGCTGGAATGCAAAACATGCATTAACGGTTTCCGATACTGAATATCTGTGTATTGTGTTACTCAGCAAGAAAGGTACTCAAATAACCTAGGCCTCCTGTACTTCTACCTCTTGCCAGTGGTCAAACTGGCTTTTCTTTTAGTCAGCTTATTCACATTCTCTTATTCAGTCGCTTTTTCAGCTATGTCCTCCTCTCTTTGGGAAGGATTTCAGATGCAGGGTAGATTAGTGGAGACGCATGATGGCAGTCTTCATCAGTAGTCCATCCTCCGCTGTCTCTCTGGGTTAATGGGAGGCCTTTGGTGTGTGTGCTCCCTTTGATGGTCTCTTCCTCCATGCAGTGCCTGTTATGCATGCAGAAGGAGATGGGTGTGAACTGTGAGGCCTTACCGGTGATGCTCCACTTTCCTGGCACTTTTGAACAGCTGCCATAAAACTCCAATAAATAACCACCGCCTCTGCGAAGCATTTAGAAAGTGATTGATTTGACCTGGGGATCACTTACATAATGTTACATGACATGCAGTCTTATGCAACACAACTCTTCTTTGCCATGGAGATTGTTTTTCAAAAATATTTTTATTAGACTGGTAACTGGTACGACTTCTTTGTGCCTGGCTTTTAGAACTTGACATTTCAGTGAGTTAAATTCCTATTAATCTGCTCATGTTTTAGTCTACCTCCTAATTTGCATGCAAAGCTCTGCAGTTCTCTCACTTAAAGCTTAGAGCAGGTTCTGGTCTCATGCTACGCTTCAAATAACAGATTAAAAAAAACCTTTAGTACTGAAAAAATAACAGGGTACAATTCACAGCTTTAAAAATAAACAGTAAAATCTTAAAATTAATTCTAAAATGAGTAGGAAGCCAGTGCAAAGAGGCAAGAATGGGGTTTTTTTACGGTTGTGTTTTTAACTTCCTGTTCTGGACTAACGCCCAGTTCACACTGAATCCGTTGCGTGTCCCGTACGACCTCTGCAAGAAATAGACACAATGCAAGTCCATGCGTGAGTTCACACCGTCACAGTACGTCTCTGAATCCGGCGCTCTGACAGGAATACGCATCAAGTCTGTTTTTGTCGGATGCTGAAGCCGTCATGCATAAAGTTGAACAGAGCAGATCGAGCAAGACAGGAAGTCAGACCTGGGAACAGTAAAGAGGATACAGTAAATTTCAAAATAAAAACGCTTGAGCAGCCTCTCGCTCACATCGCAATGTAAACAATAACTCATTAACATTAAGTCTTAACTGGGGACACGGGGCACAAACGAAACCGGACACCATTAAACATGAGTAAAAAGATGTTTATATATGTAGCATCCTTACCCAGGGTTGAAGTATGCTTGACTTTTGTGCTTCGACCTTGGTTAAATCTCCAAATAATCTCCAAAAGAACAGGAGATTGTGGTCTTTGTATTCATGGTTATTATTGTGTGAACTCATAACTTCCAACATAAACCCACTCCTCTCCTGTGAACTCGTGGTCTCTCCAGCTGATTTTAGTCGGAGATGTGCTGCACACGCAGCGTGCTCGGAATGAATCTGGCGTAACTGTAAACGATTAAATACATGTTGGTAATCCCTCTGTAAAATGGAGTCCAGACCTGACAAAATAAAAGCGTAAATTGTTCAAAATTCTTAAAACATAAAAAAAAAGGACTTTGGATAAAAACTGAAGGGGAAAAAAAAAGATTTGACAACTGCATTTACTTTCTTGTGAAATTTGAAATCACAGTCTACCGAGTACCCCCTCATTTGTTTATGGGTTAATTTTTCAAAAAGTCGTCATCTGTGTTTATTTGTACAAAGACATTTCATACTTTATTGTAAAAGCAAATTTTCTGCATATTTTGCTTTGAAAATTAAATTCAAGATACAGATAAAATTCCTTTAAAATAACAACACATACAAAAATATTATGAATACAAAATTAATATATACCTATTTTACCTCATTTTTCAACAAAAAATACAAAAAATGTATGAAAGATAACTATTTAAATAATTCTCCTTTATAATAGGCCTATTCAAACAATATTACGAGCAATTTCACCTCATTTTAATCAAGAATTTTTTAACAATCAGTCGTCAATGAGAAACTTGAGCTTATAAAAAGATTGCAAATATTTTATAACATTATTATTATATTAAATAATTCCAAGTACCCCCCTTGTAAAGTGCTCGCGTACC
The DNA here is from genome assembly GCA_020698575.1 of Bostrychus sinensis. NCBI lineage: Eukaryota > Metazoa > Chordata > Actinopteri > Gobiiformes > Eleotridae > Bostrychus > Bostrychus sinensis. The sequence goes on from CM036239.1 coordinate 9,046,234, forward strand.
CCTGGTTGGGAAACACTGGTCTACAATGACAGGAAGGTTGGTGATGTATTGTGTTCATAATGATTTGGACAGACCTATCTGGCAATAAGCTCAGACTCATGCACGTTCTTTGTTTTCTTTTCCCTTTCACATACCTCGCTTTCAACCTGAGGAGTCACTGGTTGGGCTTCTTCCAAGGATGTCTATTATCAAATACTGCACTAATTTCCCACGCAGGCTCCTCTTATCACACATTCTCCAAATCCAAGCCACTTTCATTCTTCTTCTGTAAAGCCAGATAAGCCGTAGCGGGGCACAAGAAGGTCATGGAAGACTGAGGATTGACAGCAGCCATTTTTGTCCAGTTGCCGGAGAGAAGCAGTTGATTTGTCCAGAGCGGCTGTATAATTTTCCCAGAGTTCCCGCGAGTGGAGCCAGCTTTCTCATGAATAACAAACAGCTCAGCTCAGGGGAGGTGCTCCTTCTCTGCTTTCTCACCTCAGACCTGGGGGCTGTTTCTCAAAGGCCCGCCAACTTTATTACACATTTCTGGACTGATCCTCTCTGCAGGGAAGACATCAGCAGTGGGATAAACATGCCACAATCTGATAGGACAACACAGTGTATTGAGCAGAAATGGGACCAGTCATGCTTGTATCTTCACTGTTATTTGTGAGTAAATAAGTGTGCAGAAGCAGAAGTGAAACGGAGCTGCCTAAGTAGTAAAAGTAAATGAAACATTTATAAGTAGCTGAAGACCTGTAGTGTTTGTGTGCATCGGGTGGAGTTGAGTGGAGAGGAATGCACTAATCCCACTCTGGCCTTCTGTCCAGGAACCAAAACAAAAAGGTTCCAGCCATTTTTCTTCTTTCTACAATTGGTGTGTTCACTCCATCGCTGTTCAGGAAACGTTTAATCCCCCAGCAGATATAATGCACTGTGGGGCACAATATTTATTCAGGCTGTGTTGTGGTTATGATACACAGTTACATTAAAAATGACAGACCTTGTTTTATTTCCTCTTTCTTTGAACTGCCAACTCCTGGTTTAGGTATTAAATGTTGAGTATGTAGAGTATTTTGCAGTGAAACATGTCCAAGTTGTCTGTTTGTACAGGAGCTTGTACTCTTGGATGCTTTACAGAAATTTATGAGACAGTTATTGTTATGTATTTCCTGCAGTAAAATTATACTACAGCTCTGGCTTTCTTATGCAATGTAAAGTTTTTGCCTTCCCTAAAATAAATCTTGGACTCCACACAGTTAAGCTCGAAGCGCAGTGTGTTTTTCATTAGGCTTATGTCACTCGCCTCCAGTCATTCTCAGATCATTTTTTATACCGGAGTGAATGATTGACAACAGAAAGTAAACAGCTTAATTTTGGAGGCAACATATTGCCGTGGGCACAGTTGTCAAATTGACTTAGAACATTTCACCACAATTTACTGAAGAAAAAATATTTCCTTTTGGATTTTGGAATATTTGTATCTTTTTAATGTAATATTTAATTACATTTGTCTTTTTTGTTCTGCACTCACATCGCTTGCTCAAATGAATTTTTTTCTGTTGTGTCTGGAAATGGTGTATTTTCACATATACCTTGTTGTTTTTTGCATTGTTAACTAGTTGGCCATTACAGAACCAAAATGTTGTACACACTTCTATTTTTGCAGTGCTATGGAGCGTTTCATGTGTACACTGGGCAGTCATGGTATAGGTATGTTATTTGTTTGACTACAGTAATATAATGTAGTACAGTTCAATGTGTACTGAGTCAACTTTGGCTCACAGTACACATTTGAGTTTTGTATGTCAAGAGTAAATAAGAAAGTGAAGGTAAATGTGTGCTTAAGTGTACGTAAAGTTTAAATTGTTTAATATTGTTTTTGTAAGACACTGTGAACACATGCTGTGAAATTAAGCCAATGTCTTGTAAAGCCTGTAGCTTTTTTAGACCCTCCATTTAAATTCCATTATATCCAGAGGGAAATCCATTTAACCACTGTTTTATGGTTGGAAACTTAGCATTTATTGCTTCATGAAGTTTGTGATTTCTCGTTGTTGTTCTTGCCCTTGACGGATGAGGAAGGAGGCCCCTGCAAAGCTGCAACAGACCCCTGTGCTAAAAGACAAGAGCCGCCCCTGTGCTAAAAGATGAGGGCCGCTGTAATTGTATGGAGAAGGGGCTGGCTTCAGTGTAAATTACATAACCCACAACAACATGACTGTAGCTTAGCCTGTTTTATTCCCCTTTATCAAATGACCTGACATTAATGCTATGCTACTTGCAAAAAAAGACATTTAAAACATCCAATTTGTTTCTATATCTGGTAAAGTATGTGGTTCATTTTATCAGTGTTGCACCATGACCCCAAAGCATGCGTCAGTGGGAAGAGAAGAAGTCGGGGGGACATGTTTGTTTTTGTGATTACATCTGAAGTTGGTTAAATGCCAATCTTGGCTGAACTTGTTTGTGCTCAGCTTTAGGGTACAGCAACAGTGCAAGCCCACAGTGCCCCAGACACTAGTAAGTCACTTCATTGCGCGTGTTGTATCTGTATTGTCTCATGTTTTGATACATGTCTGCTGCTGAAGATAAGACTGTACCTGCAGTGAAATAAGTCTGCTGTCCAAGTCTGTTTATTATGAGGCCTTTGATAATATCTCATTTACTGAACAGTGTTCACAGACCAGCTGCCTGTCTTGTCATATTAATCTCACACCATGTGGTCCCTTCTGTGCAAACACTGTAGCTTGGATCTCTCCTCCAGACATTTTAGACAGTGCAGTAGCAGTGAACGCATTGTGCTTTAGCCCCAGTGGATAGTGACCACACAGATTTAATCTGACCAGCAGATGTCATTTTTATGTTCGGCAGCTGCACGAGGGAGAAGGGCTATTTTCCTAAGTGTCTGCTACTCGTCTTTGCTGGCGTGGAGAGCCGACCTTGGAGAATGTGGCGTAACCTGCCAAAGAAAACCCACAGAAACCTGATGAATGTTCCGCTGCCGATGCTCTGAGGATCACCTCGCACTTCATTCAAATTCCTCTGATATTGGAAACGTGCCTGGCTCTCACCGCTGGCCCTTCAGACCAGACCAAGAGTAGACAGTGTTTGCGCTCTTATGTCTGTGGCTCTTTCATTTCCCTAATAATCGAGTTATACCCTTCTCCTTAGAGCTCATTTTCTTTCAGATTCTCTCATAACACAGATTCCTGCTTTGTGTAATGGTCTCTAGAGCATCCGTTCATAAATGACTAAAGCATGATTTGGGATTGCAGTAGCGGACACAAACTGTAGTCCTGTGTGATGACGTGCAGCTACGTTTTCATAGCCTTGTGAACAGCACTTCCATAATCAAGCAACTTCATATAGTACCTCTCCCTGAAAATATAATTTACAATCTTAATCACCTCAAATGTATGCAGCTCTCACTGATTGCTCCAATTCACTGCGTTGTACTTGTGTGTTCAGTGTAATTATTAAGTGTTGTTCTGGGTTAAAATCATTGACATCTCACTGCACCATTTGTGACACAAGGGCTGATTTCCTGGTTCATGGAGTTTATTCTTCTAGCACACATTGGCCTTTGACTTTTGTAATCAGAATAGATGTTTTAAGCATGAATTCTAATATTGGTGAAATCTTTTGTTGATATTCTACACCTTTTATATAGACACAACGTTTATTGGATCGCCTTTCAACTCCCATATTTAATGCAAAAATGTGGTGGCTTTTATGCTCAGTTATTTTGGGTGTGACAGGTTTCCTCTTTTATGTGGATCAGATTCTTTTTCTACATGAGCCATTACTAACCGCGATAAAAAGCAGGACTGCAGAACAGGTTTTAGTAACATAAGTCTCACTACAGATGTCATTTCTGTACATTTACCATCCTCCTGTCACCAGTAACTAATGTAGTCTAATAGTCTTTAATTGTGGCCTAATTCTAAGAGTGTAGCTATATTGTACATTGTATACTGTCATAACGATGTCATTCTGACTACTAGACTAAACAGACTAAAAAAATCTCATTGTGTAATTTGCTAAAAGGATGTTTACAGTGAACACATGGGCCACACAGCAACACATGGGTTGATTACTGTGGGGCATGTGAGCAAAAAAATATATCCCCACATGTTTGGTACTTTGTCAAAGCAGATGAATGTTAAAATAAAGAAGACAATTTATGTTTTATTATGTATTATAATACCACTGCTGAATTAGATTTGAAGAGGCAGTCCCGTCTCAGTAAGTAGAAGTAATTTAATTGTGACCTGTTCTAAAGCCATGGGGTATGCTGCCTGCCAAAAGACATTGGTTTTGCTTCTTCAAGGCATTATCTTCTTAATTAGGCTGTGATTTAGGTTTGGAAACTCCACCCCAACATGCCAGACGTTTCAAAACGAAAGAGAGGGAAACAATCTCAGGAGGAAATCTTGGCTTCACAAGCTATTCTTTTCTAATGACTGGGTCCAGGCTCTGAGCAGAATACAATACCCTCACTCTCTGGCAGTGTTCACCAGGGGTGTGTTGTCTGGATAATGCTAAACTCCAGCAGCCTTCTTTTTTTGGAAAGACACTATCCCATTTTGTCTGGAGCATGTTTGGCTTATGTTCCTAACTATTTGTCAAAACGACTATTGAGCAAATTGGTTCTTGTTACCATGTGATATTGATATAATGCTTTGAAGCCTGAAGTACATGACAGACGTCTGCAGTAAGTGAACAGACACACTTATCATTAGCCCCTGAGCTTTTCCACCAGTGTGTGCTGTACAGGTGTTGGTCAGGACAGGGGGTGCTTACACTGCCACCAGGTGCCCTCAGCCTGTTACTGCTGCACACAGAGGAAAGGTGAGGCTGTCTATCCAGTATCACTCTTATGATTTATTTTCATTGTGACACAAAGAAGGGCTTTAGTAGTGTCTCAAATACAAGTCAAAGTCAAATTTATTTACATATACCTAAAATATAATCATGTTAAAAGATAAAACACAAACACATTCAAACAAAAGCAACTAAAAGCAAGTTCAGCTCAACTTAAAACACTGGACTAAAAGCCAAGGTGTTTTTTTTAGGTTTTTAGTGCAGATTTAAAGGTGTCTACAGACTGTGCCATTCTTATCTTTGGGAGAAGCTACAGCAAAGGTCCTGTCTCCTCTAGTTTTGAGGCGTGTACGTGGCACATTTAAAAGTAGCTGGTTTGAGGCAAGTGCTAGCTACTAACTTATATTTTGCAGTCGAGCTCCTTGATCCGTTTGCTTTTGTTTCTGCGTCACTTCTTTGTAACACGATTGCATACTCATGTTTCTGACAGACTCTTGACCTTTTTGTGCCCTGACTGTTTAAGCCCCTTTGCGCAAATGTTTTAATTATTGGAACAGTGTGTAATAATAAATTCTCTGCTTGAAATTGGCCTTGCTGCCAGATTAGTGCCACTTTGGAGGCTCATTTTGCTCATAGTTATGCCACACAGTGTTTTGAGGGATTTTGGACAGTGCTATCATCAATTATGTGTGAAAGCCATGGTGCGCTGCGGTTGCTGCAGCTCGGTTCCTGGATGTAGAGCTGGCTTCCCTCCTGGCCAGCATGTCTGTGGTTCTTTTGATAGGTCTGTGAAACCTGAACAGTCCCAGAGTTGTTGGACATCTGCAATAGCACAATCGCACTGCCAAGAAAACGCAACCTCTGTCGCCAAAAACACACCATAGCCAAGTGAAAAGTCAATGGCAGTTGGCTCCGTGTGCACCTCGCTCTCATTAGATAAACCTAATCAACTGGGACAGGGGCGATTTCTGCTGCTCAAGTGTCGGCACTTTACAATGACCCTCACGGATGTCTGCTGTGTTTCAGGAGAAAGCTCGACTCACAAGCCCTTTCTTGTTTTTTAGGTTTGTGTTTTTGTCTGCCAAATGGATCGGCTCAGGGCAGGTTACCAGACAGAACAGGATCGACACACTCAAAAGGCTTCACGACTGACACAAAAATGGCTTTTAAAACACTCCCGTAGACAGACTAAACAACAAAAGGAGGATGAGAAGCAGGATAAAGTACACAAGTAAAGACGGCAGGATGTGAGCTGCTGCCCCCGTGGCCTTTCATGTCAACTATTCATCCTATTTTTCTTTTCAGGGCGCTGGTTTCTGGTCTGTGTTATCTCAATTTAAACGACAGCTGTTATTTTACAAGCAACCAGTTTGTGGACAAAGTACTCAGCTTCATTACTTGAGTAAACGTATAGATCCTCCTGGTCAAATATTACTGCAATACAAGTAAAAGTTGTTAAGTCAAAATTTTACTGGAGTATGTGCTTTTGAAGTACTCAAATCATAATAGATGAGATTGTTCTACAGCAAAAATGAGCCATATGTTTTATAAATAAGCCTGGGTATTACAATCATACTAATCAATTATTTTTAAATAGTTTTTTATAGAATCGTGCAAATAATGTTCAAAGCAAAAACTAATTCACTTTCAGATTGTGTCTAGAGTTTCTTTTAGTTCCTGAGAGCAAATATGAGTAGAGATATATATAAATTTACTTTACAAAAAGCATAAATTACAATTAGTAAATGATTATCTTTAAGGTGTAAGTCATTTGTCTTTTGGTTTTAAGACAGTTTCTCTGCAGAAGTTTTGCTTTTTTAGAACTGTAGTGGAGTAAAAGGTATTATATTATAGATGTAGTGGAGTAAAAGTAGTAAGTTTCCCTTAAAAAATACTACTCAAGTAAAGTACAGATTCTCAAAAACTATACTTAAGTACAGTACTTTACTATGTTACTGTCCACCTCTGTAAGCCACATATGAACAATGAAAGTATTTGAGCACTTTATCAGTAGTTCCTTGCTGTGTTGGAAAAACGAGGAAGGAAGACAAACCCATACTGGCAGTGGTGGGAAAAAAAACACCACCATTTCTGCTCAGCGGTACGGCACACAGCGGACCGCCTGGCATTACTGGAGCGCTACAGGAGCAGACTTCATTACCAGGACGCACAGCTCTTAAGAGGCATGCAATAAACACTCAATAGAGCTTAGCGGACCCTGACTTCTCTCTCTCTCTCTCTCGCTCAGGCTTGAGTTGCAGCTGAGGTAGTTTGTGGTTGGGACACAGATGGGGAAACGATCCCACTGCATCTCTCTTGTACTTAGTGAACTAAAACAGCTATTACTCAATGTCCCGGGCTGAGAGGATGAGTGTCAGACAAGGCGTGTGGGAAAAGCTTAGTGTTAGGGATGTTCAGTGTGGTTCACCAGCCTATTTTTATTTGTATTTGGACAGTAAGGCTGTAATATGTCTGACAAAAACATCACTGCTGTTTTTTTTATTGAACAACCATAGAATCAATCACTCGCTGTCTTTATAAACAGATGCATAAAAGTATAATATATAATAACAATGTTTTAATAGAAAGTAGGGTTGTAACAATACAATAACTGTGTATCGATTTTTTTCTATGATACAACTACATCGATGCACATGACCTTGTATCGAATTGTATCGTTTTCTAGGAAGTAAATATTGATACACATGAAGTATCGATCGATAATATCGGAAATATTGAGATTAGAAATTTGTATGTTAAAATAAAACCAGATATGGCTTTTTGGAGATAAATTTTGTTTTTAATTAAATAAAATGTTATATTAAACTTTTCTTCACTCTCTGTCTGCTGGACATAATCAACCCCGGACACAGTGCTACATTAAAGAATAAATTTTAATGATTTTTGGCAAAAAGTTGCTGTATCGATTATTGATACGAAGGTGTTGAATTGAATCGTTCCAAATTAGCCAATATGGTTCTTGAATCATATTGAAACACTTCTAATTGATACATATTGTATCGTTGCAAAAATGTATTGTTACACCCCTAATAGCAAGCATAAAACCAGAGTAATACAATCAAATGTTAACTTACTTGTAATGACAAATTTTCCTTATTTTCCATTTACTTTAGCACATTAAGCAATACAGGCTTATTTCAAATTGATAATGACAAAATACAGCCATCATTAAGATTGAGACAGTCATGATTAAATACAGTATTATCCTGTGATAAGAGAGTGAGTCTTTAGAGTTCACTTTAACCCTTAGAAGTCCAGGATCTCACCGGCGAGATTGAATGACATCGTGTCTTTGCAGAGTTGTAGCTAAAAATACGTTTCACTTAGATCAGACATGTCCAAAGTGTGGCCCGGGGGCCATTTGTGGCACGGGTTAAAATTTCATTTGGCCCTCAGCTTCTGTGACAAAATGTGTTACTAATGGCCCACCAGCGTTTTCATACAGTGTTTCTGTAGCTTTATCTATATTAGCTGTACATTTATGCATCTCATCTACTTCTCTCTCCCTTGTGTCTTCTAATTAGTTGGTCAGAAAATAATTGTAGTCTGTGTCTCTACATTACAGAATAATTTATATAAAAAGGTCAGAGCTTCTATGATTTGAACTATTTGATCAAATCAGGCTAAGCTAAAAATGACCTGGAAGATGTTTTTTTTCTTTTGTTCAGAGATGTTATTTTGTTGGAACTGGTTTTTGATTTTGTTGTCAATGAAAATAAATAATATTTATTTGGCTTTTGAAAAGAAAATACAGTGTGCATTCAGGAGTCTGGCCCTCTTTGAAAAAAGTTTGGACATCTCTGACTTGGAGAGATGCTTACAATTACCCCTGACAGAGAAGGCTTAGGCTTTATGTTTTTTTGTATTCCTGAAAAGAACTTGCTAGAACTTTGTTTTCATGGTCACAAGTACAAGGAGGGAGAGAGGAGGAGCTGCAGGCTGCAGACTCACATCTCTCACCTGCAGTTACCCAGTTTTTGTGCTGCCCTTCAGTAAGCTGTATGGAGGGCACTGTTCACTTTATGAATGTTCAAATGTGATAGAATTACTCCTGTTTGAAACCTTTTAACATCTGACAGAAGCCATTAGTGCACATTTTATTGATACAGTTAATATAGAATGAACTGGGACATGGTCCAAGTCTATTTTTACCATTATTGCCTGTGTTCAAATGGCTCCTAAAAGCATTTAGCTTTATTATAAATAATTGATTGTTTTATATGTTGTTTATAAGAACATGTTTTCACTTTGGAAACATTCAGAAACCTTTGTTAAGCATCTTTTTTTTTCACGTCAAAAAATGTCAAAATTTGTATTTCTGATTTTGTCTTTTTTGTGTATTCTAGGCTGTGGGGTGTTCAGATAGTACAGCAAACAAAAGTAATTGCCATCGGCTGTCCTGAACAAAACGATGCATCATAATCACATGTTTCTCAATTCCAGGTGATATCTGATGATGATAAGAGGATTATGTATAAGCTATACTTTCTATCTGAGCATTTTAAACATGTCTGAAAACAAAGGAGATGAGTGAAAGTCTATACTAGCATGTTGGTTGTAGTAAGGAGTATCAGCTTCTATAATGACACTAAAATGTGTTACACAGTTTTCTTGCCGCAAGATCAAGCAGCTGAGTTAACAAAGAGCAGAGTAGTGGCGCTCTCTGGACCCTGTGGTGATTAACTTTTAAACTACTCACATACTCGGCCTTTACACCCGCAGTCAGAGTGTGTTGTTCTAGCCTGCTGTGGAGGTTACAGCGCAGCCAACAAGTTTGGCAAACTTGAAGTGTGCCAAAGGCAGTTTCTCACAGATGTATTAAGCTCCTTGTAGACAAGGATCTGTGGCCAGTGCTGACCAGCCTGAGTGGCCCGCCCTCAGGCCTGGTCCTCCCAACACATTCAGCTGAATGCTGATGAGGCTATCTCTGGGTCGGCAAACACAGCCGGACTCCTGCTGTGTGCTCAAGATTTTTTTTTGTTTCACTAAATCCCTCATCTAAAGCAGAATTTATTTTCATGTCTGTTTGCCTGCAGATTAAAATGTTAGCCATACTTGGACTGAAAATAAGTGAGACCTAGGTTCAAACCAAATGCCTTCAGACTTGCGTCTGATATACTGAAAAGACACCTGAGACGCTGAGCCCAATACAAGCCAGGATTCATGCAAATGTTTTCTCAAGGAACAGTCTGCATAAAAAACAAAAAAGATGTATATTCTGATTTTTTCTGAATAGTATTTTTACTACATTTTTGACATTGTATATAAATGTACTGGCTCTCAATAAAATTTTGAAAGTGCCTCTCTGTTAAACATAGTGCTCACTGATGTGTTATTCAGAGATCGAGCTGTGATGTCCTAGCCTGGCGAGCCAGACTTTACCTTCCTTGCATAAGCAGGACAGTCCTGCTCCCCTCTCAGGGTGGATCATTTCTCTGGTTCAATTTGGAAATGGCCAATAACTGTCGTGTATTTACAGCGCGTCTTACGAAAGTGGAAGAACTAAGGTAGCACTAGCTACCGAGCTAGTTTAATAATTTCTCTGACCTGATTAACGGTATTTATTGTTTTATTCGTCACCTGTTGATTCTGCTGAAGTCCGTGTTATTATCCAGTCCAGTCTTTGCCTTGTTGCCGTTTTAACAAAAGTTAAGTCTCATTGACATCCAATGTAACAAACGCATAAAAATAAAAAAAAAACTTTTTCCACAACTCTTTGAACAACTGGCTTCTGCTGCTGTCCCCGTCCTGAAATAAGTACAGAGCTGCTCATAATAAAGTGTATTCTGTTGTTTTATGAAAAAAAACGGCAGGAATCTATGTTTGTTTGGGTCAGCAGTGTACAGTTTATGTCCCACCCTTCATTTCTCTGATTGGTTACTCCGCCTGTCATTGTTCCACCACAGAAGCTAAATGTTACCAAAGGGGTACCAGACTCACTTTTTTTATAGAATAGGAAAAGAGTTTGTCTGGCAGGCCAGGCTAGCGGTGTCCCATGGTTGACCTTGGTGTTGTTGAATTAATCAGCCCATGGCTTGCCTATACCTTTGCGCTGCTGCACTCCTCATAACCGTCGCCTCTGTTGACCTGCAGAGTTGATTAAAAGATCATAGCCATGTACCAGTGTATTGCTGCTGTAATAGATTATCTTAATTATCCATCAAGTCAGTGTGCTGCAACAAGTGCTGATTAATACACAGCAGCCATTAAGGCCACGGTGCCCTTCACTTGTTTGTAGATCAATCTGAGCTCTAAGTGGACAGGATACTGGCTGTGTGACAGAAGACCAGGTACTGGACAGTAATGGTGGACTGCTGTTAACCTGATGGCTGCATGATTCAGTCTCACATCAGTTCATGACACTCTGTTAAATAAACGTCTGTTGTGAATCCCACCTTATTAACTGGCTAAATGACTGTTAGTAAACCTTAAACTCAGTGTGTGTGAGAAACTTTAGCAGCAACAGTGGTAGTAATCTCTGTCTGAGGGCGTTTTTACACCTGAAAGTCCGCACCAAGGTCCGCACTCAAAATTCGTTTTATTATTTTCGTTTGGTTCACTAACTTTTGGTTTCACACCACAATATTAAAATCTGGACTACAGAATTTACACCTACCATCATCAAGACAATGTCACAGCTCATGAATGAGTATAATCTGGTGACATTTGACTGTTTAACAAACAAATGATGTTTAGATTGATATACAGGTGCCTTCCAATAAATTAGAATATCATGTAAAAGTGCAATTTTAGTTCATACAGAGTGAAATACTTCAAGCATTGATATCTTATAAGTTCCATAATTATGGCTTAAAGTAAAAAAAACAAAAAACAAATCTGGTAATTCCAAAAAACTACAGACACACCAACAAACAAACAAACACAACAAACAGAATATGTCATTTTACCAATAAATATAATTATTAAAACACCAATCTTGGTGTTTTGAAAAGCAGTGTGGATAGGACCCCAAGTCCTAGATCATGTAATCAGCATCTCCATAAAGCTTGAGTGCAGAAAGAAGCATGCAGTCTTTTAAAACTTCACAGTAAAAGCCTGTGTTGACTTCATACTTGAGGAAACACAGAGAAACCTGACAGAGTTGTAGATAAAGTCTTGATCCGTCTGTGTGTGATGGCTCCTGATGCACTGACTCCAGCCTCAGGCCGCTCTCTGTGAACTTCTCCAAAGTTCTGCTCTGGGTTTTTCTTGACATTTGTCTCCAGGATGCAGCTGTCCTGCTGCTTGGGCCTCTTTTTCTCCCAACACATTTCTTCTTTTCCCTCACATTTCTAGTATGTGTTTTATGTTCTCTGTGAGCAGCCGCTTCTTTTATCAATAACCTTTTGTAGTTTATCCTCTTTGTGGAGAGGTCAGTAGCTGGACTGAACTGTCTGTGCCCTCCACATGGTTGTGGAGCCGACTGAACCAGACTAAGACCATTTTAAAGACTCAGAAAACTTTTACAAATGTGTACTAGTTCATAGAGTTTGAGTGTGACATTAATAGTTCACAATATTCAACTTGTTGCCGTAATTATTAAAATGATCAAACAATGCTTGAAATGTTTCACTCTGTAGAGAAACTATGAGTATGTGTTTCACTTTTTTAATTGAGAAAAATGTACTATATGCCATTATTAATAATATTAATACAAACTGTGTAAACATCTAATGCACTGTTTAAGACATTTTAAATTGTTAATGACACTCAGGAGGAAACAGAGCTGCACAGGAGCCAGCTGCTGTATTGGAGCCTAAAGCAGCATTATATTACATATGTGAGTTTTTATTTGATTTCCTGTGTGGGACAGTTTTAAATTCCTGATATTGTTCCAAAGATTTTCATCCACAAACCTGAAGATGAAACAGGAGGATTCTTGCTTTATTTGTTGTTCTTACATAAACACTCTCTGAGACCGTGTCGTAAACAGGAAGCAGAGCAGATCCTGGAAATCTCACTGTTTCTCATCATTGCACGTTTGCTTGTTTGCAGAATGTCAAATGGGAAACATGACTTTGTATGTTGCACATAAAATTGACCCACAATGTAATTAAACAGTGACTGAGTTTCTTGCCAGTTTTTATCACTGGGGAAAGATAAAACCTTAACTGCTTTGTTCTAACCAAACATGTCTGTCCACACAATACTCACAGCATAAAACTGACAAATAGCATTTTTGACTTGTAAGCAATAGCAGGAATGCATCTTGAACCTTGTCATTTTTCATCCTTAAACCCTGCTTTGAAGCAACATTTGACAACAACATTTCATTTAAGAAAGATTAATCTGTCAATCTAGTCTTACCCCAGTTCCAGGCATAGCTTGTACATCCTTCCACACCTTCTCTGCTTACTTTCATCAGCTGTGCTACGAAACTGGCCAGAAGAATACACAGAAACATGCGTGGAGCCACAAATTAAAGTCGTCAAGAGCTAAACCATACCTTATAAGGCTTTGTAGACAACATTATCCCCTTTATTTGGAATGGGACAAAGCCACAGAAATTTGAATACATGAGGAAAATGGTTTCTGTCTCCGTCCAAAGTAAATACAGAGCAGATTGACTCCTGTTTGTTTTTACTTCTGTCTGTTTTATTTTTAGCACTATATGATCTAATAATAAAATATTTTGCCAACATGCTGTTATGTCAGAAGTGTTTACATAACTTTAGTTCAGCTCTTTTACTCGTGTATGAGCCAAGAACACCAGTGTGCAGTGAGGTACATCAAGAGCAAAGCATTTGTCAGAAAGAAAAGCGCTGGCAGTTTCCCCAAGGACAACTGATAAACTGCTTGGCCGGAAAGGCTTAGGAAATTACTGCATTCCTTGTTAACCTTGTATGGCTATTTTTACCACAGCTCTGTTGCGCGGGTACCTTTTGTTTCAGCCTACAGCGCCAAGCAGGAACGACTAGTTTGCTTTGTTTTCCCTATGGGAGTCTGATTCACTTCACGTCTCTGGTTTATAGTCTGACCATCCTACCCTAATGTCGAAGTGTTGCGTCTTCACAGCTCACATGGGACCGACAGCAACTCAAGGATTACACCAACAGCAGCAGAAATAGTCTACATCAAGATACAGGGCTGGTCTAGCTAGGTCACATAAACATTTGTTCGTATAAAAAACATTTATCATTTTTTATTCACAGTTGTTTGGATTTGCGTGTTCTGAGGGACATTCCAGCCCCAGATTGTCTCCAGGAGGTAAATGTTGCTTGTGCACACTTAGTTCTTATCTACTATCTGCCCCCGCAATGGTGCCAAGTTTTTTAGTTAGTTTTATAGTTTTTTTTTTTTTTTTTAGATAGATTAACCATTTTGTATGTAAAATATTGATGGCTCTTTCCTTGTGATGCACTGTGACTGCCCTTTTGTATGCATGGAGTTATGTATATAGTTTTATTTATTACCAGGTTTATTGAATTGCCTGCTAGCTGTATTCATTTTCTTTATGTATTCATTAACACTGCCTTTTTTACTATCAACATTTATTCTAATGTTTATATTACAGACTGAATTTTTCCACTGTTTATTTGTATGATGAATATTTATTATATAATTCTGTGTTTTATTGTTCACTGCTCAATGAATGACCTGTCACCCTCGGGTGCTAACCACTCCCTCTTTAAGATGGCCATCTAGAGCAGGGGTTCTCAACTGGTGGATTGGGGCCCAAAAGTGGGGCGCGGAACTGTTTTCAGTGGGTCGCAGGCCTTTGCCAGGGCAAGAAAAAGAATTTAATTTTTAAAAAGAAATAATCAGTTTACACTTTTTAATGGTAGGTGGCAGTGTGGGACATTTAGAACAGAATAATATAAAAGGAACTCAACTGCTTAATTTTCCTCAATATCTTCTAATTTTCCTGAAACATCTCTTCATTTTACTGAAATATTTCCTAAATTTCCTCAATATCTCTTAATTTTCCTGAAATACTGCTTAACTTTCCTCAATATCTTTTTTTTATTTGGGTCGCTGTTTGTCCGTATAGAGTGATGGTGGGTCCCGAAGCCAGATTAGCTGAGAACCACAGACCTAGACCTTCCACCATTTGCTTGATGAACGCCTAGTGCCGAAACGTTTCTTGGTGACTCCAAATAAATGCTCACATTTGCAAGTTTGACAATGTGCGGGATTTTTTTCTATTTGATGTACTTTTAGGCTGCTCCCTCTGCTCCTGCACACCCGTCCCAAGTCGAAGTGCGAAGTTTTCATCCGCTTACCATTGCGGCACACAAAAAAAACTTGGCATCATTTATTCATCTAATTATTTTTTCTTCTAGTGAGTAGAGTTAATATCTTTGGTTCACATGTTAAAAAGACAGAATAATTGAAATAGGGCTTTGCAATTAATCGAATATAATCATGATTACGATTTTGGTTCTCAACGATTACAAAATTTATATAATGGAGAAAAAACACTCTTTGTATCATATCCCCCTGAATGAAGGTCGACACTTTAACTGGTGATTCTCTGATTTAATGTCTTTAAATCATTAAATCTGCCGTAAGAGCTGGGGAAACACACAAAACGTGTGTAAATACCGAATACAATACACAAACTCTTTTACGCATTAGCAAGTACATAAACATGAGCTTTAGCTTGTCAGGACCCACAATTATCCCAGTCAATAGAAATTTGAACAGAACAAATATTTCAACACGTAAAATAAAAACATAAAATTATCAGAAATATTCTGTCAAACCACAAACCTACCTTGTGCCTCTTCAGAGGGGTAGCTAGCTAATAACATCATGCTTATTGCTCTGTCAAACTTTTTCCCTTTTTACCAAGCTAATAAAAGTACAGCGTAACAGCGCCACCACAGGAAACACTACTTAAAAATAAAAGTGCACATTGTCAAAACAGGAAGTTAATCGTAACCAGGACAAAACAATACAACATATCAAAATAAGAATCAACAGTGTTCCCAGCAAAGGCAAAATATACTCTGGGTTATTTACACTCTTTACATCCATTAAAGTTATGTCACCACTAGATGCACGCTTGTCTTTGTCCAGAATGTTGTCCAAAGTCTCGGACTAGGCTCAATTAACACAAACAAATGATAAAACTACTCTTCCTCTTTATTTTGGCAGTAGATGAATAATTGTTTTAAATAATTGTGATTTTAATTATGACCCAAATAATTGTCATTAGGAATTTTACCATAATCAAGCAGCCTTACTTTGAAACACTCCAAATGCATCAACATACACCCGCCCATATCTGACATTTCCTAAAAAAATTCACAACAAAAATGAAAAATAAAATTATTTTTTACACCTGGCTAGTACTGTAAGTCTGCAGTACTGAAAACATTATTGTACATTCTATCTGTGTACATTTGATTGCACGTTTTAATTTGTTTTTTTTCCTCTGTCAGAGCCTAGACGAGCTGGATGATGACGATGTTGGAGAAAAGGACAGGAGGGAAGAAGAGGAGCTCGTACAAGCCAACACTTTCCAAAACGAGGCCATGACAGCTGACCCAACCTGCGGACACTTAATGGTAACGCAACACGAAATTTCAAAGCTTTATATTTTGAAACCTCTTCAAGCAGACTGTTGTATAGATTGATACAGCCGTGCTGCCAAACAGAGGCACTGTTGCTCTGAGAGACACTCTGAGAGCTGCCATAATGAAAACACCAAGCATGTCTTAGCATTTCGTCATTCCAACAAAACCCACAAAGAACTATTTAAATCTTTAAATATACTTCCTCAAAAGGCAGCAGTCAAATCTCCACAGTCTGGGATGAAAAAAACAATACATTTTGAACTAGATCTTCATAAAATTAATCTAGCCTCTTTTGTTATTGTTCAAAACATTTCCTCAATCACCAGCTTTATAATATCAATTAGACATCTATTGTTTTGTAGACAATGCATCTTTAGACAATAGCTCAGAAAGGCAGTTGGTTAACAAGCTGAAATGAGGCACCATTATCCATGACAACAGGGTTTTTTGTGCAGCACAGTGTGAAAATGAAGAGTGCTGTATTCATCAAAATCCGCAGTGAAGCCTATGTCAAGATATGTTAAGTAGAAAGGCTGGTTCCTAACAGAGTAAATATTATATTGATTAAATGAGTCTTTTAATCCTGGCAGGTAATATTATGTTTATTTAATAAGAGGGAACTCATGCAGAGACAGAGCTAGTTCGCAGGTTTTCTTTTTTTCTTTTTGTCCCCAAAAGTTGTCTGTTTTCGGCAGAATGAGCATATAAATGAATTATCAAAATGAAACCAAATCAGTAATGACACGCTCATAATGTGAGTCATATTTTTGACAGGCGCAGGAGCTGATATTCAGCTGGCTGTGTCTGTAATTTCTCTAAGATTGCAGAAAGAAAATGAACAGAGAGCAGTTGAAAAGGCTCCAACTGTGTAACAACAACAACAACCAAAACCTCTTCTATGTTAGTCTTTCGGTAAAAAAACATATGACTGACATACAAAATTGCCATTTGAACAAAATGAAATATAAAAACTAAATTGCTGTGCTGTGAGTGACAACTCTTGGTGAAGGCACTTAGTTTTTCTCCAGATGGATCGGCGGTTATGCATCATTGGGTTTTTTTTTGTTTGGGGCATGGAACAGTCTGTGGCTGTTTACGAAAGCGATGACTTGTGTGCAACGTATGTACACAAACACCACACTAACTGGAAGATGGGGGCAGCACCTGCTAAGATGTGCCACACCATAAGCAGTAATATTCTTTACATTTAGGGCTGTGTGTGTAAACGCTGTAGCCACATGTGAGCCTCAGTACACACCGGTCCACTTAAAGGGAGAGCATTTCAGTTTCATCATTGACGCAGAATGTGTGTTGAAGCCTCTCACCATCACACCATGAGGCCGGGCAGACCAGATGTGGCTCAAACCAACCATTAGACATCTCACAGCCATTCATATAAAAGGGACATTCATATTCAGAAGGGTCCTGCTCATCACACACCAAACGACAAATAAAAACCTTCATTAATACAACAGAGATTTACTACAGGCCTGTCAGTGAAACATCTGTAAAGTGGGAGCATACTGAAAATGAATGCAGCCTTTCTCCTGGGCCCAATTCATCACAGGAAGACGAGCAATTGCCATGTCAGGCCCATTATGATCTACAGCAGCAGCCAAGCCCCTCAGCTGCTATCGAGATACCAGTACCAAAACTTTCAAAAGAAGCTCACCTCAACTTCGTCTTTCCTTTTACCTCCAAGCATTTCTGAACCAAAACAGGCTGTAGCTCATCTGGGTCATCTGGCAGAGATGTAACGGCAATAAAAGACGTTTTTATCAGATGTTATTAAGTTTAGTGTTTTTGTCCAACTGGAAGAGGGGCTGGAAAGCTGGTCTGCATTTTGATTAATTTGATTGGGATGTGTGTGAGAGCATTAATGCATGAACATTTTCCTCTGGGCCATTCAAAGACCCTGAGTACTGAGAAGCCATGTGGTTCTGGTTATAACACCTTGCCTCCCTCAGCTATGCAGGGAAACCTGTCTGAGTGATCCTGCAGTCTGAGGCATATGGAACATTCCTCAGGATCATCTGCTTTTAAACTGGCGCCAGGACCACAGCGGTCTGCTGCTAACAATTTCTGCCTAACAATATGAATAAAGTCTTATTTATTGTTCATCTTATAGATCAAAAAGTTTTCAGTGTTGAGTTTTTTGACGGGCATGTTGATGTCCCAGTGATATTACATGGCATTTTCAACCCAGCGGTGGCACAGTGTGTTGCCGAAAATAATATTTAATCACATTTGTTGATTTAAGATCTGAAGGATTACACAAACATAACACAGGTCACACAAATGTGTATTTTCTAACAGGAATGTTGCTGAAAAGTCTAAAAACAAGAGATTTCCTCCAACCTAAAATCAAATAAAAGTATATATTTAAACCTACACATTATTTTCTGTTCTGAATAAATACTTTTTTGTCATTACACGTTATGTACAATGAAACTTGAATGGCTTCTCAGCAGTTCCAATCCAATCCACTTTATTTCTGTAGCACATTTTACAAACACAGTTTCCAAAGTGCTGCACAAGATTATAAAACAATAAATAAATAAATGCTCTATTTAACCCCAGTTCAATCAATCATTATTACCAATAAATACTATAACTATATTGATTAAAAAATATATAACATAAAATATAAATAATGATGGCTTAAAGTGATGTGTGCAGCATTAAAAAGACGTAACAGCTTGGTGGTAAAAACTCTTTCTCAGTCAATCAATGTCAAATTTATTTATAAAGCACATTTACAACTCTAGCAGGCCAAAGTGCTGCACAAGATAGCTTCACAAGGCAATAAAATAGTATAAATAGGACATAAAATCAATGAAAAAACAATCTACAGTTCAAATAAATTGTGAAATCTGCTGGCAAAACTGTATGCAGACACCTCAAGTCAAATAAGTTATCATTTACTATTGTGCGTTTACCTGAGATCTAAATAATCCAGTCACAGGAGGGCACAAGCCAGTGTAGTCGTTGTGCCAGTCCCAAGCATGGATAAATGGAGAGGGTTGGCTCCAGGAAGGGTACTTTTTCTATGATGCAACAAAGTTTACATGTAACATTTGTCTTTTAACAGTGGTTATTATTAAATTATCATGTGTTTTCATAGCCAATTTGGAATGATCTTTATGAAGTTCAAATTTTTTTATTATGCCTGTTAATTGAGTTGACCTTCGAGCTCCTTGTAAATGCCAATCATGCATTCTCATTTGAAGAGCGCCTCTCACTCAAATTTATTGAATAGCTCCCGGAAAAATTTGATCTTTATGGGCTTTTTTGCAGAAAAACATCCAGAACGTTTCTTGGAAGACTGCTTGTTGTCAGCCTAAGATGGCATTTCTTTAGAGATTCTCAAATGAGCAGTCAAAAGGTACATCACAGATAGCAGGTCGTAATAAATGTCAGTGCAACCCAACAGTTGAATTTGTTTTATCAGCTTGTTGAAGAGTCCAAGCACAAATGAAATGTTCAAATTTGATGGCAATAGCACTTGTCCTGTTGATATTTTGGTATGTTGAAAGTGGCTTAGATACACTTGTGGTAGCTGTCAGCACAGCTCAAGCATTATAATCATCCACAGACTTGTATCTTGTGTATTGAAGTAGTTCTATTTTGATTGGTCTGACCTTGTTGCATAGATTTATATCACTGACATATCCCAGACACAGGGAAAGTCTGACAAGAGTAATGGGCTCAACACACAGGAGGTGACGTCACTTCTCCTCTATTTGTTTCCTATGGAACCTTTGCGAGGAGGCGATGGTCGCAAGTCTCTCTCCTGTGAAGCGACATGCGACACTCGTGCTTGTGAAATGTCGCGCTCGTGCATGGTCTCGTGAACACACTGGCTTGTGACACGAGCCAAGAAAGTTGAAAAATGTTTAACTTTTCATCGCCATTGCCTGAGGAGAACCAATCAGCGGGAGCTTCATCAATGGACCAATGAGCTGGCTGATGCTCCTCAGTCACTGAGATCAACATGGAGAAAAAAAATAATACCCTTGTGTCAGGGTTTAAGACATTTACAGATAAGATTTACACAGATGTAACAAAAAAGCTGACCCAAACAAACCACCATTTTTTTTTTCTTTACTGCTATATGGGTTGTACCCAGGCACGCCTTTTTCTCAGACTCAATAATACAAAAAGTCTACTTCATTAAATTTGAACAAATTCTTGCTGTAAGAGCCAGGTTTATACTTGCATAGTTTTCTTTCCTGAGTTGTTTAAAACCTAAAATTTTCTCCAGTTTGACTGGAGCCAGCCAATAAATTCTGTGGGGGACCTGCGATTTGCTTTGGAACTGAGCACAGCGCTCGAACTGTCGCCAGCTGCTGCTGCTCATTGCCTCCCGTGTGTTGGATCATCACACGGTGGCGATGAGTTTTGCCGGTCGCTGTCGTTTGTTACCTCCCGTGTGTCGAGCCCATAATGCAGCAAATGAAGTCTGGAAAAATTTCTGTAAGCAAGGTATGAGTTTGTTTTTTGAGGCTTCATAGTGGCTGCATATTTGATTCTCAACAGAGCACACAACTCACCAGACCTTCAAAAAATATAGTCTAACACATACAAAAACATGTTAAGGAGCTACATTTCTCAAAAGATTATGTACATGCTAAAACAGGGGCAAATACTGGGGGTTCTAAGGTTAGCGTCTCTCACAGGTGCTAAATGAGCGCAGCGCAGATTTAGCACCTGTGACTGAATTACAAGTATACATATACATACATAATGCAATTTCAAGTAAAAAATGCAAATGAAATTGTTCAGCGGTCGTTTTTGATTTATGGGAGCTAAAACTAAAAGAGAAAAACTGAAGCTATAAAGAGGGGTCATTTGCAAAGATACAGCATTTACCCCTTGTCGCTAAAACGCATGCATCTTGACGCTCTGGCCTCCTTGAACTTGTGTTGTCCCGCTTCAAAATTATTAAATATGTGTCATTTACCGGAAAACAATCTTAAAGTGGGAACATAGACCTGCTCCAGACATTCTCTCCTGTATAGCATTACAATAGGGAAGTATGTTTGTATGCCTTTTACACACTCATACAAGATTTGCTCCAGTAAATTTTAGTGGTTACTCAAAGTAAATAGCACGGCTATTTAACACGGCCACAAATAGCAGACGCTACTTTTCAATCTGCACTTGCAATTTACTACATTTTTTAGTAGATATGGCACTATGACTAAATGTTTGATCCAAATCTTTCCATTTTTTAGATACGAACAAAAAATGCTAACTTCAGTCACTAAAAGAATAAATAATTAGTTTTAGATTATTCTTTATTATCGTGATATACAGTGGCCTCCCCTTTGAAAAGTCTTTATAGTTTAACCTTTTGATCTTTTGCCCAAAATATTTACAAAAAATGTCAAAAAACAAAATTGCAAACACAATAAATGTTTCTACATTTCTGCCTCCATTTGTCAAGATAACAGCTCAGAGTCTGTGCCTGTAACTGCTGAAGAGTTTGGAGAAAACATGGCAAAGTGATCATTCTTCCATACAAAATCTGTCCAGGTCCACCGTTGCCAGCTGTCCTCTTCACTTCAGCCCACATGTTTCAATGGGATTCAAGTCAGTAGGACTGGCACAGCCAGTGCAAAACCTTAAT
Organism: Bostrychus sinensis; assembly: GCA_020698575.1. Classification (NCBI taxonomy): domain Eukaryota; kingdom Metazoa; phylum Chordata; class Actinopteri; order Gobiiformes; family Eleotridae; genus Bostrychus; species Bostrychus sinensis. The sequence goes on from CM036239.1 coordinate 9,068,218, forward strand.
TTTGTGCTGAGTTAACCATTTGTGTGTGGATTTTGTGAGTGGAGCCAGCTAGGTGGGATGCTTAATTAGCGTGGGTGGTAGCAACACAAAGCTAATAGATAAATGAGCCAAGTCCTTAGCAGTGGTGGCGGTTTAAGCGCCGATTATCACTAAGTTTACTTGATCTAACGGACAACTGTGCAGAGGAAAGTAAAGCACATACAAGTTGTGAAGTGTGCTCCACACGTGTCCAGAACCTCCAACCTCTGGTGTTTTTTGTCAAAAAAAACACCTTTTTGGATCTAATTTTTGTGTTTTTAATGAAATAAAATGTTATATTCAGCTTCTCATGCTCTCACGTCCCCCCTGGACGTGGAGACAGAAATTTGAGAGTAAACTTTCATAATTTTTGGTAAAAAGTTGCTGTATCAATATGAAGATGTTGAATCATATTGATTTGTATCGTTCTTAATCAGCCTATATTAATCTTGAATCGGATTGAAAAAATTCAAATTGATGCATATCGTATCCTTGCAAAAATATGTTGTTTCACCCCTAAAATGCAGTTCAGTTAAAATTCTTAATTATTCCTCTGAAGTAGGAAATTGGCATGTTCACTGTTGACTATTTTTATCTAGGCACTTACCATCTGAAGCGCAACAACTTTTTGCCACACATCACAACTGTGTTCTTTGGTCTTGTGCGTTTTGCTGAATGACTAAAGGATTTTGCTCTGTGTGTGACCTCATAGTTATTCTCCTGTGAAACAGAAAGTCATGATCGGAATATTTTCTGTTCTAGTTATCCAGGTTTACCAAAATATATATACATACATATGTAAGTTTTTTTTTTATATATATATAAATGATGTGTTTACAATTGTTTTTATTTTTGAAATGATAGCAGCATTTTGTTAATATTTTGACCAAAAGATCAAACTGTTAAAACAATAACAACAATTTTTTTACAGCATTCTTTGTTCATATTTGCCAGCGGTGCCAGTATTAGTGGAGGGCACTGTATAAGGGGTTTGCACCTCAATGGAAAGTGCATTTAAAGCTGAACTACTCTGTCAGTGCTGTCCTGGGTGCTGTACCAATGAAATCTGTTACCTAGCGTTTCCAGCACCACCACTCACCAACAAAGACAGTAAAGCTACTTTTCTGCTTATATTTTTCTAACAAATGTGAAACTCAACCAATCTGCCACCTCGGTATACTAAGAAATCACATCAAACTGTTTAGTGTTAGCTCGATGCAAAGAAATCCTTAATAATACAGCCTGTACTGCATGATACAGCCTATTTTTTCACAGATATTCCAATATACTATTATGATCTGGGCACTACTGTATATCTTTATCAGTGTGAGATAGGAACAATGCCTTGGCTGAGGTCTACACTCTCCAAGTGCGTCTACTTTGTTTATTTCTTTTTGCAATGTTGCTTATTTTTGTACATGACTGCACCGTTCTTTTTCCATAGTCTTTCTAAAAAACAAAACAAAAAAAAAGTCTTTTGTGCAGCACTGTAGGTGGCACATTAACCTTTGAATGTAATTAGTATAATAAAATGTACTCAATTCTGTATGATAAACAAAACACCGTTGCTCATATTATGTCTGTGCACATCGCAGTATGCAAATTATCCGCATGAATTTTGACTGCTGTGACCTTCTTCCATATTTGTTATGACTCATAGCTCATCCTTCTTTACCTCAGAAAAAAAAAATCTATCTGGTTTGCTGACCCTCATCAGTCGGTGTACCTTATCTGCATTCTGGCAAAACATCCATTTATATCCCAGGAAAAATGCAATTCTTTAATTATGTTTTTATATGTAGAAACCAGCACAAGTCAGTCCCAAATTTGCAATTTTATAGTGGGCAATTGTAGTACTCCCAGACTGTTTAAGGATGAGAGAAAACATATCACATGTTGGCAGCAATCATATCATAATAGTGGTATTTACAGCAAAGATGAGCAATATATTGATAACACGTTGAGTGATCGGACACATACTAAGAGCATGTATACAGGTATTTACCTCTTTAGAGTGTGTTTACATGCCCTTGAGTATCCCAGTTATGACAGTATTCAAGATATGAGGTTTACATGCGCTCAGAGAAACATGGATACTCATATCTCTGTATACATGACAAATTATAGTATCCTAGATTTTTAGGGGTCAAGTGTGGTGTGGGTGCTTATAACGCTGCTAGTAACATGTGGCTAAGTGAACACATTATAGCAGCAGAGGGACAAGTGCATGGTTACATCAGCAGTACAAGATAATATATAGTATGTGGAAAAATTACCGCGGGTGTAGTGTAGCGATAGTTTAGTCTGTAACCAGCATGAAGCTAGCCATATTGTTTGGTAGACGTTGCTGCTTTGTTGAAACTGACTAGATTAGATGAAATAGATTATGAGTTTTGAAAATGCAGCTACAAGTTACAGTCAATGTGTCAAAATTACAGCTTGTGCCATGTTTGTTTTGCAGAAATACGTCAGGTAAGGTCAGAAATCAGGATACTGGCATATCCTGGATACTGAATTAAGGATACTGTATTTACTAGGGCTGCACAATATGGAGAAAACATGCGATATTTAGTAACTGTGTTGAAAATTGCGATAACGATATTATTCCGATATTTAATAATAATAATAATAATTCATCGAATTTATATAGCGCTTTTTTGGACACTCAAAGACGCTTTACAATTGATCAATTATTCATTCACTCCTCAGTCACACTTGGTGGTGGTGAGCTACTTCTGTAGCCACAGCTGCCCTGGGGCAGACTGACGGAAGCGTGGCTGCCAATCTGCGCCAACGGCCCCTCCGACCACCACCAAACACAGCCACACTAACACATTCACACAGGCAAGGTGGGTGAAGTGTCTTGCCCAGGGACACAACGACAGTATGCGCTTCAGATGGGATTCGAACCGGCGACCCTCCGATTGCTGATATTTGAAAATAAAGCCTTCTTTTCAAACATAGTTCCTGTATTTACAAGTCAAAACAGTGACAAAATCAAAACTTAACACAGACTAAACCAGGAATAAAACAAGGCTAAGCTGTGACTAAATTAATTAAATTACCTCTAAAACTTGACTGTTTACACATTTGTATTTAGTCACAACACATGTTCTTTTAAGGCTCTGGTGGAAAATGATTCTTCAGTGTAAATCTCTGTCAGATGGAAGACCACAGCGTTATTGCGATATATTTAGATCCTTGCGATGCTGATATTGCGATAATGATAATTTTGCGGTATATCGTCTAGCCCTAGTTTTTACATGCTCAAACACAAAACAAGAATACTTAAAAAACCCGATCATAACTTGGATGCTCAAGTGCATGTAAACGCACTCAATTACAAGGAAAACTCCAGTAGAAAGCGGGATACTGTGGCATGTAAAGGCAGTATTTTGTTTTCTGACCTCACCTGACGTACTGAGCATGTGCGAACTCCAGAGAAGCCGCTTTCAAAACTCAAGCGGCACAGTCTATCTAACAATACGTCCACCTTTATGCTAAAACCTGGATACAGTCTCCGTGTCCCGCTGCTCTCGGATTAAACTATCACTACACTACAGCAGTTGTGGTACTCCGCTGAACATATACCATCTTGTACCGCTGCTGTAACAGTGCACTACAGTTGACACAGCACTTACGTATGTGCTATAAGCACCCACACCACACTTGACCCCTAAAAATCAGGGATACTACAATTTGTCATGTATACAGGGATATGGGTATTACAGTTTCTCTTGAGTCCAAACATTTTTCAAAGAGGGACAGATTTGAGTATGCAAAAAGGTCCAAGGGCCGGCAGATGCATTATATTTATAAAACACAATGTTTTATAAGAATTTTGTTTTCAGTCTTGTTTTTTTTTTTTTAAATGGCATTGTAAGACAAGATTTTTGGAGAATTTATAAACTTACCAAACACATTCTTGGTAATTTTGTTTTTACTTAGGTTCATCTTTTTATAGCCTATTGTCATTATTATTATTATTTAGCCTTAAATTCAGATTGAGGTTGATTTTGAATATTTAAGATACAGTAAAATAAGTAAATGTAGCAGCTGATATTGTTATATTTTAATTTTTTTATTTTAAATGCAAAGAGATTATTTATTTAATTTTTACCATGAATTTGACTTGAAATGGAAAATGCAGGCAAATTAGTATTTACAAAAAGTAAGTATATAGCGTCTTTGTATAATAGTTCAGACTTTTTTTTAAGAATCATCCACATGTATGAGTGGAAGGAGTACGCATGGTGTGGCAAAAAAGCCCAGGGGGGTATGCAAGGCGAAAAAGGTTGCACTAACCCACTCATCTAACCTCAAATCTTTACACTTGCCCATTTTTCCTGCTTCTAAGACATCAACTTTGAGGACAAAATGATGACTTGCTGCCTCCCCACAACATGCGTCATGATAAAGAGATTATTTGTGAGAGCTGTGTCACATAAGGGTTTGCCCGAGAGGTGTATATTACAACTGAATGTACAATAAAAGTAAAAAGCTCCGGGTCTGTTTGCTATTTCAAGCTTTCGTCTCACTGCCCTCTGTCTCTAGTACGTCTCTGTCAGCCTGAGCCAGGTAAGAGATGAGAGCTGGGTTTTTTTTTTTTCCACGGCTAATGGATGATGTGTCGCTGTGAGAAGAGAGAAGCTGATGCATGCTAAGAGCGGGCAAGCGCCACTGACAGATTGTACAAAGCCACAACTCCTCAGTCAAACCCTGCTCTTTTTCTTTCTGCACTAGAATGACATTAGACAGACGGTGTATTAAAGTCTCTTGCTGTGAACCCTATTTTGTCTGGTCTGGTTGATATTTTTCTGGGGGCAGTATGGGTCTAACCAACCTTTAGATTATACTGTAATGGGAAAGAAGATAAACAAGCGTCTTTATGTGTAGCAAAACAACATTGCCTCATTTAACTCGGGGCTGTAGGTGTCCTGCTAAACTATTAAACGCAACAAAGCTCACCTATATATCAGTTTAGCAGCTGGAGGCTTTTTATAAATGATGGTTTTGATAAATCGCTGGGATCCTGTAGATGGACTTCTTATTTTGTGACCCAACATAACACATTTGAACACAATGGATGATGACAAAATACAGATGGGAAATTTACCACATAGCCATTGTTAATGTTGTTTAAATATCATTTTCTAATTTATTTTTATGTATTTTATCAGGATACCCCAAGACCTGCGAGCGGCCGCCACAAAAGGTACGTGAAACAACATCTGATTGACTGTGTTTTATTTTTATTTTATTTTTATTTTTTTTAATAGCAATATTGCAATGATTTCTGATGAGATTATTTTCCTTCTCATTTATTTATACATTTTTGGTCTACTTTAATATAGAATTCTTTACATTGCAAGTTTAAACAACATAACATAAGCACAGGTACATACACACAAATGAACAAAAGTAGGCATGTACACATAAAACGTAAAAAGAGCAAACTTGCATATTTATGTATTTTAAAAAAACACTAAAAACAATAAAAAATAAACACTTCTCTTTGACCAAAGGTGTACGCGGAAGCTAAGGCTTATTAGGCCTATCCTTATCTCCGCATTAATGAATATTCATCTAAATCTAAATCATAAAATATATAATTTAGTAGCAGTATTCATTTTATTCATATTATTCAGTAATGTATCTGTTCATTACTATTGTTTTAAATATATTTTTTTTAATTGGAAGAGTGAATTCCTTAGGTATTCCCCTGCATTATTCCACAAACACAAACAATAAATATGAGCTACACAATTTGACAAATCTTTTTCTTTAACCATTTAAATCACAGTGCCATAGTGAGCATAATGGTAAAATAGCACATAGAAAATAACACAAGAAAAGGAAACTGCACTGAGGATAATCGATGTCCCAGGGCTATGACAGCTTTTGTGTGTCTGGTCTGTTTTTATTTTGTGTTACCAAGTTGTGAAGTTGTGGCCAACCCCAGCAGCAGATCTGACTCTCAATCTGGCCGTGTCATTGCGGCTGCTGGCCTGATCATCTGGCCTGGACACACTGGTGCTCCGCAGTCCCGCCCCGGTCAGCCTGCCATGACCGGGGAGGCAGAAGACGCCTTTTAGAGCAACACTGGCATTGCTTGTTATTTCTGTGTTATTTTGTTGGATCAATTTAAGTAGTCCCCCTGTAGTTTGTAAATGTTATTATGAATTGTTAAAATGATGAACATAGTTTTTCTTCTTGATAAAATGTAGCCAACTGGACAAATGCAGCTCGTTTCTTTTTTGGCTAGTGACACATTGACTTCCACTAGCCACTATGACTATGTTAGATTTAATCCCTATTTTTTTACCACAAATGTAGGCCTTGAACTTCTGTAGTTATGCTTAAGTGTTCCCATGAATGAAAATATATTACTTAATTATGATAATAGAATAAGCAGCCTTAAGTGTATAAAAATTAACTAGGATTTGTTTTATGATAGTTTTTATTTCAAGCATGAAAAAAATACAAATACCAAATATGTAGTCTGAGATTATACATACATAAACACAAACATTTACATATCATTTCACAATTTTATGCTCAAAAGGGAGTGAGAAGAAGCTAGGGCTGCACAATATATTGCAAAATTATCGTTATCGCAATATCAGCAATATTTGTATTATTATAATATTTGTAATAACACAATATTTGTATCGCAAGAATCTAAATATATGGTTTATGGTCTTCCATCTGACAGAGATTTACACTGAAGATTAATTTTACACCAGAGCCTTAAAAGAACATGTGTTGTGACTAAATAAAAAGCCCAGCCCAGTTTTAGTGGTAATTTAATTAATTTAGTCACATCTTAGCCTTGTATTATTCCTGGTTTAATCTGTGTGAAATTTTGATTTTGTCGCTGTTTTGACTTGTAAATACAGGAACTTACATTTTTGTGAAATGTAGTGAATTAAACTTACTATGTTCAAAAAGTAGGCTCTATTTTCAAATATCGCAATAATATTGTTATCGCAGTTTTCAACATAGTTATCGGATATCTAATGTTTTTTTCATATCGTGCAGCCCTGGAAGAAGCTCAAATTTATAACACCTTTGTTTCACGACATGCTAAAAAGATACTATTTATAATATTTATGTAAGTTCATTAGTAGTTGGTTCACATTTCTTTTAGCTTGTCATACTAAAAAATTAACACATGAACATTTCAACTGAGACTATGGCTAGTGAAAACCTTAACTGGAAATAAAAAAAAAAAAAAAAAAAAAAGTTAATGTTAAGCCCTGGTTACGAGAAGTGAGAAGTAAAGTTCACTGAAATGGAGCCAAAAATATGAGCTGCAATGAGCCAGTGCCAAGCTTAGACAAACAGAGAGGGCTGTGTCAGGAAAAGCATCTGCCATAAACACTTATATGAACTAAACCCCTGGGAAAAAAAACAAAGGAGCAGCCAGCAGTGACTTTCTTTCTTGATAAAACCTGATGTGAAGTGATGAAAACTGTTTTATTTCGGTAACTGCATAGACATTTATAAACACCGTGCCTTAAATGTCTTGTTGTGTGACCTGTGTTAAAGTGTAAAAATATATTCGCCCTGGCTAGTGGCTGCTGTGCTAATCAGATGGCATGCTGCGCCGCTACTTCTAAGTATAAATTTGACTTCTTCAGCAGTGACACTTGATTTTGTTGTGCATGCGGCGGCTGCTGTTCTCGGCTCTCCTGTGTATGCTTTCTGCCGGGCCGCCCGCTGAGGCTCCCATGGGTTCTTGATTGGCTCAGCCTCTCTCTCTCTCACAGACCTCTCCCTGCAGGATGCTAATGGGCCTCGGTGTGATATTTAGTATGGAGGCCATGGATGTTTAGAGTCTGCTTCGGCACCTGCTGCGAAGTGGTCTGTGTCTGTATCCGTGTAAGGACAGGAAAATGTCTCATAAAAAACTCACTAATTGCCCTTCCTTTATAGGCAATTGTGCGTAATAAAAAAAAAGATTGTTGTCCCATTTTGTAATTATCTGTGTGCATGTATGTACTGTAAATGCATTGGCGAGTTGGCTTTGTGTGCCTAGATAAATAGAGAGTAAGCGCCACAATGAGGGAGACAAATGAAACATCCGTTATCTTGGTGTAGCTGAGTGCGAGAGGAGCATTTCAAGAACCCTGATTGATCAAAAGTGATGGCCGCGCCAGTGCATCTCTTTGTCTGTTAGAACGAGTGAAAATAAGCTGTTAGTCCTGGAAATGCCAAGGTCAGACTAACACAGCCTCTGTTACTGTCTGTCTTATAGCTCCTGTAGTGGTATCAGTCCAGCCACAGAGCCCAGTGTACACTTTGTGCTGCTCCTAAGCCCAGATAGAGAGGTTTGCATCAGGAAGGTGTAAAATCAATAAATAAATCAATATGCTGGGACACAGAGAATTCAGTGGCAATGATGGAAGGGAAAAGTCTGAATCGATGGAAGTCCCAGTAGTAGTATTGGAGAGTTGTACACAGAACCTACATACAGCATTTAGGTGAATAAAAATAAAACCATTGTACCATAGCGTTGCATAATGTTTTGCACACTGTATTAACTTTTCAAAATGCAATATTGCAGGCAGTGACTTGTCTAGATGCTTATAGGAGACTTTTTAGGCATTTTTCCACTAGTCAGAACAGTATCGGACTGTGTCAGTACAGGACGCCTTAGAACAGGTAGCCCCAAAACCTGCTGGTGTTTCCTTGACTCTGGCTCCAGGAGACCCACATATGTTACATAAACACTGACCCCACACAAGCGCAACAAAAGTTGTGTTAATAAATGAGATAAAACATTTTGAAACTCACTTTTAAAACATAAAGGCGCTGGCAACATTTAATAAAAAGACAAGCATAAATCCTGGTGTGTGTCTGTGTGAGGCTGGTGTGTGTCTGTGTGAGGCTGGTGTGTGTCTGTGTGAAGCTGGTGTGTGTCTGTGTGAAGCTGGTGTGCGTCTTTGTGAGGCCGGTGTGTGTCTGTGTGAGGCTGGTGTGCGTCTTTGTGAGGCCGGTGTGTGTCTGTGTGAGGCTGGTGTGCGTCTGTGTGAGGCCGGTGTGCGTCTGTGTGAGGCTGGTGTGCATCTGTTTGAGGCTGGTGTGAGGCTGGTGTGAGGCTGGTGTGAGGCTGGTGTGTGTCTGTGTGAGGCTGGTGTGAGGCTGGTGTGTATCTGTGTGAGGCTGGAGCTAAAGCTGTATTAGCTTCAGTAAACAGGAGACTATTTCAATTTACTGGCAGCTTTCAGTGCATTAAATTCACTTCTCTGCTCCACTTTAACACATTTTAACCTCTGAACATATAAAAACATGAGTTTAACTCGTGTTTAATCCAGTCTGAATTAAAAAATTAAACATTTAGATTCTCAAAGTGAGAGCCTTACTTCGCTAAACTGGAAACAGCTGTTGCTAATATATGCTAGCTTTAGTTTTAGAAAAAGTTGCCTCAACATTAGCTCGTCCTCTCTTGTAATATGGCTGTTTATCACAAGGACAAGTACGTGTTTGATTAAAAAAAACATTTGTAAGTAAAGATTCTCTTTCGTTCAATCAGCTCGCTGCACTGCCTACCTTTAAGCGTTCCAGACACTTAACCGAGCTGGACCCCATCGGGGAGGAGGGCCAAAAGTAGATTATGTGGAAAGCTTTTTGGGAACACTTTGGAATGCTTTGGGAAGTGGATACACCTCCAAACCGCCCCGTTCCTACCTAGTGGAAAAGCACCTATAGAGGTCAACAGTGCCCGCTTCTCCTTTGGTGCCAGAAGTAAATTCCCTATTATTTTTTTTTCATTGACTTCTTGAAAAATACATATATTAAGAGTTCAAATGCTCAACAGAGGACAGTCAGTTATGGGGTAACTCATGACCATAGCGCAATTAATTTCAATTAAAAAAAAATTATCTAAAACTTGTGAAAAGCCAAAGCTACATGTAAAAATGAATTTGACCAATTTTTCAAGTTTCAGATGGTCATGGTTTACCAATAGCTGTTTAACTTTAAATTTACAGAAATTGCCATTGCCAAGACAGATCTAGCCTGGTCTATTAAATCTATGGAGGAAAAACTGTAGCAACTCATTCTAAGTTTCCATATCAGTAATTACTGAAAATTAAACTGCATAAAAATTCCCACAAGGCTCTCCCCAAATCTGTCTCGAAGCAAAATGGTTTTGTGCTTGAGCTGCATAAACCTTTTTTCTTACTTTTCCATCAGCTTAAACCAGTGCCAGACACATTTCTGCTGCCCGTCTCCTAGCAATTTCAACGTTGTAAAATATAAATTGTTTCTTAATCTGAATCCTTTTACAGCAATGTAGCATTCCCTCTACACCTTTTTCTTTATTAATGGAAAAAAAGGCAAAGGGCGGTTAATAATGCATGCCTAATTGAAAGGACAGTAATGCCACCTGTTCTTTTGATGATGTATGTGTCAGCCCATTGAAGTTTAATAATGTGCCTCTGTGACTCATCCTCAAACATCACACGCAGCAGTTTAACCTTGAAAATATACGTAGAGCAGTGTTTTTGAACATGCAGCAGTAAAATAAAAAAAAGAGTATTTATTAATGCGTTTGTATTATGTTTGTAGCTCTGCGGGACCGTGTGCTGAAGAGGAGGCCAGTGGAAACAGCCGAAGACACAACCGTCACAACAGAGATGGAGCCAGCGCAGTCACCGGTCTGGAGAGGAGGCTGGAGGAGCTGGAGCAGGTAAATGCACAGAAACTATAATTATCCTTCACATTCTGCTGCTGCTACTACCACTACTTCTATTAATACTACACTGTATAAAGAATATTGCTGCGAAAACTCAAGGCAACAGGATCCCTCAAGATTTTTTAACTCAAACTCTCAAGTTTTCAACAACTAATATTTTTTGTTTATTTAATTTGATGTTCATACATCTAAAAACTTTCAATTTTATGTTTTACTCATTGTCATTAATTTTTTAACTCCTCTTACAGCCAACTTAATATCTATTGTTCAGAAAAAGTAATATTCTTTTGTTAAATTCAGGATATTTAGTTTTTATTATCAAGAATAATATCTTTTCTGAACAATGGAAAGTAAGTTGGCTGTACCCTGAATTTAAAAAAAAAAGATAGATTATGAAAGTAAAAGTTAAAATTGAAAGTTTGTAGATGTATGGTGAATAAAAATATATATTATATTATACCCCAAAAATCAAAATTCTTGAGGGATCCTGTTGCCTTGAATTTTGGAGTTTTAACAACATTTATTTTTTACAGTGTACTACTACTACTACTACTACTACTGCCACTTTGTCAATAAAGTCCGTCAGTACTTTTACTCAAGTCAGTTTTCAAGATGAGGGAAGTAATATTTTATTCCTCTAAAATAGACTCAGACTCTTACTCAGTGATCTACCAGTGCTCTCTTTGGCTATCCACATTACATAAACCTAAATACATTTCTGATCAGCAATAATCAAATACTTCCTACAGTCCATCCTCAAAGCACTTGAATTTCCAGTTCTTAAGCTCGACTTCCTTACAGTAGATTTTCTGTAAAACCCTGGCAGAATTTCTCGAGCCTCATTGTCACCAGAGATGACCTTTTACACTGCAGATACGTGTGTCCCTCCCACACAGCGGCTCTCACACTCAGCCCTGCTCTGTTGCCACTAAAGAAACTCAGCTTAACCCTGCTGCACCCCAAGACATTTTTTTGATGTTTTATAACAGTTTTTTGTGGATAACTTTGGCTGTGTTGATTCAAATGGCATAGATTTTGCCTCAGGTGTGAACTTTTGGATGGATTTTCGAATTTCAGATTTTTTTCTGAAAATTCCTCTTAAAAAGGTGTCTTAGGAAAAGACATTTTTTGTGCCACTGACTCCCATTCAAACAACATTTTTCTAATACACTTTCTTTGCAATCTAATTTCAAAATTTTTATCAAGTATTTTATTGATTCATGATAGTGAGGGATTGGAATTTTATTTTTTATAGTTTTTTACTAGGTGGTGCCATTTCCCCATAAATGGTAGTAGAGGTCTAAATGGGGAAATTGCCCCATTAATGTTTATATAAAATATTGTGCCTGTAAGGCAAAAAAAAAAAAAAAAAAAAAAAGAACTAAAATGAGTTGGGTGTGTTTTAAGGTTGTCATAAATTGGTGTGAAAGTGTTTGTTCAGAAATTAGTTTATTTGTGTATGCATGTAGTCCAAAATGTAGTCTTTAATAATAATAATAATCATAATAATGGATTGGATTTATATTGCACTTTACAAGCTTGTCAAGGCTTCTCAAAGCGCTTTACAATTAGGTGCATTATTCACTCCTCAGTCACCCTGCTCTGGGGCAGACTGATGGAAGAGTGGCTGCTATTTTGCGCCTACAGCCCCTCCGACCACCACCAGACACAATCACACTGACACATTCAAACATAGGCAAGATGGGTGAAGTGTCTTGCCCAAGGACAAAACGACAGTATGCAATGTCTGTAGTGGGGCTCAAACAGCCAACCTTCGGCCCAATTTACTGAGATCTGCCTCGGTGCAGTGCAGAAAAAGTGCCTCTGTGTGTGTTGGATGTGTGCATGCGCCACAAAAACTAAGGGGCTAAATTTCAAAAACAGAATGAATTTTTGCAATGTATGATGGGGACTGAAGTTAATCATTGTAACCATGTTGAACAAATGAATTATTGACTATAAGATCATTTTTCTTTGGCAGTCTTTATTGGTGCATTTTTTGTGCCTTAAGGCAAGAGGTGTGACTAAAAAGTTTGGGGCGCAAAGTTTAAAATCCTTTGCTGGAAATTATGGCTATGACCTTGAGAACTTTATATTTGTACATTATAAGAGGACATGTTGGCCTAAGGTTAAAGAAAGACTAAAGCTGATTTTAAAGTTTCTAAAAGTCAGTGGTCAGGTTAGGTCATGGAGAATGTGAAAGTATGAGTGTATTACATGACCCTTCACACAACAGTAAGAATAGACTTTTCATTTCCGAGCACATTCATAGCATGGAGCATTTCGTGCTACCTGCTCCATCGGTTTCTATGGAAACCCGCTCCTGCTGAACCTCATCATGTTTAAAAAGAAGAAAGTGGGAATCAAACATTGAATTTATAGCCTAATCTTAGTGCAGCAATAAATGAAGGTCGGGAGTAGAGTCACTGTGATAAGCTTCAAATTCACAGGGAGCTATTCTGATCATACGTTTGAAAAAAAAAAACAGTGGCCAATATTGTCAGCCGACTCCGGATCTGGTAAGCTTTGAGTGACAGGCCAAAGTTAATCTGAATGTACTGGTGCGTTTGTGTACATGTGTGCTTAAAGTTACAATAGATAGCACATTTTTATAGACTGGCACCTACAGCTCTAACAATAGCTTTGTATGATTTTTCAGGAGTTGGCCCGAGAACGACATGAGAATGCTCGGATGCTAAAGGCCCACCAAGAAAAGGACGACCTCATTGGGAAACTAAAAGAAGAAATTGACCTACTGAACAGAGTGAGTGCAGACATTTTGATGGTCGGGTATTTTCGGCAATTTTTGTGTTTTCATCTCCAAATGGTTTGTGGGGACTGAAATTATCATCTGGCTTTTTAGTGCAGTTGTGTGTAATAGCTGTGTTTTTCTCTGCAATCACTGGTTGAACGTCATTATCTTTTTCTTTTTTCTTTTTCTATTACACATAGCATAATAGAGCATAACAGAGCATGTATTTGATAGTAAATACATGTTTTGTGGCATTGTAATAGTAACTTTGCCTGTCAAATCTTTATTTAAAAAAAGAGATTACTTGGAACTTCTTGGGTTACAATTATCACTTCTTAAATTGTTCACAAAAGCTGGTTTGGAAAGAGGAATGTCATTACTCTAAAAGTGAGTCGCGCCTGTTCCTGCCTCTTTCAGTGCTATTGGAGATACACTTAAGGAACAGCAGCAGCATTGTGCTCCAATCTCAGCAGGTTTGGACAGGGCTTGTTTGTTGAACAAAGCAGAAAAGAAACAATCAATACAAAGAATTGTCTTGTGGTGACTGAAAGACCAAAAAGTCAGAAGCTAAAACACAAACTTTTTACTTTTTCATTTGGAAAGCAAACCGAGGAGAAAGGGTAGTCATAGATGTGTAGTGTAATAAATACAGGTTTATTAGGTAAAAGTAGATTTTACATTTTATTGTCCCCTTAGGAAAATTAATTCTTTGCATTTGACCTATCCTTCACTGCCATTGGGACAACCTGTCAGGAGCAGTGGGCGACCTCTGGGACCCTTCTGCAGAGCCAGGATCCTGGTCAGGAGTCTGTAGCTGGAGGATTGGCCTGTTGTGCATGTTTTTGAAGTTGATTAAGGAGAGCAGAGCGCCCAGAAGAAACCCCCCCAGACGACGGGAGCACATGCAAACTCCACACAAAAAGGCCCCACATGGTCCAGGAGTTGAACCTTCTTGCTGTGAGGCGAGAGTACTAACCACTAAGCCACTGTGACACCATGCGGCGCAGAGAGACTCTTCTCCAGAGCTTGAGCCAATATCTTGGTCAGAGTACCTTGCTGGAGGATTAGGATTAGCTTATTATTCGTTCTTTTGGGTTGTTGGGGTAAACCATAGCACCAAAACTCACCTGAGCATGGGGAGACCATGACCAGTTCTGGAATTTAACCTGAGACCTTCTTGCCTTTAGGCTTTCTTGTGTGCACATAGTCGAAGTGGCACTGATATGTATGTTAATCCAACCAGAGGGCCAGTGTATTTTTTGTGCATCAGGAAAGGCATTCAGTGTAAAACCTTTGCTGTATTAAATGCAAATTACGGCCCGCTAGAATGCTGGATGATTTGCTGGGTCAAAACTGGAAGAGAAAAACTGATTGGAAAGAAGTGGTGTATTAGAAAAGACAATTATTAAGTAAAGGACACGCTAAGCTACTGAACTGACACTTTGAGCAAATGTGGAAAAGTTAATTTTAACAGTTTAGGGTTGTGCTTTCTTCTCAGAGCATTTTTAGAATGAAAGGTAAATTCAGCCGCCTGTACCCTTTGTGGTTTATAAACAGTTTAAATGTAGCTGGTGTATTTGAATGGTTATGTGAGTGCAATAATATAAAAATAAAACAAATATATTTTCTTGTAGATGGGAGAGATTAACATGTCAAATCCAAGCTATTTGTTCAGCCAAATGAATGTTGTCCCTCCTCTGTTACCATACACTGGTCTCCTGTGCTAATACAAGAAGTGCAATATTGCAGGAGACATCTCGTAGATAACATCACATGCACAGGAAGCCGGTCATAAGAGGAGCCTTTATGTACGGACAGTCAACATGTTGATAGCCATCAGAAACGTCTCGTAGTGAATCTCGAGCAAGGGCTGATGGGAAAGTGGGAGATAAGGCCTGATCCAGTCTGGCGTCTTTGCTCAAGAAGGTTGAAGCCTGTGCGACTGTAGGTTTATTTAGGAGTGAAAGAAATAGATAAAGCTTAGCCACTGAACCTTTATCAGACTCTCCAGAAACTTTGTAAAGAAAGTCTGTTCTTATGATCCAAAAGGTGGGATTCTCAAAAACCCTTATTGTATATCACAGTTGGTTACTTCTTCAGAATGCAAAGCCTAACTGTTTACTCTTTTGTAGGATCTTGATGACATAGAAGATGAGAACGAACAACTCAAACAAGAAAACAAGACTTTGCTCAAAGTTGTGGGTCAGCTGACGAGGTAGAAGCCCCAAGCACAAACTACGCACCTGCTTCCATTCCTCTGAGAAAATCTACTTGGCCCCTACCAGCGGCCGGCTCGGGGTCAACTCTTTTACCTTTTACTCCGTCTGGCTTTCTGAGGCGAAACTGTACACAAGTGTCAAAGCTTGCACTGCTTCCCCTGAGTGGGATTTCTCTTTTGTAGTGAAAACCAGCCATGGAGTTGATTTCTACCCTGATGGAGATTCTTTATCACAATATATTTAATGTCTTTATTGTATATTTGGTATGTTTAAATGTTTGCTTTTAACGTGGCCTCTAAAAGTAAAATGAATGTAAGTGCTGCACCTAAGAAACACAGAGCCTTGTAATGCAATTTTAAAAACAAAATAATCCTAGTGCTTTATATGTAACACAAATGCTAGGTTTACTTATTCACTTTTCTTTAATACTTCCTCAGATTTTTAGTCTAAATGAAGTATCATATTATGGAAGCCTATTTGGTAAAGTTAATAAACTAGCTGTATCACTTTCTGTATTTTAGTATAAATATATGTTGGTGACCTTGTACATTATGTGTATTTTTCTCTGTGGTTGGATTACAAGTTGATTCATGTTTAGCTGCTTGTAAAGGTGCAAAGAGGGCTACATTGCATTACATGTATTATAACCAAATGAACTGAAGGGCCATACTAATTACAAAGCATCTTTGTAACTTGTTTATAGGAAAAGAGTTCGCTCGCTATTAGATTTTTCTTATCTTTTTATTCTGACAAGATATACTGCACTGTTCAAGGGGCACTTCTGGCTTAGATTTTAAGCTGGTAATAAAAAAGAAAATCTGACTTTCAGGGGTAAAAGATCTTCTTCCTCTCACAAACGGACATCTTCATCTCTTTCCCCCATTGCATTATGCATGTACAGGAGATTAAGACATTTAATAAAAGTTTGATTATTTCTCTCAGTCAAGTCTCTCGTGTTCATTAAGGCTAATTTGATGTGATGATACCGTGCCACTGATTCTGTAATGTAATATGGCTGGGGGCTGGATTTTAACACACACACTTTCACACACACTTATACACATATAGTAGCAGCAGTGATGATTCAAAATGCCAATCACAGTTCTGGATGTGCAAAAAAGGCCACCATCCTGGGACAGAGAGCCTCCATTCTCCTCCATTATACCACCAAAATCCATTAATTCCCCCTCACCTATTGACAGACCTGAGAGAGACGGCTCCATATACGGACCACATCAGCAGTAATGTCAACTAAATTTTCAGATAATAGCCTCTTTTAACTGATGGAAAGAGCTTGAGGCTTTTCTCATTATCCCTATTAGCATTTTTATGGAAAGTTGTAGGGTTTGTCATTTGAAGTAGTCCCATAGAGGTGCAGGCAATTCATCTTCAGCTTTATTCGGTCACGCCTATTCACTTTTTTTTTTTTTTACCAGCACTGAGAAGATAGTCACTGCAGTTAGGACAATATTTAGAGTCATATGCAAAAGACTGGGCACTCCTCTGAGGTTGCATAACAATTTACTCTGTCTTAACAAAGAAAGATTACAGAGGTAGGTCATTAATTTTCTAGTGACGTCTGAGTTTAAGGATGTTTTCCGAACTGAGATATGTCTGTCCACAGCACGATATTCCATTATGAATCTGGCTTGTCTAAAGGAGCTTTTGCCTACCTCAAGTGACTGTTTGCAGGTTGTCTTTAACCATTCTCACCATTCCTTGCCTAAGTCTCTTTGGTATTTTTCTTGGCCTGCCACATCTGGCCTTAACATCAACTTTGCCTGTGTCCTTCCATTTCCTGATTACCACCTTAAATACCTTTTCTCATTATTGAATGCACCTGTCTATGAAGTTCAAGGCTTAACTAACTAATCTAATAAGTTTTGTCTTGCAAGTAATCCATTTTGAGAAGTTACATGCATTCAAATCAGCAAACTTATAAGGGTGGCCGAACTTTTGCACACACAGCAATGCATTTAATCTCATATACCTAAATACTGCTACACTAAAAACTGTTGTTAGAAAAACATCCTAGAAAGCAGATGTCACTAGAAAATGAATGACATACCTCTGTGATTTTTTTTAGTGAAGCCAGAGTAAATTATTATGTAACCTCAGAGGGGTGCCCAAACTTTTGCGCATGACTATAAGTCTGAAAAGAACAAAGTATGGCTACACAGTTTTAAAAAAAGAAAGGGGAGATATGTTGTTCTCTGTATGTCTTGTTGTATCTTTTGTCATAGATGGTTGGACTCAGTGGTAGATAACAACAGTTGCGTCGGTGAAAAGGCCACCGTTTTTCAAGTCTGCTTAAAAATGCTTTTTACAAGTTGTTACAGACATTTACCGCCATTTACAAGGAGTTGTACAACTTCAATTATCCTAGAGAGTAGAGGGAAGCCTGTGTCGCAAAGTGAAGAAAAATGGGATCTTAGATTTGTAGGCCCAGTATCCATTCCTATTATGCTGTAATTTGCTTGTCCAATTTTACAGTACTTATTTCTTCCTCCAAGAAGGTTATGCTTTTGCTGGCGCTGGTCTGTTAGCATTAGCAAGATAACTATGGTCTATTTTTGACGGTCAAGGGAAATTATAGTAACACATTAGTTTAGGGTTCACCTATTAACCATTAACTAAGTGCTATTAATCCCCGAGTCTGTGAGACCATAATCTACAAATAATTAGCCACTAACTAACATATTCACCTTAACAAACTTAACAAACAAGAAGTTAAGAAATTCTTGGACATAAATTATCATATTAATACGCTTTTTGGAGTATAAGCATTATTAGGTAATAGTACCACAAATATCTTATTAAGATCATAACTTACTTCCTACTAATGAGCAGTAATTATGAGTTTATTAAGAGGAAAATGTTAGTTAGTTGCTAATTACTTGTAGAATATGGTCACACAGAATAAGGCAGTGGTTGTGTACCCCCAAAACCCACCTTAGTCCTGGTTTAACCTGGTTTAAACCTGGACCTAGTTTAGTTGTTTTGAATGTTCCTGGTTTTCTCCTGTTTTTTTTTTTTTTTTTTTTTTTTTCTTTTTCTCTCTTTAACTCTATAGGGCAATAATTTACTCCTGAACTAGAAAATCCTCAGTTCAAATCCAGGTTTCATCTCAATGTCTTTACCACTACAGAGGTCTGTAGTGTTTGTGTTTATGCTAAGAATTAAAGGTACAGTCAAGCTTTGAATAATCTGCATGTCATTCACATTTTGCTGGTTATACATATAATCAAGCTTCATATAATTTCATATATTCATTATAGTAAAAAACTTCAGTGTTGTGAGTGTTTGCAGTGTCATGATAATGTAATGTGATCATCGTCATGCATTCTTTGAAAAATGTGCGACTTTGTAACTGTGAGGGAAACACACTGGGCCTTACTGTAGATAAGATAAAACACAAAGAGGGATAGAGTTTAATTTGGTTCCTGATTGTAGTTTAGTGCAACTGCCACTAGGGGATGCAATTTAGTGGGTGTGGTTAAATGCTGATGACATCAGAATGGGCGTGTACCAGGCTACATCATGGGTTGTAAATTTCCACTACTTAATGATTTATCTAACTCTATAATAATGACCTTGATGAACTTTTGTGGATGTTACAAACTGAGCATCTGCAGCAGGTGCAGGGGTTGGCACCAGTTCAGTTGGGATGGTCCAATATGTATGATTACAAATTAAATTTGAGTCTAGACAAATAATAACTGGTTATTTTCAAGGACATATGAAAATTAGTGTTATCAAAAAAGTTTAAAAGATCATGTTTGGATGAGCTTGGGGGCTTTTGTGGGGACCGGACATGAGCTCTGTTTGTTGTGTCTTGCAATAAATTTTTTTGCGCTGGACTCTCTCTCATCTGCTCCTTGTTTTTGGATGTATTTTTTATTCTACAATGTGTTGTATGACTTGTTCCAGATGTGCAAAACAGCAGTACCAATGAGTAGTGCAAGTTTTAATCTCCAGTCTTACAGTATTAAGTAGGCTGTTATTTATGCACCATTAACACTGACAGTAGTGTTATAAAGTTTGTCTTTACTTCATATTGAAAATAAATGTATTAAAGCTTTAGCTCTGGACGTTTGTGAGACGTTTCGCTGAATAATGTGTTCATTATTGCATTCAGCTTTAATGGAGGAAGCTGCCATTTTAGACACAGGCACATTTTTTTTTTTAACATTGCAGAAAGACTGTTGAAAATTAACTTAATTAAATGACTATAAGGTATGAAACTGTTTGTAAATTATCCATTATCCTCCTTGCCACCCCACATTTTTTTCTCTAGATCTACCCCTGCTATTTCTAATATAACAGATATGATCAATATATAAACACATATTGAGGCTTAGTCATACTCTGGAAAACCTGCCTTATATCATTGCAGTATACTTATATTGTGTATATATTGCTGAGATGTGGGTCTACATCTGGTGCAGCAGAGTGTGTTTGATGCTGGGAGGCTGATATCCTGCTCAGAGATGAGAAACAGGCCTTATCTTGTTCTTGGAGAAACCTGGCAATATTTCATTATCACTTGGTTTCATGCTCTTGGTTTTTGGCCTATCTCCTCAACCCCCTTGGGTCTCCAGCGCAAGGAAGCACTCATCCACACACCGGATTGCACAGGTCAGGATGCTACAACCAGTAAAATAGTCAGATGGAAAATCAGACTGGCCATATTTTTGCACTGACCTCAGCTCTGTCCTCCTGGGTAATTTCATCATGACAGACAATATTCAGCCAAGTCAGAAAATTATGTCATCTGTCTTTAGCCAACATCATTATCTCAAAACTTACAGGCAACTGAGGTAAAAATATTGAAATTGAAGAGATCGTTATACAGGGTGTCCATAAAGTTTCTTTACAAAAAAAAAAATTACAAAGTCAGATGATGAGATATTTTAGTCAGATTTGTTCATGTACTTAGTGGTTATCAAAGTTTTTAATCACAATACTGCTGCCAGACAGTTACAACTCCACATTCAGCAGTGCACAAAGTCAAGAACTTATGACTGCACGCTTACAAAGTGCAACTCTTACAGCCTGCACTCAAGCCAAATGATAAACCAAGATGAAAAGAGTTTGCAGTTAACACTGGAACCAATTTCTGAGTATGAGCCAAGTTTGTTTTAGTGATGCAACCTTTCATGTTTGAGGGAAACTGAACACACAGAATGTGAGAATCTGGGCTCAGAACAGCTCCATGTGACTCGAGAACTTCACTGAGATCGTCCAAAGGTGAATGTGAGCTGTGGGATCACCACTGATGAGGCTCTGCTACAGAGAACATGGCAACAAATCCAGTACTGTCTTAATGTCCTTCATTCAACTAATGCTGCCCATATAGAGGTTGATTAAATGAGGCAAAATAACTTCAATATTTCCTCCTCACTTTGTAATAATTTCCACATATTTGTCTGTTCATTTCCTTTTGTAATTTTTTTTTAATTGTAAAGAGAATTTAAGGACACCCTGGATTTCGAGCTACACCAATTAGGCATTACATTATGATCACCTGGTGATTATTGGTGGTTATAATGTTATATTATTATAACCACTTGCCTTATATGCAACCAAGCTTTCATGCAACAAACTTCTAACAGAACCAGCATCAAATAATTAGCTCTGTTGTTGGATTGGAGCACACAGCCTTCGCTCCTCTACCATTCCTTCCTTTAATCACTTTTTTTAATAGATACTGGCCGAGAACACACCACAACATCTGTGATTCTGAAGATGCTCTGACCCAGTTGTCTATTGCAATTTGGCCCTTGTCAAACTCACTCAAATTCTTATTTGTGCCCATTTTCCTACTTCCAACTTTGGGACAAATTTAAGAAAATTTGACAAAACAGGCACCATAATGAAGAGATATTCACTTTACATATCAGGGGACGTAATGCTGTGCCTGATTGGTGTATTGTAACCTTGCTTAACACAACATAATCTCCCTCTGTTATTGTTTGATGGAGCTTTTTCTGATGTGCCACAATGGGAACTTGCCTTCTTGAAGTGATGCTTTTGACAGAGTAATTGAACACAGCGCTGTTTCAATGCTGCAGCTGCAAGAACAAGACTTCGTACACTTCATTTACACTTTTCTCAAACCCTCAACCACATGCAGCTCTGGTCAAACTGGTTAAATACTAAAACATGTTACAACAGACAGGGATGACAAATGAGTTCAGGACTTGTCTTTCCAGGCACATGTCACAAATTTGAGAGTAAAGCTTGGATTCTATTACAGAAATAAATCCTGCTTCTCCCTCAGAGCGCGTAAACTCCTGGTATCTGCAACCTTTTTACCTGTGTTGGACTATGGTGATGTTCTATATATGAATGCTTCTACAAAAGGCCTTCAGTCTCATTGAGATTTGTAATGGGCTGTAGTCGTCTGACTCATCACTGTGAACTTTATTCAAGAGCTAAATGGCCATCTCTGAGTATATGAAGATATACTCATTGGATGCCTCTGATTTATAAGGCTCTTCTTGGCTTTGTCCTGTCTTATTTAAGCTCTCGCCTACAAAGAAATGCTCTTCGTTCATGTGATATTTATCATTTGTTTGTTCCCTGTGATAGAACTGATTTGGGGGAAACGAGCTTTAAGTTACGCTGCCTCTTCTGCCTGGAATACGCTACAAACTGAGTTGAAACTGTCAAATCTGATTCCTCTTGTGATTTTTGTGAGAAAAAAAACAGCAAGAGTCCCATGAACAGTGCTTGTGTTACTCTGCTCTTATCTATTGCACTTTAAAATACCTGACTGCCTGTAATATGTAACCTTTTTTATAGTTTTATTGTTACTGACTTTTGTAACTGTATTTATTATTGTTAAGCTGTTGTTATAATTCATAATGACATGCGCTGTTGACCTCTTGGACAGGTTGCCCTTGCAAAAGAGATCTTGATCTCAATGGGTCTTTTATCTGGTAAAATAAAGGTCAATATATAAAGATAAATAAATGAGCTAATGGCAGTCTAAAGCCTACTACTACTATTAATACTACTTTTACCTACAAAATATCACTTCCAGATTGTGTTCATTGTGTTTTTTTGTTGTTTTTTTTTAATGTAGTGGAGTAAAAAAGTATTATATTTATCTTTTCGGTGTAGTGGAGTAAAAGTAGTATGTTTCTGCTAAAAATAACATTCAAGTAAAGTACAGATTCTCAAAAACTATACTTAAGTACAGTACTCAAGTAAATTTACTTTGTTACTGTCCACCTCTGAAGATATCTGACTACTATAGAAACTGTCATAAGCAGGGGATGTTGCTGAACGCATTCATGTATTATAACGGCAAAACTATCAAAAATGATGTGATTTCTCCTCACGAGTTAAAAACAGGGGTGGCAGTAAGTGTAAAACATGTCTTACTTACAGTGGTGGGGATAATGGAGAGTGGAGAGTTGGGGTCTAGTTCATTTTAGGTAAACCATGGAGCTTTGAGAGTAACATTTTCTGACAGAGGACAGATGTGCGTAATTGAGTACAATTTCTAGACAGAATAAGTCTAAAACATAGACCTGTATTGTTCTGATAGTACAGCCTGCACTCTGTGTTTGTTTTGTTTTGTTTCTGTCCCTATCAAATCAACCTCAGAAAATAAATAAATAACTGTGGCAGCTGGTCCCTAGCAAACATGACAATACATTACATCAGTGGGAACAAGCAAAAACAAAGGTAAAACTTAAACTGATTATTATATATATATATATATATATATATATATATATATATAGTAGAAACAGGTTTTCTTGTACCTGAAATGCTGAAGGTCATGAGGCTTGTTTAAGGTTTGAACTGCGCAAAGATCTGAAGAAACAGCGTACGCAAGGTACAATACTTTATTGTCCCTGTAGGGAAATTTGTTCTCTGCATTTGACCCATCCCTCAGTGCTGCTGGGGCAACATGTCAGGAGCAGTAGGCAGCCACGGTGCAGCGCCCAGGGACCCTCCTCCACATCTTGAGCCAGCTATGTACTCCTGGTCAGGAGTACGTAGCTGGAGGATTGACCTATTGTGCATGTTTTGAGGTTGATGAGGAAAACCCACCCAGACATGGGGCGAACATGCAAACTCTGCACAGAAAGGCCCCACACGGTCCAAAGAAAACAGCATAATATATAGCATAAAATAATACATATCACAAAAACTATATAAGGCAAAATTACCAAAAGTAATAGCAATAACAAGTAATAGCTTTTCCAAAATGGCCTTGTGTATAAAAGTATACCAATGCTGTATCTGGTTATTTAAGAAGAAAACTCCAGCTGGCAAGCATAAAGTACAATGGTGGGTCCTAAAGGCTGAGCCTGTCTATCTTAGAGGGGGTCCAATTTAACTAAGGTCTTGGGGCAGGTAAGTCTATATATAGTGTGACTGCAGTTAGGGCTGCACAATTATTCAAACTCAAACCGAGATCGCAATTTGAACTGTTGCAATTAGCAAATCGCAAAGGCTGCAATTATTTAGGTGATATAATGTCCTCTGCAGAGAACAAAATATCCCATCCCCACTGGATCTTAATCTGTATACACTGCAAAAAATCAATATCTACATTAGTTAAAAATACTTGAATTCAGATTATTAATCTGAATTCAAGCAATTTACACTAGACTGGATTTATTTACTTATTATATAACTTACTAGATGATTTGACTTGTTTCAAGTTATTTCTTCTTTGTTTTAAGCAATTTTTGACTTATTTCAAGCAAAATTATCTGTTCATGGAGTAAGTGGAATTTTCTTACCCCATAAACAGAATTTTTTTCTTGCGTTTGCCCAATACAAGTAATTTAAAAGTCTGGATTTAGATTTTTTGCAGTGTACAGCTGTAGTTTAGACCTCTACAGACATGAACTGAGGGGCATGTGATTCCTTGGATTAGTTCAGCAGTGAATATTTCAGTATCAATACTCCATTAAATGCTTAAAATGTTTACTTTGAACCTAACACTGATTTTAGAAAATATATCGCAAATCTAATTGCAGCCTTAATACCTGTCAGAAAAATCGCAATTGGATATTTATTCATAATCATTCAGCCCTATCCATAGTCCATCTGTGATAAGAATAAGTAAATTACAAGATGCTTAGTATACAGTATATGTACAATCCTTTAAAATTTGTAATGCATAATTTTCTGCTGTCAAATGCATTCCCATAAATCATCAGATAAACTCCACATTATTAAGACTTCAAGGCACAGTTGCCCATTTACTATTCTGCTGCGTTGCTGCATGAATCCCGTTGTTTTACCCATCTTTTCCCATGAGAAAACAGTATCAAAAATCCACACACACATGGTTCACCGTAGCATCCAAACCAATTTGTTTTGTCTTGTTGTTTCCACACAAACAGTGGAAGGAAAGCTCCCATGTGGCGTACACAAGCCAGATGACAGACCTGAGTGACTTGGCTTGTCTCTGCTGGGAATTAAATCATCTGTGTTTCTAAAGATCTCCTTTTTTTTCCTCACCCCCTCAGCCCACCGTTGCTATGGAAACCAGATATGTGCTGTATCACAATCAATCTTAAAAAAAAAAAACATGTCTCTTCACGTTCAATCATGCCCAACTGAAGCCCATCTGATGTGATGTGCTGTGCAATTGCAAAGCTTCTCCCTCTGAGTGCAGACACCAACGTCACACTGAGTACAAAATGCCGATGTATTGAACGCCGGTTTTGCATTTGCCACCCGTTGACTCCTAATGGGCGCTGAAAACATTACTGAGAACATTTTTTTTTTTTCAACGTGATATCGTGACTTATTTGTGTTCCAGTCTAAAAAAAAAAGAAAAAACAAAAAAAGAGTAAGCCTTACTTCATGCGACAGTTCCTGCTCTCCTCCAGTGGGGGGCGGTGTTTCCAGCAGCTCATGGATCATGGCAGTTCTTTATTTATTGGGCTTGTTGTCTGCTTTGTGAACCTTGGTGATTATGTATTGGCAGAGAGGTTAGCTTCGGGGAATAAGGGGGGCTTGTAATATGTTTTATTGGAGATTCCTCCTGAAACAGATCCAGTGTAAAACATCTCATTGATTCATGTAGGTTACCACAGTGTTTCTCAGTCTGGGGTACAGGGACCCCTAGGGGTATTTGCTAAAAAACATTTGCGATCTATTAAAACTTGAAAAAGATCGAGAAAATCGTGTCTCATTGACGACGACGATAAAAAAAGTATTAAAATGAGGTGAAACTGCTAGAAATATCATTTGATTAGGCCTATTAGTTATTTTAATGATTATTTTTCATGAATTTTGTTGCTGAAAAATATAGTAAAATAAGTAAATATAATAGAAGTTTATCTTGCTATAGACCCTTCTGTTTTTGTATTTGTGTTTATTTCCAAATATGTTTGTGTTTTTATATTTGTGTACATGTACCCAAATTTGTGTGACTGTTCCCAAATTTATGTGCATGTTTCCAAATTTGTGTACGTGTTTTTGTATTTGTGTGCGTGCTTCCAAAATTGTGTACGCATCTTTGTATTTGTGTGCATGTTTCTGAATTTGTGTACACGTTTTCATATTTGTTTGTGTGTTTCCAAATTCGTGTGCATGTTTCCAAATTTGTGTGCGAGTTTCTAAATTTGTGCACGTGTTTTTGTATTTGTGTATGTTTTTGTGTGCGAGTTTCTAAATTTGTGCACATGTTTTTGTATTTGTGTATGTGTTTTTGTGTGCGAGTTTCTAAATTTGTGTGTGTTTTTGTATTTGTGAGCATCTTTCCAAATTTGTGTAAGTTTTTTTACTATTTGTGAATGTGTTTTCATATTTGTGTGTGTTTTTCCAAATTTCTGTGCGTGTTTTTGAATTTGTGTATATGTTTTTGTGTGTGTTTTTCCAAATATGTGTGCGTGTTTTTGTATTTGTGTTTATGTATGTGTTTTTGTGTGCTTTTTTTCATATTTGTTGGCGTAACTTGTCCTTCAGGGCCACCATAGGATAAACATGTCTTTACAGCGCACACGACAACAAACTCTTTGACTCTTGACTGTGGATGGATGCATTTTAAAACTCGGCTTATTCTCTGTGGTCATCTCATTTGTGGTGGCAGTAGCTTCATTATTGACGTTAATCAGGTTGCACAGATGCCTTTAGTTGAGTTTTTGCCATTTCTACCGTTTTCCCCCATTTGCTCATCCATTTTAATAAGCCTCCAGAGAGAGAGAGGGGGAGCGTGTGAATTTGAATGTTGCTGATGACTCACAAAGTCCATGGCGAGTGGAAAAGGAGGCGGCTCCGGGGAAGCATCCGCAGCCTCTGAAGGTCACTCTACGCCACGTTACCATGACAGCGCCGGCCTCCCTCCGACAAGCGATGGCTGTGGTGTTTGTGCTGTGATTTCAAAAAAAGTTACTAATGTAATATAAGTGTATTAGTAATGAGCTCTTATTTGTACAGTGGCTCAGAGGTGCAAAACACATTTTTACACTTAAAAACTAAACACTTTTACAAATTCACAAAACAGAACTTTCAGAAAACCGGCACAAATCTAATTGACAGTCCCGGTAATTGGGACGGTCCCTTTTCTTTAGCAACTTGATTTGTGTTTGTGTTTTGTGAATTTGTTTTTGTTTTTTGTGACTTTGTTTTTGTGTTTTGTGAATTTGTGTTTTGTTAATTTGTATTTGTGTTTTGTGAGTTTGTAAAAGTGTTTAGTTTTAATTGCAAATTAGTTTTGCACCTCTGGGCCACTGTATTTTTGCTATAATAAATATTCTTTCTATTAATTTTATCATTCGTTTTATAATCTGAGCTTCAACACAGTGAAGAAAATGAAAAATCTATACTCCAGCTTTAAAATTTTACTCAAGTAGAGGTAACAGTACAAGTAGTATGAGTAAAAAGGTACTATTACTAAAACATGCTACCTGCTTAAACACTTATACAAGACTTTAGAATAAAATACTTAAGTATAAGTATGTATTTTAGACTGACAGACTGTTACAGAGAGTAAAGAATGAAACTAAATAAAGTCTTTGCTGACATTTTTTCTCCTCTCGGTATCGTCAGTGTTATTCTGTGTCAGGGGAAAAGTGAACTACACAACATGAACTTTTAATTTGGAATTTAATTTCTGGCATCTCTCCGGGACGCTGTGCTCTGATTTAGAAAGAGTATCTGATATGGGATAACTCCTTTTTCCTTTTTCACTACATAGGCAGACATCTGCAACCTCCTCCTCAGCACCTCCTCCTCTTACCGCTCTCCTCCTCCTCCTCCTTCCGTCCTCCTCCTCAGCACCTCCTCCTTCTCCAGCCCTCATCAGCACCTCCTCCTCCTACCGCCCTCCTCCTAATTCCACCCTCCTCCTCAGCACCTACTCCTTCCGTCGTCCTCCTCAGCACCTCCTCCTCCTCCTCCCGTCCTCCTCCTCAGCAGGGGGCAGGCAGCGTTGTGTGTTCAGCACAGAGCTCTCTTTCATTCATCAAGCAGTCGTTCAGAGTGGAGTCCAAATCTGAGCAGACTCTAAATAGTAACTGTATTATTGATGACCTTTCAGTTACCATAATGTTACCATACTTTTGTCGTCTGAGCTTAATCACAGTGATGAAAGAAATGTACTCAAGTAAAAGTACTGTTACTTCAAAATAATACGCATAGATAAAAGAAAAAGTGAAACATTTAGGAAGGAATAGCCACAAAAGATTAAAATACAAAGTACAATATATCTGAACCTTTTTTTGCCTATTCCTTACAGCAGCGAAGTCTACTTCTACAACACACCACTACTGCAAACGCTGCTCACTTTTCTAACAAGGTCAAAAAATACTAATATTAATTAAATTCAATTCAGATTTATTTATATAGCCCAGTATCACAGCAAGCCTCAAAAGGCTTTACAAACAGTTAATCAAACATAAACACAATTAGACATAACACACAATCAATACAAACAATAACTACACTAAACTAAACAGACTCAGGACATATTAGAGCTGCAACTAACAATTATTTGTATAATCGATTAATCTGTTGATTATTGTTTTATTTAATTAGTTAATCGGATAGTGAAGCGTTGTTGTTAAAGTAGTTAAAAACTTGCAGTGTTTTATAGTTTCCATTAAAAATTGTGAAAATTCAACCAAATATCACTTAATTTTTATTAACTTTGAACCAGACAAAGCTACAACTATGCCACTGGAGGACATTTGTATAAAGCATGTGCGCACACAAAGTTTTTTTTAATCAAAAACACAAAATGCACATTGTTTTTAACGGTTTTTGTTGCTTCTCTGTCTTGGTAATAAACACTCCTCTCTAAGCATATGGCATGTTTCAGAGTCTATGAATACCCCAGTTAAAGATATTAGGGAGGATTTTTTTCGACTGCTGAGAAACCAGCGACTGTTTGTCCTTTTTTGAATAATGCACATGCGTCAGGCCCCGCCCTTCACTGTTCCTTTCCCAGGAACTCCTCCACAGCGACGTGCACGAGCGTTGGAACACGAGTGTTTGTTTACAGCCGGCATCAGCAGAGATTCGCCTCAAGCTAGACCTGCATTGTTTGTTTGCGCGACCTTTGACCTAGTTCCCCACACAGACCCAGTCACATACACAGTCCCTAAATGTGAGCAAAAATATATGTCCTCCTGCTATTGGTAGCATTAGCAAACTGACGTTGCTGTACAGTTGAACCACAGATAAAGAAAAAAGGCATTTTTTTCAAGATAAGATAAACGTACCTGTCCAGCAGAAACTTGGCGACCAATGCATCGTCTGAAGCCCTTTCTGTTCCTACAGCGCACGCCGTCCTTTGAAGGAATCGCCAATAACTACACGGGTTTTATTCTGCTCTTCTACAGTTTTTCTCCTCCTCCTCTGGTACACTTCCTTTTGTGACTGCCTGGTTCACGGTTTTCCTCAGCCATTGTGCTCTTCGAAGTCAGGCTGTCTGCTACGATGTTAACGCCGCTAACGCGGCGCTAATGCGGCGCTAATGCGGCGCTAATGCCGAACTACATAAACATAGTGTATATATGCGCATGCGCAGGCACAAGAATGCGCATGCGTATATCGCCGAAACTAGGAAGTCTGCATGATTGGCGAGTCCGTGGAACAATGGTTAACGTACTCATGACGAAAACGATTGGATGAGGTTTTTTAAGTCCCACAGAGTCCACAGTTTATTAATAATATTATTAGATTTTCTAATACACCAATTTATAAGCCTTATACAGGGCAATGAAGGTAGTTTTAATAAATATTGCAAAAAATGAATTTATAAAGATCCTCCCTAATACCTTTAAGAATTAAAAGTGTTTTAAATTAGTTGAGAATTATTTCAATAATTGATTATAATTAATTAATCTGATTAGTTGTTGCAGCTGTAATATTATTGTGTGTTAGTACAGTGAAGGATGCACTGAAACACAAGCAACACTGTCAAGTGGCCTGTCATACGGAGAGAAGTCTAAATCTTAAAATCTTTGTAAAGAGGAAAGTAGTGTGAGTTTCACCTCTCTCTGTCGTGGTGCAATATGTAAACCAAGTGTGAATCGTCAGCACAGACGCGACGGCACACACGTACACTAATCATCCATCTGTCATCTCCACTTATTCTGAAAAATGGATGTCAAACACTATACGCCCACCATTTCTTTATGCTTCCATTCATTTGCCACCAGACATATCAAACTTCAGTGTAATACACGGCTGATGGCAGATGGCACAAAGGTGGGTACGAGCCTAGTTCAAGCAGTGCAGATTTTATCTGAGTATGCATAACGCAGAGCCATGGCGGTTCAGTGCGGAGCCAGCTTCACAGGAACTCCTGTCACATGCTGATTATTACTCTGTGACTTGATTGCAGAACACGGCTTTAAAACGCACAGTCAAGCTCACATCAGACTGAGAGGAAACGTACAAAAGAATCGTGATGTACTTACTTTTTTGGGAGTAAATTATTCTTGCACAATACCAAAGACTCTTGTTACTCTTGATTTCACATTGATCAAATACTATGCACTATATAAACAATTGTGTGCAATCACAGCTGCAGTATATGTTAATACTATTTTAAGCCAATGCAGCAAGATTTTATTCTACACACATGCGATTAACAATAAATGCTGTCTTAGTTTAAATGTAAGTATTGACTGTCCGCTTTTTTTAGGCTTATATATATGAGATATAGGCTAATAAAGATAAGAAATGAATTAATCACAAATCTCTGACTTTATTTATATAAGGACTATTGTAGCAAATGAACCAATAAATAAATAACTGTGAAGAATAAATAAAGGAGTACAAAATAATGAAACAAAACAGACAAAAACAGAAATGTTATCTTTATCCTGAGCTCTTTTTTCTTTTTTTTCCCCCATCCTTCAGCACCACCTCTAAATTTTATTTTAGGGCCCATTTAAGTCTTTAATATTACTTGGGTTTAATATTATAAGCTGCAAATCAATATGAACTTCACAAATACCATTAGTAATGTTTAGCCTCATTATGTTTTATCAAGGTATAACGCAGGAGTAACGTCTAAATCTTGGTAGAAAAATAGTAAAATAAATAAGGGCGTAACAATATGTTTTTGCAACAATACCATATGTATTGATTAGAAGTGTTTTGATACGATTCAAGAACGAGATTGGCTAATATGGAATGATATGATTCGATACGATTCTGCACCTTGGTATCGATAATCGATACAGCAACTGCCAAAAATCATAAAAGTTTACTCTCAAATGTAGCACTGCGGCCAGGGTTGATTATGTCCAGCAGACAGAGAGTGAAGAAAAGTTGAATATAACATTTTATTTAATTAAAAACACAAAATGTATCTCCAAAAAGCCATATCTGTTTTTATTTTAACATACAGATTTCAAATTTTGATATTATCGATCAATACTTCATGTGTATCAATATTCACTTCCTAGAAAACAATACGATTCGATACAATGTCATGTGTATTGATGTAGTTATATCATAGGAAAAAAAAAATCAATACATTGATACAGATACTGTATCAACACACCCCTAAAAATAAATTACTTCATTTTGATCCAACTAATACAGTAACGCTGTATTTATCTTACTGTAATGCTCTTCTTTTTTTTGCTGGGATCCTCTTCCATTGCATTCTCCCCTGAGTCTTATTTGCTTCACTGGAGCATTATATACTGACATTCAGCCATGCTATGCTGTAAGGGCCGCCCTGAGCATCGCGGGCAGGTGACACATGCCTGAAAAGGTCATTCTCCACGTGGTGCTGCCCATGATCCCGCCCTATCCACCAAGCGCTGGATGATATAGATCCAGAAGCTGCAGCGCCCTGGAATAGAGTGGTCACACAAAAACGTGGGATATAGTGACATTTAGCACAAAAGCAAACAGCCACTTCTACCAAATGCCATTACCTGTGTGGCAGCCAGCACATTTATATTGTTTCTCATTGATACGGAGGGTCACCTTGACAGTCTTTTTATACTTTTCAGATGGACAAAAAAAATCTGGCTGTCATATCTTCTGTCTAAATCACTGGCAGTCCACTAGAGATAACTGTAACTTTGGCATCCATCACCTAAAAAAGGTCATCACGACTGAGGAATATAGATCGAAGGTGGCAGAGAAGCAGTAAGAAAAGATGGGAACAGCATATTTTGTACTCTAGTTTACATAATGGCAGACTGTAACAGGGATAATACTGCAGGACACATTGTAAAACAGCAGTGTTGATGGTTTTGAAACTCCTCTCCAAAGCCATTAGTGATTGGATAAAGAGTGTAGATGGACTTGTAATGATACTCTCTTGTACGTTCATCCTCACTCTGCCTGTTTATCTCTTGCCTCAGTAAGATGAAAGACACCCGCAGCTCCTCGTGGCCTTTTGTGGTGGACATTATTTTACCCTTACAGGCACTGTATAGCCCACTCCAGCACCTGCAGACACGCGCGTCTCCTTTCATCACTGCTTGTTGAGAGAAACATGAAGTGCAGGATAATTTACAATATGAAAATGGTGTGTGCTCCCCAGCTCAGGCATTTCTCTGATACACAGAAGAGCAAATAGACATCTTCAGGCGTTTCAAAGCATCATTAGCCCAAGATGATGATAAATGAAGACTTATAAAAACAATAAAGTGTACTTTAAAATGTGAAAATCAAATAATACGATAAGTAGACCCATCACTACATTACACTAAGGCCTACATATTGTTTTAAACATAGCATCATAATTTTGTTTGTATGTGCATTTGCGTCTTCTATCATAATATATAGGGTGACCAGATGTCCTTATTTAACTGGGACAGTCCAAGTTTTAGGCTCCTTGTCCCATGTCCCAATACATATCTGTAAAAACACTCGTATGCCCCAGTTTTTAACTAAGTTGTCTCCATTTTAACCATTAGAAAAGCATAAGAAACTTAAAATGCTTTTGTCTAAAGATGTTTGTCATTAAAATGATTTACAAGGTCATTATTTTTATCAATAAACTTAAGCCCCAGCGTCTTGTTCTTAGAATTACATGGAGAAAGTACCAACAAAATAGTTATAATTTTATGGCAAACAAAGTAGAAATACACATTTAAATAAAGTGCTGCGTCTTACCACTCATTTGTTTTAAAACGAGTGATTTATGTGTTTGATTGCTCACATTTTGGTGTTTCAATTTTCTTTTTTTTCTTCTTTTTTGTGGTTTCTATTATGCCCCTGACTGTACTCTTTGTGTGGAACCTGTTTGTGTTACTTTTTTAGTGCTGCTGTTAAGTTTTGTGCTCTTTTGTTCGTATGACGGTTTTAAAATTTAGAGCGATTTTGATTTTGGGCTGT
This sequence comes from Bostrychus sinensis, assembly GCA_020698575.1. Lineage (NCBI taxonomy): Eukaryota > Metazoa > Chordata > Actinopteri > Gobiiformes > Eleotridae > Bostrychus > Bostrychus sinensis. The sequence continues at coordinate 9,101,708 of CM036239.1, forward strand.
TTTTTATTGTGTTGGATGGGTTTTAAGTTCTGTTTGGGCTGGAAACTGTCAGTGAGATCTGGCAACCCTATATATATATGTGGCAGCAGTGCGAAAATGTAAAATGAGATGCAATGAGAAGCACACATTAATAAAACTATTGAAAGGATAAAATTACATGTGAATTACTTTGAAAACATACCTGAAGAAGAAGAAGAAGAAGAAGAAAATGCCGTGAGCTCAACAGAAAATGAAAAGAGAAAACCCTGGAGTGGGAATTGATGTGAAACACTGTGTTCCCAAACTGTTTCTAATTAAAATGCCTGTAATTGAAAGGCATAAATGCAATATGTGGCACTAATGTGGTGCTTAATTTGGAGTGTGGAAATAATATTCTGGCACTTAGGACTGGAATGGGACCCCCCAAAAGAGTCAGGTTGTGTTAGTGGTTTGGGATGTGGAACGACAATAGTTAGCTACTTGAGACACAGTAAAATGAAGTAACATGCCTAACTAACAGCATTACTTATTCTGTGCTCCTCTGCGCCGCTTAACTTGTGTTTCAGCGTTTTTATTTTTACTTATGTGAGACATTTTTGACATTGGGTGCAGCTGGCATCAGTCACTCCATCATGAAGGGAGGACTTAGAACGGAGAGGCAGCGCTTTACTTTGAAACACTCTCAACAGCAGGCTGCAAAATTACAACCTTCATGGCTTAGGGTCACATTAGGATGAAGTGGGTTTGGGCAGAGACTATAAAATCCAAGAACTGTATGTGAGTGTGAAGCTATAGGTTAAGCTTCAACTAGGCTGTGGAGAAACAAAAAAAAGAACATACCTGCAAAAATAAGCATTTGGTCCTGTGTTGTCCTGCAGTAGTTATTGAGCTGCTCTTCAGTGCAACGATAAAAACTACTGACCCGTTCAGAATCATCTATTTTTTTATGTCTTTTACAGCTTGACAGGTCTTGATACCAAAACAACAGCGGTGAAGTAAAGAGATGAGACAAAGGAGGGGGCGCCACTCAATCTTGTACTGCAGCCTGGATCAGAGGTGGGAAGAAACTTAAGTATTGTATTTATGTACTTGAGTATTTTTCTTTTGGATGACTTTTTTTCTTTTACTTCCTACATTTGAGCACATGTATGTACATTTTACTCCTTACTTTGTCAGAACAGGCTTGTTACTTTTTCAGGGTTTGTACAGTCATAGAAAACCTGGAAAAGCCATGCAATTTTAAAATGCAATTTCCAAGTTTTTGAAAAGTTTTGGAAATTTAGTGAGCAATAGCTTAATTTTTTTTTGTCAGAATATTTGAACTAGATTTTTTTTGTTAGGTCTTTGTCTCTTTTGGCTTTGGTAATGCTTTAAAACAGCATAGAGGATTCATTTATATCTAATATAGCGTAATTATCTTTTAATCACTGGTGTAGGCTATAAATCAGTGAAATTAGTGGAATAATATATTTCTGGGGGAAGAAGCCACAGCTGTTTTTTTTCTTTTCTTCAACTCTAACTTCCAAATTTAACAAATTAAATTGTAGCAAAAGTATGTTTCTAATGCACCAGCTTGGACATTTTGAATACTATTAAAACACGTGTAAGTCATTTTTCAGGGCTTGGAAATTTAGTTCAAAGTTTTGGAAAAGTCATGGAAAATTCTTGGTAAAAAGGTATGTGAACCCTGCTTTTTACAGCTCTAAAATGTCACCTTTATTGTACCAGTTTTCCGGGAAATTTGCTTTGGCGCTAAGGCAAACATGCACTTTCATGACTTTTTCTCTTTTTTTATTGCCTTTTTTACAAATTTGCAAACTTTTCAACGTTTCAATTTGCAATACATACACAGTAAAAGCCTTTTAGCAGCTGACACTTCTACTTTTAGTATTTTTTTACACAAGGATTGAGTACAGAATGCAGAATGATTGGTGAGTTACACTGAGGTCACACTTGCTGCGAGCTAAATCTGTTCATGACTTTGGTTATTGATTTTAAGCAGTGGCTTCTTAAAACAGCAGTTAAATGAAACACACACTTACACATAACGGTTGTGAGCATGTGGTGTAGGGCAGCGTTTCCCAACCAGCGGTACGGGGACCCCTAGGGGTACGTGAGCACATTGCAGGGGGGACGTGAAGTTATGTGATCATTTATAGGACCTTTGTATATACCCAGGAATATTTGTGAGGGATGGGACACTAGAGAAGGACAAAACAAGGACTAAACCAGGTTTAATCCAGGTCTAAATCAGAACAAAGCTAAGACTAAAACAGGACTAATCTGGGTCCAAACCAGGACTTAACCAGCAACTAACCAGGTCTAAATCAGAACTAAACTGAGACTAAATCAGGACTAAACCAGGACTAAGCTGGGTCCAAACCAGGACTAAACCAGCAACTAACCAGGTCTAAATCAGAACTAAACTGAGAACTAAACCAAGACTAAAACCAGAGTTAAACTATGACTAAACCAGGACTAAGCCATGTCCAAAACCAAACCTCATCCAGGGAAAAAAAAACAAGAAAAAATCAGGAGCAATCCAAGTCTAAACCAGAACTAAACTAGGTCTAAACCAGGTCAAACCAGGACTAAACTAAATCAAGACTAAATCAGGACTAAGCCGAGTCCAAAACCAGAACTCACCCAGGACAAAAACAAACAAACAAACAAACAAGACAAAACCAAAAACAATCCAGGTCTAAACTAGAACTAAACTAGGTCTACACCAGGTCTAAACCAGGTCAAACCAGGACTAAAGCAGGTACTGGGGGAACATAAAATGAAAAAGGTGTAGGGTGTACCGGTTAACACACAATTTTACCTACAGGAGTTTTATTGTGATTACAACCTTTCTCCACAGTCGTCTTCATATAAACAGAAACATTATGTTCTCTCCAATATGTGCAGGAGAAATACCTCATATAAGGAGCTTTTTTCTCCAGGCTCCTATTTCCTCTTTTTATTACAGTGATTTTATTTTAAATAATGGATGGCCTATCTGTTGGTAAATGGAATGAGATGAGGCCTGTTATTTCAGTAATAAATGACTACCGGTGCTAAACCTGTTTTTGTTTCTAAAAGCCTAATACCAATAATGTCCAAATGAAATTTTCCCTGTTCATCACAAAACTGAAGAAGCATGTATTGTGTAAATGAACCTGGCTTTTTCCATATGTGATGCAAATGCAGTTTACACAGTCATATTATGTTTTTTGTGAGTGTGTAACATGACACTGATTGAAATGAACGTGTGTCTGTAACTCAGCTGCACTACAGAAAATTTATATCTAGCTTTAGTTAAAATGACTTGAATTCAGATTATTAACCTTGATTTGAGTTGTTGTTGTTTGACTTGCTTCATGTCATTTCTGACTTGGTCCAAGCCATTTTTATGTGGTGGTAAGTGGAATGGACTAGAATATCTTACCTCAGTCTTTCCCAAAGTCACGAGCACTGCAGCCCCTTAAAAAGTCAGACAATCCCCAACAATGAAACTTCTCTATATTCAAGAGTCAGTATCATGTTTTTAACCCAATGATTTCTACACAGACTGCTGGCTTTAATATTGCTTGAAATAAGTAGAAATGGCTTGAAACAAGACAGAATGAAACAAGTCAAATCATTTAGCCATATTAGTAAATAAATTTATTCTAGTAAAAAATTACTTAAATCAAGGTTAATAATCTGAATTAACTAACTAATGATAGATATTGATTTTTTGGCAGTGTGACTTTTGAAGATTATTAAGCTAATGATAAGTATTCTACTGAGAATGATATTTACTTTCACCCTGAGAGACTTAAAAGTGCTAAGTGGTTTCATTGTTTATCTATCTTTCTTATCTTAAGCAAAAAAGGCCAATCTTTCAGTCTCAAATTTTAACTAAGGTTAACAGAAGTCAACCCTTTGAGTGTGTAATTAAGCATGGGTTTTTAGTGAAATGCTAAATGATAGCCTGCTGGCATTTTTCCGCTCTGGCTGGTCACATAAAGTTTGTGAAAAGAAAGTTTTCGATTACAGCCTTTCAGCAGAATGATGGCTCTCTTTGCACTTGGGTTAGCAGCTCCTCCTACATTTTTCGGCATTCAGAAAGTAGTGAGACAAGCTTTTTGGACTGCAGCGATAACAACTGTGTGTGCTGACCATGACTGATAACTAAAGATGATCTGAGATGAAAATTACAGAGCAGAACCTCTTTATACAATGGAGGAAAACCTTCTTCCTTTGAAAAAGCAGAAAATGGAGCTCTACCAAGTACATTTCGGTCACTCTCTGTTATGTAATGAGATAAATTATATATAATACACCGTTGGCAAAATGATAGGGTGTCATCTGCTGCTGTCATCTCCACTTAACCATCCAAGAATTAATTGTTACGTTCCTCAGATCAGCTCTGACCTGCACAGGTGTGATACACTGATGTGCTTCAGAAATCTTAATTTTCAGTGAACATTAATTTAATTGTAAGCTATTTTTTTCGAATACAGGTGATACTAAACTCCAAATTCTATCTCTTTGCTGTTGGCCAGTCACTGGGAAGCCAATCTGTTTTTCAGTACCACTAAGACAAAAGCAGAGAAACATTATTGTAGAGCTGGGTATCGGCTTGGTACCTGGTTTTTGATACCAGTTTGTGAACTATACTTTCTTCAATACGTATGCGATTATAATTCATCTTCTATGACCATGCATTTAACAACAGAAAAAATATTATAATTATTATCAAATGTTAATGATCAAACGTCTTATTATTTGAATAAAATGTTTACTTTATTACTTACTTTATGTGTATATTTGGTGAGGACAGTACATATTAATGAACACTCTGTACAATTATATGGCTTTGTGTAAATGTGCCGGTTTTAGCTAGAAGCTAATTTCCATTGATATAATAATACTTAAATGGTAACCTGTAAATGAAGAGGAGGAGCAGTTTTATCAGCGGTGTGTATTTGATTCATATATATGCGTATGAACATTATCTAATTAATGATAGTGGATACATTTTTGTAAAACTGATTTTCCATTATATGCTGTAGTCTACAATATAGTACAACCACAGCTATAAGTAAAATGCTGTCTCACACATGGATATGTGTCTGGATAGGTTTGTTTGAATGCAGTCGTTGTTGGTGTTGAGACATTGTTGTGTGCTGCCTCTGTCGGCTCGCGCTGTGGACTGGGAAGTGAAAAGTAAAGCCATTCAAAGACAGAGACCAAGCCCTACAGCCTGTGACCTGTTTGTGGTTTAGTCAATTGTATCAATCCCCAAGAAATAAAACATTAAATATAAAGAAGAAATAAAACACAGCACTCCTGTGACCTTTCACAACAAAGCATTTCATTCAAAATTTAATTTGTATTATGCTCTTTACTTTTTTGTTTGGGAACATAAATGTTTAGAGAAGTGCAGATCTCTGTCCTCACACTAACGGGAATTACATTGACCTTTTTAGGTTGGAATGCAATTTATTCAGGACCTTGGGTGTTAACATGGAAAACAACAATGCTGAATCATTTTAAAGCAATATTTACTGTCAAAGTCTAAGCCAAAGGCCACAAGTTAGGGCTAATTTTATTAATTGTAATTACTCAAAAATGCTCATACAGCGTGTCAATACATACATACTACAACAGCAGAGCAAAAGCAGATTTCATCAGATGCTAATGCCAAATGCCTTTTTAACTCAGGTCAGTATAATCTTTTACTGTACAGCAGATCCTTTGAGGTTGAAGGTATCACTCGCTGTAGCTGTGGATATGTAATGTATAGTGCCAGTGGCAGCTTAGCTGTGAGACTGTGCCTGCACTTACATCACGTGACAGACTCACTAAAAATAGCCCACAGGATGAGGATGATACCCGAGCTAAGAATAGGCCTACTTGAGGAACACAACAGTAAATCATCACTGAAGCAATAGCTGCTGTGAACAAATACAACATTTTTATATAGGGTCCCTCAAAAAGTACACATAATTTAAGAGGCTACAACTTCACTGCTCACTGTATCACCCTATACTGAACTACAGCACAGTCAAAAACATATTAATACTATTTAATTGTACATATACTAATTTATAATAATATAATGTGTTTCACGTTGGGGATGAGGTAAACATAAAAGTATTTAAAAAAATTAAGTTGACTCAATTTTATACAGTGCATAGTTCAGGATCACAATTTACCTTTTGAGAAAAATCAAGTAAATGTGTAATGCTTCCAGCGCCTCCATACATTAAGGTAAGTGTTACATTAGACTTTAGAGGTGGATGCCCTGTCACCAGAGGACACTGAGGCGGCCATGTTGTCTCCTATGACAGGTTATGTGCTGTTAGGCAGACATGTCCAGTCCATTTATCCAGCGTCAGAAAGTGTGTGGAATGACAGATGGTCATACAAACCCTGGTTTTCTTATATGTTGCTGTTGTGGATGTTCCCAGACACCTTCAGGGCAGGCTGGACGATAAGGCTGGGTCTGCGTGGACTGATAAGACCAAGTGATTCACCTTCTCTGATCAGCCCAGCCTTTTTTTTTTTTTTTTTTTTTTTGGATTATTTACCCACAATTGTTCAATTAATAATACAAATACATTTAAATTAAACATTGAGGTGTGAAATATAGTTTTAATCTTACATGAACATGAATAATATGATGAATATGAATAATGAATTGATATAATACTGTTTCAGGGGATGTAAGTAAGCGGCTGAGCAAATGCGTGGAGCTTACTGCTGTCCTATTGACATACAGTATTGAAGAGGCCACTTTAACCCAGGATCAGATAAACAATCTAGCTGGGCCTCATCTGTTTGCCTTTTAAAGCGAAGCCTAATGTACTAGAAATGAGTAACTGATGACCTTTGATAGTACTGTTTAACAAGCAGAAAAGTGATTCGTGAAAAGGACACTGAGGGTCATCACTATCCAGCTCAAATCAGAGACACTGCATTAGTCCAAACCTTAACCAATATCGCAATGATTTTTTTGGAGCTATTATTAAAACATTGTGAACCGTGACATGTTTCTCATCAGAATCATGAATGAAAGCATATTGATCTCTCTGACTGTTTTAGTGAATTGCACGTTAATGTGACATTAGGAATTCTTGTCTTTCGGTATCGAGCTTAAGTCCAGTTTCCTCTAATTGGTTTATTTTCCATAAAGATTTGGTCTGAGGGTTTAAGTGATGGCAGTGTAGATATGATCAATACAAGAAGATTAGTTCACTCAACAGCATACAAAACATTACTTAGAGTTGTTTACTTACTTTATCCATCAGGGAATCTGGCAGACAGCATTTCAACAAGCTCTGAGGTTCAGCTTACATTATATGGCATATTGATCGTGACTGTTTTAGTTGTATCACTCATCAATTACAATGTTCTGTAGAGTTTTGTTTAGTTTACCCCCTTTTACTTAAATTCTAATTTTGTTTTTCTTTAGGGAAATATTTCATTGGGGAGAATTAATCAAGAATGAATCAAAGATAGTTTAAAGTCTCTAGAAAGGACTTTTGGAAAACTTGTCCTTCAGCCCATCTTATATGTCTCGTTGTCTTTATTTGCCTCCTGTTTTTACACTTCCTTCCAGGACATCTTTGTCTTTGAAAGATCTATTCAACCTGGGCCAGCTAGCTCAATAAAAAGAAAAACACTGATGTTCTGTGTCCTAGGTATTTTGTCTAGATGTATAGTATTGTTAAGCATTGGCCTATAGATTTTAAAAGGGTTGACAGTCCTTTGTATGTCTACGCTGGTATTGTTTTGTGCCTGCCCCAGAGGGCTGAGTGACTGTGTGAGAGAAGATGAGGAGGTGGATGTGGGGATGGCACAGTGGCACATGAGTGTCACATCATCCATCAGGCTGTCACAGGCTGTCGCCGGCGTCTCCCAGAGATTTGTCGATCTGTAAACAAGGGACAAACAGCCGCTTCCTGGGGCCTCATGAGCACAGACAGTCAGGGCAGGGAAGGAATCAAACCAAGGGGGAGGGCTTGACCAAAACAGGCTTTTGATCTGCACAGCCAGGTGTGGGTGACTAATGCGGCCCAGAAATATGTGGCCGACTGTGTCAAAAGCATGAGAGGAATCAATGGCCTTGTAACATTTTGTAATGAGAGAATTACTTTGAGCAGAGGAACTCAGGGAGCTATGTGTGGCATATCAAATTAATAGATTGTTGTTCATTTTCGTTTGAATCACAAGCATGCTTTCTACCATGCTGTACAAGAATAATACAAGAAGAATGTAGGGCTCACAATGATGGGGCAGCGTATCATTGTGGGCCCTACATTCTTCAGTCCCGTTCACCTTAGAGCCAGGCCTGATGAGCTGTGGGAGGGAGGGGGCAAAGAGCCATGACTGTGGCCAAACTATTTCTGAGCAGGTTCAGGGAGCATCCAGCTGCTGTTCCTGCTGTTGACAGTGGAGCTCCTCCAGAACCAATGAACTATTTCAGTTGAGGATGTGTTCTGTGTATATCTTTGGCCTATGTCTAATGGCAGGTCATTGCCTTAACCAAAGACATACCCCCCTTCACGTTTACAGACTCCTGAGGATCTTAAGACCCTGGGTGATTTTTTTTCTGCTTTGTCCTTGAATGTGATGGGCGCCTGGAAGCTGAAAAACTAAAATACTGCATGCTAATATTTGTTGATAGAGTCATCTTAGGTTACACTGTGTTGCCCTTCATCCTTGGCGTCTCTCTCTAGCTCAGCCAATCACGGCCAAGGACTCAGTGATGCAGCGCCCCTCTTACTGGAGGGATTCCTAGGAAGTGCCGTGTGACGATGCTGGCTTGAACAGCCCAGAATCTCTTGTGTCTGCCTCACTCTCCTCCTCCTCCTCCTCCTGCTCCCCGTATCTGCCCTGTGGCTACTTCTCTTTCAGCCTCACATGTGGTGCATTTGCTGTACCGGTTTAAATGAGAGACGATCTAGTGCCGTTCGTGCTGCTCCCACAAGACTGGCCACATAGACAGCAGAAAGAGTAATCATTCAGCCCGCTTCACTCCTCCTCCCTTTCTCTTCCGAAGCTGGCTCCACCTCTCCCTCTCTCTCTGTCCGTCTCCGAGCATCACACTTAGGCATAACATACACTCTCTGACTCGCATCTACTTTGTTTGAGCGCACCGTCTTGTCAGGGCCAGCTGAAGTTGTGCTGTTGTTGCCAGGTAAGAGCGCATGTCTCCACACTGCCACAAGTTAGTATGTATGCTTGTGCATAGCTGAGGAGGTTTTTTTTATGCTGGAAGGATGTGTGTGGATGGTGTCTAGGTGAGATAAATTAGAGAAGTGCACTGCTACTACTCCTGATCTCTGCTTCATGGCACCATTTTGGCACCTGCTTTCACCTTGATTCTCCTGCTTGATTGAAAGTTTGTGCACTTGATTTCTCGTCTTTAGGTAAAGGGTGGAGTGAGATGGTGGTAATGGAATGGCTGCAACATACATAGCATGTCTCTGGTTGCGAGGGGAGACCACGGTGTGGGTGTGTGGGCGGACGTGGAGATGAGGAGAGGAGGGTGTTAGAGACGAAAGGAGCACTGCTTTTATCCCACAGAAGCTAATCCTTTCGTTTGTTCACCTAGCCATGAGATAAAACCGGCTGGCTGTAGCGTGGTCGCCCTGTCTTCTTTTTGTCTTCCAGCCACCATTTGTGATTGGTTTACCTTAGGCTTGTAAAAAAAAAACAATGAAAAAAACAAAACATGCTATTGAATTTGAAAAGAGCTGTTATTAATTTTGAATGCAAGACTTTTTCTCCGTGTCTGCTGCAAGATGGTGTTCCTTACTGTACAGGAGATGGTAATCTATTTTACAAACTCACTTGTCATTATTAGCTAGGACCTCACAGTGAGCGGAGAGCACAATTATAATGCCACTTGAAGTCCAATATCCAGTAAGATTATGTTTTCTGGTGTTGTGATTGGCGGGAACCCCCTTACTGTACAGCAGGCTTATCGCTCCCCGCAGCTCCACTGATAGGCTGCCACTTGGTTACTGCACGTTGCACATGGAACGGATGGCTTCTAGCAGACATGTCCAGCATATTCCCGGTGATTGTGGACCACTGCTACATACAAATGAGGCATCGTTGAAAGAAAAGGGAGTGGAGAGGTAGAGGCTGCTCAGGTGCGCTGTTTAGCCCTGTGCGAGTAGAACACTTAGCCCCATGTGTGTCAAACTGTTACCAGGTGACAGAGGCAGCACGCCATGCCTTTCCCCGCCCAATCTAAATGACCTCTCAGCTCATTTCCCAAGGCAGAGCTTATGTTTACATACTCTCTGGGAGCTTCTGCAGATGCTCCATTTCATAAGCACTAACTGAATCAGACATGCTGAGTTTCTGGCTGCACTGATGGATGCTATAGCCACTGTTGGAAATGGCTTTTTGAAACACCTTTAGGGTATTTTTCTCTCCTTGCAAGGGGAGCAACTCTACCTGGCTGAAGTGTCATAGTCTGTGATAGTTTGTTTGAGCCAATGTTGAGATTGATATACAGTAATCTATTAATGAGACATGTAAGCCTATAGTTCCATTTATGCATTTGTGTAGGTCAAGATATATTTTGTACACTATGCATAAAACGTGCTTGCTTGGGTGCGAGAGCTTGACACTTTGGATAGCAGCTTTAGAAGAAATAGGAGAGAGAAGGAAGGGTGGGACAAAACAGGAACATAAAGACGATAGTTTAGAGAAAAAGGAACAAGGCTGTGTTTGCTCTGAATAGTAATACAACATGGGACATAAATAGCAGCACTCCTATGATTTGACCTTGAGTATCCATTTGGCACTGGACACAGGTCAGTGACACTAGTACACAGAGGACTCTCAGAGACTGAATTTATAGATGCTGTGTTTTTTCAGCAGTAGACGTTCTTTTAACTCTCATGTAGGGCTGTTCCAAAAATAAAATTTTCAGTTTAATCACGATAGTATAAGCTTGGCAAACTTGGAGAATATTTTATTTGATACACAGACAACTCTAACAGCCAATCCATCCAGCAGCACAAAATGGAGAGGCTGAGGATCGCACGCAAACATGTTTACGGCTCACCTGTTGAAGCATAAGCAAGTGAGAACAAGAGTGGAGTTTAGAGGAATAATCACCTTAAAATGTACTAACCATTTGAATACAAAGAGAGCAACAGCAAAAGCGCTAGCAGTTGAGCTAATGTTAGCAGAGCTTTACAAAAACAGCAGTCCATGGAATTGTTTTTAGCTGCAATTACTCCATATGACAAACAGTCAAAAACTGAAAGAATTCAAGCATCATAACATGGCCACCTGTGTTTAGAAAATGGGGCGGTGTGTGCGGTAAAGCCCAGGGAGCCCAGAGTTGCTATGGCACGTCTCGTCACTTATAAAAGCTTCAACAGTGAACAGTGTGGAGTTAAAATAGCCGACAAAATGAGACCGAGCTTGCACTGCCACTGGGCTTCAGCAGTTCTTTTAACCATAACACCATCAGACAAACAGCTCAAGATGAGAACTGACTTGAACTGGCATCACACGGATGAGTGCAACTTTAGCGGTTATTTATTATTATCCAGAGATTTACTTTTGCTGTAAATTCAACAAATCTGCAGAAAATCACAGCTGTCTCACCTGACAAGTGATAGATACAAACAGAGAAACAGAGGAGACTCAGGGATTAGCTAAACATGAGCTAAAGTTAGACTACTTTCTTCACCTCACCTACAACTTTGATCTGATACAGCTCCAGTTTAATGACATTAGACTTGTTAATAGGGGACAGCAGCTGTTTCACAGGCTGCTCTGTCTTTGTTAAGTTTACTTGTGTCTTGCTTGCATGGATTCTAAGTGTAAATAACAAAATATGACGAAATATTTAATTCATAAGTACTTGATTTTTGTGAAGTTGTGGAGATGAGACAGATTAAATGACAAATCCGAAATGAAACATACACTGTGCATCTTTCAATGTCACTTCTGAAAATGAGTGAATAATATTTTATGGCAAGCTGTCACATTTTGAGCTTTCTGGTTCGTTGACGAATGGGCATTGATTGTATGCAGTGGGACAATCAATAGAAATGTAAAAACATAATTACCCTGTAAAAACTGCATATCATGTGTTTACAGTTTGGAAGAGCACACATTGTGGTTGTAATTAAAATAAGCATCGCACAGATGACCACCTGTGTTCTCTGCCAACCTTATCTTGCGGTTTATTTGATAATGTGCATCACGTTGTATATAGCTGTATTTGTCCAAGAACCCACAATAGAACAAAGCATTTGTCCATTTCTGGTTTTGGGAAATCAAAGAGCTGTCTAAACAGAGGCTGTTTATTAACATTTATTAACATTTATTAGGGATACCGTAATCACAATAAAGGGTGACTTGGAGAGCATTACTGCCACAGTCCAAACAACGTCTCATAAAGGAAATAAAAGTGACAGAAACTGCTGTATGTGCAAACCAGGGGTGCCCGACCTTTTTTGGCTCATGAGCTCCTTTTAAAATTACCAAAGGAAAAAGATCCACCTATATATATAATAGATATATTATATATATATATGTAAATCTTTTTGTAAGGTAAGGTATTGCGGAAATTAAGCAAATGAAATAACAATAGAAACCTCTTAACTCAAGTCACATCTTATTAAACTGAAAAGTAAAAACCTACACTATCAAATCAGGAAAGAAATAGCTGAATTTTATAATGTACTACATAATAATTTGTTAGTGATAGGCAGGGTTGCCAGATCTCACTGACAGTTTCCAGCCCAAACAGAACTTAAAACCCGCCCAATGTGAAAAACAAAAAACAAAACAAACAAACACAAACCAAATCACAACCATCTAAATGTTAAAACTGTTATATGTAAGAAAGAACACAAGAACACAAAAATTAACAGCAACACTAAAAAACAACAACAACAGAAAAACAAAAAAACAAACAAAAACAAAACACAAACAGGTTCCCCACAAAGACAACAGTCAGGGCGTCATAGAAACTACAAAAAAAAACAAAAAACGTATGAATTACCAGCATGAAATGTGAGCAACCAAACATGACTCACTCATTTTAAAACAAATGAACTGATGATGTGAGTGGGAGAACACAGCCGTTTATTGAAATGTGTTTTTCTACTTTGCCATAAAATCACAACTCCAGAATACTTTCTAAAAACCCACCAAATGTTGTGAAAAGCTGCCCAAATTGTATAAACCACCCCAAAGCAATATTTTTTCAGCCCAAGGTGTTCAAAAGAAGAACCATTTGGGGGGAAACCAGCCCAATCTGGCAACACCGGTGATAGGATATTAACAGCATTCTGTCAACTCCTAAAACATCTGAATATTATGGATTAGAAGTAGGCCTGCTATATTTATAATTAGGCCAAAAATAAATAGAAAATTGCAGTATGAGTGAAGCTTATCGCCAAACCTCATCTCAAAGTAGATTTTAGAGCATATATTTAATAAAACTGGTGAGTGTGAGGAGCTGAGGGGTGGAGCTTGTGACACTCAAAGTCAGCTTTCCTATGGTTCAGGGCTGACAACATTTTGTGAAGGACAAAAAAAGTAGTAGGAAAACGTTATCCTCCCTGCTCCCTCTCCACCTGTGTGTTTGTGTGTGTGTGTGTGTGTGTGTGTGTATGTTTGTGTGTGTGTGTCTCCTTTCTGCTGCTCTGAGCAACGGAGCAATGGCACTGAAGTGAAAGCGGCAAAAACGCTGATTGTTATTAAGTTTTTATGTATTCTGTAAAATGTAACCTTAGCTCGTCACTTGCGCAGAATCTCAGACTGATCGTTCTGTGCAGTAAACAAATGTCATATAACAGCTACATTATAGACTTTATTTGCAAAGGTAGGGCTCCGCACAGTCAATCGACATGTTCTGGTCTAAACAAATCATAGGGCTTTTACAAACTACAAAAAGGTACGATTGGAAGGCACTAGGGCTGGGAACTATTTTTTTTCGATACCAGTACATAAACGATACCCGGTTTTCGATACCGGAACTTGAGCAATACTTTGTCTGATGCCTATGGTGAGCTAATTCATCTTTGAAAATCATAAAACACAAAAATAAAAGACCAATTTTTGGAGCAAGATTCTTAGCTGAGAGTTAAAACCAGTAGTTTCTATGATTTATACGGTGTTATTTATTTGATTCATGCAAAGGAACATTAAATGTCCCACTAGGTAATGAAACTTGGTATTGAATAAAACATTTTTTTTTGTAACTTTTCTTTCAATACTACAAAGGTATAATTTTTAGGTACCCAGCCCTAGAAGGCACAGTCATTTTAAAGTTATCTCGGAAGTTGTAGTTTATAATGGTTGTATAAAATGAATCAAAATTATGTTTAAAGTAGTATGGTTTATGTGTGCGTCTGTGTGCAGTGATGCATCAGATGATGCTGGTGCTTTTGTCCTCTTCACAAAACAAAATTACTATAATACAACTAATTTTGCGCTACTTTTGAATGGCAGGCTTACTCTGAGAACTGTAATTGCAAAGTCTCCTTTAGGAGGAAATTGCTTCTGCCCTTCTACATTTGTTTAATATCCTCATTCATACAAAACACATTATCTACCCGGAGCATTTTCTGCAGATGCCTGACTGTGCCTAGTGTGAAAGTTATTAGAGATTAATACCATCTGAGGGACTGCTGCCCTGTGAGCTCCACGTCAATCCTCTAAACTCCAGCCCGGCCTCGACAGAGTAAGCATAGTCCACCCCTCAGCTCAATGAAAGAACAGATTAATTATTACTGAAGCATGTCACTGAAAAGAACACTTTTGAGGCCTTTTTTAATGTTTCATGAATGCAAAAGAATATCACAAAAGACCCTTGTTTTATTCATACAATTACTTTACTCACTGTAACGCAACAAGGGGGCATCCCATCATGCCTCTGGGCCACATGCTGATACAGTTCATGGGAAATGGAGAATGGAAGTAATATTAACAATGACCGACCCAGCGATTGTACTTTATGTTATGGTCTTTTTTGGTTTGTCCTGATTTTTCCCATAGAGATGACATTGCCTACTCCTGAGTGATCAAAAATAGACTGTACATTTCTTTTGTTTAGATTTTTTTACAGCTGGCAAAAACAGCACGCAAACGTAAAGCACCAAAACATATGACAATCTTTTAACGTATGTCAAAGAGGTGATATATTTTACAGTTATACTTCTTTCTAAAATGCAATAAAAAATCATATCACACTGCGCAATGACCTTGGTAGATTCAGAATGTCACAATATTTCTAACATGTGGTCCTGGCAAAAACTAAAGTCACAAATGCACAGGTTACTGCTGGCATTTGTTACCTTTCTCTGCAAACTCTAAAAACAAACAAACAATAAAAATAAAAAAAGAAGATCAGATTGCTACAGTGAGTCACTTTACTGTATTGTACTCCTACCATTCAAGGTCATTGATTTATTGGATTAAATTCACCATGCCTGCACCAAAGAGAACATTTTAGTTTCAATCAAACTTATATTAATTTGACAGTATTGTTCTTATTTTTCCAATAATAAGAAAGGGGTTTGAATATTTTTTATGTGGTGTTAAAGACAGGGCAGGGTGTTGTCTCGTGCCCCTGGCCAGTCTCGGTTGCTGTGAGTGCGTGACGTGTGCGTCGCCGCTGACTCCGAGGTTTGCTTCTGATGCAAACATTCTTGTTGGTCTCCATAGCAACCGAGTCTCCTGCCTGCTGTAGGTTGTCATGCCAGCCGCGTCTCCGTAGTGCTGTACGCCAGTGTTTCCCAACCAGCGGTACGGGGACGCCTAGGGGTACGCGAGCGCATTGCAGGGAGTACATGGAGTTTTTGTGATTGTTTATACTGTAGTAGCTTTATGTATTTGGCTTTCAAAGACTGAAAAAAAAATTAAATCAGGACTAAACCAGGACTGTACAGAGGGATGGGACACTAAAGAAGGACAAAACAGGGACTAAACCAAGGTCTAAACCAGGACTAAACCAAGACTAAACCAGGTCTGAAACCAGAACTAAAACAAGACTAAACCAGCTCTAAAACCAAAACCTAACCAAGACTAAAACAGCTCTAAAACCAGAAATAAATCAGGTCTAAACCAGGACTAAACCAGGACTGTACAGAGGGATGGGACACTAAAGAAGGACAAAACAGGGACTAAACCAAGGTCTAAACCAGGACTAAACCAAGACTAAACCAGGACTAAACCAGGACTGTACAGAGGGATGGGACACTAAAGAAGGACAAAACAGGGACTAAACCAAGGTCTAAACCAGGACTAAACCAAGACTAAACCAGGACTAAACCAGGACTAAAACCAGAACTAAACCAGGTCTAAACCAAGACTTAACCAGGACTAAACCAAGTCTAAAACAAGAACTAAACCAGGACTAAACCAAGTCTAAACCAGAACTAAACCAGTACTAAACCAGCTCTAAAACCAAATCCTAACCAAGACTAAACCAGGTCTAAAACCAGAAATAAATCAGGTCTGAACCAGGACTAAACCAGGTCTAAAACCAGAACTAAACCAAGACTAAACCACGTCTTAAACCAGAACAAAACCAGGTCTAAACCTGGCCTCAAACCAGAAATGAACCAAGAATAAACCAGGTCTAAACCAGAACTAAAGAAGGTCTAAACTAAGAATAAACCAGATCAAACCAGGACTAAATCAGGTCTAAAACAAGAACTAAACTAGGACTAAACCAGGACTAAACCAGGTCTAAAACCAGAACTAAACCAGGAATGAACCTGGTCTAAAACCAGAACTGAACCAGGAACAAGCCAGAACTAAACCATGTCTAACCCAGGAATAAACCAAGACTTAACCAGGTCTAAAACCAGAACTAAACCAGGACTAAACCAGGTCTAAACCAGGACTAAACCAGGTCTAAAACCAGAACTGAACCACGAACAAACCAGAACTAAACCAGGTCTAAACCAGGACTAAACTAAGACTAAACCAGGTCTAAAACTAAAACTAAACCAGGACTAAACCAGGTCTAAAACCAAAACTAAACTAAGACTAAGTCAGGACTAAACCAGGTTTAAACCAGAACTAAACTAGATCTAAACAAAGTCTAAAACAGGACTAAACCAGGTCTAAAACCAGAAATAATCTAAGACTAAACTTAAACTATACCGGGACTAAAGCAGGACTAAGCCAGGTCCAAACCAAGACTAAATCATGTCCTGGGAGTATACAAAACCAAAAAGGCTGGGAGCCCCTGCTGTACACCATTCAAAGAGCTGTAATGGTATCTCCAAAAGCCGTCCTGCCTATGCTTCTCCAGCAGCTGCAGAAAGCCAGTCTTAAGGCTTCGTCTGCAGGAATGTTCTCACTGGAGGCCACAGCCAGCACCGCCAGAGTCAATTGCTGGAATAATGGCACATCCAGCACAAGCCTGGTGGTTTGCTGTAGGAGTTTATCAGAAGGAAGCCACAGAGGCAGAACAGCAAGCGGCCTCAATTTCCTCTCCTGTTGTTTACTCCCCCATCTACCAACCCTCTAATCCTTTAAAAATGGAAGTGTGACATGTTCAGGGCTCATTTTAAAGGATGATGTAAATGCACCGCCACAGACGTTGGCTCTGTGCAGACTTCACTGTTCTCCGAGCCAAGCTTCTGGAGGGGCAAACAGAGACCTTTTTTCCAAAACATGTCCACCCAGTCAGACAAAAAAACACTCATTACCACTGCGCCATGGGGCCAGCCCAGCCCATTGGAGATAATAACTAACCATTTGCTTAAATTTGATATATTGTTGGCATACATATTGGTCTGGGGTTTGCAGTAGGAACAGCAAAGATTGTGTGCCCTGAAGTGGTTTGACTTATTCACTTAACATTTTCAGCTTTTAAAGAAACTGTTTTTTTTATTCTCACCTGGGGGTGTAATATGATCTTTACAATAGAAGCTCAGGTTGGGCCTTACACTATTTTGAGAGGATGCCCTTATTTACCGCTCTGTATGGCTGTCATGATAATGAGTGACTTTTTCTCCTCTGTTTGATAGGATGGACTTGAGAAGCTATTTGGCTGCTGGTGAAATTTCAGAGATTACATTTGCTGTTCCTTATCTCCTAAATTAACTCATTACCTTGACATCCTGCTTTCCCTCTCTGGGAACAGATTGGCCTTGAATTTATAATGAAACATGGCTGCCCCCGCACATCACATGCAAGAGATTCACTGGAAAACTTTGGGTTGGTCATGCAATCATTTTCGACGTAATCAGAACAAAAGGAAAATGACAAACAGATAGGGCAAGTAATTATAAATCTGACTATTTTCCGAGCTCACTGTACATTGATGTTTATAGTGTATTTTGTATAGTGTGTAAAGCTCAGGGAAAAATGTGTTACAGCACTGTTCTTCAAACCAATTGAACATAAATTAAATTATTATATTTTTTCTGCACTATTAAAATAGGAATAGAGAAATCCACACTTCATCATCATCATCCGACCCATGGTTACTCTCTAAATGAGGACCAACTAAGAGCTAGTTTTCTGTCCTGTCTATCACATCCTTTTCTTGAAGCTGCCACTAATTGCATATGCATTTGCAAATTGCAAAAGATTATGAGTTTGCATCCGCTCTAGGGTTTGGTGAGTGTGCATTGCAGTTATAATGGATTTTCTCACATTTTTTTTTTTTTTTTTTTCAATGTGGGAGTTGGAAGCCTTTCCTAGTGTGGAATACCCAAAAGTGTTTCAGTCCCATTTCAAAGCTGGGAAAATATTTGTTTAATGTAATAAAACATAACTACATTATAACCTACATTAATGTACTGTTTCATACACCAATATAGTCATCTTATAACATATGCCCAGTAAAGGCCCCTGACTTTAATACTTTCTTTTTTTTTCTTTTTCTTTTTTGACTAATTCATATGCATGGAGACACATTTTCAGTAGCCTTTTAAACAGGTAAAAACCAGCTACTGTACTGTGAAAAGCTATTGACTTCTGACCAGTGAACCAGAAAATAATTAATCCAAAGCAAATGTTAAGAATCTTCTTTGGAGGAGCTCTTAAGTAGTAGAAGTAAATTGGCTGTCAACCCATTTAGTTACTCCTGACCTAGTTTTACTGCTTTTTAAACAAGTTAGACATGAATAGTCACAACACATGGCTAAAAGAAAAGACCTTTAGGTTGAGATACTGGTAATATTATGCAGCCAACCTAACCTTATGGCTCTATCTGGACCATTGTATGTTGGAGGTGTGCTAGTAAATGTTCTCTAGTATTGTGTTTGTCCTGTATACAGTAAACCCAGGCACAGAGTCTCGACTCCATCTGATGCTTTGGCTGTGTGTTTGGCCACTTGCATTACCGGTCTCCTCTCTTGCTGCTTCTTATCTTGTCTCCCTCAGTCTTGTATAATCCTCTTTCTGGATGCATAGTCCCAGAAATGCAAAGAGCCACAAGGCAATACATCTGGCACTTTGTATAATGTGCTCGAAAAGAATAATTTTGTTTAGGGAAGAAAAGTACTCCATCTTCCCCCAGTAGAATATTACTCATTTATAACCTCTGTTGAAACCTCTGGAGAACAAATTGAAGGCTTTCATGTTGACCTGTTTCTCTGACATTTCTTTTGTTCCTGCGAGGCATCGTGCAGAATTCTTCAAAATGACTCTTGATAGCTCTATCACAAGAATTACACTAGGAAGAAGCAAAATATGCCCATTGTTAATTTTTTTTTACTTATCTCGACTCGGTTTACACAAATATGTTGCCTCAGTTTTCTGGTAATGTTTAAAATTGGGTTGTTTAAGCAGGATTTAGTGCTAGTCAGAGGCTTAAAAGCGCAGTGGTTCATGTTATCTGATAGTGTCTGTTAAATGCCCAATCAATATGAAGTTAAAGGGGCTACATTATGCAAAATTGACTTTTCTGAGCTTTTTACCATGTTATAATGTTGTAATGTTGTTCCCTCATCAAAAACATACGTGGAGTTTTGCTTCATTCACGTGTGTTTGAGTAATTTGCTGGCACAGTCATTTTAAGCCCCAAAAATGCTTGAATGCATGGCCCTACGCCTCTCGGCATAAGCCCCGCCCACTCCAGGAAGCACTGACCACTGGACAAGCCTCCTACATCTAGTCTGCTCTGTTTCCTTTTCCTAAAAAAACAAAACAAAAACAATGCACAGCTCTGTTTCCAATGATTCCTCACAGCTGTTTTTCATTTTGTCAAAAAAATGGCATATAAACAGTTTAAGGAAGGGAAGTTCCTTTTATTCTTTAAATAATGTTCAAAAGACAGCGACAGTCTGCACTCCCTTGCACTCTGCTGCTCTCTGCTGGTCTCTTTGCCTGTTTCTTCATGGCAATAATACAGCACATAATAAAAACTTTCTCTTTTAGAAGAGTTTTAAAGGTTGTAAAATGTGAAATGCTGTTCTAGAGGTGACCAAGATTGGTGTAAAAATATGAATAAACACATACAATATCCCCTTTAAATGCACTGGGTGTGTTTGCCTGGTAGAGCATCTGAAAAACTTTTTACACTCTAACATACACTAATGTCAGGTTTAATTATTCAACATTCTTTATTATCAATCTCTGTCTCTGCACAGACACACAGAGGAATTGAAATGCCGTTTCTGCTCTCTTCTTACAGTGTTTCAACATGCAATAAGATAAAAAATAGACTAAAAATAAACGTGTAAATAAAATAGATAAAAACTACAATAATTTCAATATACATCAAATACAAAATATATGTCAGAAGCAACATACACTAAATGCAAACTAGACAACAATACTATGGCATGGAATTATGGAATTATGGAATCCTAAAACACACACAGATTTTTGTTCAGTAACGATCTTGCCATGGTAGGTGAACACATCAACACATAGTCATGCATAGTGAAAACAATGACAAAATGGCAATGATTCCTACTGATAAACAAACCCAAAGCATTACCTTGAGGATTTGTACACACACTGTTTTTATTAGTTTTCCAAAAAGTGGTTTCTGCCTTCAATGCATTCATCACAAAAGTGAAGTGAAACGCACACTCGCACAAGCATCGTATAATAGCTTGTTTAGCACATGAAATGAGAGCTGTGTGGTGTCTGCTGGTCTACTAGATAGAAAGAGCAGAGCCAAATTCAGCACCCCATCTGCCGGACAGCTCCCACTCTGCCTCATGCGGGAAGAGCTTCGGTGCAGAAAGGTTCCTCATTAACTTGTGTAATGAGTGGAGTGTATAGATGCAGCCGGTCCCAGACTTGTCCATCCCTAGGGTTAGTCCAGGAGTCAGTGTGTCACATGTTTTATTCAACACAGCTGCATGTATTTTTGGCACCTGGTGGCTGCATCAGACAGGGAGGAGGGGACTCTCCAGAACGGGGTCACGATTGCTTCATGTTTCCAAACCTGCCGGACCACCGCGGGCCAACATCAAACAACCAGAACACCTGTTTTCAGACAGTGCACTCGTTCTGCCTCTGCTCAGATGAAAGGATCAGGAAGTTTTAGACAGCAGGGAAATTGCACCGAGATCAAAGATGTGGCGTCATTTAAGTGGCGGAGCAGAATGGTTTTCAATTGATAAATGTTGCAAGGCCTGTGTGTGATGCCGAGTCTGTTTTGGAAAGACTTGGTCAATGGTGACTTTTGTACAGTGTGATCCTTGTGAATATACTTACTTCTAGATAAAACTTAACACTAAACACAGTAACTAAACACAATTTTGTTTGTCCGTTTTTTGTGTTTTGTACCACAGTTTCTTTATTTAACAATTGTATACTTTACTGTATTGTATTGGATCATAGAAGTTATTTTTGCAATCTGCACACATGGAAGCAACATAAAGATCCACTTAAAATTAATTATAGCATCAAGTATTTTAAAATATTAGTCTTTATCTTCCTGTGCTATGAAATACATATTCAGGCCGATGCTTCCATGATGCTGCGTCTCCTGAATTTAAGTTCACAGAAATGTCAAAATTACCATGTTGACACCAAAAAGGAGTGAAAAATTCAGGGCTGTGTTTGAAGTGTATGCCTTGAGAGAGATGATCTTTACACATTTCTGCTTTTTCACAAAGTGGGGCTACCATCAGTACAACATAAAACATTCATGGCAGATTGACAACCATTATACCGCACAATATATTAAGTAACAATTCTCCCTTAGTGCACAGAAATCTAATACAGTTGCTTTTTTAGTTTAACGACAACATATTATTTTCTCCACATTGTAGCGCCTGTTGGGAATTACTCGGGTTTTATGTAGATCTACAGCAAAGGATCATTTACGTCACAATGTTTAACAGATGAGTAAGTATTTCCACTGTAGGACAGACAGAAGGCATAAAATAAAAAACAAAAAGATCTTAAGCTTCTGCCGGAGCGTCTGACATATTCTTTGAAGAGCAAGAGAGGTTTTGAAAATTGAGCAAAGACAACACCCCATGAAATGCCATCACATCGTGCAAACACTCTCCGGTCTCCTCTTAATACACCATAAAATGATTTTCCTCTCCCCTTTAGGCTGACTCCACTGAGGTTAGCTGCTATGGTTCTACAAATATTCATTACGCAAAATATAAAATCACAGTGATTCTGTGGCAGAAGGCTGCATTTATTTTATCAATTTGAATGCGTGGCAATTTCTTTTATGTACTTACTGTAACAGAATTGCTTCTCTGTTGCTGGAGTCAATAATGTGTGATAATGTGCTGTGCCCTTGTAATATGACTTGTTCTCCTACATCAATGGTAATTTTTATTAAGCTTTCCAAATTGTGAGCCGAAGCTATGCTTTGAACTTTATTCTGCTGCTTAATATTTGGATAGGCAGTACCTGATTATTGCTAAGAGACAGGACCACCAGATTATTCGATGTCTCTGAAGTAAGATAACTTCACAAGCTTTCCTATTAATCATGTCTAAATAATTATAAAACCACATTGTAATCCAATAAAGGTAGCATTTACCAGATACTATTGAATCTACATCCCATTGTAGCAATTTGATTTGTTAGCTTGTCATTTCTGCTCCCTCAGTTGTTAGAGAAATGAAGGCGCTGCCAAAAGAGGAGCAGGCGGGGAAGGGAAGATGGAGTGCTGGTGAGCTGCCTGTGATGAATTACATGGCAGAGGTTTTGATTAGCTTTTTTATCTGCTTACGGGACTCTTGGGGTTGAACTCAGATTGATGGGCTGCAGAGGGCTGACATGGTGTTGTTTATTTGGACGGTGAGTACTTGGCTGGCATTTAGTACGCTACAGGAGGATGAGCAGTAACAGTGGCCTCTTAATACACATTTAGCCTGCTTGTCTTGGGCCACTAGACATTGAATTAGGAGCTGTGCAAACCACAAGATGGCTTTATAGCACTAACACTACTTGTTTTATAGATCTTTTATAGATTTCACCTGTGAGAAATACGGGGCATGTTCCTGAAGTACATTTGTGATAATAATCCTACAATTGATACAAAAGGGAATATTGATCGAATGCATTAATCCAGCATGTACAAATGCTACCTGTGCTGCCGCTAAGGGCACTTAGACGGTATCATAGATTTTTTTTCTCACTACAAGGTCACCTCAATATAGGTAGATAGGAAGAGAAAATGTGTAAAACTGAAGTAAGATCAACTTAAAACACAGTCAAACCCCCCAAAATGTTTTCTTCCTAAACTTTGAAATATATAATGGCGATCATAGAGCCTTTTAATAACTGGGGTAGTTTCTACTTTCAATAACTCTCAAAGGAATGTAAATAATAATAATAAATTAAAGTGAAATTATATCATAGAGACATGGAGCATAAAAGTGGACCGTACTGAGATATGCTGGACTCTGTTTGTTTTTAGCCAAGCACAGTTGAGCTTTAGCCATTTTAACCTTGTTTTTTTAAGCTTTTGTTGCCGGCTTTTACTCACTGTATTTATTGATTCTACTTTGCTTTCTGTCAATTTTATTTTGCGTCACCCTGCGTTGGCCCTGGCTTTTAACTGCTACGCTACCGCCGGAGTTAGCTTAGTCTCTTCACCACTATGGCCGGCGATGAGAAAAGACTTTTTGTAGTTGCAAATAAAAAGATTTCTGACCTTAGGAAGGTTATACAGCAGCTTTCTGAGAAGTTGCAAAAGGACTCGCTTCTTGCAAAAGTCATGGATGTAGCCTTTAAGCACTCGTAACTTTCCCCCATCCTTCATCTTGCTCTTTCTCTGGTCAATCCGTCGTCCTGGGCTGATGTGGTGGTCTGTGGGAACTCGGATGCAGCCACCACAGCCGCATGCCTGAGAGCCTCCACAACCGCGTCTCTGCTGGACCAAGCACCTTCCCAAGCTCCGATGCAGGCCGGCAATACCCAGGACGCTCTTGTGGCCGGCATGCAGGACCCAGGTGGGGACCTTAAATACACCCTGACCCTTTGTTTGGGTTGCATTACTTGTCAATGTTGAATTTGTGGCTGCCAATAATACAGAGAAAGCTCTGACTACATATAATACAGCAAACACAACACGTTTTAGGTTGATGTCATAGCATTCGAAGTGACAAATTTGTACTTTGAACTTATTAAAATTGAAACAGAGAGGACAGGCATGCTGTTTTTTGTGACATTTAAGTTTATCTTACATAAAACACGTACTATAAGCTAAATATTGCACATACATTTTGGGGACTGTCATTAATTTTGAGAAACTGTAGTGGGTCAAATATTTTTTCTTAAATTTCTTCTGTACATCTGAAGAAATCACAAATCACAGTGAAAAGACAGCAGTGTTATTTTGAAAGTAGTTGCCAGTCTGTCTGTTTGTGTGTGTGTGTGTGTGTGTGTGCAATCTGTTTTCAACCATTTCCTTCACTTAGGCCTAATACCCTGTATTGAACAACAAGCAGGCGTACTCCAAACAGAAGCCAGAACTAAATAACTATGCCTAATATAGCCTCCTATTTCCAAAATGGGATTCAGTGCATCCTGACTGTCTGAGACTGTTCAGCCTGGATAAAAGTCAATCTGTAGATCTCTTATATTCATATGGATTTATGATAAAGCCAACCAAAAGACCCATACGTGCTGAAGTGGAAATGGCTTTATACTATTTCCAAATTAATACATCATCTTTTATGTATTATTTCTAGTTGTTACAATAACCATTTGTAAAACAGTTATTTGTAAATTGCATTAAAACTTTAATTTTGTTTTGTATTATAAAAAAAGAACCTTCTCTTTTGTAAATGTATGAATATATTAATTAAATAATCTCAGAATCATACTTAGTACTTAAAATATGTATGCATATGAAATGAACTATTAATACCAAGGAACAAACCAGTAAAATGAGTTAGGATCAGGGAAAATGTGAGCTGCCAGTTCTGAATGAGTAGTGCCGAATGACAGTGGGAGTGGTAAAGTTTGGGAGGCAGAGCTTGGTGGGGCTCAGGTGGAGCTACAGTGGAGTCTGATATGATGCCATATACTTTACAAGGAAAATTATTGCACGTTGGACCTTTAAGACACTTATATTTATATTAAATGCTAGGGATGCACCAATACCACTTTTAAAAAAAAACACTACGAGTATGAGTACTTCCATTTGAGTACTCGTCGATACTGAATACCGATACGAGTACTAATAAAGGGTTTACAACATACAGTTACACTATACACTGTACTATATCTCATTCATCCCACACCTTGTCGTCTTTTTGCCGTCTATCCTTGCTCTGTGTTGCTGTTCTTTTTACAACAGAGTTGTTTGAATACAACTAACCACTGCTAAACTTTGCTCAACATGGACGTGTTGACATTTGAAAGCTTAGATTCTGCACATTTTAAAGACAGATTGAGCATCTAAGCATAACCAGCGGAGATTCGCCAGGACTCACAGCAGCTAACACAGTTAGAAACAGTACTTATGTTTTATCAGACAACAGCTATTTCAGACTCTGCCCTGGGATCATTTTCAGGACAATTAGGACACAGAAAGACAACAAAAGGACAACTGCTTAAGTTTTAGGACTCATATGATTTGGGATGTCTGGTTGAGCAGAATATAGACTCAGCTTTGCTTTTATCTTTATAAAGTTCACTCTAAGATCCTTCTACAGGTTTGTCACTGCTCAGCTGAGAGGTGAATGTCACGTGACAGCACTGTAAAGCGGTATCGGTTGCTGGTATCGGCCCACTTTTAGGAATACGAGTACATGCACATGGTATCGGTACTGATACCCGATACTGGTATTGGTATTGGTGCATCCCTATTAAATGCAATAAAAGTCAGAATTTGTATATTTTCATATTTCCATTTATTGGCACTTCACAAATATCAACATTTCCTATAACAGCCAGTATATTTTGATTGGTTTAATTAGTTTGTACTGACCATCATGAGCTCTAAAGAGTGTTTCTCTCTATAGTGCACATTTAATATTCTGGGTGTGTTCTACAGAGAACCAGAAAGCATCATCTCCTCGGCTAAAAAAGAGAAATGTGAGAAAGAAGGCCACCCTCAAAGGCCTAAGTGGGTAGATTTGATGTTGGACGAAAACCAATTGACTCCCTACCAGGAAAGTCTTAGTGTTTATCCTTTTTTCCTGTCTTGTGAAGCAGACTATAATAACATTATTTAATATTTAACGGACAGCAAGCTGTTGACAAATTATACTGTTAATAATAGAAAAGGGCACCTATTGTAATTCAAAAACAGGCTTAGCTGCAGATTACAAGTGGTGTTTGCACTATAGGTAACTGAAGCACATTTGATCATTTATCAATGAATAATAACAAATTTAGTGAAATATAAATCAATTGCATTTTACATTTTGGTCAAAAATAGCCAAATCGTAAAATCAAATTTGGTGGATTAGGGTCCACGAATTTCCTGTGTTGAGGCTAATGCTACTGCTAGCTCCAGAGCAGCTTAAATACTGACAGCAGAGACTCTGCAGAGGCTAAAAACACAAATAATCAGAGAGAAAGTTGTCCCTTTACCTCTGTAATGTCCTAGTTTGGCAGCGGTTTGGCCAAAGCAGCCTATGAACAGCCTAGGATGGAGTAATTTAAGTGCTTGGTTTATGTATGCTAATTAGCCATGTGTTCGGAAGCTTTTACCACTTTTTAACAAGCCTTTATTGCTGTAGAAATTATAGTAGACCTGGCCTTTAGAAGAAGCAAATCCTAAATTGGCTGAAAAATCTAGATTTTATTTTTAGCCATTTTGCCCAACCCCAGAAATATAAGACTAGAATAATCTCATGGTTTGGCAAAAACGTAAAGATCTGAGAAGCTTCCACTTCACCACAGGCATGAGCTTCTTACACCCAACCCCCTCCTCCTTTTTTGGCTCTAAATCCACCTTAAAAAGGTCAAAGCGTCCTCTACTGCCTAGTGATTTTTCTGCTTTTCAAGTTGCCAAGATCCCCCACTGACCTCCAATCAGAGTTCCTATTTTTTTCCCCCTGTGCTTTGTGCCACTTTTAAACAGGACATTGTAACTTCATAAATACTTTTGTAGGTTTTAAAACAGTTGTCCACCCTGAGATCGTTGTAGAAGTAATTGCTAGTGTCACTACTGCACCAATTTGTATGCTACAGCAATTTACCATAATACAGTAATTAATAGGTAACAATAACAATACAGGTAACAATACAGGCACAATACAGGTAACAATACAGGCACAATACAGGTAACAATACAGGCACACTTTAGTAAATTGGAATATAGTGGAAAAGTCAAATTATTTTAGTTGGTCTATTAAAATGTAAACGCAAAATGTCATGAGGACGGAGTGTATCCTTATGTTTAATTGTATTTAACTCCTCACCAAGGAAATAATAGCCTCCTTTTTTAAATTGCAGTGTCCACTTTAATAACAACTAACATACCTTATTGCCCTTTGAAATACTGTATAAATAGTTATTGGATATGGAAGAATGACTGCTCTATATACCTGTACTGAAAGATGACCAAAATACTGTAGCCCCACCTGCTGTACACAAGCCTTAAGTGTCCAAGCCAAGAGATCTTAATTCGGAGTTTCCATGCTTCTGCTTCTGTGCATTATACAGTAATTATGCATGCAACTAGCACACATCAAGTTATTTATTCTGTGGAGTGTGTTGCCCAGCTGCTGCAGATCGTCTGATTGGTGCAACTGCTTTTCTAGGTCAGACAGTGGATCACATGCATACACACAGGCAAACATATTTGTTTCCTCTCACACACAGCCAAAAGCTTTCTCTGGGGAAGGTGATGTGCATTATTTGCCTGGTTGCGCCTCTTCCTCTAATTCTAAATATAAACATGACTCACAGCAAGCTATGGCTTATGCGCTGACTCAAGATGGCGGCGTGTGTTCACTAAATTTGCCATTCTTCCCTTGTTGATGTTTTTCTTCATCTTTATTTGTCATGTAAAGTGAACATATTTAATTCCTTATCTCTTGATGCAGTACTTGGGATTAATCTGTGAGTTATAAAGGATGCAGTGGCAGCTGCTGTGTGCTTCTCTGTGGCTCCAGAGGTGTGATCAGGTGGGCACTCAGCTATCTGTGCCTCAGTGCTTCACATCACCTCTCTCTTTTCCTTTTGTGTCACTCCTATGATTTGCTTTTGTTTTTAGACTGAAACTTAATTATTCTGTTGAAGCCAGATGGTATTTTTCAGTGCATGCAAAACTATAGTAGCCCTTACTCATTTGTAGGAATTAGTTACCAGAATACCGTAAGCTTGAAATAATTATTTCTGAAGCAGTTTGATTTGACAAATTGAAAAGTACTTTGTTATTACAAGGGACATCTATGCAACCTTCATCAGGGCTTACCTCATTTTAAGGGCTCATTTAGTGGCTGATGATTTAAGTATAACTCAGTTGTGATGACCTTTCTTGACAGGTTGAATTATTTTATAGCAATAAAATAACCCCAAAATACATTACCTATGTATAAAAATAAAATGTAACCATATTTTAGTTCACAATTGCAATTCATTTCAGAAAGAATGAAAGAAAGTATTAGCTTGCTGCACTGAACACTTAATTCTTAATGCTTTTATTTAGGAAACAAACCTCAAACCTGGTTGCTTTTGTTTGGAGGTGAAGTGTCCTGTCTGAGGCTTCAACTTTAAAAAAAATATGTCCAGATGGCTTCTTTTGAACCTTGTTTGTTTTGATTGAGAGTCTTCTGCCAGTTGCACTCAATATTGGAAGTACAAATGGTTTTCAGTGTCACAAATGAAAAAACTAAATGACATTCGATGCTGGTGGCCCTGGCACTTCATGCAACTTTCTGCAACAAATGTAAATTGCATTTGCATGTTACAAGCATAACAAGCTGCTTCAGAGGAATAGCAGGACTTGATTGCTCGAAACACTGTCTCCTGTTATTTTTAATTCAAGGATTTTGTGTAATGAGTAAACAGTGCAACATTTGGCATTTTAGCTCAAACAGATACCCAGTGACAGTGAAAGGAGCAGCAGCTCTGTCCAGCACAGAGCAGTTCACATGACACACCAGGCCACCTTACGTAACACACATCTCTGCTGGAACTGGAGCAGAAAGCCGCACAGACCAATCATGGCCCTCGCTCCACCCTCTCACTGAGAGCTCATCACCTTGTACTACGTGCATATACAGAAAACATAATCAGAGAAAAAGAGTAATTTCCTTTGCCATGCAATGGCTGGTTGCGTTTTCATTAGGCACTAATTAGCAATCAATATATGATTTTCCTGAAGAGTGCCCTGTTATAGCTCTGGTAATTGCATCTATTAAATGTGCTGAAATGCAAATGCAATAGGATGAGCTCTGAAGTTGCGCAGGGCATCAGTAGCCGCTTTAGTTTACCAAGCTTTGATAACCAACAGATAATGCACGAGGGAATTATACTCATTTTGTTGTTTCTTATAGGCATTAATTTCCAATTAAAATAACTGAGCATTCTGAAATGAACAGTGACAAACACAAGCACGCCAAACCTGAGCCAATATTGTATCCTGATTTAAAATGAGCAGCAGCCAATATACAAGGCATAAAATTTAACAGTTTGCACAATAATAATTGTATTCAAATGTGCATTCATTTTAAAAATTTTGTCCAACTATGCTTAAACACTCTTTTCGTTAGGTTTAAATAAACTTTTGCTCCTAACTATTTTTAAATAGGGGTTTATGTTGGCATGTGTTTTAAAGATACATGATGGGAATAAAATGTAAGTACACATTGTTGCTTTTTGTGGCGATCTTGTTCAGATTTGTTTTTGAATTTAGCCTGATGTCTGGTCCAGCCCACACTGGGCCCTCTGCCTCGTCTGCAGTCTTCTCTTCTGTTAATTATGGATAATGGACATGAGCAGGGAGGTACAGTCTCTTCCACCAGAACAAAAACAAGTGATTAGGCAGATCTACGCCACAAAGACACAATGATGGTCAGGTCATCTATCAGGCTGGCTGCACTTTTCTGTGCTGCATCATTACTCCAGTGGATCAGATATCTGCTCCAACCATCCCCAGAGTCTGTTCGGAGTCTTTTCAGTCCACCTCAGCCATAACTGAACCTGCACTGAATGGTAATAAGCCATTTCAATTTGCAGAGTTAGACAAGTGGCCTGCACAACTACACAATGGCCTTTTCAAACAAAGTCGCTGAAATATTCCTAACTTTGATTGTACCCAATTAACCTATAACTGTGGACACCCCCTGATTCATTATTTCAAAGATTTGTCCTCATAAAAGAGAAAATTCTAAAGAAGTATTCTCACAGATCATGGTTCACGCTGTCATACACTTGGCCACTTTCCCACAGTTCAACATGTCAGATATCCCTTTGACTTCTTAATGAAACATAAAAGGTCATAAAAAGTTCAAATAGCTTGAGTCAGATTACTGAATGTGCTCCGTGAAGCACCCTGCTGTCTCCATCACATTCTCAAAATAGAGGTGCAAATAGGCTTGTCAGAGGCAAATGCAACTCGGCTCAAACCTCTCAGTAAAGAATGTAGAATGGATCCTGGTGAGTGAATTTCTTTTCCCTGTTTGCACAGCTCCTGCTGTGAAAATGAGTGTTTCTTACATTCAGGTTTTTAGGCAACTCTGTGCAGTCTGTTGTGAAGTCTTTTGTTATGATAACGTCATCTCACGAAAATATATATATAACCGGGACTCTCACGGGTTTCTCTGCAAAATATCTGTGAGTGAAATAAACACAGATCTGTTTCATTTCTTTATCAGTTTATTGTTTTAGGAAAGAGATGCTCTTTGTCAGTTGTACCCATATTAAACTATTCTAGTGAATCTTCTAAAACTGTGTTAAAACTATATTTTTCTGATTCTTTTGTCTTACATTGACACCCTGTATCCATGGGTCCACTGTCTTCTCTAGAGCAGAAGTAATTCAATTATCCGTCCCCCGCTACCAGCTGTATGGCTCGAACCAACCCAGCTCATCAAACAAACCTGATTAAAACAGGGCTAATCTATGAGGCACAGAGATGAAGCAGTTTGTGTGTGTCCGTGTCGTGACGTACATAAAGTCTTAATGCAGACAGATGGTCAGCAATAGGTGGAGAGGGCACACGGATAATGTCATAATAAGTTTGTTAGATGATGTTCATTATGGTAAACTTTGTCCATTGGGTTTATAAGCATAGCTGTATAAATATGAGAATCAACCACTTGAAGTGACTCAATAAACTGTATTTGTGTTTTCCTTCCAGTACTGTCTACTTTAGTTAGCTTGTCTTTGAAATTCAGATTGGCTCATTTGTGGCTCTGCAAACACAAGCAGACTAAAGCTGAGGGAAATGGGTAATAACTGTGCACATTGAAGTACACCTGTCTGGTGTGCAAACCAAATTTCATGGGAACCTATTACATGGGGCATCTTAAAGATATCCAAAGAAAGAATTGTTCAGAATTCACAAGTCTGTCTGCTCTCTCTTGAAAACTGATGAACTGGATATAATCTGAGATCAAATAGATGTTTGGACACACAGAAACACATTATATGAGATATTGAGTATTTTGCTCTTCTGGTTTGAAAATAATAACAGGAGCCCACTGTAAGTAAGGTTTGTATGTGTGTAGTGTTCTGATTTTATTAATGCTTATCATAATTATGTATTAGAAACTACATAAACTGTGTATTTATTTATACTAATTAGCATTTTTTGTAGTTTCCAGTGCATACAGATCCATTAAATAATACAAAATATACAATAAATATATATTATCAAAATCTCACTGAATGAGTTATTAAAAAATCAGGTGTTCCTGGCTTGGCTGTCGCAGGAGAAAGCAAACATTTGGTTCATAAATCTCTGTGATTAAAGCACACTTAAAAGAGTTACCTAGCAACCACTAAAACAGGGCTGGAATAGTGAGTGTTGGCCAAAAATCTCAATACGATATTTCCCTTTCTTCTAGACTTACAATTCATCTGCCATCTGTGTCCACTAACAATGCCCATTTCCACATTAACATTGGAAAGTAGTTTTGTTTGCCAAGACATAATTACATTGCATTCTTAATTAGGCACCATCTTGAAGTCTTAGCAACGCTGTGTCTGGCATAGTAAGCACACCTTATATCACATTAGAATATAGCTACACTGCATACATATTAGGAATGCATGACTTTAATGTTCGTTATCATATTCTAAAGGTAGGTTTTTGGTGATTACATCTGCCATTATTGCCTGTATATGTTTATAAATGAAAAATAGCATGCCTCTTGAGTGCTGTACTGAACTGTCAATCAAAATACACACTGCAGCATTCCATTACTAAACACTCAGATATGAAGGAATCGTGCAGTTATGATTTCTTTAGAGGTGAATAAGCAAAATATATCTCAAATTAATATCACTACAAAATGCTCCACGTTCACTTTGCACCTGTGGAAACCAAATAATGCCATGTGATTGCATGATTATCCTGAGAGCAGATAGTGAGTGCTGTCGTTTAGCTTGATTGTGTTACAGAGGATTAATGCCTGAGCACAGACGATGCACAGTTAAAAAAGGATCCATCCATTTTTTATTGGCACATCTTGTGACCCTATAAAACAACATGTATTCAAACATGAAATCTATCATTCCTTATGGAAGACAGTACACTCTATAAAATATTACATCCTGTTCAAATGTCATTAATGAAAAGTGTTTTATTCAAGGGCAAAGCACAGTAGCGGCTGGTGCTGTGTCATCATCGTGCAGGGAGGCCATCTGAATGGGTATTAGTCCGTCTCATTTGAGTGCCAGCTTCAAGGACATTTACTCCACCTTGATGGTTATTGAAGTTCTTTGTAGGATTTAACCAGACAGTACCATTTCACTTCAACAAGAAAATACATTTTACTCCCTTTAGTCCTTCCTCAATAGCTTTACTTCATTTAGTTAATGTCAAATGCTCAGAATAATTCTATTGAGTGACTTAATAGTTATGAGGAAATAGTCTGTGAGGCTCCTTTGCAATTGTTAATTTCAGCCTCCCTGAGCCAAACAAAGATCTTTTATATTTCAAAATTATTTTCCAAGTCAGAATGACCTTCAACAAGAGATGCAGACTGGTTAAAGTTCTGAAGTTTTGTGTAAAGTAAATATCACTGTGCAACAAAAATGATCTCTATTATCAAAATGAGTTTTTATTTATTCATTGTCTGTTTATTCCTCTTTGAGTTCCTGAGGATGGTGCCTATTCCAGCAACTAAGAGACTTAGGTGGAGTATATCCTGGACAATGGCCAATCCCTCAAAACACAAAACTGGCACAAAACTGGGTCCACAAGTTGTGAAAAATGGTATTGACTTAGGCAGGGCACTATGTTAGAGCACAATCCACACACTAAATTATGGGATTATGTAAGGCGGGGGTTCTGAGAGTCCTCCCTCTAGGAAATTTTGAACAAAACAGATGTAAATTTCCTGTATTCTGCTGCATTTTAGATGATGCTATATTTTCAACAGGCCAAGATTACTCAATACAAAACATTGTTTATTATAACTCTTACATTTTAAACATGAGCTGCTTTTCTACACAGACCGGACCATACATAACTTTTGTTCTTGTGTAAATGTTTGATTAAATTTCTCTTTTAGTGGTTCCCCAGTAGAGCCCCAGTCCCAGAATGCCCTGCTCTGCTCCACCCCTGCTCCATGAGCCTATGAGCCTTCAGTCTCATCACACTGGGCTATGGACAGATGCTCCTTACAACACTACAGGCTACAAAAACTTTTATCAGGACGTCTGAACTTGTGATCTCTGTAAATATGAGCTTAATTGTCATCAAACAAGAACTGTTTGGAAGATAGACAAGGGTAGCACACATTTATGGACTGAAAACTGTTCCTACTCATGGACTGAAAACTGTTCCTGCCCTCTGTGATTTTTTGGTAGGCTATTTAATGTGGGGGCAGCTGGCAGCGCTCCACACATGACGGTGCAGATCTGAGATACCCTTCTGCTCCTGATAAACAGAACAAAACGGCAGCTAGTGGCCACTTCAGGGCCTCTTGCTGCTCTTTCTGTGGGCCACCCGCCCGTCTCACATTCTGTGATGCCACCACCGGCCCACCAGGAAATATCCCGACTCTCCCAAGTTTTTTCCCCTGTAAGGTGTCAAGAAACTAACCAATGTCTTCCTTGAGCAGATAATGAACTGTCTGAGATATGTCATGTTTTTTTATATATATATTTAGAATAGAATAGAAACATGTCTGTGTTTTATGGCAGCAGTTGAAAACATAAACAGGCTTATTTTTCTCATTAACCTAAAAATACCGGGGCCTTGTCTTTAATTCTTAAATGAGCTGACATGGTATCAAACAAACAAAACTGTTTTTCTCTCCAAGTGAAGGGAAGTGTTTGCACCAAGAATCTCAAACATGCTTATAAATATAGCAAAAATAATAATCATCTCACTCCTAACATGAATGATTTTGGATGATGGAAAGATGCCGCAGATCCCATGGAGAACCCACAGTAACCTGAGGAGGTCATACCCTCAACCTCCTTGTTGAGTGGCAAGGTTACTAACTACTCTGCCTTTGGGCATCCATATGACAATTTTCATTTGCATGAATCCTTTGTTGATTACACTACTTTTAACTTTCAGCCCTGAACAGGCAAGTCATGGAAGTTAGATGACAAAGAGTCATCTCAGGCAGCGTAATTAGTAGGCAGAGCATACCAGGGTGTTTGTCTATTTTCCTCCGCTTCCTCAGTACAAAGCCACAAGATTATCAAATGTTTTGATGCCAATCGAGAGAATTGTTGAGTGACAGGCCTGGCCAGAATAGAGCTCCGGATCATAGAGAAACTGACAGCAGAGACCCATCTTTTCTCCTTCACACAAGAAAACAAGGCAAACAAAACATTTAATTATTCTCCTAGGCTCAATAGACAGACAGAGGCAAACTGACAAGCTGAAATCTGGTCCCAGTGTGTTAAAAAAAATGAATTACATACACAAAGAAGGAATGCTTTCACATTTATGATAAGGTGCATTCAAGGAAGCTACTTATTTTACTGATAAACTACATCAAGGGGAGCTGCTAGTCTTAGTGTAATGCCTCATTTCCACTGCAGGCATATCCAGTGCACTGCATGCCGCCACAGACCGATGGCACGTACCCTTGCCTACGAGATACATACAAAGTACAAATTTGTTTGATAAAAAGCCATCACTAAAGACCAAAACAACTCTTTGTTCAGAAGCAGAAGAACAGAAGACAACAGTTTAATATGAGATTGCTTTGGAGTTCACATCACTTTCACTTCACAGGTTCTTCGTCTACCATAGTTTTGAATGCAATAAATGTTTGATTGTGTCTGTCTTTTGTTTTTGACACCTAAAGTTCAAATAAATACCCTACTA
This sequence comes from Bostrychus sinensis, assembly GCA_020698575.1. Taxonomy (NCBI): domain Eukaryota; kingdom Metazoa; phylum Chordata; class Actinopteri; order Gobiiformes; family Eleotridae; genus Bostrychus; species Bostrychus sinensis. The sequence continues at coordinate 9,137,529 of CM036239.1, forward strand.
AGTATAAATATCTACTATTTACTTTAAAACTCTGGATGTTGTGCACGTTTAAGTTCACGCCTCTGAAGAAGATAGACTTGCGTATCTCCGGCACAGGACTGGTGAACCGGTTCCGCAAACCTGTGGAGGCTGTGGATTTGCTCTCATTTACTGCAACGGCAGCGTAAATACTGCTGAGTGTGTGGTGCAGAGCAGTGGAGCAGACATGCATGTAGTGGAAATTGGGTGTAACTCTGCACACAAGCATCAGTCAGTCTTCCTTAACCAGAATAGTATGCTTTAGTCACATCATTACCAGTGGCATAGTATGTTCTACATTTTATCATTTATTTTTTCATCTTCCTATTCCTGTTAGGGGCCACAGAGGGCTGAAGCCTATCACAGCAACTGTGGGCCTTGATGTTTTTTCATAAAACACCAAAATACACCATACAAGCAGCCCTGTACTTATTTCTGGATGGCAATGACAGCAAAAGCCAGTTGTACAAAGAGTTGTGGTCAGAAAGTCAATTTTTTTTAATGTGGTCGTTACGTCGGATGTCAACAGGACTGTTGTTAAAATGGAAATAAGACAAAGAAAAAAATCACACAGAGACCTGGACAATAAGGCGGATTTCGCCAGAACCAGCAGGTGATGAAGAAAAGCACTAAACACTGTTAATCAGGTCAGAGAGGTTATTAAATTAGCTCGGAAACTAGCGCTTCCGCTTTTGTAAGACACACAGCACATAAACGGCTGTGATAGGCCACTTCAAAATTGAACGAAAGAGAAGCGCTTCACTCTGAGAGGGGAACCAGACTGTCCTGCTTGCGAACAGTAAGTAGGAGAGGCTAGCTCACCAGGATTGGTCTTTGGACAGTGTGAGGAAGCCATAGAACCCACAGTAACACAGGGAGGACATGCAGACTCCACCTGCTGTGTCAAACCCACCATCTCCCTGCTGAAAGGCAGGAGAGCTAATCACCCTGACACTGTGCACCCTATGTTTCATATACAGAACATTTAGGTAAAAATGTTTCATGTGATAACTCTGTACAACAAGGCTTAATCAGTTTTTGGCTGATTATCAGTAACAGTTATGCCAGGAAGAAGTCATATGCTAGCCTACCTCTCAACTCCATTGCACACCACAGAACAGGTGTATACTCCAGATGCCACTGTAGCCATGACTAATTAATAACAAGCAAACAGTGGTTAAAAAAACAGCACATACCAGACTGTGTCATGCAGGAGTCTCATTCAGTCCCAAAAACACTAGTGCTCCTTTGCAAAGAATTGGCAGAACGTAGGTATTCATACTTCTCACTGGCTGTTAGTGGACTGGTTGGCTCAAAGTATTTGGCTGCAGGAGACTAGCTTGAAGTGGGTCTCAGAGCTGCCTGTTGTCGAGGCTGTCTCTGTGGTGAGAAGAGGACAATGGAAATGGCTCCATGCAGCCTGTGAACTGCAAGGACACAATCACATCACATTTACAGCACGATGAAGGCTCAATATCCTCCAGCCGGATATTGGCTTTGTGCTCTTGTTGCAAACAGCATTCACCATTGTTGCCTAAACATGGGTTTCATCTTATTAAATAAATGTTGTGACAATAATACTGTATCAGTAGCAGCATGGTAGTGTCTTATGACAGTACATTTATTTTGATCTGGGTATAGTGTTTGTAATTCTGAGGATTTGGAAATATTATGAACAGAAAACAGAGAAACTGTTAAGGCAAAGCAAGGCAAGGCAAGTTTATTTGTATAGCACAATTCATACACAGAGCAATTCAAAGTGCTTTACAGAAAAAAAAGGCAAATTTAAAAGTACAAAACACAATTAAAACAATAAAATCAAATTTAAAGAGTATAATTAAGAATCAATTTAAAATTAAATTAAAAAGAAGAGTGCAGATAAAACACTTTCAGTTTCAGACACTTTCAGACATATGCACAGTTAAAAAGAACAGGTTGGCATCATGAGCTGAATGTGGAGAATGGCTTTATGGTGGTTTTGTATATGTGGCATTGGGAATATTCAGTATGAGATGCTTATTAACATTGTAGTTCATTTAAGGTCACTACTTACAGGTGGTCTAAGAGGCAACCTGCAGTGAAATTTAGCTGCAGGGCTCTGAGTTGCAATGCACAGCCTATTTAAAGCAGAAGTACCTGTAGAAACTAGCTTCCTGTATCTGTAGGTGAGAGTGGTATCCGTTCCTATTTTTGGATGATAATTTTTGATGGCCAGACGGTGTTTGTTTTTCAATCCCACATGCCTGTTACACATTCATGAAACACCTTTTCAGTAAAAGCACAGAGTTGGCTTTCAAAGGCCTCCCGCTGTCTGCTGGTAAATATCAGGCTCTAATTAACGGCTGCTGATATCTTTCACACATCATCTTTTGGAAGCTCTGCTACTGATTTCTGCTGTTACCAATCAACACAAAACTTCCCTGTTCTCTCTCCATCTGCACGTTCTATCAGGAGAACAAGTGCTAAAACTGTTTGTCCTCCTGATTTGACTTTTGAGGTTTTCAAACTTCAGATAAAGCAGAACTGGTTAACTGTTCTTGTTTCTTTGCTGTTTTTGCCTCATGTTCCTTTATGGAGCTCCTCCTACATTTTGAGCTAAAGCATGATCATGAATACTCACAAAATAAAAATGACTTCTGTGTGATCCTTTACTCGGCTTTGTTTCCCCCTCCTTGTATACGTACAATGTTTTTATGTACAATGACATGACAAAAACTGAGAAACAAAGCCATCGCTAGCTTGTTGTTTGGCTAACCGCAATGTGCCGCTTTCTCGTGAGACTCCAGATTTCTGTGACACCAGGTCGGCGACGCCCATACCTACAAGTCTTGTTTCTGGCCCAGAGACAAGAGGGGAAGGGAGGGGAAATGCAGGGAGCTTTATTCACCCCACAACAACTCATTTAACCATCATGCAGACAAAAAAAAAAAAAAAAAAAAAAAAAAAAAGACAATGAAGCATGCTTTAAATATCTTTTTATATAATTTTGCCATTCTCTAACTTGGGTTAATTTTTACAGTATTTAAGTTCTGTTCAGTGAAATCAACTGAACTTTAAATGTTGTACTCAGTAAGTGCATTGACACTTTGAAACCTTTTTGTAAACTCTAAAAAAAATAATAATTCTATAAAAATTCTATGCATTACAATTTTTAAGTACAAAATTGATATATTTTGACTTGCATATCTTATACAAATGTACCATCAGTAGTTTCAGTATTATGCTATAACTGCTCCCTGCAAATAAACCCACCAGTTTGTCTGGTATCAGCAGACAGGTTTAGCATAACAGGGGACCTTTTACATGAATACATTTTAACAAACTTTCCAGCACTGTCCTGAAAGCCTCCCAAATAACAAGGTTCAACTGTTTATAGTATAGGCTTCAGTGTTTGTATGAATAAAAAGCACCCTGCATTTAAAAATAAGTCATTTTTACTTTTATTTTGCAACAAATTCATTCTCATTTGTTTATAATTTGATCATTTCCATTTATTAGGCCACCTACTGTTAATAAGCTAGAGGAAACATATTTGATTTACTTACAATAACAATTTTTGCGAGGACCAAAAGTAATTCAGAAAGGCCTGTGGGCCATAGTTTAGGGCCAGATTTATCAAAGTTTTGTGTGTACGCTAAGTGAAAGTGGAGCAAACCCAGGCGCAGCTGAGGGTAGCGTCTCTCACAGATGCTAAATGAGCAGAGCAGATTTTGCTGTGGTGAATATGTAAAATGAGGTGTTTTTACCAACATGTGCAAAATTCAAGGGGTGGAAAATGCAAATGAAATCACTTTACGGTCGTTGTTTATCATGACTACAGGAACTAAATCTGCATGAAAATTTAGTTCATTGGAGTAGCAGCTGCAAACATTTTGCTGTGGAAAGACTGCTGTTATTTATGCACAGACAGGGCATTGAAAATAACATAAAATGCTTTAAAACAAACAAAGAGACAGACTTTAGCTGCAACACTTTCTTTTTGTTTCACTTTTATTCGTGGAGTTGGTCCAGTTGTTGTCTCCCCAGTGCGCACTGATGGAGTCGTGTGCGTTCTGATGCAAGTCTGGCCCACTTAAAGTTGCGTTGTCGTCTTCAAACTGTAGGCCAATCACTTGTATAGAAAACACTTTTTTCCCTCTGTTCTTTCCTGATACAGCGTTTCATTTTTAAAAGTGTAGTGTGTTTCTCTGCCAGCTCTCTTACATCCATCTCTGCATCTGCATCTGCTCTAGGACGAGTTGATTGACAGGCCACTGGGTCAAAACACTGCGCTCGCTCTCTGACACACGCTACACTCTAATTTACATATTAGATTTGCGACAGCAATTTGCAACTATTTTCTCATAGTAAGTCACACGCAACACACTCACAAATAGCTTACACTACTTTTCAAGGTGCACTCGCAATTTAGTATCCGTCTTAGTAAATATGGCCCTTATAGTGCTGCAGCAAATGCATGACACAAATCATAATTCATTTTAAAAACATTTTTTACAGCTACGTGTCAGAGATGGGCCTCAAATACAATGAATATTCAGTGACTCATGCTCACGTCATAAAATAATTTATTCAATTCGCAATCATTTAGACTCTGGACAGAAAGGTATAGCAGCGCTTTGAAATGTAGCCACTGTGCTAATAGACATTACTGCTCATACTTTTTTCCTATGGTAGCTTTCACAGTAGTTTTATGTTCGTTTGGAGTGAAGCTGCTTAGCCTCAGAGAAACATAAGTCTGAGCAAAGTGCTCTGTGCACGTACCGTCCGCTCGTTGAGCTTGTTCAGCTGCTCAAACCTAAACGGTCTGTGCAGCAGTGAGAGGAGCGCAAGCAAGCAACTGTTGTTTAAAATAAAAAAAATTAGGCAGGTTTTCTGTTGCTGCTGTGCATATCCTCCTTGTTCAGTGTTTATACAGTGACACTGGCTCAAGAGAGAGGCGTGCCGAGGATCTGACAGGTGCACCAGGGCAACCAAGGAAAATATTTAGTCTGAACTATTATTTTTTGGGTTGTAATGCGACTAAATTGGACACACTCGGTCACACTCTGGAGCTCTGTGTACTGTACTGTCCCATTGTTAAAGATGTTATGCCTGAAGTAGTTGATCAATGATCTCTTCTGTTACAGAACAGCCATTTCTTTTCTCTTACTACCTTCTTTTGTATGTTTGTGACTAGCCCAATATGGTGTTTAAGCACAGCCAAGATAATAATAGATTCCTCTGTGATTGTCATTTACGAATTTGATAGTGTTTAAAGACATTTAATTACAGCCAGTGTCCTATAATTGAAGGTTATACCTACTAACCTACTTCATGGCCTAAAAGTGAATTGTATTGGTAATGACTTCATAAATTAACAGACACCTGGTTAAGTACAGTTACCTTCAGGCACGGACAGAGTACATTTGAAAAAAAGTCACAGTAACCATCTGATTGAATATCAACTAATTCATTAAGAGCGCTACTCTTTCACAGTTGTTTACTTTAGAAGTTTATTTGCTATGACTGGCACAGTAATGGAGTTCATTTCTTTCTTACAGACAACCTTCAGCTCATCAGGTGACGCAGAGACTCTTAAGTGAAGATACACACCATGTAAGTGTTAAATCACTCTCTATTCACACAGACCAGAATAATTTGGACCTTTTACAGGAATTCACCACAAATTGGAGTTTGTGAGCAATTGTGCAATTTGTCAAAGTAGTATAATTGTGTAACCGAAAAGGACAATTCCCCCTCCTCCTATACACACTATCTATCAAATCAGCAAACTCAACTGTGCACCAGGATGCCTGATGGCCCCTGGTCTCATTTGAGATGCAGACATTGTCCTGTTGCTTCCTTTAATGAGATCTGGAGGCGTGCAATCTAATATTCACCAGTGAGGTTCCAACATGGCCCTCGAGCCCGTGGCCCAGAAGGCTGTGTGCAAATTCAATGAAATACAGTCGATGCTGGTCACAAAGGCGGCCATGGAGTGGCCATGAAATGATCAGAATGAGTCCAGTAACGATGTATGTGCTTTTTGGTGTAGGTTTGTTTTATTATTTTTATTGTGTGACAACACAGTTTCATTTAAGGCTTTGGAAAAGCAATGATATATATGTTTATAGATAGATAAATGAGCTGACTGCCTCGTTGTGGCTGTGGTTTAAGCTCTGAAATTATCAGAATGAGTCCAGTGTAAGGAGCACTCCCTGGAGAAGGCAGAGTTTTGTGTGTCTATGCAGAGTGGTGAAATCAAGCGTTTTCAGTTCTTGAGAATGGCGGCGCCTCAGCATACAGGATTTCTTAAACATCTGTGAATAAAAATACAACTCCAGGTTTGTTAATGAGGCAGAAACAACATCATGACGTGGTATAAAGCTCCGAAAAGTTAGACTTTAAAAGCTTTTTGTGCTCCCTTTACTATCAGGTCTACACAGAAATATGAAGCATTACCAGTAACTCACTTCTCCATGGGGTCATCAAAATTATTTCTTCAGTATTACAAAAAGACAAAAACCTTCTAATGTATGGTGTATAAATATTGAACCTAATTCACAATCTTTGCATTTTCAGTATTTCTATTGTGATGTTGGTGGACATCAGACAGATACAAGGCTTGTCTGTGTATGTAGTGTCATATACTGAAATATTATTTGCAGTTTTTGGGCACAGCACTGATGCTGGTGATGCTGGATGTAGTCACATAACATATTGCAAGACTTTTAAGGCTTTGTGTGCTCACTTTTGTCTCTGTAATGGCCTATACTAAAATATAGTATCTTCTATGAGGTTGCTCCACCTCAGAGATGGCTTTGAAATAGATTATACATTAATGAAATTCTACTGTGTAACATTTACAATTTCATATAAAATGTTTTGCTATACATGCCTATTTATAACAACAAATATTCCTTCGTGGAGTTTAGTTGTTAGAGATATTTTGCATTTACTAATTAGCGCTGCCTCACTTTGACACAGAGCACCCACTCATCTCCTGATGATGCAGCACCTTACGTCTGTCCCATGCTGTCACTGGTGATTGATGCACTGTGCACTTCCCACCTTCACTTGCCAGAGCTTGCTGCTGTTTATGTCTCATAGCAGAACTCACATCCAGAGGTGTCCCAGCCTCTTCCCATTAGCAGGCAAATTAATCTTCCTTAATGCTGTGCGTTTGGGTTTGAAATCTGCTCAACTGCGCTTTGGTTGGCTGAAATTATTGCCTTAAACCTTTATTTAAAATTGCTTTGTGTGTCCAGGAGCCAGGGATAATAAGTGGAAAAAACAGTTTCTAGATGCACACGAATCCCATGAGGTCCACTACAAAAATATGTCAGAATTAAACACAGACAGTACTGACTAAATCATCTATAACCTTCCATTTTTTTGTGTAAACATCATTATGAGGATTTAGCTAATTTAAGCAACACTTGTTTTGGTTGCAGATTATCCTAGAGCTCATTTGACAAAATCACTGGCATTTCTCAGCTCACAAAGCAAAGAAATGTTATGCTAAAATTTATGAAACAGTACAGTTCAGAAAATAGAAAATGGTTTCCCTCCGGGCTGTGCTGCAGTATATTACACATTTATTGTTATCACAGTATCAGCAAACTCAATATAGCTGTATCGCAAGAAACATATCACAATAATGTTATGGTCCTTCATTTAAATGGCAAAATCATTGTGCCTTAAAGCCTTAAATTAAACTGTGTTGTCACACAATAATAATAATAATAATAATAATTTATTATTATTATTATTATAATGCATTGGTCTCATATAGTACCTTTTTGGACATTCAAAGATGGTTTACAGTTGCATTATTCACCCACACTCAGTGGTGGTGAGCTATTTCTGTAGGCACAGCTGCCCTGAGGCAGACGGACAGAAATGTGGCTGCCATTCTGTGCCTGTGGCCTCTCCAATCACCAACAGTCACACACTCACAGCCTCATTCATACTGGCAAGGTGGGTGAAGTGTCTTGCCCAAGGTCAACGGCAGTATGCAATGCTGGTAGCGGGGAACGAACCGCCAACCTTCTTTACCAACTGAGCTATTGCTGCCCCAACAATAAAAATATTAAAAAGGCCCTGGTTGGACTCACTATACTACTGCTGCTAACATCGGCCGTCATATCTTACATACCAATATTCAACATACTTATTGCATTTTTTTTCTCTTAATATTGTGCAGCCCTAGATTCTTGTCTACAATTGACTGTCTTTACTTCTTTGTACACAGCGCACTGACTAAGGTGCAGTAACACTAAAGACTGCAGTAAATATATTGACATAAAATGTATATTATTTAAATAAAATTCTCACTAATGCCATTCATAACCCAAATTAAATTCACTGTCATCCATGGCCGTGGTTAGATTTGAGTAATGCTTCTTGTTCACAAAGGACAAGCTAAGCTTTGTGTCCTACATTTTAATCTTACATTGCTGCTATTTCATTTCCTTCCATTGAATCAGTTCAAGCCTGCTAAAGGTGAGAGGCACAATTTTGTGGCCCTTTCAGACAATGCCAGGAAAAATATAGTTCCTGTGTATTCAAGTCATTATTCACTTTATCAGTATTAAGGTAGGACAATGGTGTAGAAATTTAGTCCATTTTAACTGCTACTGATTAGTAATAACTCACTTTCTCATGGGGTCATTGTATGATTCTTATTTTCTGCTTTGAGTAGATACAAAAAGAGAGAGTGATGTTGATCCATGCATTCATCTTTTACAGCTTATTCTGGTTAGGGGTCGCAGTTACTTAAGCCTATTCCAGTTACTTTGGGCTACACCCTGGACAGGGGCCAAATAGTTGCAGGGCTGACACAGAGACACACACAGACAGACAGACAACCATTCACTCTTACATTCATTCATTCACTAGGGGCGCCAAATAACACATGCTTGTCCTTGGATGATGGGAGGAAGCCGGAGTACCTGGGAGGACCCTTACAGTAACACGGGGGGGGGACATCCCGACTACACTCAGAGAGTTTGTGTGTTGGCTGGCTTGAGAATCAAACCCACGGTCTCCTTGCTGGGAGCCGAGAGCACTCACTGTTCTGCCACCGTGCCCCCGTGTTGATCCACTGAAATTTTTTTTTTTTTTGCCTTTTTATTACACACACAGCAGAGACAAATACAGGGAGAGTGATGGGGAGATGACATGGAGCAAATAGGCCCAAGCTGGAAATCACACCCAGGCCGCTAGTTCACACTGTTTACATTTTGAATGTTTTTATAGCAGTTTTACTGTGTATGAGATACAAGGCTGTTTATTTAGTGATGATCCACACCCAGAGATAGAATTCCCCTTGCATAAGCTTAAGAGGAGATGACACACACACACAGGATGGATGCTCAAAATGGCCACAGGGAAGCCATTTCCACAATGCTCCAGTCCCCTGGGTTTGTTGCTGTTGATCTGTTCTTTGTGAGACAAAGTGTGTAAGACACATTGCGGTCACCATGGACTGGAGGAGATATGACACACAAGACAGAGCATTTTCATGCCTTAAGTGCATATTGAGCTGCTGAAGGTCTTTGGCTGTCTGTCCCTTTTTGAATTTAAATAAATTAGCATACATAATTTTCAATTAAAATACAATTAATGATTTTAAATATTATTCTCACATTAGTTCCAGTTACTTGCATAATCAACAAGTGAAAACAAGTTGATCTCTAGACAGAATCTAGACAGTGCCCGTTGTAGACTATGCTTCTAAACTTATATTAGTGGAGGACTAAGAAAAACCACATCACAGTTAGCTGGAACTATGACTGAGGGAGAACTATGTTTTTACATAATTAACTTCTCCTAAGCTTTTCTAGCAGTAGACGGGAACAGGTCACAAACATGCGCAGATAGAAGTATATCAGTTCCTCTGAAAGGTCCGTCTGAAGAATCTTGGATCCATTTCCCAGCCTACCACTGCAGAGGAGCAACAAAATCAGTTCATGTTTCATCGAGGGCTGAAAAGATGTTAGGCATCATATTAACAGGATCAAAGCTTAATTTTTAATCCCTTCTTGTGAAATATCTGGAGCAGCCAGGCTTCCCAGACTGTTCCTAAATCATCTAGCGTGGATTCATCATCACATCTAAACTGGCACTTCCAAACCATGGCAGAGTCGAGATCAGGAAACACCAAAGGTCGACTAAAATGACAAAGTTTAGTAGTTTAGTGTGTGTCTGTGGAGGTTTTTGGATTAAAACTTCAGTATCAGGCATATAGGATACATACAGTATATGGCCCCACTCCTCGTGGGTGGTGTTTGTCATCTTGGGGGAATAAGTTGTTGCTTGGTAAATATTCACACATTACTAGATTTCCATTGGCCAGCGAGCACACACAGACACAGAGGAGCACACAGCAGAACTACTGACTGTATTGGTCTACATCTTTATACAGTATTATTATGTTATAGAGCCATATTACAATATGCTATGCTATGCTTTTAGGTGATAAAACAGCCCTCCTTAAATCCAACAGTTTGTGTTATAACAATATAAAGAACAGTTTTCAGTACTTCCTTCCCTAGGCATTTCTTTTAATTAATAGATTTTTTGGCTTTTCCTTGTATCTGTGTGTGCCAAACTTTAACTAAAACAGACATTTGGCCTTTCCCGTCCTGCCAGCGGGCTGCTGTGAATTGGCCGGCTAATGGATTGATAGGCTGACTCAGGAGCAATTTCGTTTTTTCTTACCGTAAGTGTGGCTCAAGCCCATCTCTCCTCCATAGCTCTGTAATAACATGCACACGCTAACGTAATTGCACTGAATTGTGTGTTTGGCAAACCTAATCTGGCAAAGAAAATATTTAAATAGACCACAGGGGTGAACTCATCACACAGATGATGCTTATTGAATGTGTGACTTTGCATATCAGAGCTGGTAGCTACAAACTCTCATCTTGATTAGTAAGACTTGTGACAATCACTGTAGCAACACCACGTGCTTATGTCCGTTATGGAAATAATGATGTTTTTGTGTCTGTAAGCAATGTCGTATGAAGTAGTTTGAACTGTCTGCTGCTGTACCTCAGGGATCTTGCTTTATTAGGCAGAGCATAATTACTTTTGGAAAAGTTACCTTTACACCAGGATTAAACTTTTTATTGTGTGAGAAATTAGTAAAATGTAATTCTGTTATGAAATTAAGAAGAAATTGTAGCTGAGTTGCTTTGCAGTTTTAAAGTGAAAGCAATACCAAAAACAGCCTTAGCCAAAACAGACAGATGCCCGTTTAATGCGGTGCTGGGTCACAGTTAGCTGTATATAACATGGGAATATAATTCAGTGTCTGCTGGTTGTGCTGCAACATCCATAAATCTTATTTTTTCACTGAGACATGAAGACTCATTTTTGGCTATAGTATCAAGAATTAGACAAAGTCTCTTGTGTTCCCACCAGTGCTTAAGATACATTTTTGATACACATGACAATTAGCAGTGCGTCAAGTAGATTTGCACTGAAGTTGCTTAGTAACCAACTATTATTTCTGAAAACTACGTCAAGTTTTCACACCTCCAAGAATAAATGCTGTGCTCACAAGTTTCTTTGTGAGACAGATGAACACTGAAAACGTTTGCCAAAGTCAAAGTTAAATTATTCTACAACTTATTACGTTTTTTAAAAACTTTGGATATTACTCCATATATTAATCAGCTTGAAAAAAACATGCACTAAATGTGTTATTTTGGCAAAATGTCTGACATGAGTTTCCAGAGTAATTTTGTTGCCACTTTCAGCAATTAGGGTTCCAAGAGGTGTCTCAACAAAGAACAATAATGTCACACATAATTCTTTGAGAAAAGTATTTCGTCCAGAAACAAAGACCAAAAAATATGCAATATGAACAAGTTTGTTACCCCAAACTTTGGACGTTTACAGGGTTATCAGAATATATGGACTAGTGTTATGGGTGAAAGGTAATTGACACAAAAGCAGGCCACATAAGGGAGTATGCAACTAAATAAGACTCTAAATTACTTTACTATATGTCACTACTACTCCTTTTTATCATAATTACATTGGCAAAATTTAAACATACAGCATTTTTCTGTGGTAGCAAGAATAAAGCATACAGAAATACAGTAAGCTCATCTCCTCAGATGGCATCTGTAGCACAGAGGTCGAAGCAAGATACAGTGTACATTTGCAGGTTAACCGCAACTGTAGCGTAGTGCAGGAGGCACACCTCAGTGTCAAACAAAGCTCAGCTTTAGTGTGGGAAGTGGCAAAGAGAGCACAAGGTGAGTCTAAACCAGATGAGCCAGTGTATTGTTTTGCAGGAATGCCTGCATGGTATTTTGCACACCTCTTTATGTGCTCCTCACGCCATCACCAGCGTGCCTTTAGTAGCCGTTCCCAGAATTACATGATGTGCAGTGAGTAATTCCATCTTATGAAAGCCTCTGGTGAAATTAGACAACGTGGCGGTATTTTTTTTTACATTTTCCAAAACTTTCCAGCACATCCTGTCCTGTACTACTCTGAGACAGCAGAAGATAAAAGAGAAGGAAAGAGGAATTATTCATGTCATTGCTCTCATAGTCTGGCCCTTTTCAAACTTATTTAAGCTTTGATCTGCAGGAAAGTGAAGCTGAAAAGTAAAATGTACATTTGAGTGATGCTATGATGCAAATGCATTTTTGTGCCAATTACAGCACTGAGATCTCAAAAGAGCCATTTATGTAGTCTAAGGCAATAGCCCTGTAGTAATGGAATACTTTTTCCTTTTTATAGATAATGTTACTATAATTTTTTTACTATAATTTTATCTGAGGCCAATCATTGGTGAACTTAACCTCTTCAACCGATGTGGCTCTCTTATTGCTTCATAGTAGCACTTCCCCTAAACCAAGACTCAGGAGTCTATTGCTGTTCACGTCCTCATTTAGGACATTTTTGGTTTGATTCAGTAGTGAAGTGTAGGCCTCTGCTTAATCCTGTTTTAGATACTATTATGGTTTAGACCTATTCAAGTCCTGGTTTAGAGCTAAATTTGTCCTGGTTTAGTCCTGCTTTAGCCCTGCTATAGTCCTGTTTATTGCTGTTTTAGCCCAGTTTAGTCCTTATTTGGTAACATGTTTTTCTGGATTAATTTGATGTAGCCTCACTATAGTCCATTAAGATGGTAACTGGCAAGCAAAAATATTTTAGGTGGTACTTTTAGTTTAAGTTTGAGAAACACTGCCCTAAACTATTTTACTTTACTTTAGCATATCATCTTAAATATAGATTAATATTGTTACTATATGTCCTCTGTATCCATGTCTTTAGTACAATATAAATTCAGAACCTGATGCTACGCAGATGCTCTTTGCTTCTGTCACCATGGAGATCCCCCCCCCCCCACACACACACACACACACACACACACACCATGACCTAGTTTAGTTGGCCCGCACATATATACACCACTGTGAACTGTACTTGACTGAGAGCAAGGACACCTGCACACATTATCATTCACACTGTTCTCTGCTACAGTAAACCTAAACAGGCACAGTGGAGTAGACAACACTTGTCCATAATGATGGGCCAACAGTGGACCCGACAAGGTTATTCAAATGTTGATGAAGGCTGTGAAAATACTGCAGTTTTATTGCGGGGTCACTTCTGCTGCACATCAGCATGTGAAGCATCAATTTGTGAATTACCAATGTTTTCATTCTGTAGTTTTCGCTGGTTTGTTCCAGTACCATTCCTGCTCACACTTTCCAGCCCTTCTACCCTAGGATCTCTTGGTGCTGTCTAAAGCCACTGGCAAGTAAATGAATAACAGTGTCACCACAGGTGGCTGTATGACTATAGCCTAAAGAGAAAATATACACTATAGTGGAGAAAGTCTCCAAATTAGATAGAGATCAGCCATCCTTAGTTAAGATGGAGTCCTCTCTCAAATGGCGGTCTGCCAACCTGGAGCATTGCAGCCTCTCTCACTGCTGCAACTGCACAGAGCAGACACATGTCCACATCCATCATGATCATGTGTGACCTACACTGCTCTGTTTTATGAACAATGCTCTTTCTTATCAAGTGAATGGTACAGAAACATTGGTTGACCAAGCATCAGTTTGTGTAACAGCATGGACCTACTGCATCTCATTGTTCACTGGTTTGACAAATAAGATTATTGTATCACACCACTCTGTTCCTCTTTGATCTCAAACATAAAATCTTGCATATGTGCATTGACTTTGACAAATGTAATGTTGAGGACTTAGTTTTTATGAGCAGTGTTAGCACAGATAAGTCTGATCTTAAACTTGGAAGTAGTTGCAATTCAAAAGCCTTGGCTCATCGCTCATCCCTAAAGTACCTTGACAGGGGCTATAAACAAGTCTGCTTGTGTTCATAAAGATTAGCCTGATTCAGGACAGCACCCAGGGATAAAGGCCACACTACAGATATTGTGATCTCTCTTACAGCATTTAAACTCAAAGTCAAATGGATGAATGTACTTGTAAGGATAATTCTCCGACTTTTCTTCTTTTTCGTGATTCAAAAGCTGTTATACTATAATCTACTCAGTGATTTTATGTCCTAACTCACCTGTAGCTGTCTGCAGTTGGAGTGGCTGTCTCAGCGTGTGGGGAATTTACCATTCACAGTGATCTCCGGGGTTCATAATTACTCTCACAGTCAGCACCCATCAAAAGCACAAGGAGACAATTGTGTCACAACAGAATAAGTTACCCACCAATACCAGCTGCTACAGAGCCAGGTGCTGTTCTCCTCACACCTAAACTTCACTATAAATTTTAAATCATAATCAAAACCATAAACTGAAGGGAGAGTGAAAGAACAATGTTGTGCTATATCTATTTGCCTAAATAGTTCACCAAAGTTAGATGAGTAGTAAAATATATGGGACAAATGGCAGTGGTGTAAACTGGCAGTAAAATGAAGGCCATAAATATCTTTACAGTTTAGCAGGAGCATCTTCCTGGGAGCAGATGGTACGCCTGATGGAGACCTGAGCATAGAGTTTTGCCTTATGTACAGTATGCACTCATGCACACTTGTGGTGAAGCATGCAGGGTAACAGTTGCTAAAAATTCACAATTCTTTATGTTAGGAGTGTGATGAGACACAAATCCCACCCAAGAGAACCAGGCAACACAAGATTTTTACTCTAGTTTTAATAATTCCTCAAAGATTAGATAAATTAATCAAAAACATGTTTTTTTATTTACTTGAACATCACGAAATGCAGAAATATTTAGGCCTATTTTAAATCTTTTAATCTGTGTTGTAAATTGTAATGAATGGCATTTACTGCTTTTTGAATTAAGCAGTAACAGAACATATCAACACTGCTAAATGTTTTGTCATTAACTAAACTGACTCATTATTATTATTTATTTGGCTTTTTACTGACCTTTCTGCTAAATTGCATACAAATCTACAAATTGCTGACAAAAAATGCTGGCAAAAACATAACATCTTGGCATAGCTCCAGTTTTGCAGAGATTCCCATATACAGTATATCCCCAATGAACTGTTGTGGATATTGTTTATGTGTCTTCTCATGATTTATCTGAACCCGGTTGACACATACCTGGGGTTTTGCTTTCTGCCTGACTGCTCATCAGAAAAGAGAGACTTGTGTGATTGACAGGTTAAACTCTTCAAGGTCAGCTTTCTCCTCTGCGCAGCCTCTTCCATTACTGCGGTGATATCTCTACTACTGCAAGTCTACCCTCTTCTCAATGCTTCTCACACTATACTCAGATCTAAAGTGTAAAGATCACACCTATGCCATCGTCCTGCCTGTGAAACTGGATACAGCCTTGGTAATGGCTCGCTACATTACACACATTTCAGAGTAAAATAAACCGTGTTCTACTGGAAAAGTGGAAGAGGCGGATTTGATCATGTGTGCAAAGGCCAATATTGGCGCATGGAGGTTAACCCTGTTAGCCCACTAACCAGAGGGTGGGTGGTTCAATTCCCCCTCTGACCCAGTGTATACTGTTGTTGTGCCCTTGGACTACTAGATAGTTTACCCACATTGCTTATAGTCACAGTGTGGGTGGCTGGATGCAACAAGAAGTGCATCCAGTGTAAAAACTTGCCAGTACTCTGTGACGACTCCATAAGAGCGCAGCTAGAAAAAAAAAAGTTTACAGAGGACCAATATCCGCTCTCCCTTGGCTTTGTGCACCCAGTAACATCTCTGTAAAGCAAACACATATTTAATTATGAGCTTCTTGTAGTGAGTCCCAGTAGTTTAAGGCTTGGTAAAAGCTGATGAACAGAAGGACTGGAGGAGAAAATGTGAAAACACAGCAGGAAACAGAAAGTGTGCTCTATGAAGCCTCACAAAGAACTTGTGCAGATGGTAGCTGAAAGCCACAAAGGCAAATACTCGACTAATATCACAATGACATGCTCATTGTGTTCCGATCATGCTATCTGTTATGCATGCATATTTAGCGGCGCATTTCAAATGGTGACAAGTCTTAGATGATTGCTCAGTGACTTGCTGTCAGCACAGACTGCACTCCTTATAAGATTTTTGTGTGATGGTAGAAGTGTGAACCAGTGTTTCCACTGCATTTATTTCAGCGGCCTGTCACGACCTGAATCTTTCCTGTCATAGTAAAAAAGTCTGATCTTTAAAGTTCACCTGACCCTGCCTCTATGCAGCATGGCATACATGCCTTTTAACTCCCAAAAGAAGACATGGAATAAGTTAGGGTGGGTAGGGATGCATTTAGTGCTGTATTTTATTTTACAGCATTTAAATTTGTGTTGTCACTGAGTTTATAGCATCACACTCTCTCCACAGTGACCACTCTCTGGCAGCGGCTGCAGCTCAAGGATTGCTCTGACACACATGCACATGGAGTGAGGAGACGCTGCTCTCAAAAAGCAGTGGTTTGTATTTTAAAGTAATAATTAAAGTTCTACTACTACTGCTTATATTAATAAGATGTGGCTGCTATTCATATATTTATTTACATATAAAACATATGCATACATATAAAACTATACAACTGCATTTAAAAATGCTCCATACAAAAAGCCAGACTGTGCACCTCATAAACATAATTTAAATAATGAAGCTCAAAAGGAGTAGCCTAAATATACAGCGTGGGCAGAGGGACTTTAAAAGTTTGCATGAAACTCACCAGAAGCCACAAATCTCTGAGTTCACATAAGTAGCGCTCTTGTATCCATGCAGAAATGCAGCTGTTGAAATATCTTTATTCTTTCTGGTAAAGAAGGGTTCAGAAGAGCAGTGTACAGTCCTGTCTGGTGCAAAGATTCAAAAGCATCTGGCTGCAGATATAAACGTACAAAGCATCTGATCATCTGATCATCTGGGTAATTACTTAGCGCAACAGAGAGAGCTTAAAAGAAAGTAACTGAGTTATCACTGTGTGGTTTGTTGTTTTATTATTTCCAAATCCAAAAGACATAAATTTGTCTAGTTTGCATAAAATGACACTGGTTTACTGCTTTGCTGTTGTTTGGATGTAAAGCAAAGCGGAGGCTGCAGTTTACTGTAGGTCACTAATACGCACAGCACTGGAATCTTGGGCTTTGGAAAAACAGCAATCCGACAAAACAAATAATGCAAACAAAGAAATTTTTCTGCGTGTTCAAAATTAATGGCAATAAGAAATGGCAGTTATGTATTTATCAAAGGATGTAAGTGTTCAAAGTAATATGATATTATAAACTGGGTAGATAAATAACAGATACAAATAACATTATAAAATATGTTATTAACCACATCATATTTTTATTATCTATTAATAAATGGCCTGGGAAATTTTGTAACAAGTGTTTAATTCTCATATTGCTGATCCTCTCCTCATGCACTGTAAGGACAGAGTTGGCAGATAGGGCCCCTAAGCCTCTTGGCCCACACTAAACCCTGCATGAACCCAATGTACAACCAAAATGTACAATCTCAAATGTCAAAATATAGACTCTACAACTGGCTTTACAACTAAAAAGTGTTTGTTTTTTGTATTTAACAAAAAAAAAAAAGAAGAAAAAACTATTCTATGCAAGTCACCATTTTAACTAGTTTGACACACTTACAATCCCTGCCAAATGTATTAGAAAAAAATTATTTGCCCTTTTACTTTCTGTCATGATTAATAATTTTGCTGCAGTAGGACAAGCCCATTGAAATACAAATGAATGTGTTGCCTACCTTTTCTTTTATGCTGCTGCCAAGTTCAGATAATGGCTTGTAATCTGTGCATCATTTGGTCAGTAAATACAGCTTTCACAGTATGAAAGAAAGAGCGAAAGGGAAATCAGCAGCAGTTCACAGTCACACACATAGACCTCAGACAGTGTTAGTTTTCAGCACAGACTAAATCCATAAATGTTTTCCCTATTGTTGTGATGTCAGTGTTACATTTATAGGCGTCTAATATTAATATGGTTTTTGTATTTACATTTCCATGTTGATTGAAAGCCCCATTTTGACATTTAGGTTATGGTAGGCCTGGCCGATATATCGATATTAAAAATATTAGGGATGTTCCAATCCCGATCTAGAGATTGGTAGTGGACGCCAAGCAAGGATTTTATTTTAATGAATAAACTGGAGCGGACTAAGTCATGGGCTCCATTGCCACAGCAGCCTGCTTCATTATGCAAAGGAAGAGCAACTTTTTAGCAAGAGACACATAGAAACCTCTATAAACTAACTCCACGCTGTGTCCAGCAGGACAGAGATGCGTGGGCTGCAGTCTCTTTCATAAAAGTTAGCTAAAAAGCCACTGTACTGAGCATGAGGTGCTGCTACCTCCTTAGCAGCGCTGTCGGAGAGATGTTCTGTTCTTTAGTCCCAAAAGCCTTTTACTTTCATCTGCCTTAAGCTAAGCTCCTTGTCACAGAAAAATAAAGATGGCCAGGTGAAAACACCAGTTGGCCATAGTTATAAAGTGAAGCCACAGATTAGCTTATAAATATGAGGACAGAACTGATGTGAATTTGATGAATTTAATTCTTTGTTAAGCAAATTATTATTTATTTAGTGACAGCCAGTCTGTTATGGATATAACAATTGTTTACTTCAAGTTAGATTAAGTTTGATTTGGGATAGTGTCTGCCATTCTAAGGTTAACTATTTATACTCTTCTTATTTCTGATTGATTCAAGAGAAAAAATGGTCAGTACTCGTTAGCACTTATCAATATATCATCTATTGCAGGGGTGTCCAAACTATGGCCCGGGGCCCAAATGCGGCCCACAGACTATTCTTTATTGGCCCTCGGGCTTCATTCACAATTGGCCCAAATTGCCACAGGTAGCACTGTTCACTGCAAGGTTGAAGCGCAGGTAAAAAACGTGATTTGTGTGAGATGTTTCTGGCATTAAGAAGAAAAAAAAAAGGAAATTAGCGGTTGGTGGTGCCAAAAACAAACAAAAAAACCATACTATGTGCTGGTGCCAAGCTCGGATAACTGTGGGGTTGTAGAAGGGGGTCAAGGGTAAAACAAATCAATAAAAATATCCATAAGAATGATTAACTATGAAGATCCCTGAAGGAAAGTGATATCTTGTTTTGTGGTGATGCAAAATATGGCGCCTCGACTGAGTGGCCCTCCTGCACATACATTTTTCAGTATGTGGCCCCCAAGGAAAAAAGTTTGGACACCCCTGATCTATTGAGTCATGAATGATTATAATGAGATATACATTTTTGTCCATAGTGCCCAGCCCTAGGTTTTGTGAATGGTTGTAGGGTAATTAACTAAAACTGTGCATGTCTGTGAAGACTCTCATTCGTCCAGGGTAAATGCATTCATTTTGAAAAATCTAATCCAGATGACTGCTTTTTTAACTTTTGTTGCAATAAAACTGTGCACTTAAAAGCAAATAAGACATTTACCAACTAATAACTGGGAAAAATAAAAACGTTGAAAAAAGTAGTAGTTCATGAAAGGTTGACTTACCTATTATTTAATCTAGAGTCCATAAACTTTTGCCTTTACTGTATGACTTACTGTGCCACATTCGCCTCACATTCCCAGGCTACATCTGCTGGGAGGACATCTCCATCTGCTCTTACATGGCTGGTCTCCACTGGCCGTTCACTGAATACAGCCAATTGTGTGTGAAAACAGAGCATTGATCGTGGATATGTGCCACCCCACCCAGTAACATGCACTGTTTATCATCAACAATCACAGGAACAAAGGACTCACTCATCTGTGTCTCGTTCTTGGACACAGTTCTTTGAGTCTGTTGTGCTTTTTGGTTATTTTGATTTGAGTCCAAATGAAAACACCAGTGTTTGTCTTTGTCAGGTCTAACACTTTAGTGAATATTTTTAATCTAAAACTTTACGGGTTCAATTCAGTGTTTGTAAAAATGTCAGACACTAGAAAATATAACAAGGTCATATAAAGGTTATGACAATTGTAATGCCTAATAATACTTAGTTTCAGGATAGACTGATGATGACTTTTTGCAGATTTATTCATAATTTAAACCTTGTGCACCCAATCTAGCAATTTTGAAAATGTATATCCAAGAAAACAACACATAATAAAGCTACATCTGTATGTTTTGTTCTGTTTTCACAATAAAAAATATACTGTAGATAAGATTTTATAGTGATTTATCTCAACATTATCTTTAAACCAAGTGTGCTGAAAACGCACAGACCAATCTTGTGAATATATAAATAGGGAATTAGCAGTCAGTTCTGACCCTTGCGTTGACTCCCACTCCGAGCACTCATTTATGAATGCGCATGCTGTTCTGATGTGCTCTACTGAAACCCGGCGAGCTGTCAGTTATGCAGATGTTCTCTGCAAAACAACCACCCAATTCTTCATCTTTGACACTGGGTTACCTGTCCAAATCATAGGACTTTGAATAATGTCTTATTGATTTTATCTTATTAGACACTACTGCAGATACTCCTACAGACGTGTTACTTTACAGGTGTTATCAGAAAAACAAAGAGGGAATCTCATAAGACATAGTATAGACTTTGTTGTTTTGTACTAACATATGTCGTCTACATGTATGTCACTCAGATATATTGGCTCAAATAAGAAAGTACTCAGTCTTTCATATTTATAGCGTGCTGCAATGATCGACTGAGACCTCACCTTAGTGCAGTCAGTTTGTGCATCTGACATATGTTTATGTAAAGTCAATAAAGGAATAAGTAGAGGACTATAAAACAACCTGCATCTGCGTCATCATCAATGTAAAGGTACTGTAAGCAGCTGCGCTCCTACTGGTCGGAAAACAGTACTGCAGTCTAAATCAAAACAATGGTCTCTTTTCTGATTGGACAATGAGCCATGCAGTATTAGAACCAAACAGAAACAACTTGGCCATTATGTAAAACACATTTTTAATTGTTAATAAATCAGCTGTACCATTGTTATCAGTAAAACTAATATTTGATTTGAACATATTTACATCATATCTTACACATGTAATGAAATATAAAAAATATACACTGCTTATAGCTCCTTTAAAACGTTCTCCCTGTTTTCTGGTATATGCTATCGACTGTTAATTGTTCACACAGTTACACTCACAGACTGATTAGAAGAGCCACACTCTAGCACCTAGAAATAATTACAGGATGTAACTCTAGTTCTCTGCGTGAGATAATCAGTGCAGTATTCTTTGTTAGTTATTAATGACTCCCTAAATGCTGTATTTTAGTTATCAGCTAAGCGACTTTTGTGCATCAAAATTAGTTGCGGCTCTTTACAGATTTTAGTTTAGTTTTGTTTTTTTCATTACAGTTGGCCTTTATGGTCCACATGGTTGCAGACCCCTGCCTTAGTGAGAAAAATATGTTGATAAAATAGCATAGACTAGAGTGACATTTTCCTTTTTGTGAAAATTAAGTCTTGTCCAATAGTCTTCTACTGTATGTTGAAGTCCATATTCAGTCACCAGCTCTGTTTCCGTCATAGTTCAGTGGCTTTTTTCTAAGGTATTGTGAGTGATTGTGGCCTTGTTAAATCCCATTTTGTCTGTGGCCATAGTGCTGGGCCACCTCCAGGCATGTGAACGTAGAAGATCGAGTCTGCATGCCGACTGGGGATCCTGGGAGCAGTCCAATTTTTCATCCTTATTGCTCCTGACATATCCGAAGTGGCAGAGAGGCATCCATAGTGAGACGGAGAGAGAGAGAGAGAGAGAGAGAGAGAGAGAGAGAGAGAGAGAGAGAGAGAGAGAGAGAGAGAGAGAGAGAAGCGTGCTGCTTGGCTAAACTGGAGTCTATGGCGACTTCTTTCTTTATGAAGAGGAAATGGATGCGGTACTGAGCAGGACTAATTTTCTTTGCTAAAACCATGCAATTTAGGACGACCATTAGGATGGACAAAGTGAGTCTTGGGGTTCTTTGCCTTGATCTGATGTACTCCTCCTGAAGGCTAATGCATACCCCAACATATTGCCATTAGGAGCACCTTGCTGGCCAGTCCAGTGTGTATTATTTAATGTGATCAAGATGAGATTCTTGCCTTGGGCCTGTTTGCTTTCTGTCATCCAGCTCTCTCTCTCCAGTCTTTCCTGTCTATCTACACCAGCACTTTTCCATTGGTTGCCTGCGGCCAACATACAATTTATAAGAGCTCTGGACCTTGTTAGTCAAAAAGAAAGAAAACTGTGTATGTATATCCACACATATAAACTAATGTCCACCAATGTTGTGTAATGTACACACTAGTCCACACTGCTGGTTCTCCCGCAGTGTGTAGCAGGTAGCACCATAAATGTAGATTGTCTTTAGTTAGCCACAATAAACACTATCTTCTGTCTATGACTCAGATTATTCTTTATGTGCTTATGAAACAAGTTAAGTTGATGACATTATAGTGTTTATATCCAGTAGGAGAGTTGCATAGTACTCATCTATTATATTATAAATACTCAGACTGTCAGAGGGACAGTTAATATGAATGTTAACATGCAAGCTTGGTTCAAATTACATTTGTGGTGTTTTTTTATAGAAATTGTAAACAAAAATTACACAATTTACAATTTACAATCATTTACATTAGTAGTAGAGTAGGGTATTAGAGTAAATGAATATAAAGAGTCTAAAGCAATCCACACCAGGCCCTCCTGTGCCTACAGTATACGTCCAGCCATTTGTCATGTTTATTATAAGCATCTGCCAGTTTAATATGAACTTGCCCCAATGTGTGTAATTTAGTGAATAAATTGTCTAATTCAGAGTTAGCTTTAATTACACCAGATGTGTGTTGTAATCTAAGCAAGATTTGTTGTATTTACTCTTTTCACTCAGATTGACTCAAACAGCTGGCAGTGACAGTGAGTACACAGTGTGTACTCGCACACGGAGCCAGGACAATGATGGAGGAATGTGAAGGACATTGTCAAGGAGACTTCCAGGGCGGGAGTTGGCTGTGGGGTTGTAGGCAGAGAGCTGTGTCTTTACTGTCCTTGTGTAGGTGGGAATCTTCACAAGATTGATCTGCACTTTGTTTTAGCTTTTGGTTGTCTTGTTGTGATTAGGATCTCTTGTTATATACAGTGTAGGGCTTGCTGAGGCAGGTGCCCCATCAGTTGCTCCAGACGGTTTGTCTGCTGTTCACGAACGCTACATGTTGACATTGTTGACATTGTTATGTGATACATGTCTGTCCATTGGCTGGCACTGGCTTCTGGAGAGCTGCCAATACCACTTTTTCATTTGTACCCCCCTCCCCCCACTCAACACGGGAAGGAAACAGGGAAGAAGATTGATGCCTTGGATTTATAACAATGGTCAGAACTGGTCAAACCATATTTGTTTCAATCTACATGCACACCAGCGGCCGAATTACTGAGACCACAGCACTGTGAGGCGTTCAAGTGGTCTGGGGATTTACCAGCAGCGCTAAAACTTAGTTTAGCACTTAGTGCTAAATGCTTATAAACATGGCACATTTACACAGCGATAATAGTTTTACCAATATATATTAACAATAAAACTTTTACTTTACGAAATAAAGCTTAACAGAGTTGGAAAAAATACCTTCCTCATGAGATAGATGTTCCTCACCATAACCTCCAAAAAAAAAAGCAGCAGCATGGAGCTTATGAACTGCTTTCTGTTTTCTGTCTGACAGTTCACATCGGCAGCGGCTCATGTGCGTAACATGATCGGCTCGCTGTGTCGCTTCGCTCAAGATAGATTGAAGTTCTATATTTCGAGTGGCTCCATGCGATCTGCAGAGCTACAGCCAGGCAAACACAGGAAACGGACACCAAGTGTCAAAATAAAGTTAAATCCAGAAGTTAAGTTCTTGAGCGGGAGAAATGTAATGCAATTTGTGACACCAAGCAGCCATTTTACAAGGAAAACATGAAAAAAATTGAAGGCTCAGTGGCCACAGCTTTGTGTTTAGATGGTGAGTAGAGAGGGGAGATTGACACAAGCAGCAGAGCAGCAGTTCTGATGCCCTTGGTGTAAATTGACGCTAAATGTACACATGCAAATCAATCTGCTTCTGTGACGCCCCTAGTTTAAATCCAGGGTAAATGCATCAACCCTACGGCAATCTAGCTTTCACTTTTAAATACAATGGACCAAAACGATTATACACAAGCGGCGGAGGGACCCATAATATGTGTCTTCACTGGTCCAAAACTATGTCTCTAAACGCTGGACTAAAGTCTGTTTAGTACTGAGTGCAGCTGAATGCTTCTCCAAGCTCAGTCAGAGTACAGTGTATGCATGCAGCAGTAGTCCAACAATGAACAGCATTATCCAGTGTCTCCACTCTGATTAAGAGAAGTTCAAATGACTACGCCCCCCAATTGGAGTCCTGGGTTTCTGCAGTTATTATTGGAGTATGCAATAATTTGTTGACCTGCATGAAAATGTAGTGACTGTTCCATATGGCGAAGGACACTGCCTAATGAGCGTCAAGAAAATACAACTAAAAACAGATACTTTAAGTGCTTACTCCAATATTTACATTTTCAAACACTAACTGTAAATTATCCCAATCATACAAAAGTGTTGTTAAAAAAAATAAAAACTCATGAAGGCTACTTTGCATACATCAACTCAATACGCTGGCACCACATTGACACAGCTAAATTGCTACTGTTGCCATTACAATGGCACTGGCATAAACACAGTGAGTAGCACATCAGTTAGAAGAAACTATTTGCTTTACATTCATATTGTATATATTTTGACATCATACAAAAAATGTTAATTAACTGATAGGGATGGGACGATTCTTTAAAAAAAGAAAAATTGTTTGGTTCTGGCTTGAGGGTTCGGCTCATGCATAAACATGTTCCCCACATCAAGCTCAGTGTTTTCATTTGGCACGGAATAGAAAGGGTTAAGCTTTCATCTTTGTGCAAATGTAGTAAAAATAGTTTCATATACAGACTAACAACATTAAGCTTCATGCCAGTTTTTGTTTCTTGCCAATAGACCCAGGAATCACAAAGTTATAAACCAATAAATGCATCTAATTCATGCTTGATCGGCAGGAACACATGGTTTTCAGATTGAATCTGATGTTTATGCAAAAATAACAGATTTACTCGCTATAACTTAGTTTTAGTGGCCAGACACACAAGCATGCAGCAGAGTGACAGACAGCTCTGAGCTGCTGAGAGAGGAGAAGTTCAGGGGTGATTTGACCAAATAAATAAATACATAAACAAATAAATAATAAACAATCTAAAATATAAAGAGCAGCGTACAATAGACAGGTCTGAGGGCTTCAGGTAAGACACTGGCAATCTTTACCTGTGGGCTCTGAATGTTTCCACTTCCTTCATACAAATGTGTTTTTATTTGGCCTTTGTTCATTTCTATCTCCCTTTATATAAACAGTTTTTCCTATAATGGGCTAAAATAGACACAATTCTTATTATCTTATTTGCAGTAGCTAATTAAATGTTCAGATATTTAAAATCATACTTTTTTTCATTAAATATAACACCCCTCTCCTACAAAAAATGCTATAAAAATGGCAAACTTTTCAATAATATATGCAAAATATGAAAAAAAAAAATAATACATAAAAAGTCTACATTCTGACAACATCAACAAATGCATAAAACCAAAGTAAAATGTAAACCATGAGGGCAAAACCATGTTCAGTGAGTGACTATGTGTACAAATTAAGACTGAAAGTGCAGCTGCAGGTGAGAGTTAATGCTGGTGTACATCAACATTCACTCAAATGCTTATGCAGCAAGTTTGGTGCGTTATCAGTCCGCTGCAGCTCCTGGATCTAAAGGAAGAGCTCAGTAATGCATGATTGAAAACACATCACTGAAACACAAATAGCAGTGGTGAATAGAGTAATATTTTCATTGATACCATACTAAGAAACGCCAGAGTAAATTATTGACGTGGCTGACCTGTAGACTACATATATGCTGTTTTAAAACATTACTATTACCATATATATTGTGCAATTCTGTATGTGCTTAGGCATCAGTTTGAGCAGAGGAGGAGAGATTTGTCGGTGGATCGTGACTTTGTTGTTTGTGTGGGTGCTGCTGCTACGCCCCCTCAACCCTCAGCTCTGTCACACTCCTCATTTCTCTGCACATTTTCTCTGCAAACACTGGTAATGCTTGTCAAAAGGAAATACTCTGGAAATGCATCAGAGTCATATAATTTTATAAAGTTAGCTGGCACACGACTTTGATCAACCGCTTACGACATATGTGCACATTACATCTGCACAATAAGGTCAGCTGCTTTTGACGTAAACACGGTAAATTTATGCACTTGGCCCAGAGGGACATGAGCTTGCCAGTTTTCATCACAAACACACATTTTTGCACCTAAACATTATTTTTATCAAACTTTGTCAATATTATGATGGGAGGGTTTGAAAAATAAATCTTTAGAAATGAATTCTATACCGGTGAGACACAAAGGGCCAGATCTAGCAGCATTTTTTTTGGGGTGTTAAAAAAAAGTTTTTATTTTGCCTTTTATGTACACCTTTCTTTGTTTAACACATACTTTGTGTTTAGGGCATACCAAATACAAATGCACTGTATTTCCAAAAGTATTCGCACACCTGCCTTTACACACATATGAACATAATTCTTAATCCATAGGGTTTACTATGACATCGGCCCACCCTTTTCCCCTATAACAGCTTCAACCCTAACCCTAACCCTAGGTACTTGAGTTTATTTACCTGTGGCCATGGAAGTGATTGGAACACCTGAATTCAGTTATTTAGGTGAGTGAGTGAACACTCTTCGCAGTATAGTATAGTGTATACACCAACGTTTTTGTGCATGTAACATATGGGACATCATTTACTTAAATTAAAGGGCATGGATTTAACAGAAAATGCCCCATAAAAAGTGCAGTAGGCAAATGAAATAATATAAATAGTGCATGACTCACTTTGAAGAAAGACTGGAAAATTAAAAAATAAATACCAAAATAAATAAATAAATAAAATAAATAAATAAATAAATAAACAAATAACTGTATGTAAAAATATGTTGTTCATTTAGTTTATAGGCTATATAGGCTATATACATAGGGATGTAGGGACAGCAGAACTTTAGGACAGCGCTGTAGCCGGTTCTAGCTGCAGCCACAGCCTGTTGTAATAACACCACAGCCTGTTGTAATAACACCACAGCCTGTTGTTAATAACTCCACAGCCTGTTGTAATAACACCACAGCCTGTTGTAATAACACCACAGCCTGTTGTGCTAACTCCACAGCCTGTTGTAATAACACCACAGCCTGTTGTTATAACTCCACAGCCTGTTGTAATAACACCACAGCCTGTTGTAATAACACCACAGCCTGTTGTGCTAACTCCACAGCCTGTTGTAATAACACCACAGCCTGTTGTTATAACTCCACAACCTGTTGTTATAACTCCACAGCCTGTTGTTATAACTCCACAGTCTGTTGTAATAACCCCACAGCCTGGTGTAATAACTCCACAGCCTGTTGTGATAACTCCACAGCCTGTTGTAATAACACCACAGCCTGTTGTTATAACTCCACAACCTGTTGTTATAACTCCACAGCCTGTTGTAATAACACCACAGTCTGCTGTAATAACACCACAGCCTGTTGTTATAACTCCACAACCTGTTGTTATAACTCCACAGCCTGTTGTAATAACACCACAGCCTGTTGTTATAACTCCACAGCCTGTTGTTATAACTCCACAGTCTGTTGTAATAACCCCACAGCCTGGTGTAATAACTCCACAGCCTGTTGTTATAACTCCACAGCCTGTTGTAATAACACCACAGCCTGTTGTAATAACACCACAGCCTGTTGTTATAACTCCACAGCCTGTTGTTATAACTCCACAGTCTGTTGTAATAACCCCACAGCCTGGTGTAATAACACCACAGCCTGTTGTTATAACTCCACAACCTGTTGTTATATCTCCACAGCCTGTTGTAATAACACCACAGCCTGTTGTAATAACACCACAGCCTGTTGTTATAACTCCACAACCTGTTGTTATAACTCCACAGCCTGTTGTAATAACACCACAGCCTGTTGTTATAACTCCACAGCCTGTTGTTATAACTCCACAGTCTGTTGTAATAACCCCACAGCCTGGTGTAATAACTCCACAGCCTGGTGTAATAACACCACAGCCTGCTGTGATAACTCCACAACCTGTTGTAATAACATCACAGCCTGTTGTAATAACACCACAGTCTGTTGTGATAACTCCACAGCCTGTTGTAATAACACCACAGTCTGCTGTAATAACTCCACCGTCTGTTGTAATAACACTACAGCCTGTTGTAATAACACCACAGCCTGTTGTGATAACTCCACAGCCTGTTGTTATAACTCCACAGTCTGTTGTAATAACCCCACAGCCTGGTGTAATAACACCACAGCCTGTTGTTATAACTCCACAGCCTGTTGTTATAACTCCACAGTCTGTTGTAATAACCCCACAGCCTGGTGTAATAACACCACAGCCTGTTGTTATAACTCCACAACCTGTTGTTATATCTCCACAGCCTGTTGTAATAACACCACAGCCTGTTGTAATAACACCACAGCCTGTTGTTATAACTCCACAACCTGTTGTTATAACTCCACAGCCTGTTGTAATAACACCACAGCCTGTTGTTATAACTCCACAGCCTGTTGTTATAACTCCACAGTCTGTTGTAATAACCCCACAGCCTGGTGTAATAACTCCACAGCCTGGTGTAATAACACCACAGCCTGCTGTGATAACTCCACAACCTGTTGTAATAACATCACAGCCTGTTGTAATAACACCACAGTCTGTTGTGATAACTCCACAGCCTGTTGTAATAACACCACAGTCTGCTGTAATAACTCCACCGTCTGTTGTAATAACACTACAGCCTGTTGTAATAACACCACAGCCTGTTGTGATAACTCCACAGCCTGTTGTGATAACTCCACAGCCTGTTGTAATAACACCACAGTCTGCTGTAATAACTCCACCGTCTGTTGTAATAACACTACAGCCTGTTGTAATAACTCCACCGTCTGTTGTAATAACACTACAGCCTGTTGTAATAACACCACAGCCTGTTGTGATAACTCCACAGCCTGTTGTGATAACTCCACAGCCTGTTGTTATAACTCCACAGCCTGTTGTAATAACACCACAGCCTGTTGTTATAACTCCACAACCTGTTGTTATAACTCCACAGCCTGTTGTTATAACTCCACAGTCTGTTGTAATAACTCCACAGTCTGTTGTAATAACCCCACAGCCTGGTGTAATAACACCACAGCCTGTTGTTATAACTCCACAACCTGTTGTTATATCTCCACAGCCTGTTGTAATAACACCACAGCCTGTTGTAATAACACCACAGCCTGTTGTTATAACTCCACAACCTGTTGTTATAACTCCACAGCCTGTTGTAATAACACCACAGCCTGTTGTTATAACTCCACAGCCTGTTGTTATAACTCCACAGTCTGTTGTAGTAACCCCACAGCCTGGTGTAATAACTCCACAGCCTGGTGTAATAACACCACAGCCTGCTGCGATAACTCCACAACCTGTTGTAATAACATCACAGCTTGTTGTAATAACACCACAGTCTGTTGTGATAACTCCACCGTCTGTTGTAATAACACTACAGCCTGTTGTAATAACACCACAGCCTGTTGTGATAACTCCACAGCCTGTTGTGATAACTCCACAGCCTGTTGTGATAACTCCACAGCCTGTTGTAATAACACCACAGCCTGTTGTAATAACACCGGTAGGCTCCACACAGTCATGTGTCCAGATGGGTTTGTTTTATGCACAGCTCATGGAGAAATCAGCTTATTCACGCTGCAGTTTGTGTGCAAGGGGCTGCACCGTACAACGAGAGTCGCTCCAATGAAAGACTCCACAGTACAAGACCCTGAGACTTTTGAGGTTTTGGACAATGTTTTGGTTGAAGACGAGAGTGAGTGTGGGTCTGACAACGCTGTGAGGTCTGTCTTTCACAACACAAAATAAGTTGCATACACCTTTTAGTTTTGCTTTCCCCTGTAGCAGTGGGTTAGCGGTTTCTTACATGCCTGAATAGATAAACACACTCATAAGAATCTGCACCATATTACTGTGGTAGCAGCAGTCCCAGTGCAGCACAGTTTTAAAACTCAACTCAAATTTTGGCTAGTTTTGAATGAAAGGAAACAAAATGTGACACTTTGACACACCCCACATTTGTTTCAGTTCTACTTTAATGCTCCACTTTTTCATTGATCAATTATTTTAGAGATAAAATGTTGTTTTAATTTATCATCGAGCATGTGGAGTTTGATTGCCAGAATATTTAGTATTAAAAACATTTATTTTATTATAAACAGTCACTTGGATCCTGTAAATATTGATACATAAAGTTTTTATTGTCAGTGTCATTAAACTCTCATTATTATTTTTGAACCAAAGCAGCAAAATGTACTGTATATATATTTATATTCAATTGTATGTATATTTTCCCCCTATTGAAATACATACAAATAATAGCAATAAACTCTTCCAAAAAGTTGAATTAAAAACCCATTTTGGATAACATTTGGATTCTCAAATGATCCTCTTTGTTGTTGAGCTTTTAAGTGCGTGCAAACCTTCAAGTCCATAAAGTGAATGTCACATTTTCATGCAGTTTGGAGAAAGCCAAAGAAACTCATAGACTTGACTGTTTGACTGGAACAGTAGGTTTATGTGTGAAATTGATCAGTCACAGACAGTTTGGGGCTTTAACAGACAGTTTCTATCTATTTTTAATATGTAAATAGTGTACTAAATATCTGAGCTATTGAGGGGGATAATCAGCTTTTGTGGTCGACCACAACCGTGCTAAAAGTGACATACTGTATATGCATCAGCCCACATGCAGTGGTAGTGCACAAATTCATGAATAATAATAACAGAAAAACACTCATTTTATGAGTAATTGACTGGTTATCTTTTTATTTGTATTTTGTTCATGTGCACAATTCTTAATCCTTTTATTTGTAATACCTGTGTGCGTAGTCTGCACCTGCCTCGCTAAAAACACCTGCTTAAAATACAAACTGGCTCATTTTGTAGACTGACACACCTAATTTTTTAGAGCACCATGCTCCCAACACTGGCGGTGGCATAGATGGAGACGGTGTGCCTCCTCTGCCTCACCCCCAGCTTGTGCCGGCTGCAATATTAGGCCCATAAAGTTTCAATTTTGTAAACACCTTTTCTCTATCATTAGCGGTTGAGTAAGAAAAATTGTTTTGAAAAGCCTTAAAGTACACTATATTTCCAAAAGTAATAGCTCACCTGCCTTTACACACACATGAACATAAGTTCCCATTCTTAATCCATAGGGTTTAATATGACGTGGGCCCAGCCTTTGCGTCAGGCATCTACGTGTCTGATGTTCTCATCCAATGTCAGACACTGATGTTGTAGAGAAGGCCTGGCTTGCAGTTTTCTCTCTAATTCATCCCAAAGGTGTTCTGTCAGGTTGAGGTCAGGACTCTGTGCAGCTCAGGCAAGTTCTTACACACCAAACTCACTCATCCATGTCTTTATGGACCGTGCTTTGTGCACTGGTGCACCGATGTTGGAACAGGAAGTGGCCATCCCCAATCTGTTCCCACAAAGTTGGGAGCATGGAATTGTCCAAAATCTCTTGGTGCTGACGCATTCAGAGTTCCTTTCACTGGAACTAAGGAGCCACGCTCAGCTCCTGAAAACAACCCCACACCATAATCCCAATTCATTTATTTGGGTGGGTGAGTGAATACTTTTGGAAATATAGTGTATGCCAAAATCTGATCTGACACTGAACTTTCACAGACATAAAAAACGGTATATACTTAGACTGCACTTACTGTAGCCTACAGTATATGTTTTAACATACTTAAATTGTATGTTTTACATACAACACACAGTGACAGTCGCTGACCTTGGAGCTTCTGTGTTTGGGCACCAACTGGGTTGCTAAGGTAATTTAATTACCATCCCTCCTCGACCAGGGGTAATTACTGCTCACTAAATCCCCTCTAATCCCCCTTCTGAGTGCTCCAAACAGAGCTGGTCCACTGTAGTGCTGACTCTTCCATCTTCTTCCTAGTCTAAAAAACATCCAAAATACTTTTTTTTTTTCCAAATGGGGCTATATTATGCTTTTATTCATATTTTAAACCAGTCTTGTTCACCTCTAGAGCAGCACTGCACATTTTACTAACTTTAAAACATTATCTGACTAAAAGAAAACGGTTTTAGTCATTTTTGCACTGGTACCATAAAGAAACAGGTGAAGAGACCAGCAGAGGACAGCAGAGTGCAGAGTGTTGCAGTCTTTTAAAAATAATTTAAAGAAAAAGAGAACTTCACTACCTTAAACTTTCAGTATGATGCCATTTTACTACAAAATAAAAAATAGCTGAGGAATCAGTGGTTTGGATAAATGGTGGGAGAGGTGGAGGTTTTGTTCAACCGAGCATTTTGAGGCTGCAGAAGGGTTTTGCTAGAGAATAGAGGATTACTTAAACATGCGTGAATGAAGCAAAAAACATACACAGTGGTATGTTTTTGAGGAGGGAACATGGTATAACTGGTAGAATTACATGGTAGAAAGCTCAAAGCTCAAAGTAGATTTTTCATAATACATCCCCTATTAAAAAACACAACGCCTCCTATGCACTAGTGACACAAGATTATATAAATCCAGTCATAAGTCCCAATTAATTCCTCTCATGATGCTATCTCATTCTTGTATGCATCAAGGAGACTCTCAGGTCAAAAGGACATCTAGTTTTTCCTTAAGAGTTTCATAATTATCACTGCTGGGATGGATGGTAACCTCTGAGCTACAGCGCCCTGTTACTGCAGTTACACGCAATTCACATCAAATGTGTTGGATGTGCAGTACTTGTCCTTTTGTTTACATGTAACTCTCTATATACATGGTTATTGTGTGAACTCATGACTTTTAGCATGAATTAGGCATTAGAGGGCAATATTCATGGAGTTATAGAAACACTCCTGACCTTAAAATACTGAGCTTCATTTTCATTTCAGTGCATTCTTGGCATAAAAACATGGCTGCCGACCCTACTGTTAGACAGAGAGTGCAACAGCAGATCTGAAAACATACTTGTAGTTTTCAGGCAGCAGTACTTCTCTGATGTCATGCTCTGAGGAAGTGCCGCTGTGATCTGCTTTGGCGGTGGAAAGCACTGGAAATTGCATGCTTTCTTGCTATTTTCGATGGCTGAATATTAAAAGATAAATAAAGTACAAAAGAAATGTAAATGCATGTGAAGTTTGGGCAGGATTTCATTTGTTGTGGGAGTTACGAGAGCAGACGTGGTTCAAAACAACCTAGGTAAGTGTCTACTTTTTACTTTGAGGTGATATACTTGTTTCTGTGGTTGCTTAGTGTCTGGCTGGTAAAGCTTGACAGTATACAAACCTCTAGTATGAGAGATAAACATAAGGAAGATGTTGCTACAGATAATGCCTTGATATAATGTTGACATGTTACTGTATGTCAGTACAGCAGAACTCATGGGATCACAGCCCAAAGTCTTCTGTAAGGCCACTGTTCATCAGAAAGCAGTACAAGAATCTGACCTGGAGCTAACAACCGCATCCCCTGTGTTTGGAAAATGTAAGTAAATAGTTTATAAATAAAAATGGCATTTTGAAGCTTCTGTCTTGCAGTGTTATTTCTCACAGGCACAGACCATGCCCAGTTCACAGCAGGAGAGACAGATCCACGGAGTCTGAAGCAGATTCTTCTCAGAGGCCTCTGCTGGTTCATAGTCTACAGGACCAAGGACTGCTGCTCAGCTTCACAGCTGAACTCATTTGTGCTGAATATGTTTTACATTACTTTACACATATTGTTCAGAAGTAAACTTAGTTTTCAACTTAGTTTAGTGTTTAGTTTCCATATGAAGGGTAAATCAGCTTAGAACTGGCTATTTACTGTTGTATTGTTGTGCATAGAGAAACACTAGACTCTCGAGTCATATCAAATTAGGTGTAAAATGACAGCTAAGTTATAATCAGATGTACTTACAGGGCTCATTTTTATTGTACAAAACAAATGCATTATTTTGTAAAATAATACATAAATATTGTCTGTATTTGATACTGAATTCTCAGTTTTTCTTCCATATAATGTAGACTACAGATGTTGTTCTGGCTAAAAATTATAGACCGGAGATTAAGAAATTACTATTGCTCCTTTTTCGCTCTGGTTCGTTCCTGTCCTGTTTTCTTGTCCTTTGGGATTTGGAGAAGGCCCAGTTGGGATATCCACAGGTTCTGAGGTCTTGGCAGACATGTTCTTTTTTCCTCCTTCCCTCAGAGCCTGTGGGCACCTCTTGGGCTCTGTGCTGCAGTGTCCTGATCCCACCGGGTTCATGTTGCAGCGGCTGGTTTGAATCAAATAACAGGTACTGATCTCTCTGGATTTTGATCTTGATCCCAGGTGTCGTCCACGTATCTGAACCAGTGGCTGAGGTAGTATTTGAGAGTCAAGAGCTCTTAGCTCAACTTCCTCCATGTACAAATTAGCCACAATGGGGGAGACTGGGGAGCCTGCGAGTTTTCGAGCGCGGTGCATTGACCCAGTGGCCTGACCATCAACTAGGGACAACGCAACTTTCCTGGCTAGACTTGCAACACGACGTGCACATCTCAGTCAGCACACACTGAGGAGAAAACAGGATTTAACATAAGTGGACTAACTGTACCACTGTTGGGACTTTAAAACAGTGTTTCCCAACCAGGGGTACGGGGACCCCTAGGGGTACCTGAGTACTTTGCAGGGGGTTCCAAGATGATAAGAAAATATTTGAAATTTTTTCTTATTAAACTATTGAAACTTATGAAAGACAAGCTCAAGTGTCTGATTGACTGATGAAAAGGAGGTAAAACTGCTGAAAATGATTATTTTAATATTATATTGTATAACCTTTTTAGGTTAAATAGCTTGTTTCAAATAGGAGTTATTTAAATGATTTGATGTATTTTTTATTTAACTTTATTATTTATTTTTAAATTTTATTTTGGACATGAATATATTGTAACATAAATAAAAGTAATAGAAATGTATATGTTTCTTTTTTATATTTTCTTTTTAGAGGCAAGCAGATTTTTTATCTGAGTTTTTTTTATGCAGGAGAA
This sequence comes from Bostrychus sinensis, assembly GCA_020698575.1. NCBI lineage: Eukaryota > Metazoa > Chordata > Actinopteri > Gobiiformes > Eleotridae > Bostrychus > Bostrychus sinensis. The sequence goes on from CM036239.1 coordinate 9,173,183, forward strand.
ATTAACATTTACAAAAAAAAAGTAAAAAATGTCTTTTGTTCTAATAAAAACATATTTATGACTTATTTACTTATGACCATTAAAAAAACAACAAAAAAAAACAACAAAAAAAACTTCAACCTGTATGAATACTTACGGTATAACAAAAAGCCCAGAGGGTACATAAGACAAAAAATGTTGGGAACCATTGCTTTAAAAAGAAGTGGGACAGACTCAGAAGCCCAATGTTAAAGACAGCTGCAGTTTGTTCAGTGGAACACGAGCGTTGCAGGTAAAATCTCTTTCTTTGTGCGAAGAGATTTCATTTTGGCGGTAGTGGCTCAATTGGTTGGGATGCTCACCCACTAACCTGAAGGTTGGAGGTTTGATACCTGCTGTGGCATTGCATACTGTCTTTGTGTCGTTGGGCGTAGACTTGCCAGTGTGAAAGTGTGAGTATGTGTTGAGTGTGACTGAGGAGTGACTGAATAATGCACCAAATTGTAAAGCGACTTTCAGTGTCTAGAAAAGTGCTATACAAGATTATTGCATTATTATTTGCATTTTCTCTGCCTTGAATTTTGCGTGTTCCTGTGAAAATGACTCATTTTACATATTCATTGAGTCACCAGAGCTAAATTTGCACTGCGCTCATTTAGCTCCTGTGAGAGGCGCTAACCTCTGCTGCGCTTGGTTTGCTCCACTTTTAGCATGTCTTATTCCCTCAGCGTGCACTTAAACCTCTGATAAATTTGGCTCTTTGTGCACAGTTGTATAACTCTCATGGCAGCTCTGTGTACTCTCTGTAGTTTGCAGATCATGGTGACCCCAGTGGGCGTTATGAGTGGAAGTGGGCCATGTGGAGAATGTGTACCGTGGCTGGTCCATGAGCAGAGAGGCTGTTGGATGCTGAAAGCTGCACCTGTGAGCTGAAAAGAATTCCCATGAATAGCTTCATATTTGAACATCCACTTATCCACCAATGAAGCTGTAAGTGATTGGTGGCAGTTTCCTGTGGCAGAGCACAGGGAAACGGGCCAGAGAGAGTGGTGTACAGATGAGAGCTCTAATTAGAGCTAGTTTCCTCCATTTGGAGGAGCATGTCTCGATCTCTTAGAATTACCCTTAAATTAAACGGGTGCAGCCCAAAAGGACTAATGTAATATTTTCATGGCATGAATCTGTGGTTTATGTTTTACTTTATACATTGTCAGTGCGCTAGTAGTTGAAACACACTTGGCACATCTAAACCTACCTCCAGTTATTTATTTAATGCAGAGCTTGTCCTTAAATGCAGCAAATTTGATTTGCAACACAAAATGTAAATGTGGACTATATACTGTGTGTACTTTCACACAAGGTACATGAAATCTAGCTCATGTGAAATATGTCGCCAAGGGCAGAAGCCTCATGAATTAGGTGCTAGCTTGTGGATGTTTAAAGGTTTCTGGTTTCACCTTGTTTTTTTTTTTTTTTCATGCATGTTGTCAGAGCTCCAGACGTCAGCAGTAACATGCCCCGTGTGTGTGTAAAAAGGTACAATGAGAATTTAATTGAGATTAATTAACATTGTTCTTAAAATTATTTTAATTTTAGCTTTTTAAAAAGACATTTATGTCTAATTTATTGTTGAGATGCAAGCTAGTAAATTGTCTGTGAAAAGCGAGGTCAAAAATGCAGCAACCATTAAAGACTTTGTAATTTCCTTACTATTTGAAAGCCACTTACTTTCGTTTAGTGCATGAATCAGACCAGTCATTTGCTATGTCCAGAGGTGACTATTCAAATGTGCCTGACATTTTGAAAAGTGTCCTTTTTGGCCTGTCCCCTTTCTATTCTGACTTCTTTTTCTTCTAAATGCCATTTTGCTCTTTTCATTTCTTTTTCGCCCTGTTGATTCCTTTTTACTTCCTACCTTTTTGTTCTATATCAGCCATGACTGACAGCTTCTGATTTGAAACCTCTCTTTCTTTTCTTTCTCCGTTTTTTTTTCTCATTTTAACATGTTACTGACTGTTGACTGCTGCAATGGTAAGTCCAATATACACTATTTTTAAGTACGGTCAAGCCATTATCATTGCTGACTGTATCTATAGCCAACAAACAGATAAAACAGGCATGAGTAAACTGACTTCTAACTGAGAAACATTACAATGTTTACAATGATAAATCATGATAAAGGAATTAATATTTAGTTCATAATATAATAGTTTTTATTGTGTTATTTACTATGACTGCAGGCAGAAAATAGATGATAGATCCTGAATTTAAGAAGTGCCACCTCAGTTGCTCCTTCTGTTGAAAGACCTATTTATCTCCCAAACACTCTCCAAGTGTTCTCTCAGCACCGTGTTTGTTCTAAATTATCATCTTCGGGTGAAGTTGTTTACGTTTGCCATGGAGATAAGCTCGGGGCGTAGGATGTATGTAATTTTCAGCCTTGGCAGGTCTGAGTTGTGGGTTCAGTCAACTTTGCTGAAGAGACAACAAGCTCACGGTCCATAGAGGATAGTGTTTGTCACTACGCATGGACTCTCTCCTAGTCTGCTCATTAGAGTTGAACTAAGGACTGATCTTTCTTTTCCCAGTAAGTGATGCCTCGTCTGCCCGGCATACTGAGACCACTGAACCGGAGCTTATGTACAGGGAGCAAGCTGCGCACAGTCCAGCAGGGAGGGAGCTGGTAATCATTATCACCGACTCCTGTTTGTATTGCCTGGATCTGGCCTATGTCTGTTAGCTTTTATGTGTTTGTGTTGTCAATGGCGCCATGTCTCACAATGTGTTTTATGACCTCATTCACTTTATTTACGCGTCAGGTCTTGTTTCTGACACTAACACACATTCATACTTTGCGTGTCATAAAAAAGAGACTAAATTTTCCATTTTAATAATTTATTTATGTATTTATTGGATAGGGACAGTGCACATTAATGAACATCTATTCAGACAGCAATAGACATAAATATGTCTAATAATAGCAACAATGCTAATTTGCATCTGCAGTCCCTAGGCAGGCAACACAAAAACATGATAAGACACAGGACAGGACAACAGACCATAATAAGAACACATCACAAACAATACATTACTAAGGAGTTAAAAGTCACTGATTACAACACTGGTTTGCTTTCAACACTGCTTGAGGTAAGTTTTGAAGGTTTCTAATCCTAGGTGCCTGATTTTATTCACCTGTGGCCATGGAAGTGATTGGAACACATAAATTCAGTTTTACTTTTTTAAAATGTTACAAACATGGAATGACATTGTTTTTCAAAGACCTTTAATGGTTTATCAAAGACCTTTGAGTGATTTTGCATGTATTTACACCTGCCAATGACCAACATGTAATACAATATCCAATGTGTGACAGAATCATTGAGTGTAAAAACATTCTAGCAGTGCCAAGTGTTATGAAAGGTCGTATTTGTTTAAAATTGCTCAAACTGAATTTCACTGTCCTAGATATTCTTTTTTTGTGGCTCTTGAAACATAGTGTGAAATCAAGTGTCACACCAAGGTACTTGAAGTCAAAGCCAATTTCTAGTTCTGTCCTTCCAAAAATACACCTGAATGTTTGATGTCCAATGGCTGCTTTGGGAACATCATACGAACAATTTTAGCTGTATTTAGTAGTAGACAAGATTTATAAAGCCACTCATTTACAAGAACCATAGCTGAAGTAAGAACAGAAGCTGCTTCTTGAATATTTATAATAATTAATAACAACTTTTAAGTCCCTTTCCAAATTCCACTGAATGTAAATCTCAGCTCGGCGCTAGAGGCTTATTATTACAACAACAACAATAATATGTGCACAAAAATCTCATCACATAGTCGTCACATATTCTAGTTTTGAGACGTTTTGATCTTGTCACACCCCTAACAACACATCTCACAGCGTCTACCGTTCTTGTCTCTGTTAATTTTAGTTTTACAATTTATTTATTTCATTTTTGAGCAATTATTTTAAAAAAGTGTAAAAATCCTGTCTCGTCTTGTTCTTGTGAGCCCATTCTTGTGTCTTGTCACACCCTGAATTGCTAGTAGTAATTAAAATAGTAGTAGTAGTAAGTATTTTCTACCTAATTTAACTTTACACTCAATATTTTAATTTCTCAAGTAATTTTTGAGTACTTTTGCTGCTTCTGCCTCTTATACAATTTATACTTATGCTAACATCACATGCACATTTGCCATGCGCTGAAGAACATTAAAAATACACACGTTTTATTTTTGCGTCATTGTTAAAACAACTTCCTCCTCACAACAACAGCATTGGTACATTTGCTGCTTTAAATTTAATAAAATAATGGACCAGTTTTTATTGTGCCGCCTCAAAATACTCGACTCGTGTACCAGCAATTATCTCCATTAACATGCTGCACCAATATTTATCCACATTTTGCTTTGCTTCCTTTTTGTGTTGTTCCTCTCTGTAAGTAGACATGCTATTAGGTGATTAGACAATTTTCTTCAAATCCCAAGAAAACAATCATATACTGTGCTTTCCATTTAAAGAGGCTGTCTTAATGCTCTCACAGACGACATGGTGAAGGGAGTTCGGAGAGAGAGCGGTCGCTGCTTGGTGCCAGGAGCCTGTATTCTCATTAGAACACACAGTGACAGTGAATGAGGGGGTGAGCAGCAGTGTTGACAGCCAGTCAGCGCCAAGCTAAAATCTAAATTTACCTTTAAGTCGGGCCTGACATTTGGTACACTGGTTAACTAAATAGGGCATCAAACACAATTCAAACTCATTTTCTAAAATTATTACAAGTTTAGAAAGCAAGTGGGTGATTACGTAAATATTATAATTGATCATAATAAAAGGTTACAGCGCAGATAATAACAAGACACATGTCAATATCAATATTAAATTAGTGGCACTGATACATGGAGAACAGCAATTACTTTAAGTAGCGTAAGCAAATGAAATTATTCCTTTCAACTCTCCAAATGTTATTATAATTAGTCTGTTTGTGACTGTTGTGATTAGATTTAATGGGTGGCCTGAGTTGTCATTATTTACAGATGGGCAGTGGAGTATGATCCCAAACAAAGTTTAAGTGGTAAATCTCATGTCAACTCCAGTCTCCACTCAAATTATAAGAGAGAAGTTTCAGTGGTTTGTGTATGTGTTATACTCCACACAGGCATAACATTATGACCACCTGCCTAATATACAGCTCCATACGCAGTAAACTATAATGTGATGCATATTCTGTCAACGTTTTATCAGAACCAGCCCAACCTTCTTCTGTAACAGTACCTTGTCTGTTGGATATGGGCCAGCCTTTGCTTCTCACATTCATTGCCTATCGTTAGTTCCCCTCTGTCTCTTCCTTGGACCACTTTTGATAGAACTGACCCCTGCAGACCAGGAACATCCCATCTAGCATCATCATCATCACAATTTGGCCTGCACTCAAATCCTTATGCTTGTTACTTTCCTGCCTCTAAAGATGCTTTTCCACTAGGCAGAATGGTACGGGATGTGTCAGTACGGGACGCCTTAGAACGGGTACCCCCCAAAACCTGCTGGTGTTTCCGTGACTCTGGGTCCAGGAGACCCACGTCTGTTACTCAAACAGTGACGTCACACAAGCGCAACAAAAGTTGTCTTAATAAATGAGATTTAAAAATGTGTTTGAAACTCACTTTTAAAATAAAGGCACTGGCAACATTTAATAAAAAGACGAGCGTAAATCCTGGCATGTGTCTGTGTGAGGTTGGTGTGTGTCTGTGTGAGGTTGGTGTGTGTCTGTGTGAGGCCGGTGTGTGTCTAGTGTGTGTCTGTGTGAGGTTGGTCTGTGTCTGTGTGAGGTTGGTGTGTGTCGGTGTGAGGTTGGTGTGTGTCTGTGTGAGGCTGGTGTGTGTCTGTGTGAGGTTGGTGTGTGTCTGTGTGAGGCTGATGTGTGTCTCTGTGAGGCTGGTGTGTGTCTGTGTGAGGCTGGAGCTAAAGCTGTATTAGCTTCAGTAAACAGGAGACTACATCAGGTTTACCACCAGATTTCTGTGCATTAAATTAATTTCTCTGCTCCAGTTTAACACATTTTAACCTCTGAACATATAACCACATGAGTTTAACTCATGTTTAATTCAGTCTAAACTAAAAATTTGGATTCTAGAAGCAAAAGCCATACTTTGCTAAACCCGAAAAAGTTGTTGCTAACATACTCTAGCTTTATTTTTAGCAAAGGTTACATTAGCTCATCCTCTCTTCAAATACGGCTGTTTCACAAGGACAAGTACGTGTTTTATTTCTGTTCTTTGGCTTGTTGTTTTTGCCTGAGTGAGGATTCTCTTATGTCCAATCAATTCACAGCAGAGCCCACCTCTAACCATTCCAGATGCTTAACTAAGCTGGTACCCATTGGGGAGGAGTGCCAGTCCAGTTCGGACCGCTTTTTGGGAACACTTTGGAACGCTTTGGGAAGTGGAAACACCCCAAACCGTCCCGTCCCGCTCTGTTCCAAACTAGTGGAAAGAGTCTTTAATAACAGTCCAACTTTGAGGACAAAATGTTCACTTGCTGCCTAATATATCACACCCACTAACAGTTACCATGACGAGTAGATAATCTGTACGGTTGCTGTACTGTTACTGTATTTACTTCACCTGTCAGTGGCCATAAAGTGTTGTGCCTGTAGTGTAAGTACCACAGCTCTGCCTAGACAGGAGACATTGAGACAGTCTGATAGTTCAAATGAGAATGGACTTCTTCAGATGCACTTCCTTCTTTTGCCTTTGCATGTGCTGCCCCCTCCCTGAGAGAGCCGAGAGCCACATCTGGTCACATTGAGGAGGAGAGAGGAGACGCGTGGCACCTCCTTGAGGCGCAGCATTAGCATACACTTACTCTGGGAATGCCCTTGACTAGCTGTCTCGAGTGTGGGACGTGAGCAGAATTGAATGCCCCGCCGGGACCTGAATTAGAGATTGGAGCATGAGGATAGAGGAAATAAAGATAAATATGTGTGAGAAGTGTAAGCCTGTGATAGCTTTGAAACAGGAGCATAAATATACAGTAAGCTTTTCAGGTCTGATTAGCATTATTGATTTCTCCCATCTGGTGCTTTTAGACTTTCATGTTTGCTTTGTCTAAACCCACTGAAATGCTCCGTAAAGCAAAATTTGTCAGTGATGTGTGGGCTTCTAATTGTCCTTTTCGATGTTATTTGTTTTCATGGAGCGCAAGGTGTGAGTGGGTGGGGTCAATGCCAGAAAATGGTGTGCCGGGATACAGGGGATCTTTGTGCATTTTGTCTGACAGCTCCAAAGCTCGGAGCTGGGGGGGAGGGGCTGGAGTAGGTGGGCGGGAAAAGAGTGTCACGGACAGAAAGAGAGCGAGAGCGGGAGGGGGAGGAGGGAACAGAGCTCCTCGTTACAGAGCTGCTGACTGAGTGTGTGGTCGCGAGAGCGCTCCTCGAGTTGTTGTGCGAAAAAAAGGAACATTGCTTTCTGAGATGTTGCTTTTTTTTTTCTTTTCTTCTTAAAGTTCCACATCGAGGTCCTTCAGCCAAAGCAGAAGTTGTCTTAACGCCTTTCTGGGATTGTAAAGAGGACCCAGGGAGAACTGTGTACTGCCAGGTAAGACACTAAGAATCCTCTCTTCTCACCAGAGCATCCACTCTGACAGCATGTGATGTGTCTCTGCTGCTGGGTTAAAAATATTACCAATGTGTGTCTATGTATATGCATGCTTTTTTTGAAATACACACTAATGCACAGTAATTGTGATTATAAGAGTCAGTTCTTGTTTGAGGAAAAGGATGGGGTGTCTTTGGAAAGCAGCTCATGAAAGATGACACATGTCACGGGATGTCACATTCACAATGTCACACATGACACAAGAAATCCAATGACATTAAGACAGAATATTCCCCTTTCAGCACACATTTTACGTATTTACATTATAATTTGTACTTCTATTCTTTTTATATAGTTTCTGTTGCGACAGCTGAAACTCATTTTTGTGGAAGAAATAAGCAGTTTTTGGTGGAGGATTATGTTTGGGAATGTAGAGTATTGCTGGCAGAATTCATGTCATCTGTAACTTGCAAGAATAAGAAGACTTGTATAGAGGCCAATCCAAGTTTTTTAGACCCTTGCAGGAATGAAGAAATTATTATTTTTAGCCTGTATGTAGCTGTTGTTTTTGGCTTCCTCACTTCACTTCTTTTATAAGAAGTTGTACTGTAATCGAACCAGTGCCCTGTCCTCCCTGCTGTTTGTCATTTCCCCTTTGTCGTTCCTTATCTTTCCTCTCCCCTTCTGTCCTCATTATGCCTGATTCAACTGAAATGAACAAGTCAATGTCTCTAGCTTCCCTCGGCCCCTTTATCCACGCTGGTGTACAGTAGATTTCCCTCTCCCCTTGAACAAAGGCAGCACTGGAAGGCCAGGGGTTGAATAAAGCTTCTCTCCTCTTAATAACATTTGCTCTGTTATTTTTTGTCTCCTCTCATTTAGTCATAAGAAAGAGGTGTAGGTTATTATAATATGAAGCTTTCAATAACCCCTGTCTATTTGAGTCTATTGTCTTCTGTTTGAACATGAAAGCTAACACAGCTGTAGTCTTTTCAAAACAAAAACATATTCACTTTTACGTAATTTTTGACTGTTTTTAATTTCCACTCACAATCAGTCAGTCAGTGTCTTTTTGCACTTCTTTGAAAATTGATGTACAAACAACAGTAGACAATAACAATCTGCTCATCGCGGTAGTTGTCACAGTTGTGTTATTGGGTAAAATGTAATTAATAAAACCCATTTCAGTCCCTGAGAGGACAATCAAGTCCTTTTTCTTGGAAAATATTTCGGCCTGGGCACTGTGATATGATTCAACAACAGCTTAATGCATGTGTGTGTCCACGTTGTGTGAAGTGTATCCAGCTGTGAGATCTCCCATTGCATCAATAGTTAATGAGCATCTCTGGCACTGGCTCACATCTCCATTCACACAGTGTGTTTGTTTGTCTAAATGTTGTTCTCCCTGAGTGACGCAGACTCCTCTAAACAGTCAGCAGGTTTAAAACTGCTGTAGGCTGGGACACATCTAGAAACAAGGCAAAGTGTTGACCTTCACACAACCTTATAGTGATGCAGTGGCTGTTTGGTGAGTTATTAGGGGGCTGCCACATGCCACTGTAATAAATTGCTTCTTATATGAAATGAAAAGATGTGCACACTGCTGTAGGTACATTTAAAACATAGTTTGATGAGCTTTTCTACACAAAAAAATCACATATTTGTTATTTAATGTCTTGCAGTGTGCTGTGTTGGTGGTATTTTTAAAAATTAACAGCATATCACTGTCTAGGATGTTACAGATTTCTTGCCCAAAGCAGCAGCTCCTTCCGGTCCACTGGCTTCAGCTCGCTCTCACTGTGACTCATTGACTGCTCCATCCTGATTGGCTGGCTTTTCTACTCCAGGGAAAGCCAGGATGGAAAGAGGCTGGCCTCCTCTGAGTAGGGATCTGACATTTATTTCACGCAACAGGCCACTGGATGCACATTGACATGTGTTGGTCTGAATATAAAACATGTCATCAGGATGAAAGTAAGGGAAGAGGAAATGCTTTAGATTGGTCAAACCCTATCCATATCTATCCTTCTACACACTGAGAGACTTCTCTGTACTTACTGTGGTCATACATTTCCTGAAAGGGCTTTGTCTTTATTGCCTCCTTAGACAGTCCCATGTGAGATCATTTCTAAATTGCCCTACCACTGAAGCACTAAAAAAGCTTCAAAAAGCATTTTTCCCTTGTTCTAGTTGTGTAGCACTCTTTCAAAACCATGGACAGCGCCCCAGAGAGCGTTAGGCTGAACACAGACTTGAGCTTGTGAACTTCTGCATATTAGTAATAATTCTTTGTATTCCTTGTTTTCTTAAAACTTAAAATAAAATATAAATGTTTCTAATGTGGCTATAGGCACAATGTACATGTAAGGAATACGCAAAAAAACAAAACAAAAACCAAGGTGATATCAGGCATTTGTGAGTACACTCAAACAACAGTGGCTGACATTTCAGTACCACTTCTGATGGACAGCTCCAAGAGCCATAATGGAGAAGGACAATTGAAGCTTAAAGGTCCAATGCATAATTTCACTGAAAAATCCTGTGTGTCCTGACCCTGTTGCATTCTCATGTTCTGCCACTGGATCCTAGATAAATAACTGTAACGCCTGTCCGCTCTGTCCCACAGAAGAGCCATTTCCTACCCTCCTTTGTGTGCCCATCCCTGATCCCAAAGTCTGAATACTTTTTGCTGTGTTTGGGGTGCATTTTATGACCTAACACCAGCTCCTGTTTAGTATCACTGCAATGTGGAGACAGTGTCTGCTCGTAAAAAAACTACCTTTATCTCCCTCTGCAGTCTTCCTGGAGAAAACGCGTTAACACGAGTTAATGTTGGCGTGGCTTCCTGCTCCTCACAGACTATTAGACTACTATACTGTTGAGTAGAATAATGTGTCTGTAGCTAGGGCTGGGTACTGTTCAGATTTTTTTCAATACAAGGTACCAATACCTGGTTTTCAATACCGGTACTTTAGCGATACTTTTTCTGATACCCATGGTCTGCCATTTCATCTTCTATAATCATAAAACACATATTGAATAAAAGACCAATTTTGGAGCAAAATTAAGTTAAAACCAGTAGTTTGTACGATTTTTGTGTTATTTATTTGACTGACACATGCCAAGAAACATTACAGGTCCCACTAGGTATTAAAATTTTATGCATGTAACCAAATATTTACATTGACAAACAACAATTTTACATAGCTAATGATAGTCTTTGCTACTTTTAAATGTTAGGGATGTTGTCCTTCTAAGCATTTTTTGTACTAGTTTATTTATTATTACCCTATTTTTAAAAATCAAGTTATATCCAGTTGAAAGTAAGCAGAACAATGTATGTTTTCACCATCATAATTAATTGTTAGACCTACGCTCTAGTAACAATGATTGGGCTGGAAAGATTGTTCACCAAACACATTTATCAAATGCAAACATTGAAATTAATATCTCTAGCATAAGTGAAATGAGCTTTGTAGAATATATAAAATGGAAAAAGTCATGAATATTTATAATTGTATACTAAACTAAAAGGGAAGTTGATATTTCCAGATTAGTTATTTCATTGTAGGGTCCATGTTTTATGTAGTTTTTCACAGAATTTAAATTCATTTAGTGGCAGAGGTCGACCAATATATCGATTTTATGATTTTTCAATTTATTTGGACAATTTGATTCTTGGACTTTAATGCTGATTTTTGACAGGCACATGAAGGACCACAGCTATCCCGTCTTTGGCTGATGAAATAGAGCTGCAGGTGACAGAGATCACTGCGTCATGTATTTATTCATCAGTTTATTAGAGGCCATTGTGGCAGCCCTGCTACAGATCTGAGATTTGGACTAAATATGCTGTGTGAAGTCATGAGAAGCCAGCTCAGTGCTTCCCCAACCTTTTTTTTTTTTCATCAGTTTGGGAAGTCTTACACTGCAGTTCATAGGAAGCGACACCACCTACAGATTTATTGCAAGTGAAATTATTACACATTGAACCTGAACTGAAGGAGATACTTTTGCAGAGATGCTTAATTCTCTAGAGACTTAAGTGCACTGTTTAGAGGGCTTTATTTGTTTAACTTTTCACTCCAAAGCAAACTGCAACTTCATAAAAGGAGACACGGTGTTTGCTGCAGTTATTATGAGAAGTTGCTGTTTGTTTCTTTCTATAGTGCTATGTTAAGAGCTCAGTAAACCCAAACATGTGAACAGAAGCAATGGTTTTGGCAGCTGTAATGCCCTTTATTCTCTTTAACTGACTGCTAGTTTGGACATTGACAGTGTTTTGCTTGCATTTGTTGTCATGAAAGGCAGCTTAATGAGACATTGCGTTTGTTGTATTTTTCACAAAATAACATCAACTTTACTGCTGCACTGTTTTGGCACTTGATTATTTCTCTATCATGCCACTACAGAAAGACTTCCCCTTACACCAACATGCATCACAGTAATTAATCTATTTTATGTCTAATAATGATTATGTATTAGTCATTTGTCCATCACTGTTATTAATTTTCACGTATGATTTCACTAATCAGCAATGAGATTAAAATGTATAGGACTGCAACAGAACTTAATTGACTTCATGTCTTAAATGGTATTACATGTAATTACTTTGATTTATAATACATTCAGTAAGGGGTAAATCTCCTTGGTTTTTGGGGGGACAATAATCAGAAGGAAATACCAAAAACCATTTCAAAGGAGGTTGTAATGTATGTCATTAAATGTTCTTTAGAAAGTTAAAAAAAAAAAAAAAAAAAAAAAAAATATATATATATATATATATATATATATATATATATATATATATATATATATATATATATATATATATATATATATATATATTTTAATGTAAAAGCTCTGCCTTGTAGTATATATGTAGTTTCTGATTGGAACTACTGTAAGTAAAGATGACGTTACGTACATATTTAACAACCTCACAGTAGTGGAGCATGATGCAGAAAACCAAGAAAATCTGCTACTCACAATAATATTTGTCTTTCTTGGGGCAACAAACTAAACTCCTGTGTGACATAAAGAGCGGTGGATCAATTATTTATGCTAAACAAAACTCTCTTCAGTGATAGTTCATAGGTTCACAGGAAATATCAGACATGTACAGAGTCTTGATACAAAAACATGAATGATAAGAGGCTTTGTGTTATGTACGCACACTCAGTCCCTCCCAAACATGCATACAGTAGCACAGCATGACATTGATTTGGTGCTTTGCTGAATGTTTTCCAAGTACAGAGGATCTCCATCTCCTGTGTGGAATAAGAAAAGCAGCACACGTCTTGCCTTAGGGCCTGTGTTATCACCGGTGGGCAGCAGACCCCTGTCTGTTCACTCCTTTCTGTCTCCCCTCCAGCTCCGCTCACATACACGTCTCTATTTGACGCAGTTAATAACTAACCAGGGTCATTTGGAAATGTATGCATTAGCATAATTGAATAGGCATGAGTTAAGTGTTTTTCACTGGTGTGTTATTAACACGGGCTGGACACTGTTGTTTTTCGACAGTCTGTATAACATTTTATTGTGTGGCTCGTGTGATGTGTCTCTTTACTGATCTCCTCTGCGGGCTTGTTTGCACTGTCTCTGAACTAAGGAAATAGGGCCAGCTCCTGCGTAGAGGCGATGGGCTCATGACCTGACATTTGTGGCAGGTCAGACAGCACTCAGACCACAGGCCAGTGGAAGTTAATTTTCAGGTGTCAAACAGAAGAGGCTAGAGAGAGTTCACATAAGCCATCACCCTGTGGCCACTGAACGAGTGCTAGTGTGGCTCTCTTCAACCACCCTGCCCATCAATAAATGCTTGTCTTGGCACAGCCCTAATTGGTGAGTTGAAACATTGATAACAGCAGGTGGGGCCATGATGTGGCTTTGGTTTGAAGTGGAGAAAGTATAGCATGGTAGAGCAAGAATATATTTTCCATCTTGGTGCACTGCATCTGTCGTCCTTGTCACAGCACTGTTTAAAACAGTGCAAGGGGGGAAAAAAGAGAAGCTACTTTTTATCAGAACATCTCCAGTTCCACAGAAGGCTGCATAATCACCAAAGAAGCCTTTCAGAGAGCAAAGAGGGCACCGCTACAGTGTAGCCACACAGTTCATGACTCAGAAAGGTACAAGGAAACTCAACAGAGGTACTCATCAATGTTTTAATTGTTGCATAGCAACAACCTTTATCAATATATAAAGACCAAGAAAAGCCCTGTTACTATTGTAACAGAAATTAAAAGGAGAAAATAAAAATACATGCTAGAGAATCTTTTATGAAGCTTAGGTCAAAGGAAATATAATTCCTTGCTGTTATTTACACTGTTGTTTAAACACTCTTGTTTGCAAAACTCTAATACGGCTCTCAGCTATGTTTGTGCCCAATGACATGCATACAATTTTATCTGTCATTTCATTGTACTGCCAAACTCCCACTGATGATGACTTGGTGTTTGAGATTTTAGTGAATCTGGAATCTGGTGGTTGTACTGCATTAACCTTACAGAGGTGTTTACAAGGGTCACAGGAGTAGCTCCATCTGCGTCACCTTCCAGTCAATTGCAGTTTAGTGCAATCAAAGGATCTATCCTTTTAAATGGTTTCACATAAAGGAAGTAGACTGGAGGTTATCTCGGAATCAGACATTTTCTCCTAAACTGTGTCCTCTGATGCACTGACATGGCCTGAAGGAGAGGCCACTGCCAGGGCTCATGTCATCATGAACACTTAAATTCATTACAGTGTTTTACTTCCTTCATACAGCACACAAATGCATAGACATGTGGTACAAATTCCCAGAGGTGTGGGTTGTGTCTGATTACTGAGGAAAGATCATGCTGACTGCAAAAACATTTCAAAGTCTTTCCGCCTCATTCATCTTTTCCTTTAGAAAGGCAAGTGGGTCATGTAAAGGCTTGGTGTGACTTTAATTTATTATTTTTCCTTCTTGAAAAAGGGCAGATTTGAACAGCCTGTTAAAATGCAATCAGTGCCTTTGCAGAAGTAACATTACCAGAGTGCATGCACATCGTGATTGATTGTACTGAGCCACAGAGACACAAAACCAAATCAGAATTTATTCAGTGGCTGTTACTGCAGTAGTCGCTGTCCCACTTCTTCTATACTGTTGGGTGACTTAACATTTCTTGTGCTCTGATGATAACCAGAGGAGATGTGTGTGTCTTTGGAGCAATGTATGAGATTACTGTGATTAACGCAGCACCACAATGAGCTCATCCATATTCATCCGTTGTCACCTTGTCGTGACTGAGGTTTGGGGGTGGAAAATTTGATGCTAAACAAAAAAATGACTTTTTATTTCTGCCAATTCCCATACAGTTAAAATAGATTACTAAGGATTTACAGTTGGACAGGGTTCATACACTTTTTTACCATGACTTCTCCAAAACTTTTCCAAAACTTACATTTCCAAGACCCGAAGAATGACTTACACATAATAAACAGTATTCAAAATGTCAAACGTGGTACATTAGAAACATACTTTTGCTGCACTTTAATTTCTTAAATTTGAAAATTAATCACATGAAAAAAAAGAAAAAAGAAAAAGAAAACAGTTTGGGCTCTACCTCCAGAAATATATTATTCCACTAATTTTATTGACTTATAGCCTACATATTACTGATTAAAAGATAATTATGCTTGGTAAGTTGGTTCAAAACGAGATAAACTCATTTTTTTAATTTTTAGTTGTGGAAAAATAACTAGTACTGGACGAATGTTTCTTGCGCAGTTTAAATTTCCATAACTTCTCCAAAACATTCCATCAAAATATAAAATTACAAAACTTTGCCAGGGCCTGGAAATTACATTTTAAAATTCCATGACTTCTCCAGGTTTTCCATGACTGTACAAATCCTGGTTGGCACAGAGAAGCTGTAACTTTTATGTATCCAAGAAAAGATCCATTGAGAGAGATAATATTTTTTTCAAGGATGTCCTGGCCTACACTATTAGTGGTTTGAGTAACTTCTTTCCAGTCTTCTCAAAACATCCTTGACTCTGTAATTGTGCCATAACTGTCAGTATAAATAAGTACACTGCTGCCTTGAAAAAGCCTCAAGAAAAAAAAAAAAACTTTCAAGATACATGTGCAGTTCACACAGAGCCAGTGCTGGATTATAATTCAATTTGAAAAACAGTCATTTACTTACCATTTTCAAAAAGTATATCCTGTGCAACCTTGCAAAAAGCAGCAAACTTTTATTTAAACATTTAGAAAAATAAGTAATTGTTTGGATTTTAATGGCATACACAGTCACATGTCATAGTACAGTGCAGTGCTGCATATTGATTTATATTGTACATGTTCATAGCATTTGTCAGTGTGCATATGCCATATTGTAAGTGACACGTACAAAATTACAAATTAAATACCATGTAGATGTTGACAAGAAAAAAATGGAGGTCAGCTTAACATTGCTCTTGTAATTGGAAACAAAATGTGATGTCAGTCATATTCTCGCTCCCTGTTTTCTGTCTAAAAAGCATGTGTTTTGCCAGGGCTGGGGGTTTTCTGAGCGCTGAATTAACACCAGAGGCATTTTGTTCCTGAGCTTACAGTGAGCTCAGTGACAGCGTGTGACCCTGGCTTCTCTACCACGCACGTCGCCTTCCTCCCCTGCCTTCCTCCCTTCAATCAATCCCAGACCACGCTATGCTCTAGTAATCCTGACTGTCACTGAGAAGGCACTCTGTGTGATGCCTGCCTCTCTCGTACAGTATATGTTGATTTATCTTTAAAAGTCTTATTCTGTCCTTTTGGCTTTTCCCTTTTCGAGATCGCCGCCACAAATCAACTACTTTCTAGTGTGATTGTGTAGTGTATTTTACACCAGATGCCTGTAGTCAACCAAAGAAACGGCTAGTTCATTTCCATGTTTATCGTCCTAAACTAACACTGTTCGTAACTGCATTTGAGCCATGTCTTACTCCCGTTTAACTACATGCATGCAAACACACACACACTGTTGATCTGTTTAATTTTACTGTTAAAACATGCATGGAAGCCCACAACACCGGCGCTGTTTGAGCTGCATGAGACAGAGCACTTTCTCTGTGTCCAAGCCCGACTGCAGTGCTCAGAGGCTGGGCAGACTTGACCCCAAACACTGGTAATAAATTGGACCAGCTTTACAAATGCAGAAGTCAATGCAACTCTTTGACTAAGAAACATTTAGGTTGACCAAGTTGAGTCTGTCAACCATAGTGTCTAGTACTACAATGTAAGGCAGGGGTCTGCAATCTTCTGGATTCAAGGAGCCAATTACTCTCCAAAATACAAAATTTGCATCTGTAAAGAGCAAAACAACAAACGTCTATAACCAAAATAAGGTTAGTCATTAATTACTACAAACTAACAAAGAACTGTGTTAAAGGTACTGTAAGCAGCATGCACTCGTTTTGGTGTTAAAACAGTACTGTAGTCTAAATTACAATGGTCTCTTTTCTGATTGAATGACCAGCAATGCTGTTTTAGAACCAAAACAAAAAAATGTAAACATAAACAACTTGGCCATTATGTAAAACATACCGTATTTTAAATTATGAATAACTCTACTGTATCATTGTTATAGGTAAAACTAATATTTGTTTGAAACACGTTTACACCATATCTTGGGACACATGGGTAATTTTGTATGAAATATAAAAAATATATACGGCTCATAGCACCTTTAAATAGTGCACTGATTATCTCTCTCTGAGAACTAGAGTTGCATCTTGTAACTATTAACTATTAACTATGTAACTAAGGCGGCATGGTGGCTTAGTGGTTAGCACTTTTGCCTCACAGCAAGAAGGTCCTGGGTTTGAT